>LR738714.1:815925039-815969237 GCA_902687465.1 Secale cereale
GGGGGGGTAGACGGCAATGCATAAACTACGTAGGCAGCATGGCATGCTGGGACTGCCGGATGCATATTTTGGTGTGTCAGCCCACGTTTGTTTCGTTTTTGAGAGCCAAACATGCAGTAGAATGGGTCCTATATTGGTAATCACATTACTTTGTATCACTTGTTAGATGGGATGTACACATTCATGCGTGCTTAGAGCATCTCCAGCCGTTGCGCCCCCAAGACGCACCGAAAATCGCCGCTTGAGGGCGAGCCGGCGTTTTTTCCGGCGTGGGGCGGCCACGTTCCCAGCCGCCGCCCCCAGGCCGCCCTCACAGTTCGACCAAAATTCAGCAAACACGGCCAAAATTCAGCAAACACGGCCAAATTTTAACAAACACGGCTAAATTTAGGCGTTTTTACACGAAAAAGGGGCGAAAAACCCCTAAACTACGGGCCGAAGTAGGCGCTGAGCAGGGCGTAGTCGTCGCTGGCGTCGTCCTCCTCCTCCTGCTTCTCCTCCTTGACACGGCCGGCGCCGCTGCTCGACCCCTCGCCCCGGTACGCTGCTTCACGGCGGCGGCGCTCAGCGATCTCTTCCTTGCGCCGGCAATCGGCGATCTCCTCCAGGGCGCGGCGCTGGCGCTTCAGCTCCATGCGAGCGTAGTCCTCGCGCGCCCACTTCAGGGCGTCCTCTTCTTCGTCGGTCTCCTCGACGAGGCCAGGCTCCGGCTTCACGGCGGTGAGCCCGGCTCCGGCTTCACCGTCGCTATTCCTGGCTCCCTCTTCAGCTTCACAAGGCGAGGGGGAGCTGACGAGGAGGCACGGCCGCCACCTTCGTTGATGGTGAGGCCGGCACTGCGCGTGCGCCGGCCGAGCGGCATTTCGCCGGGCTCGGCTTTGATGGTGACGAACGGCGTCGCCCTGGTGGAGTGGGAGGAAGAGCCGGCCGACGAGGAGGAGGACGAGGACCAACCCATCATCCTCCTCGGCATCCACGTGCCGCCGCTCCGAGCGGTCGGGTACTCGAGCGGCGGGTCGTTGCGTCCTCGAGGTGCTCGAGCACGCCGTTGAGTGTGCGGCTAGGGACGCCCCACCACAGGCGTCGGCCTCGCTGTTGTTGCGGCCGCGAGGCGTCGGCCCTCGCTGTTGTTGCGGCCGCGAGGCATCGGCGCGTTGTTGGTGGAGGCGAGCCGCTCCTCCTGTCGGCGTTAGAAGTACGCCGCCCACGCTGCGTGGTTGTCGGCAGCGTACTCTTGGAGCGCTCGCTCCGCGAACGTCAGGGACGCCCGCACACGCTCGATCTCGGCGTGGAAATAGCCGGGTGTCTCGGGGACGGGCAGAGGGGGGACGGGGACCCCGCCGGCGCTGAGCCTCCACCGCGACGGAATGCGAAAGTCGGCGGGCGCCGGGTAGTTGGCCTCGTGGAGGAGGTGGGCCTCCCACTCATGCAGTGAGCGGCGGACGAAACCGTTGGCCGCCGCCGCGTTGCTGGGGAACCTCGCGCTCATGTTTGACGGGGGAGAGAGAGGGGCTCGAAGGGCGGAGAGAGGGTTGAAAGTGCGGCAGCGAGGAGGGGGAGGACAGACGATGGATGGGTGCCTCACCAGCGCTGCGGGGGGCGTCTTTTATAGCGGCTCAGGCTGATGAGTGGGTTAAATATATAGAGCAACTAGTTGTCGAGCTGTTCTTGAGCCTCAAAACGATAACCTGGGTTGAGAGCACTTCACTTTGCATGCTCTCAGGCACCACCACGTATCGCGCTCTGGGTGCTCCCTTAAATGTTTTTATTTTCGCACACATTTTTTGCCTTTTAAACAAAATTTTCAGTATTTTTTCACTTTTTGGTTTTTCATCGTTCTTTCTTAGTTTTTCGACTAAAATATTTTTTTCCTCAAGGTAACACGTTTTTTTTCTTTCGCAAGAGGCACGGCCATACCTCTTGAAAGTAAAAATAAAATGCATTTTTTTCTTCCGAGAGAGCCACAGTTGTGCTTTTGCGAGAGGCACGGCCGTGCCACTCGGAAACAGAAAAAAACGTGTTTTCAGTTTTTGTTCCTTCGGCGAGAGGCACGATTTTGCTTCAACGAGGGGCACGGTTGTGCTTTCATGAGATTCATGGTCGTGCCTCTCAGAAACGAAAAAAACACGATTTTTGTTTCTTTTTCATCTACGAGATACACGGCCATGCCTCTTTCGAAAAGGAAAAAACGTGCTCCCGGTCGGTTTTTACTCCAGGTTTTTTCGTCCAGTATTTTCGTTAATTTTTTCATCAAAACCTATCAACATGGGATCTAATTTTGAAGATGTCAGCACGAGGAATTAAATGGTGAAAACGGTTCAAGACTTATACGCACAGTTTAAGAGATAAATCATTTTGAATTAACAGATTTACGAATAAAAGAGAAACTCCAGGTTGCAACAAGCGGCGAGCAAGCAGTGCGCCACTTTTCGCAACCTCAGGAGGTCGGAGTAATATTTGAAAGGAGGTCTCTTTAATTCGTGATTTTGATAAATATAATTGGCTCATAGGTGGCTCAGTCGCGAGAAATTCAATGGTGAAAATGGTTCAAGGCTTATACGCACGGTTTAAGAGATAAAACATTTTTAATAAATGAATTTACGAAAAAAAGAAAGCTCCCATGTTGCAACAAGTGACGTGCATGCAGTGCGGCACTTGTCGCAACCTCAGGAATTGGGAGTGATATTTGAAAGGTGTACTCTTTAATTAGTGATTTCGATAAATATGGTCCTGGTGCGTGCGGCGGGAAGATCAAGAGATCTGGTATGTCTCTTTGCGTGATACGACACTTGACGATGTCAAATCACTGTGGAGGCTCATAGATGGCTCTGTTATATTGTTTTGGAATACGCCTGCACCACCATAAATGAAGGTCATGCTAGACGAGTCACATGTTTTATTTGCCGTGAGCGCTTGAGCAGGAGGGACTTTCTCCAACCCCAACATTGTTTCTCCAAGACTCCATGTTATCTTTGTTGGAAATATGCCCTAGAGGCAATAATAAAAGAGTTATTATTATATTTCCTTGTTCATGATAATCGTTTATTATCCATGCTATAATTGTATTGATTGGAAACTCAAATACATGTGTGGATAAATAGACAGACTTTGTGTCCCTAGTGAGCCTCTACAGGACTAGCTCGTTGATCAAAGTTGACCGCGGTTTCCAGGTCATAGACATGAGTTGTCATTTGATAACGGGATCACATCATTAGGAGAATGATGTGATGGACGAGACCCAAACGTTAAACATAGCTTTTGATCGTGTCAGTTATCGCTATAGTTTTCTGCATGTCAAGTATAAGTTCCTATGACCATGAGATCATGTAACTCACTGACACCGTAGGAGTGCTTTGTGTGTGCCAAATGTCGCAACGTAACTGGGTGACTATAAAGGTACTCTACAGGTATCTCCGAGGGTGTCTGTTGAGTTGACATGGATCGAGACTGGGATTTGTCACTCCGTGTGACGGAGAGGTATCTCCGGGCCCACTTGGTAATACGTCATCTCAATGAGCTCAAAGTGACTAAGTAGTTGGTCACGGGATTATGTATTACGGTAACGAGTAAAGAGACTTGCCGGTAACGAGATTGAACTAGGTATAGAGATACCGACGATCGAATCTCGGGCAAGTAACATACCGACGAGACAAAGGGAATTGTATACGGGATTGCCTGAATCCTTGACATCGTGGTTCATTCGATGAGATCATCGAGAAACATGTGGGAACCAATATGGGTATCCAGATCCCGCTATTGGTTATTGACCTGGGAGTGTCTCGGTCATGTCTACATGGTTTCCGAACCCGCAGGGTCTACACACTTAAGGTTCGGTGACGCTAGGGTTGTTAGTGAGAAAAGTGCATGGTTACCGAAGGTTGTTCGGAGTCCCGGATGAGATCCCGGACATGACGAGGGTCTCCGGAATGGTCCGGAGACGAAGATTGATATATAGGATGAAAGGTTTCGGAGTCCGGAAGTGTTCCGGGGAGTATCGGGAAATCGGCGGATAACCGAAAGGGGTTTCGGGGGTCCCGGAAGGGGTTTCGGGCCTATTGGGCCACAAGGGGGGGACACAACAGCCCTCATAGGGCTGTGCGCCCCCCCTGGGCCCTCTCCTCATGCGCAAGGGGAGGTGGCCCCCCCTAGGGCTGCCGCACCCCTATGGAGTAGGGGGCAAGGCACTTGGGGGGGGGGGGGGAAACCCTAGCCCCAGGGGGCGCCGCCCCCTTCCCCCTTGCCCTGGCCGACGCCCCTAGGGGAAACCCTAGGGCGCCCCTCCCCTCTCCACCCCCCTATATATAGTGAGGCAGAGGGAGGGCAGCGAACACAAGTTCGTGCCTCGGTGCTGCCCTCCCTCTCCCATAACATCTTCTTCTCCCGCGGTGCTTAGGCGAAGCCCTGCTGGAATTCTTCTACACCATCACCACCACGCCGTCGTGCTGCCGGTTCTCCATCAACCTCTCCTCCACCCCTTGCTGGATCAAGAAGGAGGAGACGTCCCCGAGCCGTACGTGTGAAGAACGTGGAGGCACCGTTGCTTCGGTGCTTGGATCTTCAGCGATCTGAATCGCGGCGAGTACGACTCCATCAACCGCGTTCTTAACGCTTCCGCTTAGCGATCTACAAGGGTATGTGGATCCTACTCTCCCCTCGTAGTTGCATCTACTAGATTGATCTTGGTGAACGTAGAGAAAAATTTTTGTTTTCCATGCAACGTTCCCCAACAGTGGTATCAGAGCCAGGTTCTTGCGTAGATGCTTTCTCGAGTAGAACACAAAAGGGTTTGTGGCGTTGATGTTTAAATTGCTGCCCTCCTTAGTCTTTCTTGATTCAGCGGTATTATGGGATGAAGCGGCCCGGACCAACTTTACATGTCCACGTACATGAGACCGGTTCCATCGACAGACATGTGACTTTTGTTGCATAAGATGGCTGGCGGGTGTCTGTCTCTCCTATCTTAGTTGAATCGGAATAGAACAAGGCGGTCCTTGTAGAAGGTTAAATAGCAACTTGAATATCACCGTTGTGGTTTTGCGTAGGTAAGAAGCGTTCTTGCTAGATACCCATAGCAGCCACGTAAAACATGCAACAACAAATTAGAGGACGTCTAACTTGTTTTTGCAGGGTATGTATGTGATATGATATGGCCAATGACATGATGAGATATATTTGATGTATGAGATGATCATGTTGTAATAGTTAATATCGACTTGCATGTCGATGCATACGGCAACCGGCAGGAGCCATAGGGTTGTCTTTAATTTTTGTATGACCTGCGTGTCAATCTTTAAGCGCTTTGTAATGCTTTACTTTATCGCTAAACGGTAGCAATAGTAGTAAGAGCATGGTGGGCGCCAACAACCCCGATGGCGACACGATGATGGAGATCATGATGATGGAGATCATGGTGTGGCGCCGGTGACGATGGAGATCATGCCGGTGCTTTGGAGATGGAGATCAAAAGCACGAGTTGATGGCCATATCATGTCACTTATGATTTGCATGTGATGTTAATCCTTTTATGCATCTTATTTTGCTTAGGACGACGGTAGCATTATAAGATGATCCTTCACTAAAATTTCAAGATAAAATTGTGTTCCCCCCGAGTGTGCGCCGTTGCGAAGGTTCGTCGTTTCGAAGCACCACGTGATGATCGGGTGTGATAGACTCTACGTTCGCATACAACGGGTGCAAGCCAGTTTTGCACATGCAGAACACTCGGGTTAGACTTGACGAGCCTAGCATGTACAGACATGGCCTCGGAACACGGAAGACCGAAAGGTCGAGCATGAGTCATATAGTAGATATGATCAACATGTAGATGTTCACCATTGACACCACCTCATCTCACGTGATGATCGGACTTGGGTTGGTGGATTTGGATCATGCCACGCTCGAATGGCCAGAGGGATGTCAATTTGAGTGGGAGTTATAAATAATTTGATTAGGTAATAACTCACTTATCATGAACAATAGTCTAAAATGTCTTTGCAAATCTTTTGTTGTAGATGGCTCGCGTAGTAGCTCCCCTGAATTTTAATGCGTTCCTAGAGAAAGCTAAACTGAAAGATGATGGGAGCAACTTTGTGGACTGGCTCCGCAATCTGAGGATCATCCTCACAGCTGCCCAAAAGGTTTATGTCCTAAATGCACCGCTAGGTGAACCCCCCGCTCCTCAGGCCTCTGTGGACGTTATGAACGCCTGGCAGTCGCGTTCGGATGACTACTCAGTAGTGCAGTGTGCCATGTTGTATAGCTTGGAAGGAGGACTTCAAAGGCGTTTTGAACGTCATGGAGCATATGAGATGTTCCAGGAGTTGAAGTTCATCTTTGAAAAGAATGCCAAGATCGAGAGGTATGAGACCACCGATAAATTCTTTGCTTGCAAGATGGAGGAGAATTCGTCTGTCAGTGAGCACTTACTGAAGATGTCTGGGTACTATACCCGCATAGCTGATCTGGGACTTGTGTTCCCGGAGGAGGCTATCATTGACAGAATTCTCCAATCACTCCCACCTAGCTACAAGAGCTTCGTGCAGCAGTATAACATGCAAGGGATGAACAAATCCATCGCCGAGCTGTTTTCAATGCTGAAAGTCGCTGAGGCAGACATCCAGAAGGAGTATCTGTTGGAAATATGCCCTAGAGGCAATAATAAATTGGTTATTATTATATTTCCTTGTTCACGATAATCGTTTATTATCCATGCTAGAATTGTATTGAAAGGAAACTCAGATACATGTGTGGATACATAGACAAACACCATGTCCCTAGTAAGCCTCTAGATGACTAGCTCGTTGATCAATAGATGGTTACGGTTTCCTGACCATGGACATTGGATGTCGTTGATAACAGGATCACATCATTAGGAGAATGATGTGATGGACAAGACCCAATCCTAAGCCTAGCACAGATCGTGTAGTTCGTATGCTAAAGCTTTTCTATATGTCAAGTATCTTTTCCTTAGACCATGAGATTGTGCAACTCCCGGATACCGTAGGAATGCTTTGGGTGTACCAAACGTCACAACATAACTGGGTGGCTATAAAGGTGCACTACAGGTATCTCCGAAAGTGTCTGTTGGGTTGGCACGAATCGAGACTGGGATTTGTCACTCCGTATGACGGAGAGGTATCTCTGGGCCCATTCGGTAGGACATCATCATAATGTGCACAATATGTGATCAAGGAGTTGATCACGTGATGATGTGTTACGGAACGAGTAAAGAGACTTGCCGGTAACGAGATTGAGCAAGGTATCGGTATACCGACGATCGAATCTCGGGCAAGTGCTGTACCGATAGACAAAGGGAATCGTATACGGGATTGATTGAATCCTTGACATCGTGGTTCATCCGATGAGATCATCGTGGAACATGTGGGAGCCAACATGGGTATCCAGATCCCGCTGTTGGTTATTGGTCGGAGAGTTGTCTCGGTCATGTCTACATGGTTCCCGAGCCCGTAGGGTCTACACACTTAAGGTTCGATGACGCTAGGGTTATAGGAAAAGTATGTACGCGGTTACCGAATGTTGTTCGGAGTCCCGGATGAGATCCCGGACGTCACGAGGAGTTCCGGAATGGTCCGGAGGTAAAGATTCATATATGGGAAGTCCTGTTTTGGTCACCGGAAAAGTTTCGGGCGATATCGGTAATGTACCGGGACCACCGGGAGGGTCCCGGGGGTCCACCAGGTGGGGCCACCAGCCCCAGAAGGCTGCGTGGGCCAAGTGTGGGAGGGGACCAGCCCCAGGTGGGTTGGTGCGCCCCCTAACCAGGCCCAAGGCAAGGAGAGAAGAAAAAAGGGGAAAACCCTAGGCTCAGATGGGCCTAAGGCCCACATAGTGGTGCGCCTCCCCCTCTCTCCCCCTTGGCCGCCCCCCTAGATGGGATCTAGGGCTGGCCGCACCCCTAGGGGTGGGAAACCCTAAAGGGGGCGCAGCCCTCCCTTCCCCCTATATATATGTGAGGTTTGGGGCTGCCCATAACACGTTCTGACCTCTGCCTCTTGGCGCAGCCCTACCCCTCTCCCTCCTCGTCTCTTGCAGCGCTTGGCGAAGCCCTGCTGGAGTCCCGCGCTCCTCCACCACCACCACGCCGTCGTGCTGCTGTTGGATGGAGTCTTCCCCAACCTCTCCCTCTCTCCTTGCTTGATCAAGGCGTGGGAGACGTCACCGGGCTGCACGTGTGTTGAACGCGGAGGCGCCGTTGTTCGGCGCTTAGATCGGAATCAACCGCGATCTGAATCGCAGCGAGTACGACTCCTTCATCCGCGTTCTTGCAACGCTTCCGCATCGCGATCTACAAGGGTATGTGGATCCGACTCTTCCCTCGTAGATGCATCTCCTAGATTGATCTTGGTGAGCGTAGGAAAATTTTTGTTTCCCATGCAATGTTCCCCAACAGTGGTATCAGAGCTAGGTCTTTACGTAGATGCAATCACGAGTAGAACACAAAGGAGTTTGTGGGCGTTGATGTTTAGATTGCTTCCCTCCTTGGTCTTTTCTTGATTCAGCGGTATTGTGGGATGAAGCGGCTCGGACCAACCTTACATGTCCTCGTACATGAGACCGGTTCCATCGACAGACATGTGACTTTTGTTGCATAAGATGGCTAGCGGGTGTCTGTCTCTCCCACCTTAGTTGAATCGGATTCGACAAAGGCGGTCCTTGTAGAAGGTTAAATAGCAACTTAAATATCACCGTTGTGGCTTTGCGTAGGTAAGAAGCGTTCTTGCTAGATACCCATAGCAGCCACGTAAAACATGCAACAACAAATTAGAGGACGTCTAACTTGTTTTTGCAGGGTATGTTTGTGATATGATATGGCCAATGACATGATGAGATATATTTGATGTATGAGATGATCATGTTGTAATAGTTAATATCGACTTGCATGTCGATGTATACGGCAACGGGCAGGAGCCATAGGGTTGTCTTTAATTTTTGTATGACCTGCGTGTCAATCATTAAGCGCTATGTAATGCTTTACTTTATCGCTAAACGGTAGCAATAGTAGTAAGAGCATGGTGGGCGCGCGACAACCCCGATGGCGACACGATGATGGAGATCATGATGATGGGGATCATGGTGTTACGCCGGTGACGATGGAGATCATGCCGGTGCTTTGGAGATGGAGATCAAAAGCACGAGTTGATGGCCATATCATGTCACTTATGATTTGCATGTGATGTTAATCCTTTTATGCATCTTATTTTGCTTAGGACGACGGTAGCATTATAAGATGATCCCTCACTAAAATTTCAAGATAAAATTGTGTTCCCCCCGAGTGTGCGCCGTTGCGAAGGTTCGTCGTTTCGAAGCACCATGTGATGATCGGGTGTGATAGACTCTACGTTCGCATACAACGGGTGCAAGCCAGTTTTGCACATGCAGAACACTCGGGTTAGACTTGACGAGCCTAGCATGTACAGACATGGCCTCGGAACACGGAGGACCGAAAGGTCGAGCATGAGTCATATAGTAGATATGATCAACATGTTGATGTTCACCATTGACACCACCTCATCTCACGTGATGATCGGACTTGGGTTGGTGAATTTGGATCATGTCACGCTCGAATGACCGGAGGGATGTCAATTTGAGTGGGAGTTATAAATAATTTGATTAGGTAATAACTCACTTATCATGAACAATAGTCTAAAATGTCTTTGCAAATTTTTGGTTGTAGATGGCTCGCGCAGTAGCTCCCCTGAATTTTAATGCGTTCCTAGAGAAAGCTAAACTGAAAGATGACGGGAGCAACTTTGTGGACTGGCTCCGCAATCTGAGGATCATCCTCACAGCTTCCCAAAAGGTTTATGTCCTAAATGCACCGCTAGGTGACCCCCCCGCTCCTACAGCCCCTGCGAACGTTTTGAACGTCTGGCAGACACGTTCGGATGACTATTCGATAGTGCAGTGTGCCATGTTGTACGGCTTGGAAGGAGGACTTCAAAGGCGTTTTGAACGTCATGGTGCATATGAGATGTACACGGAGTTGAAGTTCATCTTTGAAAAGAATGCTAAGATCGAGAGGTATGAGACCACCAATAAATTCTTTGCTTGCAAGATGGAGGAGAATTCGTCTGTCAGTGAGCACTTACTGAAGATGTATGGGTACTATACCCGCATAGCTGATCTGGGACTTGTGTTCCCGGATGAGGCTATCATTGACAGAATTCTCCAGTCACTCCCTCCAAGCTACAAGAGCTTCGTGCAGCAGTATAACATGCAAGGGATGAACAAGACCATCGCCGAGCTGTTTTCGATGCTGAAAGTCGCTGAGGCAGACATCCAGAAGGAGTATCAAGTGTTGATGGTCAATAAAACCACCAGTTTCAAGAAGAATGGCAAGGGCAAGAAGGGTAACTCTAAGAAGGGTGGCAAAGCAGTTGCTAATCCAGTGAAGAAACCCAAGGCTGGGCCCAAGCCAGAGACTGAGTGTTTCTATTGCAAGGGGAACGGCCACTGGAAGCGGAACTGCCCCAAGTATCTGGCGGACAAGAAGGGGGCCAACAACAACAAAGGTATATGTGATATACATGTTATTGATGTGTACCTTACCAACTCTCGTTGTAGTGCCTGGGTATTCGATACCGGTTCGGTTGCTCACATTTGCAACTCTAAACAGGAACTGCGGAATAAACGGAGGCTGGCGAAGGACGAAGTGACGATGCACGTGGGAAATGGTTCCAAGGTTGATGTGATCGCCGTCGGCACGCTCGCTCTTCGATTACCATCGGGATTAGTTATGAACCTGAATAATTGTGATTTAGTGCCTGCGTTAAGCATGAACATTATATCTGGATCTTGTTTATTGCGAGACGGTTACTCATTTAAGTCAGAGAATAATGGTTGTTCTATTTATATGAGTAATATCTTTTATGGTCATGCACCCGAAGTTAGGGGTTTATTCTTATTGAATCTCGATAGTGATGATACACATGTCCATAACATTGATGCCAAAAGATGTAGAGTTGATAATGATAATACCACTTTCTTGTGGCACCGCCGTCTGGGTCATATCGGCGTGAAACGCATGAGGAAGCTCCATGCTGATGGACTTTTGGAGTCTCTTGATTTTGAATCACTTGACACGTGCGAGCCGTGCCTCATGGGCAAGATGACAAGGACCCCGTTTTCAGGGACAATGGAACGGGCAAGTGACTTATTGGAAATCATACATACTGATGTGTGCGGTCCGATGAGTGTAACGGCGCGCGGTGGATATCGTTATTTTCTCACCTTCACTGACGACTTAAGTAGATATGGGTATATTTACTTGATGAAGCATAAGTCTGAAACTTTTGAAAAGTTCAAGCAATTTCAGAGTGAAGTTGAAAATCATCGTAACAAGAAGATCAAGTTCCTACGATCTGATCGAGGGGGAGAATATCTGAGTTATGAGTTTGGTGATCACTTAAGAAAATGTGGAATTGTTTCACAGTTGACGCCACCTGGAACACCACAGCGTAATGGTGTGTCCGAACGTCGTAATCGAACCCTATTAGATATGGTGCGTTCTATGATGTCTCTTGTCGATTTGCCACTATCGTTTTGGGGATATGCGTTAGAGACAGCTGCATTCACTTTAAATAGGGCTCCATCTAAGTCCGTTGAGACAACACCGTATGAACTATGGTTTAGTAAGAAACCGAAGTTGTCTTTTCTCAAGGTTTGGGGTTGCGATGCTTATGTCAAAAGGCTTCAGCCAGAAAAGCTCGAACCCAAAGCGGACAAATGTGTCTTCATAGGATACCCAAAAGAAACAGTTGGGTACACCTTCTATCTCAGATCCGAGGGCAAAGTGTTTGTCGCTAAGAACGGGTCCTTTCTCGAGAAAGAGTTTCTCTCGAAAGAATTGAGTGGGAGGAAGGTAGAACTTGATGAGGTTATTGAACCTCTGCTTCAACCAGAGAGTAGTGCAGCGCAGAAAGATGTTTTTGTGGAGCCTGCAGAGGTTGAAGAGGAAGCCAATGATGATGATAAAGGAGCTTCTGATCAAGTTACTACCGAACCTCGTAGGTCGACAAGGGTACGCACTGCACCTGAGTGGTATGGTAACCCTGTCTTGGAGGTCATGTTGTTAGACAACGGTGAACCTACGAGCTATGGAGAAGCGATGGTGGGCCCGGATTCCGACAAATGGTTAGAGGCCATGAAATCCGAGATGGGATCCATGTATGAAAACAAAGTATGGACTTTGGAAGTATTACCTGAAGGGCGGAAGGCCATTCAGAATAAATGGATTTTTAAGAGGAAGACGGACGCTGACGGTAATGTCACCGTGTATAAAGCTCGACTTGTGGCAAAGGGTTTTTCACAAGTTCAAGGGATTGACTACGATGAGACTTTCTCACTCGTAGCGATGCTTAAATCCGTCCGAATCATGTTAGCAATAGCTGCATATTTCGATTATGAAATTTGGCAGATGGATGTCAAAACAGCGTTCCTTAACGGTTTTCTTAAGGAAGAGTTGTATATGATGCAACCAGAAGGTTTTGTCGATCCAGAGAATGCTGACAAAGTATGCAGGCTCCAGCGTTCCATTTATGGGCTGGTGCAAGCATCTCGGAGTTGGAATCTTCGCTTTGATGAGGTGATCAAAGCGTTTGGGTTTATACAAGTTTACAATGAAGCTTGTATTTACAAGAAAGTGAGTGGGAGCTCTATAGCGTTTCTGATATTATATGTGGATGACATATTGCTGATTGGAAACAATATAGAATTTTTGGATAGTGTGAAGGGGTATTTGAACAAGAGTTTTTCAATGAAGGATCTCGGTGAAGCTGCTTTCATATTGGGCATCAAGATCTATAGAGATAGATCAAGACGCTTGATAGGACTTTCACAAAGTACATACCTTGATAAAGTTTTGAAGAAGTTCAAAATGGATCAATCCAAGAAGGGGTTCTTGGCGGTATTGCAAGGTACAAAGTTGAGTAAGACTCAATGCCCAGTGACTGCGGAAGATAGAGAAAAGATGAGTGTCGTCCCCTATGCTTCAGCCATAGGCTCTATCATGTATGCAATGCTGTGCACAAGACCAGATGTCAGCCTTGCCATAAGTATGGCCGGAAGGTTTCAAAGTAATCCTGGTATGGATCACTGGACAGCGGTCAAGAATATCCTAAAGTACCTGAAAAGGACTAAGGATATGTTTCTCGTTTATGGAGGTGATCAAGAGCTCGTCGTAAAGGGTTACGTCGATGCAAGCTTTGACACTGATCCGGATGACTCTAAGTCTCAAACCGGATACGTATATATTCTCAACGGGGGAGCGGTAAGCTGGTGTAGTTCCAAGCAAAGCGTGGTAGCTGATTCTACATGTGAAGCGGAGTATATAGCTGCCTCGGAGGCGGCAAAGGAAGGTGTCTGGATGAAGGAGTTCATGACAGATCTTGGAGTTGTGCCTAGTGCACTGAACCCAATGACTCTGTTCTGTGACAACACTGGTGCCATTGCTCTAGCCAAGGAACCAAGGTTTCACAAGAGGACCAGACACATAAAGCGACGCTTCAATTCCATCCGCGATTCAGTCAAGGAGGAGGACATAAACATTTGCAAAGTACACACGGATTTGAATGTTGCAGATCCGTTGACTAAGCCTCTTCCACGGGCTAAGCACGATCAACACCAAGACTCTATGGGTGTTAGATTCATTACCTTGTAATGCTAGATTATTGACTCTAGTGCAAGTGGGAGACTGTTGGAAATATGCCCTAGAGGCAATAATAAAAGAGTTATTATTATATTTCCTTGTTCATGATAATCGTTTATTATCCATGCTATAATTGTATTGATTGGAAACTCAAATACATGTGTGGATGAATAGACAGACTTTGTGTCCCTAGTAAGCCTCTACAGGACTAGCTCGTTGATCAAAGATGACCGCGGTTTCCAGGTCATAGACATGAGTTATCATTTGATAACGGGATCACATCATTAGGAGAATGATGTGATGGACGAGACCCAAACGTTAAACATAGCTTTTGATCGTGTCAGTTATCGCTATAGTTTTCTGCATGTCAAGTATAAGTTCCTATGACCATGAGATCATGTAACTCACTGACACCGTAGGAGTGCTTTGTGTGTGCCAAACGTCGCAACGTAACTGGGTGACTATAAAGGTACTCTACAGGTATCTCCGAGGGTGTCTGTTGAGTTGACATGGATCGAGACTGGGATTTGTCACTCCGTGTGACGGAGAGGTATCTCCGGGCCCACTCGGTAATACGTCATCTCAATGAGCTCAAAGTGACTAAGTAGTTGGTCACGGGATTATGTATTACGGTAACGAGTAAAGAGACTTGCCGGTAACGAGATTGAACTAGGTATAGAGATACCGACGATCGAATCTCGGGCAAGTAACATACCGACGAGACAAAGGGAATTGTATACGGGATTGCCTGAATCCTTGACATCGTGGTTCATCCGATGAGATCATTGAGAAACATGTGGGAACCAATATGGGTATCCAGATCCCGCTATTGGTTATTGACCTGGGAGTGTCTCGGTCATGTCTACATGGTTTCCGAACCGGCAGGGTCTACACACTTAAGGTTCGGTGACGCTAGGGTTGTTAGTGAGAAAAGTGCATGGTTACCGAAGGTTGTTCGGAGTCCCGGATGAGATCCCGGACATGACGAGGGTCTCCGGAATGGTCCGGAGACGAAGATTGATATATAGGATGAAAGGTTTCGGAGTCCGGAAGTGTTCCGGGGAGTATCGGGAAATCGGCGGATAACCGAAAGGGGTTTCGGGGGTCCCGGAAGGGGTTTCGGGCCTATTGGGCCACAAGGGGGGACACAACAGCCCTCATAGGGCTGTGCGCCCCCCCTGGGCCCTCTCCTCATGCGCAAGGGGAGGTGGCCCCCCCTAGGGCTGCCGCACCCCTATGGAGTAGGGGGCAAGGCACTTGGGGGGGGGGGAAACCCTAGCCCCAGGGGGCGCCGCCCCCTTCCCCCTTGCCCTGGCCGCCGCCCCTAGGGGAAACCCTAGGGCGCCCCTCCCCTCTCCACCCCCCTATATATAGTGAGGCAGAGGGAGGGCAGCGAACACAAGTTCGTGCCTCGGTGCTGCCCTCCCTCTCCCATAACATCTTCTTCTCCCGCGGTGCTTAGGCGAAGCCCTGCTGGAATTCTTCTACACCATCACCACCACGCCGTCGTGCTGCCGGTTCTCCATCAACCTCTCCTCCACCCCTTGCTGGATCAAGAAGGCGGAGACGTCCCCGAGCCGTACGTGTGAAGAACGCGGAGGCACCGTTGCTTCGGTGCTTGGATCTTCAGCGATCTGAATCGCGGCGAGTACGACTCCATCAACCGCGTTCTTAACGCTTCCGCTTAGCGATCTACAAGGGTATGTGGATCCTACTCTCCCCTCGTAGTTGCATCTACTAGATTGATCTTGGTGAACGTAGAGAAAATTTTTTGTTTTCCATGCAACGTTCCCCAACAATCTTGTATTATATTATTAAGACAAAAGATAAAGTTGCCTCCATGTTCTTTCAGATATACTAAAATTATATGAACCGTTAATTTGAACAGTAGTGGCTGAGTTCTATAAAATATATAACATTACAAAAAGTACAATTGCAAGATCCCATAATATCTATGCACACGATTCAACTAGAATAAATGTCTACTCTTAACGGAGCAGTTGGTAGTCCTCGTTCCTGGTTTTTTTTGTCCCACCTTTCACCTTCGTCTGGTTTATTTCGTCTGGCTTATCTTCGTCTCACTTTCCACCACCATCTTCTCACCTTGGGTTTTTCATCCTCCCAATATATACACTTTCCTTACTTTTTTAAACTTTCCTAACCAAACACGGGAAGTGATTCTTTTTCGGTCCACCTCGATCTTCTTCCCGAGTCATTCCTGATTCTCTACTCCTAATGTCTGACTTGGTAGACTCGCCTCCACGGTCCAATTTCTTCTGGTTTTTTTTGACTCACCTCTCGTTGGTTTTTGTCTCTTTATTTCCAAAAAAAAAACTGGGAGTCTGTACTTAGTTCGTTCGCTCGACCCTCTCGCACAACGTCTCGCTCACACCGATTTCTTTCTGACTTTCCAAAAAAAGTACACCAAGCATCGATCCCACCGATTTGTAGCCAAAGAAAGCACACCTTCCGGATCTTGTTTTTGTTACCGATTTTTCTTGCCATACGATAGGATCCCACCTAATCAATATCTTCCTACCAAAATTTCTTGCGCCCATACATTGAATCCAGAAATTTCTTGGTATACCGTAGATGACCGTCGCCACGGAAAATAATTTTATAAGACCAGGTCTCACGGGTTAGCAGGTGAGACCCATTCTGATGGATGACACGTGGCATTCATAAATCACAAAGCATCAACCTCACCCCCACCTGAAATCAGGAGGGAGAGATTAGATACTTTGTGATTTATGAATGCCATGTGTCATCCATCAGGGCGGATCTCACCTGCTAACCGTGAGACCTGGTCTCATATAATTTTTTCCTTGCCGTCACCATGTTCAGGCAAGATCGTGGTCGCCTCCCCTCCAAGCATTGTGCCGCCTCTGCAATCTAGCCCGCGGCGGCCGCCGTCGACCACAGGAAAGACGACGTCGCTGCTATGTAGCTGGAAGCAGGTGGCGTCGGCAGCAGCGATGGTGGGGGAGAGGACGGCAGCGTGTTGTGGCTGGTGTTGTTCATGTTCCTGTTGCCGGTTCACGTGATCGTGGCATATTCTCTGCTCGTCTACCTCGCCATTCTAGCATGCGGCCGGACACCACCACATTCATTCATAGGTCGCCATCTCGACTGCTGATCCATAATGGTGAACCTGGTCGCGGGTACTATGGAGGGTGTAGGGCTAAGAGATGAGGACGGAGCATATGTCATAGTTGGCAAGTACTGCAGGTCACCTCCGTGTACACCATGCAGGCTCGCTGTTAGCATCTGCATGCATCAACAATTCAACATCGTCTATTGTGAATATTCAACTGCAGTTCCCTCCACTAACTCGTCTAAAATCTTCTAGCTTGCCTGCTGCGTCATGTTTTGTTCACTTGGTCATTTTAAATTCGTAATAGGGTCTGTATTCCTTCAATCTAACAGGATTAAGACCAAGGATAATTATGGAATGTACCTGCACACAAAGGGCTATCGCATCAGGGAAGCGAGACAAGGACATGGAATGGTACAGCCCCTTAGTACAGCCCCTTGGAGCGCTGGATTGGACAACTATCTAGCCTAGCGTGTCGTGTCGTGCAGCTGCGGGGCATCCCATTGGACCAGTGATTGCTCGGATCGTTGTGTGGGATCTTCAGCGGTTCAGACAGCAACATAACGACTCCGAAGCTATATACATCGCTCTTCAGTGAGCAATTAGCCAGACAAGGCTACCCCAGCTGCCCTATATCCTGAGTTTTCTTCTGATTCCTGAAGTTGATGCTATATAATTAATGTTTACAGAAATGTTTGGCCCTAAATTTTGGTCAATTTAGGACCATGTGTTACCTTTGTAGACCGTTTGAAGGATCATGTGATAGTCAGGCAACTATTTATCTTGCTTCATACTCCCTCCTTAATCAAATATAAGAGCATTTAGATTACTAAAATAGTGATCTAAACGCTCTTATATTTCTTTACAGATGGAGAACTACATTTCCCACATGTTTCTTTATATCCGTGTTACCGCACGTAACTTTCCAGTCTAAATACTACTGTATTGTTTTTTTGTTCTGATTGATTTCCCAATTGCTCGTGTAGCATGCTAGCTTAATTTGTTGCATCTATTAATTTAGCGATAACCATGATACTGTTTCTCCCAATTATAAAACAGGTTTGCTATTTCACATCTAGATGTGAAATAGCTATCTCACATCTAACTCCCTCATCTCTAGAGAAAAAATAAAATCCATGGAAGACTTTAAAAAAAAAAATCAAGGGTGAGGAAGTCTAAGGATGAGAGGGTTAGATGTGAGATAATATCTCACATCTAGATGTGACATAGATAGACCCTAAAACAGATAAACCCTGTAAATAGCATTTTTGTTTGCACTTCTAACAAATTGGTGCATATATGATATTAGGTGGTCTTTTCAGAAAATTTCCAAAAGTATGTATAAGGTCATCATCCTCTTCATCAATTCTTGCACAATATTCTGTTTTCTTGTATTTTTAAGAACATGTATTCGTTCTTTGATTGAAAAGTACAGCGCAACATGTGTATCAAAGTTCAAAGACTTGGAATAACGTGTATTTCATTTATTGCTGCAGCGATGACTCAGCTCCGCCAATTCGTGCGGCGAGGCGGGCGCTGGTTGTGTTCGGCGGCGGTGATGCTACCACCGTGCTCATGCGTTGCGGTGGCATGAGGAACAAATCAGGATGTGTTTGTGCATTGACCAAATCCAATGACCATACTATATGCTGATCATCAAAATCGAACGGTCATTGACCTGGCTTGACTGATTTCTCGGGAAATCAGTCGGTTGATCCCTAGCACTCGCCTACGGACAAACGCACAAGATGACACATGTTAAATCAACACAAAAGACTTCAAATGAGGTGGGCCCACATGTGCCCTTTGACCATGCGTCATGGAACCTGGAGGCGCCATTACGTTAAAGCGTGAGATTACGTGATTTGCTGGCGTGGATCGCGCCATATGCGCAGCGGCAAGCGACACAGGTCGATCGGACGGATGCCAGCAGAAGGCGGTTCCTCCAACATCCTTTTTGGTAGTGATCCCTTGGTACGCTTTTGTGGTGTCTTCTCTCTTGGAAGGGAAAATAAGCTTGATAAAACTGACGGAGAATTAAGAGAGGGTGATATGCATGCAAAACGACTTTCGAAACTGATGCATGCCTTTGTGGGGGACAGTCACATGATATGTTCACGTACTTTAGACTTTACCAAGCCCACATGGATCTGGAGTTTACTATGTACTCATGTTTATATGTGTGTACCATCCATTGTTTGAGGGACGGAAGCTTCTATATGTATCTTCTGATGCATGCCTTTGTGGGGATCAGCCATGTCATAAATTCATGTACTGAAGGCTTTATCACGCAGTTCGTCTCGACTTTTCTGTATACTCATGCTTATATGTGTGTACCATCCATTGTTGGACGGACGAAAGGTTCCATATATAACCTGGATGGATTTCTTTTGCCTGATTGCATATCAACAAGACTAGCCAGCTAGCAGTCAATCATCTTTCGGTCAAGTGTATTTGCATGCTTACATGAGAGATTGGAGGATACCAATATGAGATTCCGGCTACCCCTATCCCGCTTTTGCTTGCATAGTCTTTGCCGGAGATGGTCACTAGCGCTACCTGGTGACTCAATTGCTTCTGAGATGGTCCTGTCCTTGTAATAAATGAGCCCAAAAGTGTTGACCTAGTTAGCAAGGTTGTGAACCTATTGTGATGTACTATCCAACTAGAACATGAACGCCCGCGTTGCCGTGCCCGTCCATTTTCAATAGTTTGTTCCATAGTGTCTCCGAAATTATGACTAGACAAGAAAAATACTTTAGAAAAATGAACATTTTTTGTGTCTCTGAAATTTTGAATAGTTTGTTCCATAGTGTCTCGGTAGGGGGTGACTCATGTGGGGTGAAGAAATAAATCCGGGAGAGAATAGGCCTAGTTAGCAATTTCTTGGCCCGATTAACAAGAAGGCGCCCAGTTCAGCCTTCAGCGGCCCGACCATGGGTGAAGCTGATGAGTGGGTTAAATATGTGGAGCAACTAGTTGACGAGCGGTCCTTAAGCCTCAAAACGATCTCCTGGGCTGAGAGCACTTCACTCTGGACGCTCTCAGCCGCCGCCACGTATCGCGCTCTGGGCACTCCCTTCGAAATTTTTATTTTTCACACGCATTTTTGACCCTTTAAACAATTTTTTTTTTGCTTTTTTGCTTTTCATCGTTCTCCCTTTGTTTTTCGACCAAAATAATTTTTTCGGGATTTTATTACTCAAGATAACACGTTTTTTTTTCTTCCGCGGGTGGCACGGCCGTACCTCTTGAAAATGAAAAAATGCATTTTTTTTCTTCGGCGAGAGCCACAGTTGTGCTTTTGCGAGAGGCACGGTTGTGCCAATCGGAAACAGAAAAAAAAATGTGTTTTCAGTTTTTGTTCCTTCGGCGAGAGGTATGATTTTGCTTCCGCGAGGGGCACGGTTGTGCTTTCATGGGTGTCACGGTTGTGCTTTCATGGGAGTCACGGTCGTGCCTCTTAGAAACGAATTCTTCGCCGACCTCAACGGCGACGGCCGCCGCGAGGTGCTGCTCCCCACGCATGATGCCAAGATCCAGGTCCTCCAGCTCCCGGACCATGCCGGGTTGGCCTACGCAGCCTCAATGAGGCGCGCGTCATGGCCGAGACCTCCCTGCTCCCGGCGAACGTGCGCGTCGCCGCCGGCCGAGATCTCCCTGCTCCCATGGCCGTCGGCGCCGTCCATTGACATAATTGACAGCACGCACGGGGTCAAGATTTTTTTTGATTCTTCAACTTAATAGTAGTAGCGCGGGTCACAGACACGCGCTACAGATAGTTAGTAGTAGTAGCGCGGGATGCACCGCGCTACTACTACTAGTTAGCTGTAGCGTTGTAGTAGTAGCGCAGGCACCCGTGCTATTACTAGCTTTTAACCCGCGCTACTACTAGGCTTTTTCCTAGTAGTTATAGCTCGATTCGCTTACTCTTCTTCGCAATTGGGCATGACTGATATTCACCTTTGTACGCCGTTGTACCAACACACATCGCCGGTCCGCCCGTGCTCCAACTGACGTACGCATGATCTCATGCCAAGCTAAATTCAAATGATCCTTCATATGTGTCTGCAACCATAGCTGCCATCATCATTACCTTGCCGTGTACGGACAATTTGCAATCTTTACGCCTGATAGATTAGTCAAAAATATGATATGGCCAGCGTACTAACTTCAGTCTGACAAAACCCTTCTTGGATGCAATGGAAAAAAGAAGAAAAAGATATAGAGAGAAATAAGAACAGATGACCAGTGAAGAAAGGCAGGAGAGACTAAAAAAATGCTAAGGAACAAAAAGAAAGAGAGATAAAGAGCGGTATAAAGAGCAGAATGAACGCATGACCGATGAAAAAAGCAGGACAAACTCAAAAAACGTCGTGAGGCCTATCATCAAAAGAAAGATTCATGGAAGACAGCAGAACAGAAGGCAGCACAGTGCACCCAAGAAAAACAAAAATATGCAAACATGCAGCCAGAACAAAAGAAAGTAAGAATAGAACAAACTAAAGCTCGCCGTCAAATGGAACGCAACACACCATCCAAAGATTCACTTGTAATGGAGAACCCTGAATATGTCGCAACCAAACAAGAGGTTAGTACTTCTACATTTCCTGTAAAACACAGGGATCATGTGGCAGCAGGAAAAAGGCAAACATTGCTACACCATCGTAATGGACAATTCATGAGAAGACAGAAGCAAACTGTTTCCGTATCATCAAAAGAAGATACATCCATGACGAAAAACACCGACAAAAACAAGGAACCTCTGGAGCAACCACAAGTCATGACTTACGGTAATAATCTCATTTTTATATAATACTCGCACTGCATGTTAATATATATCTGTCGGTAGAACTAACCATCTTTTCTGGACAGACATCCCCTCAATGTTTCCAAGCATATGAGAAACAAATGAATATGCCCGTGCATTGCTATGGGCTTGTTCGGACCATGGGTTGTAAAGACCAAGAAGCCATACTATTGTCATTCAAAAGTACAAAACCAAAAATATGCATTGTATATTTTAGATCAATTCGACACCTTTTCCAAACCAAGATGCTATGATGGAACTACGAAGACCACTCCAATAAAGTAACTGCCACACGAGGCAACCAGTCAATATCATTTTAGACTTTAAGCTAAAAAAGAAAAAAATATGTCATATGAATATGATGTTAGTTCTGTAGGGTGCTTACCTTAGCTAACATGTTAGCCATGAGCATCATAATACCAAATTCACAGTCAGTACAGTGCCTGGAAAGGATCGAAGTTAGAGGAATTGGTCGTAAGTGCAGTAGTTGGCAAAACAAAATTTTCAGCTGAGTAATGGTGTGCCCATTTTACTCAAATTTATGTCTTGAAGTTATATACAGTGAGGTGGAGACCAAAACAGAGATAGTGCAGTAAACAAAGATAGTGCAGTAAATTTACTGAAATTTATGTCTTCAAGTTATATATAGTGAGGTGGAGACAAAAATGATTCCCGCCAACAAAAAAAGGACTTCTTGACGGACAATACAGCATTGGGCAAACGAACACAACTCTTAACCAAGGCCAGGCGAACCCAGCAAACCACACTGCCACCCTCCGACTAAAACCCTTGCCTTGCTGCCTTGCATGACTCCCCCTCCATCGGCGACAATCGCATCAGCACCCTCCATGCCAACCTCCTGTGTCACATCATCACATGCCTCCCTGTCAAGTGCACCATCGCCCTCGTCTCTGCTAATTGGTCCTCCACCCTGCTCGTCATGAACAATATTCAACTTGTCCAGATTTATCCTCCTTTAAGTTATTATAATTACACTGAAAGTATGAGAGCTATTAAAATTGACCGGTACTTAAATTGAGAAGACATGACAAAGGTACAAAAAAAATCTAAGGAAGCATGGATTTTGAGAAACCACAGTTGTCGTGAACCAGGCTTGACCAGGTTTGGGTCTCGGAGCGCCATTCATGTCTGATAATATCAGAAACGCTTCAAGAAGATTCTATATCCTTGGGATAATATAATAGTATAATACTTGTGAGCATGGACATCTAGTCTAGTAAAACAGAACGATATGCTAGTAGTATCTGATTAGAAAGTTTTTTGGGACCTATTTCAAAATTATAGCATCAGATCTGATCCAAAATGCTAGAACTTTGTCTCTACACAAGCTCATGTTTTGTAACTAATATGCAGCTATATAAATCATCTACCACACCAATCAAAAACTCTAATTAGACAAAAGAATAAGAACAAGTGCTTCTACCACAATTGTACAGTATGCATTGATAAACCTGCAAAAGTGTGTTTGAATTTAGGAGCAGTCAACAAATGCAATGGATATATATCTATGGAGCTTATTCTAGAAAGCACATACTTCCTTTTAGGCATAAAAATAAACACCCGTTGGGCAGGAACCACAACACAACATAGAGCAAAATAATCCCCCTATGTTTTTCAGATCGTAAGCTTCAAGAGTAGCTTCAAAACCAAATTATTTTTCACAAAATGCTCCACAAGAGAAATTCACGTGTTAAAAACAAAAGAATGAGCAAAAGTTAAAACACAGACACAGACACCTGTAGACACTTCAGCCGTGTATGAGGGGGCTCATAATTCTTTGCTCCGACGAAGGCAAGCAGTGGTGACCATGCCCAAGGCAGCGGATGTCAAGATGTGGTCGTAATGCCCCTTGCCAAACTGTTGCCAACCTCGGGTGTTGTAGTTCGCGCCCCTGATCTAGATAGATGAGATGTTGGTGGAGGTACTGGTTGGCGAGCGAGCGACCGAGGTGCGGCCTCGATGGCTGCTGCCCATGGCGTGCAGGCAGTTGAGGTCGGTCGTGGTGGCGGTCGGCCGTCAATCCCGCAACTTGGAAAGAATCGAAGTTAGAGGAATTGGTCGTAAGTGCAATAGATGGCAAAACAAAATTTTCAGCTGAGTAATGATGTGCCCATTTTACTGAAATTTATGTCTTCAAGTTATATACAGTGAGGTGGAGACAAAAACAGAGATAGTGCAGTAAACAGAGATAGTGCAGGCAGTTGAGACAGTGCAGTAAATTTACTGAAATTTATGTCTTCAAGTTATATACAGTGAGGTGGAGACAGAAATGATAGTGCAGTAAATTTACTGAGATAGTGCAGTATATATAGGGCAAGGATCTGTGCCGGTGCGCCGGCCGGATGCTTCTGCCAGTCGCACCCTAGCTGTCAGATCGGCCCATCCCGAGCCGTTGGATCCTTATTCAACCAGGTGGTCGTCTTCCTCTAGCGAGCGCGTACGAGAAAAAGGAACCCCATCTCGCCGGCGAGCGCGTTCTCCCTCGTCACCGGCCCCTCGTATGCCCTCCTCGTCTCTCGAGCTCGTCGCCGCCCTCGCCGGCCGTATTCGCCGGCCGCCATGGTCGCCGGTCCCAGCCCTGGGCGGCCGTCCTCGTCACCGGCTTCGCCCATGCAACAGCCCACCCCTGCGGTTGTAGCTTCCGTGGCAACCGTTGTAGCTCCGGTGGCGACGACTGGAGCTCACCGGCGTGCTCGTCGGTCTACTCGCTGGTGCTCATCCCAGCTTGCAACAAAAAATCAAGCCCCGGGGGAATATGCCCAGTGCTGCAACCGACGACGGAAAAAGCTACAATCGCTGGTGAAAAAAGCTTCAACCGGCTATGAAAAAAGTTTCAACTCGTACGACGGAAAACTATGAACGACCAAAGAAAAGTTACAACCAGTGACAAAAAAAGCTTCATCTCGCGACGAAAAAAGCTTCGTACGACGATGAAAAAAGCTTCAACTGTGGAGCCGTAAGGCATGGACGACAAACGAAAAAGCTGCAACCGGCGGTTACAAAAGCTACAACGGGCAATGAAAAAATCTTCAAACTTATTGTCTTAGCTGTGAACCCACGATGACGATGACGTTGTTTTGCTGTAACCATAGTTTGGTTTTGCTACAAACTGCGTTGAAATTTGCTACAACCATTATCACAACTATTTGTTGCTGCTCCACGGAGATCCCATGCCTGCCCATGGCCATCGTCGCCGCGGTGCCGTTCCGGGTTGAAAAAGGTTCAAGGGCTGCAGCTCCGCGCATGGTCGGTTGCAGCTCAGACATGGTCGTGTCCGACGAGGCAGGCAGAGCTCCGGTGGCGCGGATCCGAGCAGATCTGGCCCGAGGGCAGCCGGATCGGCTGATTCCCATGGGGACGGCGCCCTGGGAGGCCTCCGGACGGCGAAGGTTGACCATGGCAGCGGGGAAAGAGAGAGAGACGAGCGACGGGAAGAAGAGAAAAGGGAGAAAGAAGACACACGTGGGTGGGTCCCCCATCCTACGTGTCGCTAGGTGAGTCGCTCGGGTACGTTTGTGCATGGACGCGACCGGCCGAAGCTTCGGCGGGTGCTCCTTCGTGAAACGTTTCCCGTATATATATATCCTCTCATGCATGCCTTTTTGGGAACATACATGCAATATATTAACGTACTTAAGTCTTTATCATGCACATGTGTGTCTCGACTTCTCTAGGGACTCATCACGCTTATATGCGTGTATCATTCATTGGTGGAGGGACGTAAGCTTCTATATATATATCCTCCATTGATTTCATCTCCCTGATTGCATACCAACAAAGCTAGCCAGTTAGCAGTCAATCATCTTGCTCCAAAAGCATATTTGCAAGCGTCGGTGAGAGATTGGAGGATACCAATATGCATGCTAGAGATACACGCTACTTACGCCAATCCCGCTTGTTATTGCATAGTCATTACCATAGATGTCCACAAGCTCTATGCAGCGACTCAATTGCTTCTCTAAGATGGTCCCGTCATTCAAATAAATCATCCTAAAAGTATTGACTTGCTTGGCGAGGGTGTGTGACCCTCTTGTGATTGGCTATGCAGCACACATGCACTACCATAAGTTAAGGTCATGCCAGACGGGTCGTAGGTTTTATCTGCCATGAGGGCATTGCGCTGGAGGGGCTTCCTGAAATTCCAACATTGTTGCTGCAATTTATTTTCTGTTATTATGTTATTAAAACAAAAGGCAAAGTAGCCTCCACATTCTTCCACATATACTAAAATGACTAGATGTGTTGTGCGCGCTTAGCTGCACTGTTCGTGTTTTTGGGTTTTGTAAAAGAATAACCACTCCGCTTCAAAATATAAGTTGTATTACTTTTTTGAAAAGTCCAACCTTTCAAGTTTGATCAAATTTGTAAAGAAATATATGAAAATCCATGATATCAAATTGGTACTTTTAGATTCATCACGAAATGAATTTTCATACTTCTTTGTTTAATATGGTGGATGTCGATATTTTTCTCTGAACATTGTCAAAGTTAAAGAAATTTGACTTTCTAAAAAACTAATACCCGTTATATTTTATAACTGATGAAATATTTAGTTTGGCGGGTGAGGGAGATGATAGAGTGTGTTTTATTTTTATTCATAATGCGGTGATTTGGGGGGCCTTTCGTTCTAATCAACCTATATCTATGTGGGAAACTTGCAGTGTTTATGGTTGCATGTACTGTATTGATGCTACAATATCACATGGTGGCGTTTTTTTAGCATTACGAGGAGCAGTGGTGTGGTGAGCCGACTATTCTGGTCGTGTTACCTCTGTAGATTTTTGTGCTAGGTTGCCCCTTGAAATGAGTCTATGGATTGTGTATAGATCTTTGTGTTCGTAGTGCGTCTCGGTCTGTAGTATATTACTACCGGGGCGAAGGACCATTATCTTTTGTGATGATGCAGAAGCTGTGAAAACCTTGTCATGTTGCATTGTGCATCATTACTTGCATTCCCCGTGGCGTTTGCTTGAGGGCACATTGGAGCAAGCAGATGGATGGACCTGAAATTGCCTATGAGGCCCAGTGACCTAACAGCAGAGGCGGTTATGCATATGCTGAACTGCAGGGTGATACCTTTGGACTTGTTTGTAGATCTATTTAATGGGTGATAAAATTCTATCTAGGATGGTGAAAGTTTGTAACAAAACTTTTGTAGGAGATGAGCCGCATCGTTGTGGACTGCCTTCTTTTTGGCACATTTTTGCTGTCTTCAGGGGGTTTAATAAACCACAATATAATTTGGCATGTCCGCCCATTTAGAAGTTTTCAAACCGTCGTACTTGTTTAACATTCTACAAGCATGAACTTATCATTCTTGACATGCAATTGCTCACTGGTACCTACAACTACTTAACAAAATCATACAAAGTTTCACACTGCAACTATGCAACATCAGAAGCTACACACAGTTACAAGCACAAGCATCCACACTCCGTCAGGCCTCCCTGCTCCGCACATTTTTGACTGGTACATGTGCTCTACTACGGTCGCCTTTCATTTTGTGGCCTTTGGTCGTGGCCTACCCGACGATTGTTAGCTCTCAAGCCAACTGATATCTCATTTATCTTTCTTTGCCACTTATAGCAGCCCTATTATTGCCTAAAATTAACCTGCTTTGGGATTACATGCAAGAAATTAACTTCAAATTTGCAATCATAAAGTTATCGGAAACGCTCCTTCATGAGCGTGCGCAATAGCAATGCTCTAAAGTTATTACAAGATCTAATGAATAGCTTATTTTACTAATTGCAAACTATGACATGGGTCAAAATAACTATAAATAACTCCAAGGTATGGTTTCAAACAGCTCATATCCACTACTAACTCTCAGTGCTGTGGTTTCCTAGCAATTCATGTGTCCCGCCTAAAATAAAAGATGAAGAAGTTGCAGAGCTTTGGTCCTTATATTCTGGTTCCCTCCCATCTCTCAAATTTGAATCGATATTTTCCTCAAGGAAATATTTGACAACCACCATTGAACATTCCATATACTCCATGGGCTTAACTGCTGGGCATGCAGAGAGCTATCATGTAGTATGTACATATCTTATATAGAACTTACAAGAGCTTTAAACCACAACAAAGTTCCCCTTCCATTTGTGCGGACCATCACATCTTTCCATCCTGTACCTTGTATCATAAAACATTCATGTTACATATTTTCAATTGCTAAGACCTTGTATCATAATTATTTTGTTCTGTCATGTATTGTGCATATTCGATGCATGTTTATATGGTGTCTTTTCTCTTGGCTTGGACCTGAACTGGAACACATCTGCTGCAATGTTAGGATGCCTATTTTCTCATAGCTGGGTATGCTGACTTTATGTGGAGAACAATTTTCTGATGTACTCATGTAATTCAGTCTTCATCGTGCCCTATGCACCTAAAATTTCTATCTGCTCACGCTTGTGTGTGTATTAGTATTGATTGTTGCAGAGAAGTCTTTTTTTAACACCACCTCATATTAATTAATCAACCGCAAACAATACAATCGTTCGATACAAAATTCACCACACAGGGCGGAACATCGTTAACAAGAATACCATCCGATCTATTATCAAAACTAAACTTTGCAACTAAATGGGCCACCACATTTGCCGACCGACATATCTTAGACAATCGAAAGCTATTTATCATCTTAGATAAACTCAACGCTTCCTTCTACAAATCAACTAGCGCTGACCTGTCAGAAATCTCTTTTGCATGAGTCGCCACGACAAACGCGCAATCAGTCTCTAAAATAATTGGATTATGAAGAGTTATACCTATGTAGAGACCAGACATGCACGCCCTTAGCTCCGCTTCCTCCGCACTCTGGCACGCCCCAATGAAGTCCCAAGAAGAAACAATGACGTCCCCAGCCGCATCTCTGGCCACCACACCCACACTAGCTGCTCTAATGCTCTCCACAAAGCTTGCATCAACATTAATCTTTATATAACCTGTAGGAGGGGGAGTCCAAGCCATCTTAACTTCCAAATTATGAGGATCCCATCTTAATCCATCCATTGGACCTTTTCCTTTATTTTTTGAGTCCACCGGTGGCACAGAATGACACGCGACAAAGGACACTCAATAATTCTCCACAAAGCTAGCTGAGGCTGAAACTGCTTCCTTTCCTTTACCAAATGTCAAATCATTTCTTAAGTGCCAGGCTATCTACAAAATGAATATAATTTGGTCGCGCATAATAGGGCTCAATTGACATAGAAGAACAATAAACCAATCATACCCGGTGTCTCTGAAGACCTCCTATGCAGGCAATTCCCAAATGTCCCTCATGGACATACGTAGGGAAAATGCCTTCGGGCACATGACAAGCGCATGAAATGTACTTTCATCCTCCATTCCATAAATAGTGCACATACTAACAGAGGCTTGGTGATGCACCACTCTATTAACCTGGACAGTCAATCTATTGGAAGCAACCCTCCATGCAAAAATGCGAACCTTTTGAGGGACATTGGCCTTCCAGTTGACATCCCAAATTTTCCTCTTCCCCAGCACAGCGCCACTATGTTGCCCCTCATCCGCTTTTTTATCCTTCAGTGTAAGCGCAAGCTTGTACGCACTTTTAACCGAGAACATCCCCATCTTTTCAAAGTGCCACGCAACAAAATCACCATCCCCATTTGACTGAATTAGCAGCCTCAATATCTCCTCTGCATCATATGGATAAAACAGTTGCCTAATCAAATTTTCATCCCACCTTCTAGGATCACTCAACATCAAGTCCGAAACCCATTTTACTCTAGTCCTATTCTTTCTAGCAGTAATTTTCAGTCCAGAAGATTTTGGGAGCCAATTATCTCTCCAGATATTAATATTAGCCCCATCACACACTCTCCAAATGACTCCAGATTTAAGCAGATCCAAACCATGCAAAATACCTTGTCAAGTAAGTGAAGCCGACTTGTGGAAAAACAGTATCAAGAATATGCCCATGGGGATAATATTTTGCCTTAATCACTTTGACGCACAGAGATTCGGGATTAATCACCAACCTCCAAGCCTGCTTAGATATGAGTGCCTGGTTAAATAAACTGAGGTCCTGAAATCCCATACCACCCTCACCTTTAGGCCTAGTCATCTTATCCCAAGCCAGCCAATGAGTCTTACTCCTATCTTCCTCGTCACCCCACCAGAAGTTCCTTATAATCTGCGACAACTCCTCGCACAGAGATGCCGGAAATTTAAAAATACCCATGGCGTACACTGGAAGAGCTTGCATAATAGATTTAATCAAAGTTTCCTTCGCCCCACATGAAGCATATTTTTCTATCCAATCCGATAAAAATTTGAGAGCTTTTTCCTTAGTGGACTGAAATTTACCTGCCTTCATTCTCCCTTGTGGCACCGGGAGCCCAAGATATTTGTCCTCAAATCCCTCCGAGGTGATGCACATAATTACCATATATAACAGCCACTTGGACCTCCATACTACAGTTCTTGCCGAACAAAATTGAGCATTTATCTCGACTCAGCAGTTGACCCGTCCCCTTGTTGCAGAGAAGTCTGCCTCTCTATATATCCCCAACTGATTTCATTTGCCACCAGATTTCATGCCCACTACCACTAGTTAGCTAGCAATCAGTCTTTGCGCATAATTGCTCTACAATGGTGGCATTCACTAGTACTAGCATAATCACAACATTTAGGTGAGAGATTGGAGAGAACCAACATGCTACTGGGTAGGCTTTTCCCACTGGAACAGAATCAGTGCAAGGTATCACTACATCTTCTTCTGTGACGCTGTAGGCGCAAGGTGACATGATCCTACGGGCACAGGGTATTGGCAAGGCTCTCTTTACAACAGTCCCTTCACCATGTTCCATATGGAGTTTTACTAGAGGCATACGCGCGCTTTGCCGCGCCGTTTTCTCCTTCTATATGTTTTTTTATGTTTGATACATTATATTTATTCGAATACGTTAAATATGCCAATAACATGAAAGTATATCGATGACTATGCTATCTAATGAAATCGTGTCAATTTGCTATGATCAAGTTCATACTAATAATAAGGGGTGACTACTATATTTGTTTCCACCCTAACATGGCTTACCTGACCCTATTAATATCTCATTACTAACCGAATCGATTTTAGTTATCCATAAGAACATTTTCCAATCAATTATGAACTAATTATTTTATGGACTCATTTTCTTGGTACACATAAAAATATATAGAATAAATTCTCAAAACCCGATGTAACTACGTATGCATGCGCGCGCGTACACACACACACACATATTAATCAGATTGGGTTAGCTGAATAAAAATTACACACTATGCTAATATATCAGTTACATCATCTTACACCAAGCTGAATAGGTCCGGGTCCACAGTGGTACCAATTGTGCGGCCCGCACATGGCCCAAAATTCTGAGGGCCCCCAAACTTTTTATATAGGTCTAAAAAAAACCTAAGCGCTACTAGGCCTGCTGGCGCTGGAGCAACCTGGAGGGGAGGCGACGAGGCCATCGAGCGCAAGATAACACGTTTTTTTTCTTCCGCGGGAGGCACGTCCATACCTCTTGAAAATTAAAAAAAATGCATTTTTTTCTTCCGCGAGAGCCACAGTTGTGCTTTTGAGAGAGGCACGGCCGTGCCATTCTGAAACAGAAAAAATAAACGTGTTTTCAGTTTTTGTTCCTTCGGCAAGAGGCACGATTTTGCTTCAACGAGGGGCACGGTTGTGCTTTCAAGAGAGTCAAGGTCGTGCCTCTCAGAAACGCAAAAAAACACATTTTTTGTTTCTTTTTCTTCTACGAGAGACACGACAATGCCTCTTTCGGAAAGGAAAAAAAACATGCTCCCGGTCGGTTTTTTCTCTAGGTTTTTTCGTCCGGTATTTTCGTGAATTTTTTCGTCAAAACCTATCAACATGGGATCTAGTTTTGAAGATGTCAGGGAGAGGAATTCAATGGTAAAGACGGTTCAAGACTTATACGCACGGTTTAAGAGATAAAACATTTTGAATAAACAGATTTACGGAAAAAGAGAAAACTCCCATGTTGCTATAAGTGATGTGCATGTAGACCGGCACTTGTCGCAACCTCAGGAATTGGGAGTGATATCTGAAAGGTGTACTCTTTAATTAGTGATTTTGATAAATATGGTCCTGGTGCGTGCGGTGGAAAGATCAAGAGATCTGGTATGTCTGTTTGCGTGATCCGACACTTGACGATGTCAAATCACTATGGAGGCTCATAGGTGGCTCTGTTATACTGTTTTCGAATACGCCTGCACCACCATAAACGAAGGTCATGCTAGACGAGTCACATGTTTTATTTGCCGTGAGCGCTTGGGTAGGAGGGACTTTCTCCAACCCTAACATTGTTTCTCCAAGACTCCATGTTATCTTGTATTATATTATTATTATTAATACAAAAGATAAAGTTGCCTCCATGTTCTTTTAGATATACTAAAATTATATGAACCGTTAATTTGAATGGTAGTAGCTGAGTTTTAAAATATATAATGTTACAAAAAGTACAATTGCCACATCCCATAATATCTATGCACACGATTTAAGTATAATTAATCTTTAGTCTTAACGGAGCAGTTGGTAGTCTTCGTTCCTGTTTTTATTCGTCCCACCTTTCACCTTCGTCGGGTTTATTTCGTCTGGCTTATTTTCGTCTCACCTTCCACCACCATCTTCTCACCTTGGTTTTTTCATCCTCCCAATATATACACTTTCCTTACTATTTTAAACTTTCCTAACCAAACATGGGAAGTGATTCTTTTTTGATCCACCTCGATCTTCTTCCCGAGCCATACCTGATTCTCTACTCCTAATGTCTGACTTGGTAGACTGGCCTCCACGGTCCAATTTCTTCTTGGTTTTTTTTGTCTCACCTCTCGTTGGTTTTTGTCTCTTTATTTACGAAAAAACTGGGGGTCTGTACATAGTTCGTTCGCTCGACCCTCTCGCACGACGTCTCGCTCACACCGATTTCTTTCTGACTTTCCAAAAAAAGTTAAACCAAGTGTCGATCCCATCGATTTGTATCCAAAGAATGAACACCTTCCGGATCTTGTTTATGTTACCGATTTTTCTTGCCATACGATAGGATCCCACCTAATCAATATCTTCCTACCAAAATTTCTTGCGCCCATACATTGAATCCAGAAATTTCTAGCCCAAACAGTGAAGCTGTGACTTGGAAAAAATACAAGCCCAAACGGTAAAGCAATGGTCGATTCACGTAAAAATCTAGCCCGTTCCCTCTATCATATTTATCACTTAGTGCATGTAATGATTTCCTCACAGGTATTTGTAAAAAAAGAAGAAGTAAAAGGTGTGGTAGCTCCCAGGTGTCCCTACATTCTGGAGTGAACCATATACAAACAAAGTTCACTAATTAACACCTACGGAATGTTTGATACCAACACGTGTAACTTTCTTGTTTTAAAGTTGATTTCCTTGTCCATGTTTTTTCTACAATGTTATCCTACTTTATCCATTCAAGAGGATAGTAGTATCGCTTACAAAGAGATGAATAACCACATCCGGGGTCATATCCATCCATATATTTGGAGGAGAAAAACTAGCTATCCTAGCCAGTTCATGAGCTACTTGATTTCTTCCTCTATTAGAATGATAGTAGACGACATGAGTAAAGTCAAACGACATAAAATAGCAGTCATGAAATATAGCATAAGCTATTGAGGAAGAGTAATCATCAATTAGGCCACCAATAACCTCGACACTAACAAAGTTGACCTCGATCTTACTGCATACAACTGTATGTGACAGGTTCATTCCAAACATCACTACATGCAACTAACTCCACTGTGAATGAGTCAAAACAAAGATCAATCATTTCATTTGCAGTTACAATGGACCTTCCCTGATGATCTTTAATGACTGCTCCAACCTTCCCCTAGTGCATGTCCACACACAACCCGCATCAACGTTTACCTTTACGTAGCCATATCTTGGTTTCAACCAAGCTTCGAATCTGACTTTGGCCTTAGGATTGTATGCGAATTTTTCTATCCAAGGACATAATCTGTTTCCTGGACAACACGTCACAACTTTTAAACTTTCTTGCAATCAGAGGCTACACTTGGCACCAAGCTGAAAAGTAAAGATACAATGATGATGCTACTGTAGTAACAACATCAAGACACAACAAAAGCAAAATAAAATTTTATTCATTGTGGGCTGCCTCCCAAAAGCGCTTTCTTTTATGCCTTTAAGCTAGGCATAAGACTTTAATGATGCTTTCGTAGGAATAAGAGTTGAAGAACAAAAGAGAGCATCAAGAAGCAAATACCAAACACATTTAAGCCTAACATGCTTCCTATGCATAGGAATATTGCAATAGAATAATTCATTGAAGCACAAAGCAATAAGTATAGGAAGGCAAAACAAGCATAACTTCAAAATATTCACCATAAAAAGAGGAAACTTCTGATTATTAAGATATTTAGAACCATGTCTCCCTCTTTCATTATAAATTTCAGTGGCATCATGGATGAACTCAATAATATAACTATCACATAAGGCATTATTTCCATGATCCAAAAGCATAAAAGTGTCATTACTCTTCATATAAGCAAAATCTTTCTTATTAGGAATAGTGAGAGTAAGACTATCATAACCATCATGGTAATCATCGTATTTAGGAGGCATATCATAATCATAATAAATTTTATCCTCAATAGTAGGTGGACTGAAAATATCATATTCATCATTGTAATCATCATATATAGGAGGCATAGTATCATCAAAGTAAATTTTCTCCTCAAAAGTTGGGGGACTAAAAATATCATGTTCATCAAACGTGTCATCCCCAAGCTTAGAGCTTTCCATGTCATTAGCAATATTGATATTAAATAAAAACATACTAATAACATCACCACCATCATGATTGTTATGCAAATAATAAAGTTCTAAAGGTTTTTTAATTTTCTCTTCGAACACATCATGTCCAAGTTCAAGGTAGAGCTTATAAAGCTCTCTCATATTTTTGTTGTTTTCCATTAAGCAAAACTAGTGAAAATAAAAACAAGAAACAAAAATATTTAAGATATACCTTCAAGCACTCACCTCCCCGGCAACGGCGCCAGAAATAGCTTGATGTCTACACACGCTTCTACTCTTGTAGACTATGTTGGGCCTCCAAGCGCAGAGGTTTGTAGGACAGCAGCAATTTCCCTCAAGTGGATGATCTAAGGTTTATCGAACTCAGGGAAGTAGAGGTTGAAGATGGTCTCTCTCAAGCAACCCTGCAACTAAGATACAAGAAGTCTCTTGTGTCCCCAACACACCTAATACAACTAGGAGTTGTGTAGGTGCACTAGTTCGGCGAAGAGATGGTAAAATATGGATGATAGGAGTGGCAAAGCAAAGTAATATAAATCTGTAATAAAAAGTGCAGCAAGCAAACAAGTGGTAAACGTGAGCACAAATGGTATTGCAATGGTGGAAACAAGGCCTAGGGATCATACTTTCACTAGTGGCAACTCCCAACAACATTAACATAATCGAATCACATGATATTTCCCATAAAACATGCAATGGAGACGCACCCGGAGGTCATTCCTTCGTGGTCAAGAGAGGACGAGAATTATGTAGGGCTACAAAAGTACACCTCAAAGTTCGTAGTTCTCAAACTAAGGATTTCCCAATGTCACCGCGGCCATCCAAAGAGAGTCCCACAATCACCACAACATATATAAAGGATAGTCAAAGACAAGCACCAAGAGACTCTCAATCTTCAATCAACACACAAGAGAGGAAATCACTCATGAAAATATTTTTCTAATCCATGTCCAATAGACCGCTGTCACCTTGGTCTCGGGGATTATACTAGATAAAGACAATTGAGTACATCAATCCAATACATAGAGGAAGGGGAAACATCATGGGATCACCCTAGATTAACATAGCCTATGATCACAACGAAGATCACATCATAGGAGAGAGAGATAACCACATAGCTACATGTACGAGCCCTCGGCCCCGGAGGAAACTACTCACGCATGGACATGGTGAGGAGGAGGTTGATGATGGTGTTGATGGAGAGGTGCAGCCCCGCGAGGTGGAGACGGCCGGCGGCAGCCATGGAGGCGGCGGCGGCCCTCGGGGCGGCGGCGGCCCTAGGGGCAGCGGCTCCTTGGCCCCCCTTCTTCCTTGTGGATGGTGCTGCAATGGTGCTGGCCCTCCCCTCCAAGACGGCGGCTCGGGAGGAGGAAAATTCGTGGCCCTTGGTGACCTAGGTTTTCTCTCTTTATATAGACTTTCGGATTCCCGTCATCAGATTTTGGGCCTCAGTAAAACGGGCTTTACTCGGCCGTCCGGACTCCAATTTGGACGAATTTTATATCCAGAAGCATCGCCTCGAAATTCCCCACAACTTTCGTAACTAGACTTTTTCCGTTTGACGTCGTCTCCGGGACGTAACGTGACCATCTTTAAAAAACGTTCTCAGACAGATTTCAGGAAAGTCAGAGTCCTACTCCAATACGATTCCTTTTGCGTTTTTGTCAATTTCCAAGTAATTCCTACACAATAAAGTGTAAAACAAGAACATTGTGCATTTTTGCAACCATTAGTAGGTTAGTCCAAATATGATCAAAAAGTGTATGGAAGTGCATAAATATTATAGCAATATCACACAAAAAAGGCATGGAGCAAGCAGAAATTATAGATACGTTTTGGACGTATCAATGCCCACTACCACTTGTTAGCTAGCAATCAGTCTTTGCGCTTAATTGCTCTACAATGGTGGCATTCACTAGTACTAGCATAATCACAACATTTAGGTGAGAGATTGGAGACAACCAACATGTTACTGGGTAGGCTTTTCCCACTGGAACAGAATCAGTGCAAGGTATCACTACATCTTCTTCCGTGACGCGGTAGGCGCAAGGTGACATGAACCTACGAGCACAGGGTATTGGCGAGGCTCTCTTTACAACAGTCCCTTCACCATGTTCCATATGGAGTTTTACTAGAGGCATACGCGCGCTTTGCCGCGCCGTTTTCTCGTTCTATATGATTTTTTTATGTTTGATACATTATATTTATTCGAATACGTTAATGAAGGAAATATGCCCTAGAGGCAATAATAAAGTTGTTATTTATATTTCCTTATATCATGATAAATGTTTATTATTCATGCTAGAATTATATTAACCGGAAACTTAGTACATGTGTGAATACATAGACAAAACAGAGTGTCCCTAGTATGCCTCTACTAGACTAGCTCATTGATCAAAGATGGTTATGTTTCCAAGCCATAGACATGAGTTGTCATTTGATCAACGGGATCACATCATTAGGAGAATGATGTGATGGACTAGACCCATCCGTTAGCATAGCACTATGATCGTTTAGTTTTACTGCTATTGCTTTCTTCATGACTTATACATGTTCCTATGACTATGAGATTATGCAACTCCCGAATACCGTAAGAACACCTTGTGTGCTATCAAACGTCACAACGTAACTGGGTGATCATAAAGATGCTCTATAGGTGTCGCCGAAAGTATTCGTGGTGTTGGCGTAGATCAAGACTAGGATTTGTCACTTCGAGTGTCGGAGAGGTATCTCTGGGCCCTCTCGGTAATGCACATCATAATAAGCCTGGCAAGCAAAAGACTAATGAGTTAGTCACGAGATGATGTATTACGAAACGAGTAAAGAGACTTGCCGGTAACGAGATTGAACTAGGTATAGAGATAACGACCATCGAATCTCAGGCAAGTAACATACCGATGACAAAAGGAACAACGTATGTTGTTATGCGGTTTGACCGATAAAGATCTTCGTAGAATATGTAGGAGCCAATATGAGCATCCAGGTTCCGCTATTGGTTATTGACCGGAGATGAGTCTCGGTCATGTCTACATAGTTCTCGAACCCGTAGGGTCCGCACGCTTAACGTTTCATGACAATCGGTATTATGAGTTTATGAGTTTTGATGTACCGAAGGTAGTTCGGAGTCCCGGATGAGAACACAGACATGACGAGGAGTCTCGGAATGTCCGAGACATAAAGATTGATATATTGGACGACTATATTCGGACACCGAAAGTGTAATGGAAAGTTTCGGAGTTTACCGGAGTGCCGGGGGTGGTTACCGGAACCCCCCGGGGGAATGGTGGGCCCTGGTGGGCCATAGGGGAGAGAGAGGGCAGCAGCCAGGAGGTGGCGCGCCCCTCCCTAGGAGGAGTCCGAATAGGACTAGGGGAGGGGGCGCGGCCCCTCTTTCCCTCTCCCTCTCCCTCTCTTTCCTTCCCCCTTCTTCCTTCTTTGGTAGTTTCCTACTAGGAATAGGATTGCAATCCTATTCCTAGTAGGATTGCAGCCCTAGCCGCACCATAGGAGGGCCGGCCGGCCTCCCCCTTGCTCCTTTATATACGGGGGCAAGGGGGCACCCAAAGACACACAAGTTGAATTGTTCTAGCCGTGTGCGGTGCCCCCCTCCACAGAAACACACCTCGGTCATACCGTCGCAGTGCTTAGGCAAAGCCCTGCGCCGGTAGATACATCATATCCGTCACCATGCCGTCGTGCTGACGAAACTCTCCGTAAAGCTCAGCTGGATCAAGAGCTCGTGGGACGTCATCAAGCTGAACGTGTGCTGAACGCGGAGGTGCCGTACGTTCGGTGCTTGATCGGTTGGATCGCGAAGAAGTTCGACTACATCAACCGCGTCACTTGACGCTTCCGCTTCCGGTCTACGAGGGTACGTAGACACACTCTTCCCTCTCGTTGCTATGCATCTGGTAGATAGATCTTGCGTGATCGTAGGAAAATTTTAAAATACTACGTTCCCCAACAGTTAAATATGCCAATAACATGAAAATATATCGATGACTATGCTATCTAATGAAATCGTGTCAATTTGCTATGATCAAGTTCATACTAATAATAAGGGGTGACTACTATATTTGTTTCCACCCTAACATGGCTTACCTGACCCTATTAATATCTCATTACTAACCTAATCGTTTTTAGTTATCCATAAGAACATTTTCCAATCAATTATGAACTAATTATTTTATGGACTCATTTTCTTGGTACACATAAAAAAATATAGAATAAATTCTCAAAACACGATGTAACTACGTATGCGTGCGCGCGCGTACACACACACACACATATTAATCAGATTGGGTTAGCTGAATAAAAATTACACACTATGCTGATATATCAGTTACATCATCTTACACCAAGCTGAACAGGGCCGGGCCCACAGTGGTACCAATTGGGCGGCCCGCACATAGCCCAAAATTCTGAGGGCCCCCAAACTTTTTATATAGGTCTAAAAAAAACCTAAGCTAGGCCTGCTGGCGCTGGAGCGACCTGGAGTGGAGGCGACGAGGCCATCGAGCGCAAGATAACACATTTTTTTTCTTCCGCGGGAGGCACGTCCATACCTCTTGAAAATAAAAAAAATGCATTTTTTTTTCTTCCGCGAGAGCCACAGTTGTGCTTTTGAGAGAGGCACGGCCGTGCCACTCTGAAACAGAAAAAATAAACATGTTTTCAGTTTTTGTTCCTTTGGCGAGAGGCACGATTTTGCTTCAACGAGGGGCACGATTGTGCTTTCATGAGAGTCAAGGTCGTGCCTCTCAGAAACGCAAAAAAACACGTTTTTTGTTTCTTTTTCTTCTATGAGAGACACGACAATGCCTCTTTCGGAAAGGAAAAAAAACATGCTCCCGGTCGGTTTTTTCTCTGGGTTTTTTCGTCCGGTATTTTCGTGAATTTTTTCGTCAAAACCTATCAACATGGGATATATTTTTGAAGATGTCAGAGCGAGGAATTCAATGGTGAAGACGGTTCAAGACTTATACACACGGTTTAAGAGATAAAACATTTTAAATAAACAGATTTACGGAAAAAGAGAAAACTCCCATGTTGCAACAAGTGATGTGCATGTAGAGCGACACTTGTCGCAACCTCAGGAATTGGGAGTGATATCTGAAAGGTGTACTCTTTAATTAGTAATTTTGATAAATATGGTCCTGGTGCGTGCGGCGGAAAGATCAAGAGATCTGGTATGTCTGTTTGCGTGATCCGACACTTGACGATGTCAAATCACTATGGAGGCTCATAGGTGGCTCTGTTATACTGTTTTCGAATACGCCCGCACCACCATAAACGAAGGTCATGCTAGACGATTCACATGTTTTATTTGCCGTGAGCGCTTGGGTAGGAGGGACTTTCTCCAACCCTAACATTGTTTCTCCAAGACTCCATGTTATCTTGTATTATATTATTATTATTAATACAAAAGATAAAGTTGCTTCCATGTTCTTTCAGATATACTAAAATTATATGAACCGTTAATTTGAATGGTAGTAGCTGAGTTGTAAAATATATAACGTTACAAAAAGTACAATTGCCACATCCCATAATATCTATGCACACGATTTATGTATAATAAATCTTTAGTCTTAACGGAGCAGTTGGTAGTCTTCGTTCCTGTTTTTATTCGTCCCACCTTTCACCATCGTTGGGTTTATTACGTACGGCATATTTTCGTCTCACCTTCCACTACCATCTTCTCACCTTGGTTTTTTCATCCTCCCAATATATACACTTTCCTTACTATTTTAAACGTTCCTAACCAAACATGGGAAGTGATTCTTTTTTGATCCACCTCGATCTTCTTCCCGAGCCATACCTGATTCTCTACTCCTAATGTCTGACTTGGTAGACTCGCCTCCACGGTCCAATTTCTTCTGGGTTTTTTTGTCTCACCTCTCGTTGGTTTTTGTCTCTTTATTTACGAAAATACTGGGAGTCTGTACATAGTTCGTTCGCTCGACCCTCTCGCACGACGTCTCGCTCACACCGATTTCTTTCCGACTTTCCAAAAAAAAGTTAAACCAAGTGTCGATCCCATCGATTTGTATCCAAAGAATGAACACCTTCTGGATCTTGTTTATGTTACCGATTTTTCTTGCCATACGTTAGGATCCCACCTAATCAATATCTTCCTACCAAAATTTCTTGCGCCCATACATTGAATCCAGAAATTTCTAGCCCAAACAGTGAAGCTGTGACTTGGAAAAAATACAAGCCCAAACGGTAAAGCAATGGTCGATTCACGTAAAAATCTAGCCCGTTCCCTCTATCATATTTATCACTTAGTGCATGTAATTATTTCCTCACAGATATTTGTAAAAGAAAAGAAGTATAAGGTGTGGTAGCTCCCAGGTGTCCCTACATTCTGGAGTGAACCATATACAAACAAAGTTCACTAATTAACACCTACGGAATGTTTGATACCAACACGTGTAACTTTCTTGTTTTAAAGTTGATTTCCTTGTCCATGTTTTTTCTACAATGTTATCCTACTTTATCCATTCAAGAGGATAGTAGTATCGCTTACAAAGAGATGAATAACCACATCCGGGGTGATATCCATCCATATATTTGGAGGAGAAAAACTAGCTATCCTAGCCAGTTCATGAGCTACTTGATTTCTTCCTCTATTAGAATGATAGTAGATGACATGAGTAAAGTCAAACGACATAAAATAGCAGTCATGAAATATAGCATAAGCTATTGAGGAAGAGTAATCATCAATTAGGCCACCAATAACCTCGACACTAACAAAGTTGACCTCGATCTTACTGCATACAACTGTATGTGACAGGTTCATTCCAAACATCACTACATGCAACTAACTCCACTGTGAATGAGTCAAAACAAAGATCAATCATTTCATTTGCAGTTACAATGGACCTTCCCTGATGATCTTTGATGACTGCTCCAACCTTCCCCTAGTGCATGTCCACACACAACCCGCATCAACGTTTACCTTTACGTAGCCATATCTTGGTTTCAACCAAGCTTCTAATCTGACTTTGGCCTTAGGATTGTATGAGGCAATATGGTAAGCTGCAAAACATCTCACTGCCATATTAATTTGAGCATCGTTCTGTGTTTCTTCTCCGTGCGTCAACTTACCACGCTCATACCACAAGTACCAGCCTATCCTTACCATTGTTTTTTTTTCAACTTTGGTAGCCCAAGCACTTGGATATCTTACTCTAGAAGGCACACCAGATGATCCAAAGTCACTTCACCTACCTGTCGACTAGCAATGCCCTTTTGATGATCTCATCGATCCCAAGGAGCTTCCAAACCTCCACAAACACCTTGCAGTCGAACATTTGGTCTCTTATGGTATCCGGTCCCAATTTAGACGCGGGGCAGCTTGGCTTTATCTTAAATATTTGCTCGCCGGAATATCACGACATGGAATAGCACTATGGAGCTCCCTCCAAATGGAGATTTAATCTCGGCTGGACAAGTAAACTTAGTTTAGCTGTTAAATTATCAATTACATATAAACATTGATAGTAGGATTGTTTATGTGTTTTAATTGATTTTTATGCTAAGCACCAGGTTTGGATATAATTCAACTCCAGAAAACACTATGTGCGCACAAAATTTCAACAACCCTTGAAGTTAACTTCACGTAATCAAATCTGTGTTGTATGAACTTAAAGTACAACATATTTTCCAACTGGATGTATCATTCGAGCATGGTAATAAGAATAATAGAGAGTGGGGTTTTAGAGGTCGAGCCCCAATTATGATGGGCATGAGGAACAAAGCAGGATGTCGTTCTGCATTGACCAAATGCAATGACCATACTGTATGCAGATTATCAAAATCGAACGGTCATTGACCTGACTAGACTGATTTCTCGGGAAATCAGTCGGTTGATCCATAGCACTCGCCTACGGACAAACGCACAAGACGACACATGTTAAATCAACACAAAAGACTTCAAATGAGGTGGGCCCACATGCGCCCATGGACCACATGCGTCATGGAACCTGGAGGTGCCATCACGTTGGAGCGTGAGATTACGTGATTTAATGGCGTGGATGGCGCCATATGCGCAGCGGGAAGCGACACAGGTCGATCGGACGGACGCCAGCAGAAGGCGGTTCCTCCAACATCCTTTATGGTAGTGATCCCTTGGTACGCTTTTGTGGTACCTTCTCTCTTGGAAGGGAAAATAAGCTTGATGAAACTAACGGAGAATTAAGAGAGGGTGATATGCATGCAAAACAAATTTCGAAACTGATGCATGCCGCCACTGCCTTTGTGGCGGACAGTCATATGATATATATTCACGTACTTTAGACTTTACCAAGCCCACATGGATCTGCAGTTTACTATGTACTCATGTTTATATGTGTGTACCATCCATTGTTCGAGGGACGGAAGATTCTATATGTATCTTCTGATGCATGTCTTTGTGGGGATCAGTCATGTCATAAATTCATGTACTTAAGGCTTTATCATGCCGTTCGTCTCGACTTTTCTGTATACTCATGCTTATATGTGGGTACCATCCATTGTTGGAGGGACGAAAGCTTCTATATATATCCTGGATGGATTTCATTTGCCTGATTGCATATCAACAAGACTAGCCAGCTAGCACTCAATCATCTTTCAATAAAGTGTATTTGCATGCTTACATGAGAGATTGGAGGTTACCAATATGAGATTCAGGCTACCCCTATCCCGCTTTTGCTTACATAGTCATTGCCAGAGATGGTCACTAGGGCTACCGGATGACTCAATTGCTTCTGAGATGGTCCCGTCCTTGTAATAAATTTACCAAAAAATGTTGACCTAGTTGGCAAGGGTGTGAACCTGTTGTGATGTACTATCCAACTAGAACATGAATACGCGCATTGCCGTGCCCGTCCATTTTCAATAGTTTGTTCCATAGTGTCTCTGAAATTATGACTAGACAAGAAAAATACTTTAGAAAAATGAACAATAATTATGTCTCTGAAATTTTGAATAGTTTGTTCCATAGTGTCTCAGTAGGGGGTGACTCATGTAGGGTGAAGAAATAAATACGGTAGAGAATAGACCTAGTTAACAATTTCTTGGCCCGATTAACAAGAAGGCGCCCAGCTTGGCCTTCAGCGGCCCGACCATGGGTGAGACTGATGAGTGGGTTAAATATGTGGAGCAACTAGTTGACGAGCGGTCCTTGAGCCTCAAAACGATCACCTGGGCTGAGGGCACTTCACTTTGCACGCTCTCAGCCGCCATCACGTATCGCGCTTTGGGCGCTCTTTTCAATTTTTTTATTTTTCACATGCATTTTTGGCCTTTGAAACAATTTATCAATTTTTTTGACTTTTTGATTTTTCATCGTTCTTTCTTAGTTTTTCAACAAAAATAATTTTTTCAGGAATTTTTTCCTCAAGATTACACTTTCCTTACTTTTTTAAAACTTTCGTAACCAAACACGGGAAGTGATTCTTTTTCGATCCACCTCGATCTTCTTCCCTAGCCATTCCTGATTCTCTACTCCTAATGTCTAACTTGGTAGACTCGTCTCCACGGTTTTTTTGTCTCCCAATTTCTTTTGGTTATTTTTTGTCTCACCTCTCGTTGGTTTTTGTCTCCTTATTTACAAAAAAATCTAGGAGTCCGTACATAGTTCGTTCGCTCGACCCTCTCGCATGAGGAAAATAATTCTATGAGACCAGGTCTCACGGATTAGCAGGTGAAACCCATCCTGATGGATGACACGTGGCATTCACAAATCACAATGCACCTAATCCCCCCCCCCCTGAAATCA
>LR738714.1:815969247-816090313 GCA_902687465.1 Secale cereale
GTCTCCACGGTTTTTTTGTCTCCCAATTTCTTTTGGTTATTTTTTGTCTCACCTCTCGTTGGTTTTTGTCTCCTTATTTACAAAAAAATCTAGGAGTCCGTACATAGTTCGTTCGCTCGACCCTCTCGCATGAGGAAAATAATTCTATGAGACCAGGTCTCACGGATTAGCAGGTGAAACCCATCCTGATGGATGACACGTGCATTATACGAGACCTGGTCTCATATAACTTTTTTCCGTATACCGAAGATGGGCGCCCCACCATCTTCAAGGCAAGATCGTGGTCGCCCCTCCCTCCAAGCACTGTGCCGCCTCTGCAATCGGCACCACATGCGTCATGGAACCTGGAGGCGCCATCACGTTGAAGCGTGAGATTACGTGATTTGATGGCGTGGATGGCGCCATATGCGCAGCGGCAAGCGACATAGGTCGACCGGACGGACGCCAGCAGAAGGCGGTTCCTCCAACATCCTTTATGGTAGTGATCCCTTGGTACGCTTTTGTGGTGCCTTCTCTCTTGGAAGGGAAAATAAGCTTGATGAAACTAACGGAGAATTAAGAGAGGGTGATATGCGTGCAAAACAAATTTCGAAACTGATGGATGCCGCCTTTGTGGCGGACAATCATATGATATATTCACGTACTTTAGAATTTACCAAGCCCGCATGTATCTGGAGTTTACTATGTACTCATGTTTATGTATGTGTACCATCCATTGTTCAAGGACGGAAGCTTCTATATGTATCTTCTGATGCATGTCTTTGCGGGGATCAGTCATGTCATGAATTCATGTACTTAAGACTTTATCATGCCGTTCGTCTCGACTTTTCTGTATACTCATGCTTATATGTGTGTACCATCCATTGTTGGAGGGATGAAAGCTTCTATATATATCCTGGATGGATTTCATTTGCCTGATTGCATATCAACAAGACTAGCCACCTAGCAGTCAATCATCTTTCGATAAAGTGTATTTGTATGCTTACATGAGAGATTGGAGGATACCAATATGAGATTCAGGCTACCCCTATCCCGCTTTTGCTTGCATAGTCGTTGCCGGAGATGGTCGCTAGCGCTACCGGATGACTCAATTGGTTCTGAGATGGTCCCGTCCTTGTAATAAAAGTGCCTGAATGTGTTGACCTAGTTGGCAAGGGTATGAACCTGTTGTGATGTACTATCCAACTAGAACATGAAGGTGCGCGTTGCCGTACCCATCCATTTTCATTAATTTGTTCCATAGTGTCTCTGAAATTATGACTAGACAAGAAAAATACTTTAGAAAAATGAACAATATTTGTGTCTGTGAAATTTTGAATAGTTTGTTCCATAGTGTCTCAGTAGGGGGTGACTCATGTAGGGTGAAGAAATAAATCCGATAGAGAATAGGCCTAGTTAACAATTTCTTGGCCCGATTAAGGAGAAGGCACCCAGCTCGGCCTTCAGTGGCTCGACCACGGGTGAGGCTGATGAGTGGGTTAAATATATAGAGCAACTAGTTGACGAGCGGTCCTTGAGCCTCAAAACGATAACCTGGGTTGAGAGCACTTCACTTTGCACGCTCTCAGCCACCACCACGTATCGCGCTCTGGGTGCTCCCTTCAATGTTTTTATTTTTTGCACGCATTTTTTTGCCTTTTAAACAAAAATTTTAGTTTTTTTTTCACTTTTTGGTTTTTCATCGTTCTTTCTTAGTTTTTCGACTAAAATGATATTTTTCCTCAAGATAACACGTTTTTTTCTTCCGCGGGAGGCACGGCCATACCTCTTGAAAGTAAAAATAAAATGCATTTTTTTCTTCCGACAGAGCCACAGTTATGATTTTGTGAGAGGCACGGCCGTGCCACTCGGAAACAGAAAAAAACGTGTTTTCAGTTTTTGTTCCTTCGGCGAGAGGCACGATTTTGCTTCAGCGAGGGGCACGGTTGTGCTTTCATGAGAGTCACAGTCGTGCCTCTCAGAAACGAAAAAAACACGATTATTGTTTTTTTTCATCTACGAGAGACACGGCCATGCCTCTTTCGGAAAGGAAAAAAACGTGCTCCCGGTCGGTTTTTACTCCAGGTTTTTTCGTCCGGTATTTTCGTGAATTTTTTCATCAAAACCTATCAATATGAGATCTAATTTTGAAGATGTCAGCACGAGGAATTAAATGGTGAAAACGGTTCAAGACATAAACGCACAGTTTAAGAGATAAATCATTTTGAATTAACATATTTACGAAAAAAGAGAAAACTCCAGGTTGCAACAAGCTGCGCGCAAGCAGTGCGCCACTTTTCGCAACCTCAGGAGGTCGGAGTAATATTTGAAAGGAGGTCTCTTTAATTCGTGATTTTGATAAATATGATCTTGGTGCGTGCGGTGGGAAGATCAAGAGATCTGGTGTGCCTATTTGCGTGATCCGACACTTGACGATGTCAAATCGCTGTGGAGGCTCATCGATGGCTCAGTCGCGAGAAATTCAATGGTGAAAATGGTTCAAGGCTTATATGCACGGTTTAAGAGAGAAGACATTTTTAATAAATGAATTTACGAAAAAAGCTCCCATGTAGCAACAAGTGACGTGCATGCAGTGCGGCACTTGTCGCAACCTCAGGAATTGGGAGAGATATTTGAAAGGTGTACTCTTTAATTAGTGATTTCGATAAATATGGTCCTGGTGCATGCGGCGGGAAGATCAAGAGATCTGGTATGTCTCTTTGCATGATCCGACACTTGACGATGTCAAATCACTGTGGAGGCTCATAGGTGGCTCTGTTATACTGTTTCGGAATACTCCTGCACCACCATAAACGAGGTCATGCTAGACAAGTCACATGTTTTATTTGCCGTGAGCGCTTGAGCAGGAGGGACTTTCTCCAACCCCAACATTGTTTCTCCAAGACTCCATGTTATCTTGTATTATATTATTAAGACAAAAGATAAAGTTGCCCATGTTCTTTCAGATATACTAAAATTACATGAACCGTTAATTTGAACGGTAGTGGCTGAGTTTTATAAAATATATAACGTTACAAAAAGTACAGTTGCCAGATCCCATAATATCTATGCACACGATTCAACTATAATAAATGTCTACTCTTAACGGAGCAGTTGGTAGTCTTCGTTCCTGGGTTTATTTTGTCCCACCTTTCACCTTCGTCTGGTTTATTTCATCTGGCTTATCTTCGTCTCACTTTCCACCACCATCTTCTCACCTTGGGTTTTTCATCCTCCCAATATATACACTTTCCTTACTTTTTTAAACTTTCCTAACCAAACACGGGAAGTGATTCTTTTTCGTTCCACCTCGATCTTCTTCTCGAGTCATTCCTGATTCTCTACTCCTAATGTCTGACTTGGTAGACTCGCCTCCACGGTCCAATTTCTTCTGGGTTTTTTTTGTGTCACCTCTCGTTGGTTTTTGTCTCTTTATTTCCAAAAAAACTGGGAGTCTGTACATAGTTCGTTCGCTCGACCCTCTCGCACAACGTCTCGCTCACACCGATTTCTTGCTGACTTTCCAAAAAAAGTACACCAAGCATCGATCCCACCGATTTGTAGCCAAAGAAAGCACACCTTCCGGATCATGTTTTTGTTACCGATTTTTCTTGCCATACGATAGGATCCCACCTAATCAATATCTTCCTACCAAAATTTCTTGCGCCCATACATTGAAGCCAGAAATTTCTTGGTACACCGAAGATGACCGTCGCCACGGAAAATAATTTTATAAGACCAGGTCTCACGGGTTAGCAGGTGAGACCCATTCTGATGGATGACACGTGGCATTCACAAATCACAAAGCATCAACCCCACCCCCACCTGAAATGAGGAGGGAGAGATTAGATGCTTTGTGATTTATGAATGACATGTGTCATCCATCAGGGCCGATCTCACCTGCTAACCGTGAGACCTGATCTCATATAATATTTTCCTTGCCGTCACCATGTTCAGGCAAGATCGTGGTCGCCTCCCCTCCAAGCACTGTGCCGCCTCTGCAATCTAGCACGCGGCCGCCGTCGTCGACCACAGGAAAGACGACGACGTCGCTGCTATGTTGCTGAAAGCAGGTGGCGTCAGCAGCAGCGATGGTGGGGCGGAGGACGGCAGCGTGTTGCGGCTGGTGTTGTTCATGTTCCTGTTGCTGGTTCATGTGATCGTGGCATATTCTCTACATGCTACTCTCCTCGTCTACCTCGCCATTCTAGCATGCGGCCGGACACCACCACATTCATGCATAGGTCGCCATCTCGACTGCTGCACCATAATGGTGAACCTGGTCGCGGGTACTATGGAGGGTGTAGGGCTAAGAGATGAGGACGGAGCGTATGTCATAGTTGGCAAGTACTGCAGGACACCCCCGTGTACACCATGCAGGCTCGCTGTTAGCATCTGCATGCATCAACAATTCAACATCGTCTATTGTGAATATTCAACTGCAGTTCCCTCCACTAACTCGTCTAAAATCTTCTAGCTTGCCTGCTGCGTCATGTTTTGTTCACTTGGTCATTTTAAATTCGTAATAGGGTCTGTATTCCTTCAATCTAACAGGATTAAGACCAAGGATAATTATGGAATGTACCTGCACACAAAGGGCTATCGCATCAGGGAAGCGAGACAAGGACATGGAATGGTACAGCCCCTTAGTACAGCCCCTTGGAGCGCTGGATTGGACAACTATCTAGCCTAGCGTGTCGTGTCGTGCAGCTGCGGGGCATCCCATTGGACCAGTGATTGCTCGGATCGTTGTGTGGGATCTTCAGCGGTTCAGACAGCAACATAACGACTCCGAAGCTATATACATCGCTCTTCAGTGAGCAATTAGCCAGACAAGGCTACCCCAGCTGCCCTATATCCTGAGTTTTCTTCTGATTCCTGAAGTTGATGCTATATAATTAATGTTTACAGAAATGTTTGGCCCTAAATTTTGGTCAATTTAGGACCATGTGTTACCTTTGTAGACCGTTTGAAGGATCATGTGATAGTCAGGCAACTATTTATCTTGCTTCATACTCCCTCCTTAATCAAATATAAGAGCATTTAGATTACTAAAATAGTGATCTAAACGCTCTTATATTTCTTTACAGATGGAGAACTACATTTCCCACATGTTTCTTTATATCCGTGTTACCGCACGTAACTTTCCAGTCTAAATACTACTGTATTGTTTTTTTTGTTCTGATTGATTTCCCAATTGCTCGTGTAGCATGCTTGCTTAATTTGTTGCATCTATTAATTTAGCGATAACCATGATACTGTTTCTCCCTATTATAAAATATGTACCAAGTATGGTGTTCAGAGTGCCTCTCGATAAACCCTGTAAATAGCATTTTTGTTTGCACTTCTAACAAATTGGTGCATATATGATATTAGGTGGTCTTTTCAGAAAATTTCCAAAAGTATGTATAATGTCATCATCCTCTTCATCAATTCTTGCACAATATTCTGTTTTCTTGTATTTTTAAGAACATGTATTCGTTCTTTGATTGAAAAGTACAGCGCAACATGTGTATCAAAGTTCAAAGACTTGGAATAACGTGTATTTCATTTATTGCTGCAGCGATGACTCGGCTCCGCCAATTCGTGCGGCGAGGCGGGCGCTGGTTGTGTTCGGCGGCGGTGATGCTACCTCCGTGCTCATGCGCTGCGGTGGCACGAGGAACAAATCAGGATGTGTTTGTGCATTGACCAAATCCAATGACCATACTATATGCTGATCATCAAAATCGAACGGTCATTGACCTGGCTTGACTGATTTCTCGGGAAATCAGTCGGTTGATCCCTAGCACTCGCCTACGGACAAACGCACAAGATGACACATGTTAAATCAACACAAAAGACTTCAAATGAGGTGGGCCCACATGTGCCCTTGGACCATGCGTCATGGAACCTGGAGGCGCCATTACGTTAAAGCGTGAGATTACGTGATTTGCTGGCGTGGATCGCGCCATATGCGCAGCGGCAAGCGACACAGGTCGATCGGACGGATGCCAGCAGAAGGCGGTTCCTCCAACATCCTTTTTGGTAGTGATCCCTTGGTACGCTTTTGTGGTGTCTTCTCTCTTGGAAGGGAAAATAAGCTTGATAAAACTGACGGAGAATTAAGAGAGGGTGATATGCATGCAAAACGACTTTCGAAACTGATGCATGCCTTTGTGGGGGACAGTCACATGATATGTTCACGTACTTTAGACTTTACCAAGCCCACATGGATCTGGAGTTTACTATGTACTCATGTTTATATGTGTGTACCATCCATTGTTCGAGGGACGGAAGCTTCTATATGTATCTTCTGATGCATGCCTTTGTGGGGATCAGCCATGTCATAAATTCATGTACTGAAGGCTTTATCACGCAGTTCGTCTCGACTTTTCTGTATACTCATGCTTATATGTGTGTACCATCCATTGTTGGACGGACGAAAGGTTCCATATATAACCTGGATGGATTTCTTTTGCCTGATTGCATATCAACAAGACTAGCCAGCTAGCAGTCAATCCTCTTTCGGTCAAGTGTATTTGCATGCTTACATGAGAGATTGGAGGATACCAATATGAGATTCCGGCTACCCCTATCCCGCTTTTGCTTGCATAGTCTTTGCCGGAGATGGTCACTAGCGCTACCTGGTGACTCAATTGCTTCTGAGATGGTCCTGTCCTTGTAATAAATGAGCCCAAAAGTGTTGACCTAGTTAGCAAGGGTGTGAACCTATTGTGATGTACTATCCAACTAGAACATGAACGCCCGCGTTGCCATGCCCGTCCATTTTCAATAGTTTGTTCCATAGTGTCTCCGAAATTATGACTAGACAAGAAAAATACTTTAGAAAAATGAACATTTTTTGTGTCTCTGAAATTTTGAATAGTTTGTTCCATAGTGTCTCGGTAGGGGGTGACTCATGTGGGGTGAAGAAATAAATCCAGGAGGGAATAGGCCTAGTTAGCAATTTCTTGGCCCGATTAACAAGAAGGCGCCCAGTTCAGCCTTCAGCGGCCCGACCATGGGTGAAGCTGATGAGTGGGTTAAATATGTGGAGCAACTAGTTGACGAGCGGTCCTTAAGCCTCAAAACGATCTCCTGGGCTGAGAGCACTTCACTCTGGACGCTCACAGCCGCCGCCACGTATCGCGCTCTGGGCACTCCCTTCGAAATTTTTATTTTTCACACGCATTTTTGACCCTTTAAACAATTTTTTTTTGCTTTTTGGCTTTTCATCGTTCTCCCTTTGTTTTTCGACCAAAATAATTTTTTCGGGATTTTATTACTCAAGATAACACGTTTTTTTTCTTCCGCGGGTGGCACGGCCGTACCTCTTGAAAATGAAAAAATGCATTTTTTTTCTTCGGCGAGAGCCACAGTTGTGCTTTTGCGAGAGGCACGGTTGTGCCAATCGGAAACAGAAAAAAATGTGTTTTCAGTTTTTGTTCCTTCGGCGAGAGGTATGATTTTGCTTCCGCGAGGGGCACGGTTGTGCTTTCATGGGAGTCACGGTCGTGCCTCTTAGAAACGAATTCTTCGCCGACCTCAACGGCGACGGCCGCCGCGAGGTGCTGCTCCCCACGCATGATGCCAAGATCCAGGTCCTCCAGCTCCCGGACCATGCCGGGTTGGCCTCCGCAGCCTCCATGAGGCGCGCGTCATGGCCGAGACCTCCCTGCTCCCGGCGAACGTGCGCGTCGCCGCCGGCCGAGATCTCCCTGCTCCCATGGCCGTCGGCGCCGTCCATTGACATAATTGACAGCACGCACGGGGTCAAGATTTTTTTTTTATTCTTCAACTTAATAGTAGTAGCGCGGGTCACTGACACGCGCTACAGATAGTTAGTAGTAGTAGCGCGGGATGCACCGCGCTACTACTACTAGTTAGCTGTAGCGTTGTAGTAGTAGCGCAGGCACCCGTGCTATTACTAGCTTTTAACCCGCGCTACTACTAGGCTTTTTCCTAGTAGTTATAGCTCGATTCGCTTACTCTTCTTCGCAATTGGGCATGACTGATATTCACCTTTGTACGCCGTTGTACCAACACACATCGCCGGTCCGCCCGTGCTCCAACTGACGTACGCATGATCTCATGCCAAGCTAAATTCAAATGATCCTTCATATGTGTCTGCAACCATAGCTGCCATCATCATTACCTTGCCGTGTACGGACAATTTGCAATCTTTACGCCTGATAGATTAGTCAAAAATATGATATGGCCAGCGTACTAACTTCAGTCTGACAAAACCCTTCTTGGATGCAATGGAAAAAAGAAGAAAAAGATATAGAGAGAAATAAGAACAGATGACCAGTGAAGAAAGGCAGGAGAGACTAAAAAAATGCTAAGGAACAAAAAGAAAGAGAGATAAAGAGCGGTATAAAGAGCAGAATGAACGCATGACCGATGAAAAAAGCAGGACAAACTCAAAAAACGTCGTGAGGCCTATCATCAAAAGAAAGATTCATGGAAGACAGCAGAACAGAAGGCAGCACAGTGCACCCAAGAAAAACAAAAATATGCAAACATGCAGCCAGAACAAAAGAAAGTAAGAATAGAACAAACTAAAGCTCGCCGTCAAATGGAACGCAACACACCATCCAAAGATTCACTTGTAATGGAGAACCCTGAATATGTCGCAACCGAACAAGAGGTTAGTACTTCTACATTTCCTGTAAAACACAGGGATCATGTGGCAGCAGGAAAAAGGCAAACATCGCTACACCATCGTAATGGACAATTCATGAGAAGACAGAAGCAAACTGTTTCCGTATCATCAAAAGAAGATACATCCATGACGAAAAACACCGACAAAAACAAGGAACCTCTGGAGCAACCACAAGTCATGACTTACGGTAATAATCTCATTTTTATATAATACTCGCACTGCATGTTAATATATATCTGTCGGTAGAACTAACCATCTTTTCTGGACAGACATCCCCTCAATGTTTCCAAGCATCTGAGAAACAAATGAATATGCCCGTGCATTGCTATGGGCTTGTTCGGACCATGGGTTGTAAAGACCAAGAAGCCATACTATTGTCATTCAAAAGTACAAAACCAAAAATATGCATTGTATATTTTAGATCAATTCGACACCTTTTCCAAACCAAGATGCTATGATGGAACTACGAAGACCACTCCAATAAAGTAACTGCCACACGAGGCAACCAGTCAATATCATTTTAGACTTTAAGCTAAAAAAGAAAAAAATATGTCATATGAATATGATGTTAGTTCTGTAGGGTGCTTACCTTAGCTAACATGTTAGCCATGAGCATCATAATACCAAATTCACAGTCAGTACAGTGCCTGGAAAGAATCGAAGTTAGAGGAATTGGTCGTAAGTGCAGTAGTTGGCAAAACAAAATTTTCAGCTGAGTAATGGTGTGCCCATTTTACTCAAATTTATGTCTTGAAGTTATATACAGTGAGGTGGAGACCGAAACAGAGATAGTGCAGTAAACAAAGATAGTGCAGTAAATTTACTGAAATTTATGTCTTCAAGTTATATATAGTGAGGTGGAGACAAAAATGATTCCCGCCAACAAAAAAAGGACTTCTTGACGGACAATACAGCATTGGGCAAACGAACACAACTCTTAACCAAGGCCAGGCGAACCCAGCAAACCACACTGCCACCCTCCGACTAAAACCCTTGCCTTGCTGCCTTGCATGACTCCCCCTCCATCGGCGACAATCGCATCAGCACCCTCCATGCCAACCTCCTGTGTCACATCATCACATGCCTCCCTGTCAAGTGCACCATCGCCCTCGTCTCTGCTAATTGGTCCTCCACCCTGCTCGTCATGAACAATATTCAACTTGTCCAGATTTATCCTCCTTTAAGTTATTATAATTACACTGAAAGTATGAGAGCTATTAAAATTGACCGGTACTTAAATTGAGAAGACATGACAAAGGTACAAAAAAAATCTAAGGAAGCATGGATTTTGAGAAACCACAGTTGTCGTGAACCAGGCTTGACCAGGTTTGGGTCTCGGAGCGCCATTCATGTCTGATAATATCAGAAACGCTTCAAGAAGATTCTATATCCTTGGGATAATATAATAGTATAATACTTGTGAGCATGGACATCTAGTCTAGTAAAACAGAACGATATGCTAGTAGTATCTGATTAGAAAGTTTTTTGGGACCTATTTCAAAATTATAGCATCAGATCTGATCCAAAATGCTAGAACTTTGTCTCTACACAAGCTCATGTTTTGTAACTAATATGCAGCTATATAAATCATCTACCACACCAATCAAAAACTCTAATTAGACAAAATAATAAGAACAAGTGCTTCTACCACAATTGTACAGTATGCATTGATAAACCTGCAAAAGTGTGTTTGAATTTAGGAGCAGTCAACAAATGCAATGGATATATATCTATGGAGCTTATTCTAGAAAGCACATACTTCCTTTTAGGCATAAAAATAAACACCCGTTGGGCAGGAACCACAACACAACATAGAGCAAAATAATCCCCCTATGTTTTTCAGATCGTAAGCTTCAAGAGTAGCTTCAAAACCAAATTATTTTTCACAAAATGCTCCACAAGAGAAATTCACGTGTTAAAAACAAAAGAATGAGCAAAAGTTAAAACACAGACACAAACACCTGTAGACACTTCAGCCGTGTATGAGGGGGCTCATAATTCTTTGCTCCGACGAAGGCAAGCAGTGGTGACCATGCCCAAGGCAGCGGATGTCAAGATGTGGTCGTAATGCCCCTTGCCAAACTGTTGCCAACCTCGGGTGTTGTAGTTCGCGCCCCTGATCTAGATAGATGAGATGTTGGTGGAGGTACTGGTTGGCGAGCGAGCGACCGAGGTGCGGCCTCCATGGCTGCTGCCCATGGCGTGCAGGCAGTTGAGGTCGGTCGTGGTGGCGGTCGGCCGTCAATCCCGCAACTTGGAAAGAATCGAAGTTAGAGGAATTGGTCGTAAGTGCAATAGATGGCAAAACAAAAATTTTCAGCTGAGTAATGATGTGCCTATTTTACTGAAATTTATGTCTTCAAGTTATATACAGTGAGGTGGAGACAAAAACAGAGATAGTGCAGTAAACAGAGATAGTGCAGGCAGTTGAGACAGTGCAGTAAATTTACTGAAATTTATGTCTTCAAGTTATATACAGTGAGGTGGAGACAGAAATGATAGTGCAGTAAATTTACTGAGATAGTGCAGTATATATAGGGCAAGGATCTGTGCCGATGCGCCGGCCGGATGCTTCTGCCAGTCGCACCCTAGCTGTCAGATCGGCCCATCCCGAGCCGTTGGATCCTTATTCAACCAGGTGGTCGTCTTCCTCTAGCGAGCGCGTACGAGCAAAAGGAACCCCATCTCGCCGGCGAGCGCATTCTCCCTCGTCACCGGCCCCTCGTATGCCCTCCTCGTCTCTCGAGCTCGTCGCTGCCCTCGCCGGCCGTCTTCGCCGGCCGCCATGGTCGCCGGTCCCAGCCCTGGGCGGCCGTCCTCGTCACGGGCTTCGCCCATGCAACAGCCCATCCCTGCGGTTGTAGCTTCCGTGGCAACCGTTGTAGCTCCGGTGGCGACGACTGGAGCTCACCGGCGTGCTCGTCGGTCTACTCGCTGGTGCTCATCCCAGCTTGCAATAAAAAATCAAGCCCCGGGGGAATATGCCCAGTGCTGCAACCGACGACGGAAAAAGCTACAATCGCTGGTGAAAAAAGCTTCAACCGGCTATGAAAAAAGTTTCAACTCGTACGACGGAAAACTATGAACGACCAAAGAAAAGTTACAACCAGTGACAAAAAAAGCTTCATCTCGCGATGAAAAAAGCTTCGTACGACGATGAAAAAAGCTTCAACTGTGGAGCCGTAAGGCATGGACGACAAACGAAAAAGCTGCAACCGGCGGTTACAAAAGCTACAACGGGCAATGAAAAAATCTTCAAACTTATTGTCTTAGCTGTGAACCCGCGATGACGATGACGTTGTTTTGCTGTAACCATAGTTTGGTTTTGCTACAAACTGCGTTGAAATTTGCTACAACCATTATCACAGCTATTTGTTGCTGCTCCACGGAGCTCCCATGCCTGCCCATGGCCATCGTCGCCGCGGTGCCGTTCCGGGTTGAAAAAGGTTCAAGGGCTGCAGCTCCGCGCATGGTCGGTTGCAGCTCAGACATGGTCGTGTCCGACGAGGCAGGCAGAGCTCCGGTGGCGCGGATCCGAGCAGATCTGGCCCGAGGGCAGCCGGATCGGCTGATTCCCATGGGGACGGCGCCCTGGGAGGCCTCCGGACGGCGAAGGTTGACCATGGCAGCGGGGAAAGAGAGAGAGACGAGCGACGGGAAGAAGAGAAAAGGGAGAAAGAAGACACACGTGGGTGGGTCCCCCATCCTACGTGTCGCTAGGTGAGTCGCTCGGGTACGTTTGTGCATGGACGCGACCGGCCGAAGCTTCGACGGGTGCTCCTTCGTGAAACGTTTCCCGTATATATATATATCCTCTCATGCATGCCTTTTTGGGAACAGACATGCAATATATTAACGTACTTAAGACTTTATCATGCACATGTGTGTCTCGACTTCTCTAGGGACTCATCACGCTTATATGCGTGTATCATTCATTGGTGGAGGGACGTAAGCTTCTATATATATATATATCCTCCATTGATTTCATCTCCCTGATTGTATACCAACAAAGCTAGCCAGTTAGCAGTCAATCATCTTGCTCCAAAAGCATATTTGCAAGCGTCGGTGAGAGATTGGAGGATACCAATATGCATGCTAGAGATACACGCTACTTACGCCAATCCCGCTTGTTATTGCATAGTCATTACCATAGATGTCCACAAGCTCTATGCAGCGACTCAATTGCTTCTCTAAGATGGTCCCGTCATTCAAATAAATCATCCTAAAAGTATTGACTTGCTTGGCGAGGGTGTGTGACCCTCTTGTGATTGGCTATGCAGCACACATGCACTACCATAAGTAAAGGTCATGCCAGACGGGTCGTAGGTTTTATCTGCCATGAGGGCATTGCGCTGGAGGGGCTTCCTGAAATTCCAACATTGTTGCTGCAATTTATTTTCTGTTATTATGTTATTAAAACAAAAGGCAAAGTAGCCTCCACATTCTTCCACATATACTAAAATGACTAGATGTGTTGTGCGCGCTTTGCTGCACTGTTCGTGTTTTTGGGTTTTTTAAAAGAATAACCACTCCGCTTCAAAATATAAGTTGTATTACTTTTTTGAAAAGTCCAACCTTTCAAGTTTGATCAAATTTGTAAATAAATATATGAAAATCCATGATATCAAATTGGTACTTTTAGATTCATCACGAAATGAATTTTCATACTTCTTTGTTTAATATGGTGGATGTCGATATTTTTCTCTGAACATGGTCAAAGTTAAAGAAATTTGACTTTCTAAAAAACTAATACCCGTTATATTTTATAACTGATGAAATATTTAGTTTGGCGGGTGAGGGAGATGATAGAGTGTGTTTTATTTTTATTCATAATGCGGTGATTTGGGGGGCCTTTCGTTCTAATCAACCTATATCTATGTGGGAAACTTGCAGTGTTTATGGTTGCATGTACTGTATTGATGCTATAATATCACATGGTGGCGTTTTTTTAGCATTACGAGGAGCAGTGGTGTGGTGAGCCGACTATTCTGGTCGTGTTACCTCTGTAGATTTTTGTGCTAGGTTGCCCCTTGAAATGAGTCTATGGATTGTGTATAGATCTTTGTGTCCGTAGTGCGTCTCGGTCTGTAGTATATTACTACCGGGGCGAAGGACCATTATCTTTTGTGATGATGCAGAAGCTGTGAAAACCTTGTCATGTTGCATTGTGCATCATTACTTGCATTCCCCGTGGCGTTTGCTTGAGGGCACATTGGAGCAAGCAGATGGATGGACCTGAAATTGCCTGTGAGGCCCAGTGACCTAACAGTAGAGGCAGTTATGCATATGCTGAACTGCAGGGTGATACCTTTGGACTTGTTTGTAGATCTATTTAATGGGTGATAAAATTCTATCTAGGATGGTGAAAGTTTGTAACAAAACTTTTGTCGGAGATGAGCCGCATCGTTGTGGACTGCCTTCTTTTTGGCACATTTTTGCTGTCTTCAGGGGGTTTAATAAACCACAATATAATTTGGCATGTCCGCCCATTTAGAAGTTTTCAAACCGTCGTACTTATTTAACATTCTACAAGCTTGAACTTATCATTCTTGACATGCAATTGCTCACTGGTACCTACAACTACTTAACAAAATCATACAAAGTTTCACACTGCAACTATGCAACATCAGAAACTACACACAGTTACAAGCACAAGCATCCACACTCCGTCAGGCCTCCCTGCTCCGCACATTTTTGACTGGTACATGTGCTCTACTACGGTCGCCTTTCATTTTGTGGCCTTTGGTCGTGGCCTACCCGACGATTGTTAGCTCTCAAGCCAACTGATATCTCATTTATCTTTCTTTGCCACTTCTAGCAGCCCTATTGCCTAAAATTAACCTGCTTTGGGATTACATGCAAGAAATTAACTTCAAATTTGCAATCATAAAGTTATCGGAAACGCTCCTTCATGAGCGTGCGCAATAGCAATGCTCTAAAGTTATTACAAGATCTAATGAATAACTTATTTTACTAATTGCAAACTATGACATGGGTCAAAATAACTATAAATAACTCCAAGGTATGGTTTCAAACAGCTCATATCCACTACTAACTCTCAGTGCTGTGGTTTCCTAGAAATTCATGTGTCCCGCCTAAAATAAAAGATGAAGAAGTTGCAGAGCTTTGGTCCTTATATTCTGGTTCCCTCCCATCTCTCAAATTTGAATCGATATTTTCCTCAAGGAAATATTTGACAACCACCATTGAACATTCCATATACTCCATGGGCTTAACTGCTGGGCATGCAGAGAGCTATCATGTAGTATGCACATATCTTATATAGAACTTACAAGAGCTTTAAACCACAACAAAGTTCCCCTTCCATTTGTGCGGACCATCACATCTTTCCATCCTGTACCTTGTATCATAAAACATTCATGTTACATATTTTCAATTGCTAAGACCTTGTATCATAATTATTTTGTTCTGTCATGTATTGTGCATATTCGATGCATGTTTATATGGTGTCTTTTCTCTTGGCTTGGACCTGAACTGGAACACATCTGCTACAATGTTAGGATGCCTATTTTCTCATAGCTGGGTATGCTGACTTTATGTGGAGAACAATTTTCTGATGTACTCATGTAATTCAGTCTTCATCGTGCCCTATGCACCTAAAATTTCTATCTGCTCACGCTTGTGTGTGTATTAGTATTGATTGTTGCAGAGAAGTCTTTTTTTAACTCCGCCTCATATTAATTAATCAACCGCAAACAATACAATCGTTCGATACAAAATTCACCACACAGGGCGGAACATCGTTAACAAGAATACCATCTGATCTATTATCAAAACTAAACTTTGCAACTAAATGGGCCACCACATTTGCCGACCGACATATCTTAGACAATCGGAAGCTATTTATCATCTTAGATAAACTCAACGCTTCCTTCTACAAATCAACTAGCGCTGACCTGTCAGAAATCTCTTTTGCATGAGTCGCCACGACAAACGCGCAATCAGTCTCTAAAATAATTGGATTATGAAGAGTTATACCTATGTAGAGACCAGACATGCACGCCCTTAGCTCCGCTTCCTCCGCACTCTGGCACGCCCCAATGAAGTCCCAAGAAGAAACAATGACGTCCCCAGCCGCATCTCTGGCCACCACACCCACACTAGCTGCTCTAATGCTCTCCACAAAGCTTGCATCAACATTAATCTTTATATAACCTGTAGGAGGGGGAGTCCAAGCCATCTTAACTTCCAAATTATGAGGATCCCATCTTAATCCATCCATTGGACCTTTTCCTTTATTTTTTGAGTCCACCGGTGGCACAGAATGACACGCGACAAAGGACACTCAATAATTCTCCACAAAGCTAGCTGAGGCTGAAACTGCTTCCTTTCCTTTACCAAATGTCAAATCATTTCTTAAGTGCCAGGCTATCTACAAAATGAATATAATTTGGTCGCGCATAATAGGGCTCAATTGACATAGAAGAACAATAAACCAATCATACCCGGTGTCTCTGAAGACCTCCTATGCAGGCAATTCCCAAATGTCCCTCATGGACATACGTAGGGAAAATGCCTTCGGGCACATGACAAGCGCATGAAATGTACTTTCATCCTCCATTCCATAAATAGTGCACATACTAACAGAGGCTTGGTGATGCACCACTCTATTAACCTGGACAGTCAATCTATTGGAAGCAACCCTCCATGCAAAAATGCGAACCTTTTGAGGGACATTGGCCTTCCAGTTGACATCCCAAATTTTCCTCTTCCCCAGCACAGCGCCACTATGTTGCCCCTCGTCCGCTTTTTTATCCTTCAGTGTAAGCGCAAGCTTGTACGCACTTTTAACCGAGAACATCCCCATCTTTTCAAAGTGCCACGCAACAAAATCACCATCCCCATTTGACTGAATTCGCAGCCTCAATATCTCCTCTGCATCATATGGATAAAACAGTTGCCTAATCAAATTTTCATCCCACCTTCTAGGATCACTCAACATCAAGTCCGAAACCCATTTTACTCTAGTCCTATTCTTTCTAGCAGTAATTTTCAGTCGAGAAGATTTTGGGAGCCAATTATCTCTCCAGATATTAATATTAGCCCCATCACACACTCTCCAAATGACTCCAGATTTAAGCAGATCCAAACCATGCAAAATACCTTGTCAAGTAAGTGAAGCCGACTTGTGGAAAAACAGTATCAAGAATATGCCCATGGGGATAATATTTTGCCTTAATCACTTTGACGCACAGAGATTCGGGATTAATCACCAACCTCCAAGCCTGCTTAGATATGAGTGCCTGGTTAAATAAACTGAGGTCCTGAAATCCCATACCACCCTCACCTTTAGGCCTAGTCATCTTATCCCAAGCCAGCCAATGAGTCTTACTCCTATCTTCCTCGTCACCCCACCAGAAGTTCCTTATAATCTGCGACAACTCCTCGCACAGAGATGCCGGAAATTTAAAAATACCCATGGCGTACACTGGAAGAGCTTGCATAATAGATTTAATCAAAGTTTCCTTCGCCCCACATGAAGCATATTTTTCTATCCAATCCGATAAAAATTTGAGAGCTTTTTCCTTAGTGGACTGAAATTTACCTGCCTTCATTCTCCCTTGTGGCACCGGGAGCCCAAGATATTTGTCCTCAAATCCCTCCGAGGTGATGCACATAATGACCATATATAACAGCCACTTGGACCTCCATACTACAGTTCTTGCCGAACAAAATTGAGCATTTATCTCGACTCAGCAGTTGACCCGTCCCCTTGTTGCAGAGAAGTCTGCCTCTCTATATATCCCCAACTGATTTCATTTGCCACCAGATTTCATGCCCACTACCACTAGTTAGCTAGCAATCAGTCTTTGCGCATAATTGCTCTACAATGGTGGCATTCACTAGTACTAGCATAATCACAACATTTAGGTGAGAGATTGGAGAGAACCAACATGCTACTGGGTAGGCTTTTCCCACTGGAACAGAATCAGTGCAAGGTATCACTACATCTTCTTCTGTGACGATGTAGGCACAAGGTGACATGAACCTACGGGCACAGGGTATTGGCAAGGCTCTCTTTACAACAGTCCCTTCACCATGTTCCATATGGAGTTTTACTAGAGGCATACGCGCGCTTTGCCGCGCCGTTTTCTCCTTCTATATGATTTTTTTTATGTTTGATACATTATATTTATTCGAATACGTTAAATATGCCAATAACATGAAAATATATCGATGACTATGCTATCTAATGAAATCGTGTCAATTTGCTATGATCAAGTTCATACTAATAATAAGGGGTGACTACTATATTTGTTTCCACCCTAACATGGCTTACCTGACCCTATTAATATCTCATTACTAACCGAATCGATTCTAGTTATCCATAAGAACATTTTCCAATCAATTATGAACTAATTATTTTATGGACTCATTTTCTTGGTACACATAAAAATATATAGAATAAATTCTCAAAACACGATGTAACTACGTATGCGTGCGCGCGCGTACACACACACACACACACACACACACACATATTAATCAGATTGGGTTAGCTGAATAAAAATTACACACTATGCTGATATATCAGTTACATCATCTTACACCAAGCTGAACAGGGCCGGGCCCACAGTGGTACCAATTGTGCGGCCCGCACATGGCCCAAAATTCTGAGGGCCCCCAAACTTTTTATATAGGTCTAAAAAAAACCTAAGCGCTACTAGGCCTGCTGGCGCTGGAGCGACCTGGAGGGGAGGCGACGAGGCCATCGAGCGCAAGATAACACGTATTTTTTCTTCCGCGGGAGGCACGTCCATACCTCTTGAAAATTAAAAAAAATGCATTTTTTTCTTCCGCGAGAGCCACAGTTGTGCTTTTGAGAGAGGCACGGCCGTGCCATTCTGAAACAGAAAAAATAAACGTGTTTTCAGTTTTTGTTCCTTCGGCAAGAGGCACGATTTTGCTTCAACGAGGGGCACGGTTGTGCTTTCAAGAGAGTCAAGGTCGTGCCTCTCAGAAACGCAAAAAAACACGTTTTTTGTTTCTTTTTCTTCTACGAGAGACACGACAATGCCTCTTTCGGAAAGGAAAAAAAACATGCTCCCGGTCGGTTTTTTCTCTAGGTTTTTTCGTCCGGTATTTTCATGAATTTTTTCGTCAAAACCTATCAACATGTGATCTAGTTTTGAAGATGTCAGGGCGAGGAATTCAATGGTAAAGACGGTTCAAGACTTATACGCACGGTTTAAGAGATAAAACATTTTGAATAAACAGATTTACGGAAAAAGAGAAAACTCCCATGTTGCTACAAGTGATGTGCATGTAGACCGGCACTTGTCGCAACCTCAGGAATTGGGAGTGATATCTGAAAGGTGTACTCTTTAATTAGTGATTTTGATAAATATGGTCCTGGTGCGTGCGGTGGAAAGATCAAGAGATCTGGTATGTCTGTTTGCGTGATCCGACACTTGACGATGTCAAATCACTATGGAGGCTCATAGGTGGCTCTATTATACTGTTTTCGAATACGCCTGCACCACCATAAACGAAGGTCATGCTAGACGAGTCACATGTTTTATTTGCCGTGAGCGCTTGGGTAGGAGGGACTTTCTCCAACCCTAACATTGTTTCTCCAAGACTCCATGTTATCTTGTATTATATTATTATTATTAATACAAAAGATAAAGTTGCCTCCATGTTCTTTCAGATATACTAAAATTATATGAACCGTTAATTTGAATGGTAGTAGCTGAGTTTTAAAATATATAATGTTACAAAAAGTACAATTGCCACATCCCATAATATCTATGCACACGATTTAAGTATAATAAATCTTTAGTCTTAACGGAGCAGTTGGTAGTCTTCGTTCCTGTTTTTATTCGTCCCACCTTTCACCTTCGTCGGGTTTATTTCGTCTGGCTTATTTTCGTCTCACCTTCCACCACCATCTTCTCACCTTGGTTTTTTCATCCTCCCAATATATACACTTTCCTTACTATTTTAAACTTTCCTAACCAAACATGGGAAGTGATTCTTTTTTGATCCACCTCGATCTTCTTCCCGAGCCATACCTGATTCTCTACTCCTAATGTCTGACTTGGTAGACTCGCCTCCACGGTCCAATTTCTTCTGGGTTTTTTTTGTCTCACTTCTCGTTGGTTTTTGTCTCTTTATTTACGAAAAAACTGGGGGTCTGTACATAGTTCGTTCGCTCGACCCTCTCGCACGACGTCTCGCTCACACCGATTTCTTTCTGACTTTCCAAAAAAAAGTTAAACCAAGTGTCGATCCCATCGATTTGTATCCAAAGAATGAACACCTTCCGGATCTTGTTTATGTTACCGATTTTTCTTGCCATACGATAGGATCCCACCTAATCAATATCTTCCTCCCAAAATTTCTTGCGCCCATACATTGAATCCAGAAATTTCTAGCCCAAACAGTGAAGCTGTGACTTGGAAAAAATACAAGCCCAAACGGTAAAGCAATGGTCGATTCACGTAAAAATCTAGCCCGTTCCCTCTATCATATTTATCACTTAGTGCATGTAATTATTTCCTCACAGGTATTTGTAAAAAAAGAAGAAGTAAAAGGTGTGGTAGCTCCCAGGTGTCCCTACATTCTGGAGTGAACCATATACAAACAAAGTTCACTAATTAACACCTACGGAATGTTTGATACCAACACGTGTAACTTTCTTGTTTTAAAGTTGATTTCCTTGTCCATGTTTTTTCTACAATGTTATCCTACTTTATCCATTCAAGAGGATAGTAGTATCGCTTACAAAGAGATGAATAACCACATCCGGGGTGATATCCATCCATATATTTGGAGTAGAAAATCTAGCTATCCTAGCCAGTTCATGAGCTACTTGATTTCTTCCTCTATTAGAATGATCGTAGATGACATGAGTAAAGTCAAACGACATAAAATAGCAGTCATGAAATATAACATAAGCTATTGAGGAAGAGTAATCATCAATTAGGCCACCAATAACCTCGACACTAACAAAGTTGACCTCGATCTTACTGCATACAACTGTATGTGACAGGTTCATTCCAAACATCACTACATGCAACTAACTCCACCGTGAATGAGTCAAAGCAAAGATCAATCATTTCATTTGCAGTTACAATGGACCTTCCCTGATGATCTTTGATGACTGCTCCAACCTTCCCCTTGTGCATGTCCACACACAACCCGCATCAACGTTTACCTTTACGTAGCCATATCTTGGTTTCAACCAAGCTTCTAATATGACTTTGGCCTTAGGATTGTATGAGGCAATATGGTAAGCTGCAAAACATCTCACTGCCATATTAATTTGAGCATCGTTCTGTGTTTCTTCTCCGTGCGTCAACTTACCACGCTCATACCACAAGTACCAGCCTATCCTTACCATTTTTTTTCAACTTTGGTAGCTCAAGCACTTGTATATCTTACTCTAGAAGGCACACCAGATGCTCCAAAGTCACTTCACCTACCTGCCGACTAGCAATGCCCTTTTGATGATCTCATCGATCCCAAGGAGCTTCCAAACCTCCACAAACACCTTGCATTCGATCATTTGGTCTCTTATGGTATCCGGTCCCAAGTTAGACGCGGGGCAGCTTGGCTTTATCTTAAATATTTGTTCGCCGGAATATCACGACATGGAATAGCACTATGGAGCTCCCTCCAAATGGAGATTTAATCTCGGCTGGACAAGTAAACTTAGTTTAGCTGTTAAATTATCAATTACATATAAACATTGATAGTAGGATTGTTTATGTGTTTTAATTGATTTTTATGCTAAGCACCAGGTTTGGATATAATTCAACTCCAGAAAACACTATGTGCGCACAAAATTTTAACAACCCTTGAAGTTAACTTCACGTAATCAAATCTGCGTTGTATGAACTTAAAGTACAACATATTTTCCAACTCCATGTATCATTCGAGCATGGTAATAAGAATAATAGAGAGTGGGGTTTTAGAGGTCGAGCCCCAATTATGATGGGCATGAGGATCAAAGCAGGATGTCATTCTGCATTGACCAAATGCAATGACCATACTGTATGCAGATTATCAAAATCGAACGGTCCCGTCATTCAAATAAATCATCCTAAAAGTATTGACTTGCTTGGCGAGGGTGTGTGACCCTCTTGTGATTGGCTATGCAGCACACATGCACTACCATAAGTAAAGGTCATGCCAGACGGGTCGTAGGTTTTATCTGCCATGAGGGCATTGCGCTGGAGGGGCTTCCTGAAATTCCAACATTGTTGCTGCAATTTATTTTCTGTTATTATGTTATTAAAACAAAAGGCAAAGTAGCCTCCACATTCTTCCACATATACTAAAATGACTAGATGTGTTGTGCGCGCTTTGCTGCACTGTTCGTGTTTTTGGGTTTTTTAAAATAATAACCACTCCGCTTCAAAATATAAGTTGTATTACTATTTTGAAAAGTCCAACCTTTCAAGTTTGATCAAATTTGTAAATAAATATATGAAAATCCATGATATCAAATTGGTACTTTTAGATTCATCACGAAATGAATTTTCATACTTCTTTGTTTAATATGGTGGATGCCGATATTTTTCTCTGAACATGGTCAAAGTTAAAGAAATTTGACTTTCTAAAAAACTAATACCCGTTATATTTTATAACTGATGAAATATTTAGTTTGGCGGGTGAGGGAGATGATAGAGTGTGTTTTATTTTTATTCATAATGCGGTGATTTGGGGGGCCTTTCGTTCTAATCAACCTATATCTATGTGGGAAACTTGCAGTGTTTATGGTTGCATGTACTGTATTGATGCTACAATATCACATGGTGGCGTTTTTTTAGCATTACGAGGAGCAGTGGTGTGGTGAGCCGACTATTCTGGTCGTGTTACCTCTGTAGATTTTTGTGCTAGGTTGCCCCTTGAAATGAGTCTATGGATTGTGTATAGATCTTTGTGTCCGTAGTGCGTCTCGGTCTGTAGTATATTACTACCGGGGCGAAGGACCATTATCTTTTGTGATGATGCAGAAGCTGTGAAAACCTTGTCATGTTGCATTGTGCATCATTACTTGCATTCCCCGTGGCGTTTGCTTGAGGGCACATTGGAGCAAGCAGATGGATGGACCTGAAATTGCCTGTGAGGCCCAGTGACCTAACAGCAGAGGCAGTTATGCATATGCTGAACTGCAGGGTGATACCTTTGGACTTGTTTGTAGATCTATTTAATGGGTGATAAAATTCTATCTAGGATGGTGAAAGTTTGTAACAAAACTTTTGTCGGAGATGAGCCGCATCGTTGTGGACTGCCTTCTTTTTGGCACATTTTTGCTGTCTTCAGGGGGTTTAATAAACCACAATATAATTTGGCATGTCCGCCCATTTAGAAGTTTTCAAACCGTCGTACTTGTTTAACATTCTACAAGCATGAACTTATCATTCTTGACATGCAATTTCTCACTGGTACCTACAACTACTTAACAAAATCATACAAAGTTTCACACTGCAACTATGCAACATCAGAAGCTACACACAGTTACAAGCACAAGCATCCACACTCCGTCAGGCCTCCCTGCTCCGCACATTTTTGACTGGTACATGTGCTCTACTACGGTCGCCTTTCTTTTTGTGGCCTTTGGTCGTGGCCTACCCGACGATTGTTAGCTCTCAAGCCAACTGATATCTCATTTATCTTTCTTTGCCACTTCTAGCAGCCCTATTGCCTAAAATTAACCTGCTTTGGGATTACATGCAAGAAATTAACTTCAAATTTGCAATCATAAAGTTATCGGAAACGCTCCTTCATGAGCGTGCGCAATAGCAATGCTCTAAAGTTATTACAAGATCTAATGAATAACTTATTTTACTAATTGCAAACTATGACATGGGTCAAAATAACTATAAATAACTCCAAGGTATGGTTTCAAACAGCTCATATCCACTACTAACTCTCAGTGCTGTGGTTTCCTAGAAATTCATGTGTCCCGCCTAAAATAAAAGATGAAGAAGTTGCAGAGCTTTGGTCCTTATATTCTGGTTCCCTCCCATCTCTCAAATTTGAATCGATATTTTCCTCAAGGAAATATTTGACAACCACCATTGAACATTCCATATACTCCATGGGCTTAACTGCTGGGCATGCAGAGAGCTATCATGTAGTATGTACATATCTTATATAGAACTTACAAGAGCTTTAAACCGCAACAAAGTTCCCCTTCCATTTGTGCGGACCATCACATCTTTCCATCCTGTACCTTGTATCATAAAACATTCATGTTACATATTTTCAATTGCTAAGACCTTGTATCATAATTATTTTGTTCTGTCATGTATTGTGCATATTCGATGCATGTTTATATGGTGTCTTTTCTCTTGGCTTGGACCTGAACTGGAACACATCTGCTGCAATGTTAGGATGCCTATTTTCTCATAGCTGGGTATGCTGACTTTATGTGGAGAACAATTTTCTGATGTACTCATGTAATTCAGTCTTCATCGTGCCCTATGCACCTAAAATTTCTATCTGCTCACGCTTGTGTGTGTATTAGTATTGATTGTTGCAGAGAAGTCTTTTTTTAACTCCGCCTCATATTAATTAATCAACCGCAAACAATACAATCGTTCGATACAAAATTCACCACACAGGGCGGAACATCGTTAACAAGAATACCATCCGATCTATTATCAAAACTAAACTTTGCAACTAAATGGGCCACCACATTTGCCGACCGACATATCTTAGACAATCGGAAGCTATTTATCATCTTAGATAAACTCAACGCTTCCTTCTACAAATCAACTAGCGCTGACCTGTCAGAAATCTCTTTTGCATGAGTCGCCACGACAAACGCGCAATCAGTCTCTAAAATAATTGGATTATGAAGAGTTATACCTATGTAGAGACCAGACATGCACGCCCTTAGCTCCGCTTCCTCCGCACTCTGGCACGCCCCAATGAAGTCCCAAGAAGAAACAATGACGTCCCCAGCCGCATCTCTGGCCACCACACCCACACTAGCTGCTCTAATGCTCTCCACAAAGCTTGCATCAACATTAATCTTTATATATCCTGTAGGAGGGGGAGTCCAAGCCATCTTAACTTCCAAATTATGAGGATCCCATCTTAATCCATCCATTGGACCTTTTCCTTTATTTTTTGAGTCCACCGGTGGCACAGAATGACACGCGACAAAGGACACTCAATAATTCTCCACAAAGCTAGCTGAGGCTGAAACTGCTTCCTTTCCTTTACCAAATGACAAATCATTTCTTAAGTGCCAGGCTATCTACAAAATGAATATAATTTGGTCGCGCATAATAGGGCTCAATTGACATAGAAGAACAATAAACCAATCATACCCGGTGTCTCTGAAGACCTCCTATGCAGGCAATTCCCAAATGTCCCTCATGGACATACGTAGGGAAAATGCCTTCGGGCACATGACAAGCGCATGAAATGTACTTTCATCCTCCATTCCATAAATAGTGCACATACTAACAGAGGCTTGGTGATGCACCACTCTATTAACCTGGACAGTCAATCTATTGGAAGCAACCCTCCATGCAAAAATGCGAACCTTTTGAGGGACATTGGCCTTCCAGTTGACATCCCAAATTTTCCTCTTCCCCAGCACAGCGCCACTATGTTGCCCCTCGTCCGCTTTTTTATCCTTCAGTGTAAGCGCAAGCTTGTACGCACTTTTAACCGAGAACATCCCCATCTTTTCAAAGTGCCACGCAACAAAATCACCATCCCCATTTGACTGAATTCGCAGCCTCAATATCTCCTCTGCATCATATGGATAAAACAGTTGCCTAATCAAATTTTCATCCCACCTTCTAGGATCACTCAACATCAAGTCCGAAACCCATTTTACTCTAGTCCTATTCTTTCTAGCAGTAATTTTCAGTCGAGAAGATTTTGGGAGCCAATTATCTCTCCAGATATTAATATTAGCCCCATCACACACTCTCCAAATGACTCCAGATTTATGCAGATCCAAACCATGCAAAATACCTTGTCAAGTAAGTGAAGCCGACTTGTGGAAAAACAGTATCAAGAATATGCCCATGGGGATAATATTTTGCCTAATCACTTTGACGCACAGAGATTCGGGATTAATCACCAACCTCCAAGCCTGCTTAGATATGAGTGCCTGGTTAAATAAACTGAGGTCCTGAAATCCCATACCACCCTCACCTTTAGGCCTAGTCATCTTATCCCAAGCCAGCCAATGAGTCTTACTCCTATCTTCCTCGTCACCCCACCAGAAGTTCCTTATAATCTGCGACAACTCCTCGCACAGAGATGCCGGAAATTTAAAAATACCCATGGCGTACACTGGAAGAGCTTGCATAATAGATTTAATCAAAGTTTCCTTCGCCCCACATGAAGCATATTTTTCTATCCAATCCGATAAAAATTTGAGAGCTTTTTCCTTAGTGGACTGAAATTTACCTGCCTTCATTCTCCCTTGTGGCATCGGGAGCCCAAGATATTTGTCCTCAAATCCCTCCGAGGTGATGCACATAATTACCATATATAACAGCCACTTGGACCTCCATACTACAGTTCTTGCCGAACAAAATTGAGCATTTATCTCGACTCAGCAGTTGACCCGTCCCCTTGTTGCAGAGAAGTCTGCCTCTCTATATATCCCCAACTGATTTCATTTGCCACCAGATTTCATGCCCACTACCACTAGTTAGCTAGCAATCAGTCTTTGCGCATAATTGCTCTACAATGGTGGCATTCACTAGTACTAGCATAATCACAACATTTAGGTGAGAGATTGGAGAGAACCAACATGCTACTGGGTAGGCTTTTCCCACTGGAACAGAATCAGTGCAAGGTATCACTACATCTTCTTCTGTGACGCTGTAGGCGCAAGGTGACATGAACCTACGGGCACAGGGTATTGGCAAGGCTCTCTTTACAACAGTCCCTTCACCATGTTCCATATGGAGTTTTACTAGAGGCATACGCGCGCTTTGCCGCGCCGTTTTCTCCTTCTATATGATTTTTTTTATGTTTGATACATTATATTTATTCGAATACGTTAAATATGCCAATAACATGAAAATATATCGATGACTATGCTATCTAATGAAATCGTGTCAATTTGCTATGATCAAGTTCATACTAATAATAAGGGGTGACTACTATATTTGTTTCCACCCTAACATGGCTTACCTGACCCTATTAATATCTCATTACTAACCGAATCGATTTTAGTTATCCATAAGAACATTTTCCAATCAATTATGAACTAATTATTTTATGGACTCATTTTCTTGGTACACATAAAAATATATAGAATAAATTCTCAAAACACGATGTAACTACGTATGCGTGCGCGCGCGTACACACACACACACACACACACACACACATATTAATCAGATTGGGTTAGCTGAATAAAAATTACACACTATGCTGATATATCAGTTACATCATCTTACACCAAGCTGAACAGGGCCGGGCCCACAGTGGTACCAATTGTGCGGCCCGCACATGGCCCAAAATTCTGAGGGCCCCCAAACTTTTTATATAGGTCTAAAAAAAACCTAAGCGCTACTAGGCCTGCTGGCGCTGGAGCGACCTGGAGGGGAGGCGACGAGGCCATCGAGCGCAAGATAACACGTATTTTTTCTTCCGCGGGAGGCACGTCCATACCTCTTGAAAATTAAAAAAAATGCATTTTTTTCTTCCGCGAGAGCCACAGTTGTGCTTTTGAGAGAGGCACGGCCGTGCCATTCTGAAACAGAAAAAATAAACGTGTTTTCAGTTTTTGTTCCTTCGGCAAGAGGCACGATTTTGCTTCAACGAGGGGCACGGTTGTGCTTTCAAGAGAGTCAAGGTCGTGCCTCTCAGAAACGCAAAAAAACACGTTTTTTGTTTCTTTTTCTTCTACGAGAGACACGACAATGCCTCTTTCGGAAAGGAAAAAAAACATGCTCCCGGTCGGTTTTTTCTCTAGGTTTTTTCGTCCGGTATTTTCATGAATTTTTTCGTCAAAACCTATCAACATGTGATCTAGTTTTGAAGATGTCAGGGCGAGGAATTCAATGGTAAAGACGGTTCAAGACTTATACGCACGGTTTAAGAGATAAAACATTTTGAATAAACAGATTTACGGAAAAAGAGAAAACTCCCATGTTGCAACAAGTGATGTGCATGTAGACCGGCACTTGTCGCAACCTCAGGAATTGGGAGTGATATCTGAAAGGTGTACTCTTTAATTAGTGATTTTGATAAATATGGTCCTGGTGCGTGCGGTGGAAAGATCAAGAGATCTGGTATGTCTGTTTGCGTGATCCGACACTTGACGATGTCAAATCACTATGGAGGCTCATAGGTGGCTCTATTATACTGTTTTCGAATACGCCTGCACCACCATAAACGAAGGTCATGCTAGACGAGTCACATGTTTTATTTGCCGTGAGCGCTTGGGTAGGAGGGACTTTCTCCAACCCTAACATTGTTTCTCCAAGACTCCATGTTATCTTGTATTATATTATTATTATTAATACAAAAGATAAAGTTGCCTCCATGTTCTTTCAGATATACTAAAATTATATGAACCGTTAATTTGAATGGTAGTAGCTGAGTTTTAAAATATATAATGTTACAAAAAGTACAATTGCCACATCCCATAATATCTATGCACACGATTTAAGTATAATAAATCTTTAGTCTTAACGGAGCAGTTGGTAGTCTTCGTTCCTGTTTTTATTCGTCCCACCTTTCACCTTCGTCGGGTTTATTTCGTCTGGCTTATTTTCGTCTCACCTTCCACCACCATCTTCTCACCTTGGTTTTTTCATCCTCCCAATATATACACTTTCCTTACTATTTTAAACTTTCCTAACCAAACATGGGAAGTGATTCTTTTTTGATCCACCTCGATCTTCTTCCCGAGCCATACCTGATTCTCTACTCCTAATGTCTGACTTGGTAGACTCGCCTCCACGGTCCAATTTCTTCTGGGTTTTTTTTGTCTCACTTCTCGTTGGTTTTTGTCTCTTTATTTACGAAAAAACTGGGGGTCTGTACATAGTTCGTTCGCTCGACCCTCTCGCACGACGTCTCGCTCACACCGATTTCTTTCTGACTTTCCAAAAAAAAGTTAAACCAAGTGTCGATCCCATCGATTTGTATCCAAAGAATGAACACCTTCCGGATCTTGTTTATGTTACCGATTTTTCTTGCCATACGATAGGATCCCACCTAATCAATATCTTCCTCCCAAAATTTCTTGCGCCCATACATTGAATCCAGAAATTTCTAGCCCAAACAGTGAAGCTGTGACTTGGAAAAAATACAAGCCCAAACGGTAAAGCAATGGTCGATTCACGTAAAAATCTAGCCCGTTCCCTCTATCATATTTATCACTTAGTGCATGTAATTATTTCCTCACAGGTATTTGTAAAAAAAGAAGAAGTAAAAGGTGTGGTAGCTCCCAGGTGTCCCTACATTCTGGAGTGAACCATATACAAACAAAGTTCACTAATTAACACCTACGGAATGTTTGATACCAACACGTGTAACTTTCTTGTTTTAAAGTTGATTTCCTTGTCCATGTTTTTTCTACAATGTTATCCTACTTTATCCATTCAAGAGGATAGTAGTATCGCTTACAAAGAGATGAATAACCACATCCGGGGTGATATCCATCCATATATTTGGAGTAGAAAATCTAGCTATCCTAGCCAGTTCATGAGCTACTTGATTTCTTCCTCTATTAGACATGAGTAAAGTCAAACGACATAAAATAGCAGTCATGAAATATAACATAAGCTATTGAGGAAGAGTAATCATCAATTAGGCCACCAATAACCTCGACACTAACAAAGTTGACCTCGATCTTACTGCATACAACTGTATGTGACAGGTTCATTCCAAACATCACTACATGCAACTAACTCCACCGTGAATGAGTCAAAGCAAAGATCAATCATTTCATTTGCAGTTACAATGGACCTTCCCTGATGATCTTTGATGACTGCTCCAACCTTCCCCTTGTGCATGTCCACACACAACCCGCATCAACGTTTACCTTTACGTAGCCATATCTTGGTTTCAACCAAGCTTCTAATATGACTTTGGCCTTAGGATTGTATGAGGCAATATGGTAAGCTGCAAAACATCTCACTGCCATATTAATTTGAGCATCGTTCTGTGTTTCTTCTCCGTGCGTCAACTTACCACGCTCATACCACAAGTACCAGCCTATCCTTACCATTTTTTTTCAACTTTGGTAGCTCAAGCACTTGTATATCTTACTCTAGAAGGCACACCAGATGCTCCAAAGTCACTTCACCTACCTGCCGACTAGCAATGCCCTTTTGATGATCTCATCGATCCCAAGGAGCTTCCAAACCTCCACAAACACCTTGCATTCGATCATTTGGTCTCTTATGGTATCCGGTCCCAAGTTAGACGCGGGGCAGCTTGGCTTTATCTTAAATATTTGTTCGCCGGAATATCACGACATGGAATAGCACTATGGAGCTCCCTCCAAATGGAGATTTAATCTCGGCTGGACAAGTAAACTTAGTTTAGCTGTTAAATTATCAATTACATATAAACATTGATAGTAGGATTGTTTATGTGTTTTAATTGATTTTTATGCTAAGCACCAGGTTTGGATATAATTCAACTCCAGAAAACACTATGTGCGCACAAAATTTTAACAACCCTTGAAGTTAACTTCACGTAATCAAATCTGCGTTGTATGAACTTAAAGTACAACATATTTTCCAACTCCATGTATCATTCGAGCATGGTAATAAGAATAATAGAGAGTGGGGTTTTAGAGGTCGAGCCCCAATTATGATGGGCATGAGGATCAAAGCAGGATGTCATTCTGCATTGACCAAATGCAATGACCATACTGTATGCAGATTATCAAAATCGAACGGTCATTGACCTGACTTGACTGATTTCTCGGGATATCAGTCGGTTGATTCATAGCACTCGCCTACGGACAAACGCACAAGACGACACATGTTAAATCAACACAAAAGACTTAAAATGAGGTGGGCCCACATGCGCCCATGGACCACATGCGTCATGGAACCTGGAGGCGCCATCACGTTGGAGCATGAGATTACGTGATTTAATGGCGTGGATGGCGCCATATGCGCAGCGGCAAGCGACACAGGTCGATCGGACGGACGCCAGCAGAAGGCGGTTCCTCCAACATCCTTTATGGTAGTGATCCCTTGGTACGCTTTTGTGGTACCTTCTCTCTTGGAAGGGAAAATAAGCTTGATGAAACTAACGGAGAATTAAGAGAGGGTGATATGCATGCAAAACAAATTTCGAAACTGATGCATGCCGCCACTGCCTTTGTAGCGGACAGTCATATGATATATATTCACGTACTTTAGACTTTACCAAGCCCACATGGATCTGCAGTTTACTATGTACTCATGTTTATATGTGTGTACCATCCATTGTTCGAGGGACGGAAGATTCTATATGTATCTTCTGATGCATGTCTTTGTGGGGATCAGTCATGTCATAAATTCATGTACTTAAGGCTTTATCATGCCGTTCGTCTCGACTTTTCTATATACTCATGCTTATATGTGGGTACCATCCATTATTGGAGGGACGAAAGCTTCTATATATATCCTGGATGGATTTCATTTGCCTGATTGCATATCAACAAGACTAGCCAGCTAGCACTCAATCATCTTTCGATAAAGTGTATTTGCATGCTTACATGAGAGATTGGAGGTTACCAATATGAGATTCAGGCTACCCCTATCCCGCTTTTGCTTACATAGTCATTGCCAGAGATGGTCACTAGGGCTACCGGATGACTCAATTGCTTCTGAGATGGTCCCGTCCTTGTAATAAATTTACCAAAAAATGTTGACCTAGTTGGCAAGGGTGTGAACCTGTTGTGATGTACTATCCAACTAGAACATGAATACACGCATTGCCGTGCCCGTCCATTTTCAATAGTTTGTTCCATAGTGTCTCTGAAATTATGACTAGACAAGAAAAATACTTTAGAAAAATGAACAATAATTTTGTCTCTGAAATTTTGAATAGTTTGTTCCATAGTGTCTCAGTAGGGGGTGACTCATGTAGGGTGAAGAAATAAATCCGAGAGAGAATAGGCCTAGTTAACAATTTCTTGGCCCGATTAAGGAGAAGGCACCCAGCTCGGCCTTCAGTGGCTCGACCACGGGTGAGGCTGATGAGTGGGTTAAATATATAGAGCAACTAGTTGACGAGCGGTCCTTGAGCCTCAAAACGATAACCTGGGTTGAGAGCACTTCACTTTGCACGCTCTCAGCCACCACCACGTATCGCGCTCTGGGTGCTCCCTTCAATGTTTTTATATTTTGCACGCATTTTTTGCCTTTTAAACTAAATTTTTATTTTTTTTTCACTTTTTGGTTTTTCATCGTTCTTTCTTAGTTTTTCGACTAAAATGATATTTTTCCTCAAGGTAACACGTTTTGTTCTTCCGCGGGAGGCACGGCCATACCTCTTGAAAGTAAAAATAAAATGCATTTTTTTCTTCCGAGAGAGCCACAGTTGTGCTTTTGCGAGAGGCACGGCCGTGCCACTCGGAAACAGAAAAAAACGTGTTTTCAGTTTTTGTTCCTTCGGCGAGAGGCACGATTTTGCTTCAACGAGGGGCAGGGTTGTGCTTTCATGAGAGTCATAGTCATGCCTCTCAGAAACGAAAAAAACACGATTTTTTTTTCATCTACGAGAGACACGGCCATGCCTTTTTCGGAAAGGAAAAAAACGTGCTCCCGGTCGGTTTTGACTCCAGGTTTTTTCGTCCGGTATTTTTGTGAATTTTTTCATCAAAACCTATCAACATGAGATCTAATTTTGAAGATGTCAGCACGAGGAATTAAATGGTGAAAACGGTTCAAGACTTATACGCACAGTTTAAGAGATAAATCATTTTGAATTAACAGATTTACGAAAAAAGAGAAAACTCCAGTTTGCAACAAGCTGCGCGCAAGCAGTGCGCCACTTTTCGCAACCTCAGGAGGTCGGAGTAATATTTGAAAGGAGGTCTCTTTAATTCGTGATTTTGATAAATATGATCTTGGTGCGTGCGGTGGGAAGATCAAGAGATCTGGTGTGCCTATTTGTGTGATCCGACAGTTGACGATGTCAAATCGCTGTGGAGGCTCATCGATGGCTCAGTCGCGAGAAATTCAATGGTGAAAATGGTTCAAGGCTTATATGCACGGTTTAAGAGAGAAGACATTTTTAATAAATGAATTTACGAAAAAAAGCTCCCATGTAGCAACAAGTGACGTGCATGCAGTGCGGCACTTGTCGCAACCTCAGGAATTGGGAGAGATATTTGAAAGGTGTACTCTTTAATTAGTGATTTCGATAAATATGGTCCTGGTGCATGCGGCGGGAAGATCAAGAGATCTGGTATGTCTCTTTGCGTGATCCGACACTGAGCGCTTGAGCAGGAGGGACTTTCTCCAACCCCAACATTGTTTCTCCAAGACTCCATGTTATCTTGTATTATATTATTAAGACAAAAGATAAAGTTGCCTCCATGTTCTTTCAGATATACTAAAATTATATGAACCGTTAATTTGAACGGTAGTGGCTGAGTTTTATAAAATATATAACGTTACAAAAAGTACAGTTGCCAGATCCCATAATATCTATGCACACGATTCAACTATAATAAATGTCTACTCTTAACGGAGCAGTTGGTAGTCTTCGTTCCTGGGTTTATTTTGTCCCACCTTTCACCTTCGTCTGGTTTATTTCATCTGGCTTATCTTCGTCTCACTTTCCACCACCATCTTCTCACCTTGGGTTTTTCATCCTCGCAATATATATACTTTCCTTACTTTTTTAAACTTTCCTAACCAAACACGGGAAGTGATTCTTTTTCGTTCCACCTCGATCTTCTTCCCGAGTCATTCCTGATTCTCTACTCCTAATGTCTGACTTGGTAGACTCGCCTCCACGGTCCAATTTCTTCTGGGGTTTTTTTTGTCTCACCTCTCGTTGGTTTTTGTCTCTTTATTTCCAAAAAAACTGGGAGTCTGTACATAGTTCGTTCGCTCGACCCTCTCGCACAACGTCTCGCTCACACCGATTTCTTGCTGACTTTCCAAAAAAAGTACACCAAGCATCGATCCCACCGATTTGTAGCCAAAGAAAGCACACCTTCCGGATCATGTTTTTGTTACCGATTTTTCTTGCCACACGATAGGATCCCACCTAATCAATATCTTCCTACCAAAATTTCTTGCGCCCATACATTGAATCCAGAAATTTCTTGGTACACCGAAGATGACCGTCGCCACGGAAAATAATTTTATAAGACCAGGTCTCACGGGTTAGCAGGTGAGACCCATTCTGATGGATGACACGTGGCATTCACAAATCACAAAGCATCAACCCCACCCCCCACCTGAAATCAGGAGGGAGAGATTAGATGCTTTGTGATTTATGAATGCCATGTGTCATCCATCAGGGCCGATCTCACCTGCTAACCATGAGACCTGATCTCATATAATATTTTCCTTGCCGTCACCATGTTCAGGCAAGATCGTGGTCGCCTCCCCTCCAATTACTGTGCCGCCTCTGCAATCTAGCACGCGGCCGCCGTCGTCGACCACAGGAAAGACGACGACGTCGCTGCTATGTTGCTGAAAGCAGGTGGCGTCAGCAGCAGCGATGGTGGGGCGGAGGACGGCAGCGTGTTGCGGCTGGTGTTGTTCATGTTCCTGTTGCTGGTTCATGTGATCGTGGCATATTCTCTACATGCTACTCTCCTCGTCTACCTCGCCATTCTAGCATGCGGCCGGACACCACCACATTCATGCATAGGTCGCCATCTCGACTGCTGCACCATAATGGTGAACCTGGTCGCGGGTACTATGGAGGGTGTAGGGCTAAGAGATGAGGACGGAGCGTATGTCATAGTTGGCAAGTATTGCAGGACACCCCCGTGTACACCATGCAGGCTCGCTGTTAGCATCTGCATGCATCAACAATTCAACATCGTCTATTGTGAATATTCAACTGCAGTTCCCTCCACTAACTCGTCTAAAATCTTCTAGCTTGCCTGCTGCGTCATGTTTTGTTCACTTGGTCATTTTAAATTCGTAATAGGGTCTGTATTCCTTCAATCTAACAGGATTAAGACCAAGGATAATTACGGAATGTACCTGCACACAAAGGGCTATCGCATCAGGGAAGCGAGACAAGGACATGGAATGGTACAGCCCCTTAGTACAGCCCCTTGGAGCGCTGGATTGGACAACTATCTAGCCTAGCGTGTCGTGTCGTGCAGCTGCGGGGCATCCCATTGGACCAGTGATTGCTCGGATCGTTGTGTGGGATCTTCAGCGGTTCAGACAGCAACATAACGACTCCGAAGCTATATACATCGCTCTTCAGTGAGCAATTAGCCAGACAAGGCTACCCCAGCTGCCCTATATCCTGAGTTTTCTTCTGATTCCTGAAGTTGATGCTATATAATTAATGTTTACAGAAATGTTTGGCCCTAAATTTTGGTCAATTTAGGACCATGTGTTACCTTTGTAGACCGTTTGAAGGATCATGTGATAGTCAGGCAACTATTTATCTTGCTTCATACTCCCTCCTTAATCAAATGTAAGAGCATTTAGATTACTAAAATAGTGATCTAAACGCTCTTATATTTCTTTACAGATGGAGAACTACATTTCCCACATGTTTCTTTATATCCGTGTTAGCGCACGTAACTTTCCAGTCTAAATACTACTGTATTGTTTTTTTTTTGTTCTGATTGATTTCCCAATTGCTCGTGTAGCATGCTTGCTTAATTTGTTGCATCTATTAATTTAGCGATAACCATGATACTGTTTCTCCCAATTATAAAATATGTACCAAGTATGGTGTTCAGAGTGCCTCTCGATAAACCCTGTAAATAGCATTTTTGTTTGCACTTCTAACAAATTGGTGCATATATGATATTAGGTGGTCTTTTCAGAAAGTTTCCAAAAGTATGTATAAGGTCATCATCCTCTTCATCAATTCTTGCACAATATTCTGTTTTCTTGTATTTTTAAGAACATGTATTCGTTCTTTGATTGAAAAGTACAGCGCAACATGTGTATCAAAGTTCAAAGACTTGGAATAACGTGTATTTCATTTATTGCTGCAGCGATGACTCGGCTCCGCCAATTCGTGCGGCGAGGCGGGCGCTGGTTGTGTTCGGCGGCGGTGATGCTACCTCCGTGCTCATGCGTTGCGGTGGCATGAGGAACAAATCAGGATGTGTTTGTGCATTGACCAAATCCAATGACCATACTATATGCTGATCATCAAAATCGAACGGTCATTGACCTGGCTTGACTGATTTCTCGGGAAATCAGTCGGTTGATCCCTAGCACTAGCCTACGGACAAACGCACAAGATGACACATGTTAAATCAACACAAAAGACTTCAAATGAGGTGGGCCCACATGTGCCCTTGGACCATGCGTCATGGAACCTGGAGGCGCCATTACGTTAAAGCGTGAGATTACGTGATTTGCTGGCGTGGATCGCGCCATATGCGCAGCGGCAAGCGACACAGGTCGATCGGACGGATGCCAGCAGAAGGCGGTTCCTCCAACATCCTTTTTGGTAGTGATCCCTTGGTACGCTTTTGTGGTGCCTTCTCTCTTGGAAGGGAAAATAAGCTTGATAAAACTGACGGAGAATTAAGAGAGGGTGATATGCATGCAAAACGACTTTCGAAACTGATGCATGCCTTTGTGGGGGACAGTCACATGATATGTTCACGTACTTTAGACTTTACCAAGCCCACATGGATCTGGAGTTTACTATGTACTCATGTTTATATGTGTGTACCATCCATTGTTCGAGGGACGGAAGCTTCTATATGTATCTTCTGATGCATGCCTTTGTGGGGATCAGCCATGTCATAAATTCATGTACTGAAGGCTTTATCACGCAGTTCGTCTCGACTTTTCTGTATACTCATGCTTATATGTGTGTACCATCCATTGTTGGACGGACGAAAGGTTCCATATATAACCTGGATGGATTTCTTTTGCCTGATTGCATATCAACAAGACTAGCCAGCTAGCAGTCAATCATCTTTCGGTCAAGTGTATTTGCATGCTTACATGAGAGATTGGAGGATACCAATATGAGATTCCGGCTACCCCTATCCCGCTTTTGCTTGCATAGTCTTTGCCGGAGATGGTCACTAGCGCTACCTGGTGACTCAATTGCTTCTGAGATGGTCCTGTCCTTGTAATAAATGAGCCCAAAAGTGTTGACCTAGTTAGCAAGGGTGTGGACCTATTGTGATTTACTATCCAACTAGAACATGAACGCACGCGTTGCCGTGCCCGTCCATTTTCAATAGTTTGTCCCATAGTGTCTCCGAAATTATGACTAGACAAGAAAAATACTTTAGAAAAATGAACATTTTTTGTGTCTCTGAAATTTTGAATAGTTTGTTCCATAGTGTCTCGGTAGGGGGTGACTCATGTGGGGTGAAGAAATAAATCCGAGAGAGAATAGGCCTAGTTAGCAATTTCTTGGCCCGATTAACAAGAAGGCGCCCAGTTCAGCCTTCAGCGGCCCGACCATGGGTGAAGCCGATGAGTGGGTTAAATATGTGGAGCAACTAGTTGACGAGCGGTCCTTAAGCCTCAAAACGATCTCCTGGGCTGAGAGCACTTCACTCTGGACGCTCTCAGCCGCCACCACGTATCGCGCTCTGGGCACTCCCTTCGAAATTTTTATTTTTCACACGCATGTTTGACCCTTTAAACATTTTCTTTTTGCTTTTTGGCTTTTCATCGTTCTTCCTTTGTTTTTCGACAAAAATAATTTTTTCGGGATTTTATTACTCAAGATAACACTTTTTTTTTCTTCCGCGGGTGGCATGGCCGTACCTCTTGAAAATGAAAAAATGCATTTTTTTTCTTCGGCGAGAGCCACAGTTGTGCTTTTGCGAGAGGCACAGTTGTGCCAATCGGAAACAGAAAAAAAATGTGTTTTCAGTTTTTGTTCCTTCGACGAGAGGTATGATTTTGCTTCCGCGAGGGGCACGGTTGTGCATTCATGGGAGTCACGGTCGTGCCTCTTAGAAATGAATTCTTCGCCGACCTCAACGGCGACGGCCGCCGCGAGGTGCTGCTCCCCACGCATGATGCCAAGATCCAGGTCCTCCAGCTCCCGGACCATGCCGGGTTGGCCTCCGCAGCCTCCATGAGGCGCGCGTCATGGCCGAGACCTCCCTGCTCCCGGCGAACGTGCGCGTCACCGCCGGCCGAGATCTCCCTGCTCCCAGGGCCGTCGGCGCCGTCCATTGACATAATTGACAGCACGCACGGGGTCAAGATTTTTTTTTGATTCTTCAACTTAATAGTAGTAGGGCGGGTCAAAGACACGCGCTACAGATAGTTTGTAGTAGTAGCGCGGGATGCACCGCGCTACTACTACTAGTTAGCTGTAGCGTTGTAGTAGTAGCGCAGGCACACGTGCTATTACTAGCTTTTAACCCGCGCTACTACTAGGCTTTTTCCTAGTAGTTATAGCTCGATTCGCTTACTCTTCTTCGCAATTGGGCATGACTGATATTCGCCTTTGTACGCCGTTGTACCAACACACATCGCCGGTCCGCCCGTGCTCCAACTGACGTACGCATGATCTCATGCCAAGCTAAATTCAAATGATCCTTCATATGTGTCTGCAACCATAGCTGCCATCATCATTACCTTGCCGTGTACGGACAATTTGCAATCTTTACGCCTGATAGATTAGTCAAAAATATGATATGGCCAGCGTACTAACTTCAGTCTGACAAAACCCTTCTTGGATGCAATGGAAAAAAGAAGAAAAAGATATAGAGAGAAATAAGAACAGATGACCAGTGAAGAAAGGCAGGAGAGACTAAAAAAATGCTAAGGAATAAAAAGAAAGAGAGATAAAGAGCGGTATAAAGAGCAGAATGAACGCATGACCGATGAAAAAAGCAGGACAAACTCAAAAAACGTCGTGAGGCCTATCATCAAAAGAAAGATTCATGGAAGACAGCAGAACAGAAGGCAGCACAGTGCACCCAAGAAAAACAAAAATATGCAAACATGCAGCCAGAACAAAAGAAAGTAAGAATAGAACAAACTAAAGCTAGCCGTCAAATGGAACGCAACACACCATCCAAAGATTCACTTGTAATGGAGAACCCTGAATATGTCGCAACCGAACAAGAGGTTAGTACTTCTACATTTCCTGTAAAACACAGGGATCATGTGGGAGCAGGAAAAAGGCAAACATTGCTACACCATCGTAATGGACAATTCATGAGAAGACAGAAGCAAACTGTTTCCGTATCATCAAAAGAAGATACATCCATGACGAAAAACACCGACAAAAACAAGGAACCTCTGGAGCAACCACAAGTCATGACTTACGGTAATAATCTCATTTTTATATAATACTCGCACTGCATGTTAGTATATATCTGTCGGTAGAACTAACCATCTTTTCTGGACCGACATCCCCTCAGTGTTTCCAAGCATCTGAGAAACAAATGAATATGCCCGTGCATTGCTATGGGCTTGTTCGGACCATGGGTTGTAAAGACCAAGAAGCCATACTATTGTCATTCAAAAGTACAAAACCAAAAATATGCATTGTATATTTTAGATCAATTCGACACCTTTTCCAAACCAAGATGCTATGATGGAACTACGAATACCACTCCAATAAAGTAACTGCCACGCAAGGCAACCAGTCAATATCATTTTAGACTTTAAGCTAAAAAAGAAAAAAATATGTCATATCAATATGATGTTAGTACTGTAGGGTGCTTACCTTAGCTAACATTTTAGCCATGAGCATCATAATACCAAATTCACAGTCAGTATAGTGCCTGGAAAGAATCGAAGTTAGAGGAATTGGTCGTAAGTGCAGTAGTTGGCAAAACAAAATTTTCAGCTGAGTAATGGTGTGCCCATTTTACTCAAATTTATGTCTTGAAGTTATATACAGTGAGGTGGAGACCGAAACAGAGATAGTGCAGTAAACAAAGATAGTGCAGTAAATTTACTGAAATTTATGTCTTCAAGTTATATATAGTGAGGTGGAGACAAAAATGATTACCGCCAACAAAAAAAGGACTTCTTGACGGACGATACATGCATTTAATAGCATTGGGCAAACGAACACAACTCTTAACCAAGGCCAGGCGAACCCAGCAAACCACACTGCCACCCTCCGACTAAAACCCTTGCCTTGCTGCCTTGCATGACTCCCCCTCCATCGGCGACAATCGCATCAGCACCCTCCATGCCAACCTCCTGTGTCACATCATCACATGCCTCCCTGTCAAGTGCACCATCGCCCTCGTCTCTGCTAATTGGTCCTCCACCCTGCTCGTCATGAACAATATTCAACTTGTCCAGATTTATCCTCCTTTAAGTTATTATAATTACACTAAAAGTATGAGAGCTATTAAAATTGACCGGTACTTAAATTGAGAAGACATGAAAAAGGTACAAAAAAAATCTAAGGAAGCATGGATTTTGAGAAACCACAGTTGTCGTGAACCAGGCTTGACCAGGTTTGGGTCTCGGAGCGCCATTCATGTCTGATAATATCAGAAACGCTTCAAGAAGATTCTATATCCTTGGGATAATATAATAGTATAATACTTGTGAGCATGGACATCTAGTCTAGTAAAACAGAACGATATGCTAGTAGTATCTGATTAGAAAGTTTTTTGGGACCTATTTCAAAATTATAGCATCAGATCTGATCCAAAATGCTAGAACTTTGTCTCTACACAAGCTCATGTTTTGTAACTAATATGCAGCTATATAAATCATCTACCACACCAATCAAAAACTCTAATTAGACAAAAGAATAAGAACAAGTGCTTCTACCACAATTGTACAGTATGCATTGATAAACCTGCAAAAGTGTGTTTGAATTTAGGAGCAGTCAACAAATGCAATGCATACATATCTATGGAGCTTATTCTAGAAAGCACATACTTCCTTTTAGGCATAAAAATAAACACCCGTTGGGCAGGAACCACAACACAACATAGAGCAAAATAATCCTCCTATGTTTTTCAGATCGTAAGCTTCAAGAGTAGCTTCAAAACCAAATTATTTTTCACAAAATGCTCCACAAGAGAAATTCACGTGTTAAAAACAAAAGAATGAGCAAAAGTTTAAACACAGACACAGACACCTGTAGACACTTCAGCCGTTTATGAGGGGGCTCATAATTCTTTGCTCCGACGAAGGCAAGCAGTGGTGACCATGCCCAAGGCAGCGGATGTCAAGATGTGGTCGTAATGCCCCTTGCCAAACTGTTGCCAACCTCGGGTGTTGTAGTTCGCGCCCCTGATCTAGATAGATGAGATGTTGGTGGAGGTACTGGTTGGCGAGCGAGCGACCGAGGTGCGGCCTCCATGGCTGCTGCCCATGGCGTGCAGGCAGTTGAGGTCGGTCGTGGTGGCGGTCGGCCGTCAATCCCGCAACTTGGAAAGAATCGAAGTTAGAGGAATTGGTCGTAAGTGCAATAGGTGGCAAAACAAAATTTTCAGCTGAGTAATGATGTGCCCATTTTACTGAAATTTATGTCTTCAAGTTATATACAGTGAGGTGGAGACAAAAACAGAGATAGTGCAGTAAACAGAGATAGTGCAGGCAGTTGAGATAGTGCAGTAAATTTACTGAAATTTATGTCTTCAAGTTATATACAGTGAGGTGGAGACAGAAATGATAGTGCAGTAAATTTACTGAGATAGTGCAGTATATATAGGGCAAGGATCTGTGCCGGTGCGCCGGCCGGATGCTTCGGCCAGTCGCACCCTAGCTGTCAGATCGGCCCATCCCGAGCCGTTGGATCCTTATTCAACCAGGTGGTCGTCTTCCTCTAGCGAGCGCGTACGAGAAAAAGGAACCCCACCTCGCCCGCGAGCGCGTTCTCCCTCGGCACCGGCCCCTCGTATGCCCTCCTCGTCTCTCGAGCTCGTCGCCGCCCTCGCCGGCCCTCTTCGCCGGCCGCCATGGTCGCCGGTCCCAGCCCTGGGCGGCCGTCCTCGTCACCGGCTTCGCCCATGCAACAGCCCACCCCTGCGGTTGTAGCTTCCGTGGCAACCGTTGTAGCTCCGGTGTCGACGACTGGAGCTCACCGGCGTGCTCGTCGGTCTACTCGCTGGTGCTCATCCCAGCTTGCAACAAAAAATCAAGCCCCGGGGGAATATGCCCAGTGCTGCAACCGACGACGGAAAAAGCTACAATCGCTGGTGAAAAAAGCTTCAACCGGCTATGAAAAAAGTTTCAACTCGTACGACGGAAAACTATGAACGACCAAAGAAAAGTTACAACCAGTGACAAAAAAAGCCTCATCTCGCGACGAAAAAAGCTTCGTACGACGATGAAAAAAGCTTCAACTGTGGAGCCATAAGCCATGGACGACAAACGAAAAAGCTGCAACCGGCGGTTTCAAAAGCTACAACGGGCAATGAAAAAAATCTTCAAACTTATTGTCTTAGCTGTGAACCCGCGATGACGATGACGTTGTTTTGCTGTAACCATAGTTTGGTTTTGCTACAAACTGCGTTGAAATTTGCTACAACCATTATCACAGCTACTTGTTGCTGCTCCAAGGAGCTCCCATGCCTGCCCATGGCCATGGTCGCCGCGGTGCCGTTCCGGGTTGAAAAAGGTTCAAGGGCTGCAGCTCCGCGCATGGTCAGTTGCAGCTCAGACATGGTCGTGTCCGACGAGGCAGGCAGAGCTCCGGTGGCGCGGATCCGAGCAGATCTGGCCCGAGGGCAGCCGGATCGGCTGATTCCCATGGGGACGGCGCCCTGGGAGGCCTCCGGACGGCGAAGGTTGACCATGGCAGCGGGAAAAGAGAGAGAGACGAGCGACGGGAAGAAGGGAAAAGGGAGAAAGAAGACACACGTGGGTGGGTCCCCCATCCTACGTGTCGCTAGGTGAGTCACTCGGGTACGTTTGTGCATGGACGCGACCGGCCGAAGCTTCGGCGGGTGCTCCTTCGTGAAACGTTTCCCGTATATATATATCCTCTCATGCATGCCTTTTTGGGAACAGACATGCAATATATTCACGTGCTTAAGACTTTATCATGCACATGTGTGTCTCGACTTCTCTAGGGACTCATCACGCTTATATGTGTGTATGATTCATTGGTGGAGGGACGTAAGCTTCTATATATATCCTCCATTGATTTCATCTCCCTGATTGCATACCAACAAAGCTAGCCAGTTAGCAGTCAATCATCTTGCTCCAAAAGCATATTTGCAAGCGTCGGTGAGAGATTGGAGGATACTAATATGCGTGCTAGAGATACACGCTACTTACGCCAATCCCGCTTGTTATTGCATAGTCATTACCATAGATGTCCACAAGCTCTATGCAGCGACTCAATTGCTTCTCTAAGATGGTCCCGTCATTCAAATAAATCATCCTAAAAGTATTGACTTGCTTGGCGAGGGTGTGTGACACTCTTGTGATTGGCTATGCAGCACACATGCACTACCATAAGTAAAGGTCATGCCAGACGGGTCGTAGGTTTTATCTGCCATGAGGGCATTGCGCTGGAGGGGCTTCCTGAAATTCCAACATTGTTGCTGCAATTTATTTTCTGTTATTATGTTATTAAAACAAAAGGCAAAGTAGCCTCCACATTCTTCCACATATACTAAAATGACTAGATGTGTTGTGCGCGCTTTGCTGCACTGTTCGTGTTTTTGGGTTTTTTAAAAGAATAACCACTCCGCTTCAAAATATAAGTTGTATTACTTTTTTGAAAAGTCCAACCTTTCAAGTTTGATCAAATTTGTAAAGAAATATATGAAAATCCATGATATCAAATTGGTACTTTTAGATTCATCACGAAATGAATTTTCATACTTCTTTGTTTAATATGGTGGATGTCGATATTTTTCTCTGAACATGGTCAAAGTTAAAGAAATTTGACTTTCTAAAAAACTAATACCCGTTATATTTTATAACTGATGAAATATTTAGTTTGGCGGGTGAGGGAGATGATAGAGTGTGTTTTATTTTTATTCATAATGCGGTGATTTGGGGGGCCTTTCGTTCTAATCAACCTATATCTATGTGGGAAACTTGCAGTGTTTATGGTTGCATGTACTGTATTGATGCTACAATATCACATGGTGGCATTTTTTTAGCATTACGAGGAGCAGTGGTGTGGTGAGCCGACTATTCTGGTCATGTTACCTCTGTAGATTTTTGTGCTAGGTTGCCCCTTGAAATGAGTCTATGGATTGTGTATAGATCTTTGTGTCCGTAGTGCGTCTCGGTCTGTAGTATATTACTACCGGGGCGAAGGACCATTTTCTTTTGTGATGATGCAGAAGCTGTGAAAACCTTGTGATGTTGCATTGTGCATCATTACTTGCATTCCCCGTGGCGTTTGCTTGAGGGCACATTGGAGCAAGCAGATGGATGGACCTGAAATTGCCTGTGAGGCCCAGTGACCTAACAGCAGAGGCAGTTATGCATATGCTGAACTGCAGGAAGGCTGCCTCTGTGTGAGGACAGCAACAACTATACTTGGTCGGTCTGTCTGGTTCATGGCATGTAAACTGGAGTATTTTAAACATGACAAAACACAGGATGCATCTTCACAGCAGAGTTGCAGTTGCAGGATGAATATTCAGAGGTATAACTTGATTATGTTATATCCAGTTGACGAATTGTATCTAAGAAAATTATATATCCCAGAATAGGATAAGAAGAGGATGAGAAATACGGGATACTCGAGTTGTGAGGCAATGCGTTGCGTGGACCATCTCCACCAAGCCAGGCATCTCATCATGACCAAGAACATCAGACAAACGGAAATGCTGCTCCGTTTCGTCAGCAACAACCAGAATTCGGTTGAAAGCTTTGGCCCATCCGTGGACAGTCTCCAGCCCTTTTCTAGGTCTGATTTGGTCTTATTTGCTCTAGTAACAGACCAAATGAGCTCTGCTCCGGTGTGGAGAAGGTGTAAGAAACTGGTCTATTAATAGTAGAACGCCCGTGCGTTGCTACGGGCTATCCGTCATGTTATTTCCAACACACAGGATGATGCCCACCTCATCTTTGGTATGGTTCCCTCTCTTCTTTACACCGTACTTGCTCATGGATCGCCAAGGAGGAGTCCCATGCCAATTGCCCCGCTCTCTGCCCTGATCATCCCTCATGTTCACACCTATCCGCCACCGTCATCAAGGGGATGAGCTATGCGCCGCCCATGATGGCATTGCCACGTTGTCACATACAGTTGAATGTTGCGCATTACCACGAGACAAAAATATTATTATGCCCGTTGTTCAACATGCAACTGATACACCACTGTTTATTATTAACTTTTGAAGCAACCAACCAATGCATTTATCCTTCTATCCTAATCAAAAAAATGTACAACTTGGTGGAAATATATGAATCCCTCACTTGTGCAATCTGTTGCAAAGTAATCTCTAATGAAATGAAATTTGCCACATTTTCTAAAGTAGAGAAATTATTCTGCTCAGACACCTACTAACCCCATCCCGCTCACTCTTAACCCTCACTCTTATCATAAAATCCACCAACTCGTATTCCAAGTGAGATTGTAATCGACATAGTCGTGGAAGGCCAGCAGTATGGCACAAGGGCAACAACTGCCTTCCTATCTTAGTTCTAGTACCACATGGTTGTATACTTGACTCGTCCTTTTTCTCACGCTATACCACGACAGCTCTACATTCATCCGTTGCCACGAAAAAAGGAAGCTATGAATGGGAATGTTGGTCGAAAGCATGAAAAATCTTAATGTTTCTCTTCTCTTCCATCCCTTGCGTGCACATACAAATTTATGTATCCGTCAGAGAAGAGCGAAAAAAAAGATTGCACTCATTTTAAATCACCTATACCAAAAACTACTTTTAGGTCACCAAATTTACAAATTTTATGCTCCAATAAGCAAAATGAAAGAGATGGCATATCATGTGGAATCTTGAGTTCCCTTCAACAAAAGTTAGAGCCATGAGCTAAATAGGAGAACCCAAAGAGATAACATTAAAATGGTCTGAGGTGCCAAGGAAACCATCTGAAACCGAATAAACGAAAATCTAGCTGAAATATAGATACTTGATTAATATTGCATGGATCCAACAATCAAGAAAATATAATAAACAGGAGAAAATTTAAGACTTAGTTTGGCAGTGAAGTACTTATAAAGTTCAAGTATTGGAAAACCACAATATTCTAAAGCCAAACACCTCAAAGTATTTAATACTTCAATGGTGTTGAAAACCAAAGTATTCTTGGAATGCTGCTCCAAAGATACAGAGCTCCCAAACGGGGCCTAGGGCTGTTGCCCAATGAAAGAATCAGGTTTTGTGAGCCTCACATGACTACTTAAGCTTATTTTTGCTATTCTAATATCTGGTTAGTGCAAACTTTAAATGTCACTTGACCAAGAAAGGGAAGTTCAAAAACCAGTAGAATGCCCGCACATTGCCACGGGCCTTTGATTTGTGTTTTCGACTGCACCTATGAATATAATGCATATCTGTCTATCGCTCCCTCCCCTTCTCTCTCCCACCCTCTCTATTCGCCATCTACCTCCCATAAGCACCGCATCATCCTGCGTGAAAATAAATCCATTAGAAGGGTCCAAGTGGTAAGGTTTGACTTAAATAATAAACGTAAAAATCTTGTTGCAATTTGGTTAGGTAATTTTGGCATTATTCCTACACATTCACATTCATGGTTAAGTTGCAAAATCCAAATAAGAAATTGAAAGTCCTACCCTTCTGTATGTTACACGTCGTTATTTTTAACACCATAGATGAAAGAATAGTTGTGTCGTTGTTGCAGTAATAATACACGTAAAATGAGTCAAGAAAATATGAATCACTCCATGAATTTATGCAGCAATGCAAATACTGACATAGCAAGGATAATACCATGAATTTCTACAGTAATAGCCGAAAACTACGATCAGCTCCTTACAATTTATCCTAGCTAGCATTTTGACCACTAACTTAAAATGTAACAGCATTGTTGATGCCCACCGCTTAACCAGGGGATTAATTCCCTAAAAAACAATGCGACCTCCATATAGATCATTTCAAACTATAATGAATTCACCTAATTATCAATGAAAAACATACATTGTTATGTACAAAAATGGTCAATAAAAATATGAACTTCCTATGGAACATCCAAAGATGGAAAAGAAAATCAGTGCTCATGCATCAATGATGTCAATGATGTGCACATTTACCTGATACAGAAGCAGGATGTCTTGCATGACATCTTGCAAGACATGAGCGCACCTTCATATCACTTCATACATAATTATATCAGAGCTACATCCAACCTGATTTTGCAAGTTCAACGCGATGATTTGTAGAACAAACTATATATGTAGTCAACACGTAACATAACCGCGACCTCGTAAGGGTTAAGTTTTTCATATAGTGATCTATGTAAGATATATATGAGAGATAACAAATGCAATGTAATATATCTTATAACCTTTGATTGAATAAGATTCTCACAAACACAAGCCATATATAAATACCAAAATGACTCAACAGGAAAATAGAGCATATAAATATGAAACAATAGTGCAAGAGCCAAACTTGAAAGCTTGCAGCAGCTGCACAGTGGAGCAGACATACAAATTCAACGGATAAATTTTAAAGAAACATGGCAAACCTTTAAAACAAACTAAATTTACAGGATAATAGTTCCAGAAATAAAGTAAAACACTATAAAATTGTGTCAGATAATTGTCCAACCATTTGAATTAAGTTAGTAACTGATATTGTCCAATCAGCCGCAAAATTAGTTGGAAATAACAATAAAGATTTGAAAATTTAACTGCATCACTGGTGAAGCAGCGACGGACGGAGCCAATGATGCGCCGAAGCACTCCTGCCCAGCGGCAAGGTCATCGGCGTCGGCGAAGCGGCGACCGACGCGTGGGGGCCGTCGTCGAAGCGGTGATGGACGGAGCCCGTGATTCACCGGAGCACTCCTCCTGTCCGGCAGCGGGGTCGTCGGTGAAGCGACGACAGACGCGTGGGGGTCGTCCGCGAAGCGGCGACGGACGGAGCCAATGAGGTGCCGAAGCACTCCTCCTGCCCGGCAGCGGGATCGTCGGTGCAGCGGCGACAGACGCGTGGGGGTCATCGGCGAAGCGGGGACGAACGGAGCCCAGGAGGTGCCTCGCCTCGACGCGCGTGGTGGGTTCTGGAAGCGATCGAGCAGGGCCGTGAGGGCGTTGTGCGCCTCGTCGCCAGCTTCTAGGTTGGAGGGAAGAGAGAGGGGCAAGGCGGCAGGAGACGGGCTGGTCAAGGAGCTCCACGGCGGCGACACAACACAAGGAACCATAGCGCAAGATTGTTAATCGGGAAGAGAAGCGGCTGGCTCGCTAGGTGCGGAGCTTTTTATTTCTCTTATATTGATTATTGATTGGTTCTTAGAAAAGGCAAACATGCATTAGGAAAATTAGGATTTGGAATTGATGGTCATAAAACTAAACTTTATTAATTGGTAACGTGTTATCGGTTCCTGCCCGTTTATAATGTGTCTAGTTAGGAAACTTTGGGAAAATTAGGAAAGTTTTTATTGCGTTATGAATGAATTGATTGTGTCTGGTTACCTTAAGTTAATTGATTGCGTTTGGAAATAATTGATTGTCATGCATTATTGCGTTTGGAAAGAATTGATTGTCAATACATTAGGAAAATTAGGATTTTGGAACTGATGGTCATAAAACTAAACTTTATTAATTGGTAACGTGTTATCGGTTCCTGCCCATTTATAACGTGTCTAGTTAGGAAACTTTGGGAAAATTAGGAAAGTTTTTATTGCGTTATGAATGAATTGATTGTGTCTAGTTACCTTAAGTTAACTGATTGCGTTTGTAAAGAATTGATTGTTATGCATGATTGCGTTTGGAAATAATTGATTGTCAATGCATTAGGAAAATTAGGATTTGGAATTGATGGTCATAAAACTAAACTTTATAAATTGGTAATGTGTTATCGGTTCCTGCCCATTTATAACGTGTCTAGTTAGGAAACTTTGGGAAAATTAGGAAAGTTTTTATTGCGTTATGAATGAATTGATTGTGTCTGGTTACCTTAAGTTAACTGATTGCATTTGGAAAAAATTGATTGTCATGCATGATTGCGTTTGGAAAGAATTGATTGTCATGCATGAATCGGGGACGTAAGGGGGGAAACGGAAGCTGACTGCGTGCGGTGAGCGGGGTGGGGTTGGGGTGGGTTAATTGTAGCGAAAAAAAACCGGTTGAAGAAAAACCAGACGAGGTGGGACAAAAAAAAAACCAGACGAGGTGGGACGAAAAAAAACCTGGAACAAAGACTACCAACTGCTCCATTAGGAGTAGAGATTTCAAGTAGTAGCTTCTAATTTTGCAACATACTCCCTCCATCCCACAATATAAGAGCGTTTTTGACACTACACTAGTGTAAAAAACGCTCTTATATTATGGGACGGAGGGAGTAGCTTCTAGTTTGTATCAATACCTTTGGACTTGTTTGTAGATCTATTTAATGGGTAATAAAATTCTATCCAGGATGGTGAAAGTTTGTAACAAAACTTTTGTCGGAGATGAGCCGCATCGTTGTGGACTGCCTTCTTTTTTGGCACATTTTTGCTGTCTTCAGGGGGTTCAATAACCCACAATATAATTTGGCATGTCCGCCCATTTAGAAGTTTTCAAACCGTCGTACTTGTTTAAGATTCTACAAGCATGAACTTATCATTCTTGACATGCAATTGCTCACTGGTACCTATAACTACTTAACAAAATCATACAAAGTTTCACACTGCAACTATGCAACATCAGAAGCTACACACAGTTACAAGCACAAGCATCCACACTCCGTCAGGCCTCCCTGCTCCGCACATTTTTGACTGGTACATGTGCTCTACTAGGGTCCCCTTTCATTTCGTGGCCTTTGGTCGTGGCCTACCCGACGATTGTTAGCTCTCAAGCCAACTGATATCTCATTTATCTTTCTTTGCCACTTCTAGCAGCCCTATTGCCTAAAATTAACCTGCTTTGGGATTACATGCAAGAAATTAACTTCAAATTTGCAATCATAAAGTTATCGGAAACGCTCCTTCATGAGCGTGTGCAATAGCAATGCTCTAAAGTTATTACAAGATCTAATGAATAACTTATTTTACTAATTGCAAACTATGACATGGGTCAAAATAACTATAAATAACTCCAAGGTATGGTTTCAAACAGCTCATATCCACTACTAACTCTCAGTGCTGTGGTTTCCTAGCAATTCATGTGTCCCGCCTAAAATAAAAGATGAAGAAGTTGCAGAGCTTTGGTCCTTATATTCTGGTTCCCTCCCATCTCTCAAATTTGAATCGATATTTTCCTCAAGGAAATATTTGACAACCACAATTGAACATTCCATATACTCTATGGGCTTAACTGCTGGGCATGCAGAGAGCTATCATGTAGTATGTACATATCTTATATAGAACTTACAAGAGCTTTAAACCGCAACAAAGTTCCCCTTCCATTTGTGCGGACCATCACATCTTTCCATCCTGTACCTTGTATCATAAAATATTCATGTTACATATTTTCAATTGCTAAGACCTTGTATCATAATTATTTTGTTCTGTCATGTATTGTGCATATTCGATGCATGTTTATATGGTGTCTTTTCTCTTGGCTTGGACCTGAACTGGAACACATCTGCTGCAATGTTAGGATGCCTATTTTCTCATAGCTGGGCATGCTGACTTTATGTGGAGAACAATTTTCTGATGTACTCATGTAATTCAGTCTTCATCGTGCCCTATGCACCTAAAATTTCTATCTGCTCACGCTTGTGTGTGTATTAGTATTTATTGTTGCAGAGAAGTCTTTTTTTAACACCGCCTCATATTAATTAATCAACTGCAAACAATACAATCGTTCCATACAAAATTCACCACACAGGGCGGAACATCGTTAACAAGAATACCATCCGATCTATTATCAAAACTAAACTTTGCAACTAAATGGGCCACCACATTTGCCGACCGACATATCTTAGACAATCGAAAGCTATTTATCAGCTTAGATAAACTCAACGCTTCCTTCTACAAATCAACTAGCGCTGACCTGTCAGAAATCTCTTTGCATGAGTCGCCCCGACAAACGCGCAATCAGTCTCTAAAATAATTGGATTATGAAGAGTTATACCTATGTAGAGACCAGACATGCACGCCCTTAGCTCCGCTTTCTCCGCACTCTGGCACGCCCCAATGAAGTCCCAAGAAGAAACAATGACGTCCCCAGCCGCATCTCTGGCCACCACACCCACACTAGCTACTCTAATGCTATCCACAAAGCTTGCATCAACATTAATCTTTATATAACCTGTAGGAGGGGGAGTCCAAGCCATCTTAACTTCCAAATTATGAGGATCCCATCTTAATCCATCCATTGGACCTTTTCCTTTATTTTTTGAGTCCACCGGTGGCACAGAATGACACGCGACAAAGGACACTCAATAATTCTCCACAAAGCTAGCTGAGGCTGAAACTGCTTCCTTTCCTTTACCAAATGTCAAATCATTTCTTAAGTGCCAGGCTATCTACAAAATGAATATAATTTGGTCGCGCATAATAGGGCTCAATTGACATTGAAGAACAATAAACCAATCATACCCGGTGTCTCTGAAGACCTCCTATGCAGGCAATTCCCAAATGTCCCTCATGGCCATACGTAGGGAAAACGCCTTCGGGCACATGACAAGCGCATGAAATGTACTTTCATCCTCCATTCCATAAATAGTGCACATACTAATAGAGGCTTGGTGATGCACCACTCTATTAACCTGGACAGTCAATCTATTGGAAGCAACCCTCCATGCAAAAATGCGAACCTTTTGAGGGACATTGGCCTTCTAGTTGACATCCCAAATTTTCCTCTTCCCCAGCACAGCGCCACTATGTTGCCCCTCATCCGCTTTTTTATCCTTCAGTGTAAGCGCAAGCTTGTACGCACTTTTAACCGAGAACATCCCCATCTTTTCAAAGTGCCACGCAACAAAATCACCATCCCCATTTGACTGAATTCGCAGCCTCAATATCTCCTCTGCATCATATGGATAAAACAGTTGCCTAATCAAATTTTCATCCCACCTTCTAGGATCACTCAACATCAAGTCCGAAACCCATTTGACTCTAGTCCTATTCTTTCTAGCAGTAATTTTCAGTCGAGAAGATTTTGGGAGCCAATTATCTCTCCAGATATTAATATTAGCCCCATCACACACTCTCCAAATGACTCCAGATTTAAGCAGATCCAAACCATGCAAAATACCTTGTCAAGTAAGTGAAGCCGACTTGTGGAAAAACAGTATCAAGAATATGCCCATGGGGATAATATTTTGCCTTAATCACTTTGACGCACTGAGATTCGGGATTAATCACCAACCTCCAAGCCTGCTTAGATATGAGTGCCTGGTTAAATAAACTGAGGTCCTGAAATCCCATACCACCCTCACCTTTAGGCCTAGTCATCTTATCCCAAGCCAGCCAATGAGTCTTACTCCTATCTTCCTCGTCACCCCACCAGAAGTTCCTTATAATCTGCGACAACTCCTCGCACAGAGATGCCGGAAATTTAAAAATACCCATGGCGTACACTGGAAGAGCTTGCATAATAGATTTAATCAAAGTTTCCTTCGCCCCACATGAAGCATATTTTTCTATCCAATCCGATAAAAATTTGAGAGCTTTTTCCTTAGTGGACTGAAATTTACCTGCCTTCATTCTCCCTTGTGGCACCGGGAGCCCAAGATATTTGTCCTCAAATCCCTCCGAGGTGATGCACATAATTACCATATATAACAGCCACTTGGACCTCCATACTACAGTTCTTGCCGAACAAAATTGAGCATTTATCTCGACTCAGCAGTTGACCCGTCCCCTTGTTGCAGAGAAGTCTGCCTCTCTATATATCCCCAACTGATTTCATTTGCCACCAGATTTCATGCCCACTACCACTAGTTAGCTAGCAATCAGTCTTTGCGCATAATTGCTCTACAATGGTGGCATTCACTAGTACTAGCATAATCACAACATTTAGGTGAGAGATTGGAGAGAACCAACATGCTACTAGGTAGGCTTTTCCCACTGGAACAGAATCAGTGCAAGGTATCACTACATCTTCTTCTGTGACGCTGTAGGCGCAAGGTGACATGAACCTACGGGCACAGGGTATTGGCAAGGCTCTCTTTACAACAGTCCCTTCACCATGTTCCATATGGAGTTTTACTAGAGGCATACGCGCGCTTTGCCGCGCCGTTTTCTCCTTCTATATGATTTTTTTATGTTTGATACATTATATTTATTCGAATATGTTAAATATGCCAATAACATGAAAATATATCGATGACTATGCTATCTAATGAAATCTTGTCAATTTGCTATGATCAAGTTCATACTAATAATAAGGGGTGACTACTATATTTGTTTCCACCCTAACATGGCTTACCTGACCCTATTAATATCTCATTACTAACCGAATCGATTTTAGTTATCCATAAGAACATTTTCCAATCAATTATGAACTAATTATTTTATGGACTCATTTTCTTGGTACACATAAAAATATATAGAATAAATTCTCAAAACACGATGTAACTACGTATGCATGCGCGCGCGTACACACACACACACACATATTAATCAGATTGGGTTAGCTGAATAAAAATTACACACTATGCTGATATATCAGTTACATCATCTTACACCAAGCTGAACAGGGCCGGGCCCACAGTGGTACCAATTGTGCGGCCCGCACATGGCCCAAAATTCTGAGGGCCCCCAAACTTTTTATATAGGTCTAAAAAAAACCTAAGCGCTACTAGGCCTGCTGGCGCTGGAGCGACGTGGAGGGGAGGCGACGAGGCCATCGAGCGCAAGATAACACGTTTTTTTTCTTCCGCGGGAGGCACGTCCATACCTCTTGAAAATTTAAAAAAAATGCATTTTTTTCTTCCGCGAGAGCCACAATTGTGCTTTTGAGAGAGGCACGGCCGTGCCATTCTGAAACAGAAAAAATAAACGTGTTTTCAGTTTTTGTTCCTTCGGCAAGAGGCACGATTTTGCTTCAACGAGGGGCATGGTTGTGCTTTCAAGAGAGTCAAGGTCGTGCCTCTCAGAAACGCAAAAAAACACGTTTTTTGTTTCTTTTTCTTCTACGAGAGACACGACAATGCCTCTTTCGGAAAGGAAAAAAAACATGCTCCCGGTCGGTTTTTCTCTAGGTTTTTTCGTCCGGTATTTTCGTGAATTTTTTCGTCAAAACCTATCAACATGGGATCTAGTTTTGAAGATGTCAGGGCGAGGAATTCAATGGTAAAGACGGTTCAAGACTTATACGCACGGTTTAAGAGATAAGACATTTTGAATAAACAGATTTACGGAAAAAGAGAAAACTCCCATGATGCTACAAGTGATGTGCATGTAGACCGGCACTTGTCGCAACCTCAGGAATTGGGAGTGATATCTGAAAGGTGTACTCTTTAATTAGTGATTTTGATAAATATGGTCCTGGTGCGTGCGGTGGAAAGATCAAGAGATCTGGTATGTCTGTTTGCGTGATCCGACACTTGACGATGTCAAATCACTATGGAGGCTCATAGGTGGCTCTGTTATACTGTTTTCGAATACGCCTGCACCACCATAAACGAAGGTCATGCTAGACGAGTCGCATGTTTTATTTGCCGTGAGCGCTTGGGTAGGAGGGACTTTCTCCAACCCTAACATTGTTTCTCCAAGACTCCATGTTATCTTGTATTATATTATTATTATTAATACAAAAGATAAAGTTGCCTCCATGTTCTTTCAGATATACTAAAATTATATGAACCGTTAATTTGAATGGTAGTAGCTGAGTTTTAAAATATATAATGTTACAAAAAGTACAATTGCCACATCCCATAATATCTATGCACACGATTTAAGTATAATAAATCTTTAGTCTTAACGGAGCAGTTGGTAGTCTTCGTTCCTGTTTTTATTCGTCCCACCTTTCACCTTCGTCGGGTTTATTTCGTCTGGCTTATTTTCGTCTCACCTTCCACCACCATCTTCTCACCTTGGTTTTTTCATCCTCCCAATATATACACTTTCCTTACTATTTTAAACTTTCCTAACCAAACATGGGAAGTGATTCTTTTTTGATCCACCTCGATCTTCTTCCCGAGCCATACCTGATTCTCTACTCCTAATGTCTGACTTGGTAGACTCGCCTCCACGGTCCAATTTCTTCTGGGTTTTTTTTGTCTCACCTCTCGTTGGTTTTTGTCTCTTTATTTACGAAAAAACTGGGGGTCTGTACATAGTTCGTTTGCTCGACCCTCTCGCACGACGTCTCGCTCACACCGATTTCTTTCTGACTTTCCAAAAAAAAGTTAAACCAAGTGTCGATCCCATCGATTTGTATCCAAAGAATGAACACCTTCCGGATCTTTTTTATGTTACCGATTTTTCTTGCCATACGATAGGATCCCACCTAATCAATATCTTCCTACCAAAATTTCTTGCGCCCATACATTGAATCCAGAAATTTCGAGCCCAAACAGTGAAGCTGTGACTTGGAAAAAATACAAGCCCAAACGGTAAAGCAATGGTCGATTCACGTAAAAATCTAGCCCGTTCCCTCTATCATATTTATCACTTAGTGCATGTAATTATTTCCTCACAGGTATTTGTAAAAAAAGAAGAAGTAAAAGGTGTGGTAGCTCCCAGGTGTCCCTACATTCTGGAGTGACCCATATACAAACAAAGTTCACTAATTAACACCTACGGAATGTTTGATACCAACACGTGTAACTTTCTTGTTTTAAAGTTGATTTCCTTGTCCATGTTTTTTCTACAATGTTATCCTACTTTATCCATTCAAGAGGATAGTACTATCGCTTACAAAGAGATGAATAACCACATCCGGGGTGATATCCATCCATATATTTGGAGTAGAAAATCTAGCTATCCTAGGCAGTTCATGAGCTACTTGATTTCTTCCTCTATTAGAATGATCGTAGATGACATGAGTAAAGTCAAACGACATAAAATAGCAGTCATGAAATATAGCATAGGCTATTGAGGAAGAGTAATCATCAATTAGGCCACCAATAACCTCGACACTAACAAAGTTGACCTCGATCTTACTGCATACAACTGTATGTGACAGGTTCATTCCAAACATCACTACATGCAACTAACTCCACCGTGAATGAGTCAAAGCAAAGATCAATCATTTCATTTGCAGTTACAATGGACCTTCCCTGATGATCATTGATGACTGCTCCAACCTTCCCCTTGTGCATGTCCACACACAACCCGCATCAACGTTTACCTTTACGTAGCCATATCTTGGTTTCAACCAAGCTTCTAATCTGACTTTGGCCTTAGGATTGTATGAGGCAATATGGTAAGCTGCAAAACATCTCACTGCCATATTAATTTGAGCATCGTTCTGTGTTTCTTCTCCGTGCGTCAACTTACCACGCTCATACCACAAGTACCAGCCTATCCTTACCATTGGTTTTTTTTCAACTTTGGTAGCCCAAGCACTTGGATATCTTACTCTAGAAGGCACACCAGATGCTCCAAAGTCACTTCACCTACCTGTCGACTAGCAATGCCCATTTGATGATCTCATCGATCCCAAGGAGCTTCCAAACCTCCACAAACACCTTGCATTCGAACATTTGGTCTCTTATGGTATCCGGTCCCAAGTTAGACGCGGGGCAACTTGTCTTTATCTTAAATATTTGTTCGCCGGAATATCACGACATGGAATAGCACTATGGAGCTTCCTCCAAATGGAGATTTAATCTCGGCTGGACAAGTAAACTTAGTTTAGCTGTTAAATTATCAATTACATATAAACATTGATAGTAGGATTGTTTATGTGTTTTAATTTATTTTTATGCTAAGCACCAGGTTTGGATATAATTCAACTCCAGAAAACACTATGTGCGCACAAAATTTCAACAACCCTTGAAGTTAACTTCACGTAATCAAATCTGCGTTGTATGAACTTAAAGTACAACATATTTTCCAACTGGATGTATCATCCGAGCATGGTAATAAGAATAATAGAGAGTGGGGTTTTAGAGGTCGAGCCCCAATTATGATGGGCATGAGGATCAAAGCAGGATGTCGTTCTGCATTGACCAAATGCAATGACCATACTGTATGCAGATTATCAAAATCGAACGGTCATTGACCTGACTTGAATGATTTCTCGGGAAATCAGTCGGTTGATCCATAGCACTCGCCTACGGACAAACGCACAAGACGACACATGTTAAATCAACACAAAAGACTTAAAATGAGGTGGGCCCACATGCGCCCATGGACCACATGGGTCATGGAACCTGGAGGCGCCATCACGTTGGAGCGTGAGATTACGTGATTTAATGGCGTGGATGGCGCCATATGCGCAGCGGCAAGCGACACAGGTCGATCGGACGGACGCCAGCAGAAGGCGGTTCCTCCAACATCCTTTATGGTAGTGATCCCTTGGTACACTTTTGTGGTACCTTCTCTCTTGGAAGGGGAAATAAGCTTGATGAAACTAATGGAGAATTAAGAGAGGGTGATATGCATGCAAAACAAATTTCGAAACTGATGTATGCCGCCACTGCCTTTGTGGCGGACAGTCATATGATATATATTCACGTACTTTAGACTTTACCAAGCCCACATGGATCTGCAGTTTACTATGTACTCATGTTTATATGTGTGTACCATCCATTGTTCGAGGGACGGAAGATTCTATATGTATCTTCTGATGCATGTCCTTGTGGGGATCAGTCATGTCATAAATTCATGTAATTAAGGCTTTATCATGCCGTTCGTCTCGACTTTTCTGCATACTCATGCTTATATGTGGGTACCATCCATTGTTGGAGGGACGAAAGCTTCTATATATATCCTGGATGGATTTCATTTGCCTGATTGCATATCAACAAGGCTAGCCAGCTAGCACTCAATCATCTTTCGATAAAGTGTATTTGCATGCTTACATGAGAGATTGGAGGTTACCAATATGAGATTCATGCTACCCCTATCCCGCTTCTGCTTACATAGTCATTGCCAGAGATGGTCACTAGGGCCACCGGATGACTCAATTGCTTCTGAGATGGTCCCGTCCTTGTAATAAATTTACCAAGAAGTGTTGACCTAGTTGGCAAGGGTGTGAACCTGTTGTGATGTACTATCCAACTAGAACATGAATGCTCGCATTGCCGTGCCCGTTGATTTTCAATAGTTTGTTCCATAGTGTCTCTGAAATTATGACTAGACAAGAAAAATTACTTTAGAAAAATGAACAATATTTGTGTCTCTGAAATCTTGAATAGTTTCTTCCATAGTGTCTCGGTAGGGGGTGACTCATGTGGGGTAAAGAAATAAATCCGGGAGAGAATAGGCCTAGTTAGCAATTTTTTGGCCCGATTAACAAGAAAGCGCCCAGTTCGGCCTTCAGCGGCCCGACCACGGGTGAAGCAGATGAGTGGGTTAAATATGTGGAGCAACTAGTTGACGAGCGGTCCTTAAGCCTCAAAACGATCACATGGGCTGAGAGCACTTCACTTTGGACATTCTCAGCCGCCACCATGTATCGCGCTCTGGGCGCTCTTTTCAAAAAAATTATTTTTCACACGCATTTTTGGCCTTTGAAACAATTTTTCATTTTTTTACTTTTTGATTTTTCATCATTCTTTCTTAGTTTTTCGACAAAAATAAAATTTTCAGGAATTTTTTCCTCAAGATTACACGTTTTTTTCCTTCCGCAAGAGGCACGACCGTATCACTTGGAAATGAAAAAAATGCATTTTTTCTTCCGCGAGAGCCACAGTTGTGCTTTTGCGAGATGCACGGCCGTGCCACTCGGAAACAAAAAAAACGTGTTTTCAGTTTTTGTTCCTTCGGCGAGAGGCACGATTTTGCTTCCGCGAGTTCACGGTTGTGCTTTCATGAGAGTCACGGTCGTGCCTCTCAGAAACGAAAACAAACACATTTTTTGTTTCTTTTTCCTTCTATGAGAGGCACGACCATGCCTCTTTCTGAAAGGAAAAAACGAGCTCCCGGTCAGTTTTTTCTCCGGGTTTTTTTGTCCGGTATTTTCGTGAAATTATTTCATCGAAACCTATCAACATGGGATCTAGTTTTGAAGATGTCGGCGCGAGGAATTCAATGGTGAAAACGCTTCAAGACTTATACGCATGGTTTAAGTGATAAAACATTTTGAATAAACAGATTTATGACAAAAGAGAAAACTCCAGGTTGCAACAAGTGGCGCGCATGCAGTGCGCCACTTGTTGCAACCTCAGGAGGTCAAAGTAATATTTGAAAGGAGGTCTCTTTAATTAGTGATTTTGATAAATATGATCCTGGTGCGTGCGGCAGGAAGATCAAGAGATCTGGTATGTTTATTTGCATGATCCGACACTTGACGATGTCAAATCATTGTGGAGGCTCATAGGTGTCTCCGTTATACTGTTTCGTAATATGCCTGCACCACCATAAATGAAGGTCATGCCAGATGAGTCACATGTTTTATTTGCCCTGAGGGCTTGAGCAGGAGGGACTTTCTCCAATCCCAACATTGTTTCTCCAAGACTCCATGTTATTTTGTATTATATTACTAATACAAAAAAGTGTTGCCTCCATGTTCTTTCAGATATACTAAATTTATGTGAACCGTTAATTTGAATGGTAGTGGCTGAGTTTTAAAATATAGAATGTTACAAAAAGTACAATTGCCACATCCCATAATATCTATGCACACGATTCAACTACAATAAATCTCTACTCCTAACGGAGCAGTTGGTAGCTTCGTTCCGGTTTTTTTTAATCGCACCTTTCACCTTCGTTTGGTTTATTTCGTCTGGCTTCTTTTCGTCTCACCTTCCACCACCATCTTCTCACCTTGGTTTTTTCATCCTCCCAATATACACTTTCCTTACTTTTTTAAAACTTTCGTAACCAAACACGGGAAGTGATTCTTTTTCGATCCACCTCGATCTTCTTCCCGAGCCATTCCTGATTCTCTACTCCTAATGTCTGACTTGGTAGACTCGTCTCCACGGTTTTTTTGTCTCCCAATTTCTTTTGGTTATTTTTTGTCTCACCTCTCGTTGGTTTTTGTCTCTTTATTTACAAAACAATCTAGGAGTCCGTACATAGTTCGTTCGCTCGACCCTCTCGCACGAGGAAAATAATTCTATGAGAACAGGTCTCACGGATTAGCAGGTGAGACCCATCCTGATGGATGACACGTGGCATTCACAAATCACAATGCACCTAATCTCTCCCCCTGAAATCAGGTGAGGGTGGGGTAGGTGCTTTTTGATTTGTGAATGCCACATGTCATCCATCAGAATGGGTCTCACGTGCATTATACGAGACCTGGTCTCATATAATTTTTTTCCGTATACCGAAGATGGCCGCCCCACCATCTTCAAGGCAAGATCGTGGTCGCCCCTCCCTCCAAGCACTGTGCCGCCTCTGCAATTGGGACCACATGCGTCATGGAACCTGGAGGCGCCATCACGTTGAAGCGTGAGATTACGTGATTTGATGGCGTGGATGACGCCATATGCGCAGCGGCAAGCGACACAGGTCGATCGGACGGACGCCAGCAGAAGGCGGTTCCTTCAACATCCTTTATGGTAGTGATCCCTTGGTACGCTTTTGTGGTGCCTTCTCTCTTAGAAGGGAAAATAAGCGTGATGAAACTAACGGAGAATTAAGAGAGGGTGGTATGCGTGCAAAACAAATTTTTTTTTTGAAACGAGGCAAAAGACTTGCCATTTTCATTAATTAAGGAGTGAGAATTGCCCGGTTAATTGGCGGAAAACCGGGCTAAAACCGAAACAATCCAACCCACATAAAATGGGTACCACCGGCCACCCTGGCCACCGACATGGGATCACAGAGCTACAAAGAGGAAAGGACATCCGCCGAGCAGTCGCAAGCTTCATCGTCATCACCGGCTACCTCTGAACGGGCGACTCCGACTTCACCGTAGACCTTCATCGTCAAAGCCAACCCGCAGACCGCTGCACAGAAACCATGACGGCACATGCCAACAGGAGGCCACACGCGCGAACAACCGACAGCTCCGACTCTGACGACGATCATCACAGGGGAAATATGCAGGACTTGCGCCGATCGTGCCCAAAAGGGCACCTCGGACACGCCGGGAAGATCCGACTACCGAAGCCCGAGCCGCGACCAGAGTTCCTCACGACGCCATCATCGTTGCCAAGCAGAAATCAGCGCCCCCGAAAAGGGCTCAGCAAACACGCGGCGAAGATGCCGCAAACCACGCGGCGAAGATGCCGCAACCCATGCGGCGAAGATGCCGCCATCCACCGGTCTCCCAGTCGTTGCCGGCTCCGAGACGATGCCCCCAAGGAGGAGAAAGACGTGAAGACGCCTCCATCGCCCGATCCAGCGGATCTAAGGTTTCCCTCCGGAGCCAAAGCCGTGGGGAGAAGCAGGAGCACCTCCACGATGACGCTTCCAAGAAAGATCGCGGCACCCGCGGGCGCCTCCGTCACCGGCTCGGAAGAAGATCGGAGCAAGGATTTCTCCCGGAGATGACCACCTGCAGCCACCGACCGCCGCCCATCAACCACCACCTGCCGAGGCCGACCTCAATCTGCCACGGGATCCCACGATCCACCATGAGCAGACACGCACCGCCCCCCTGGCCGTAGCCGCCGTCCACCACCGCAGCACCATAGTGACCACCACCACCGCAGCAACCATCGCATCGCAAGGAGCAGCAGCAAGATCAGAACCACCAAGGCCAGATCCAGACCGGAGCAGCACCAGCGAAGCAGCACGGCAGACGAGCAGGCCCTGCACCGCAGCACACCTCGAGCTCCGGAGATGCCACGCCCGCCGCGCCCCGCCAGCCACCGCGCCCGCCGCGCGCAGCCACCGCCGCGCCCGACCAAGGATCTGCGCCCCGCGCTCACATCCAGAGCCGGGAGCCGGCCCATCTACACGCGCCGTCCACGCCCAGGTCACGGCCGGAGCCCGGGTCGAGGCCGCCGCCCCGGCGCCCCAACCTCCGCCTGCAGCCGACGCCAAGCCGAACGCCGGCTGCCCATCCGCGCCAGCCGTTGCCCGCGAGGTCCCAGATCGGGACCGCCCGAGCGCGAACGACCGCGGTCGCGCACCCGCGACCGCGCGCCCACCGTCGCGACCGCACGCCTCGCCGAGCGCCGAAGACCGCCTCCGCCGCGCGCCAGGGCGCCGTCCCGAGCCGAGCGCCGGACAGCCGCCATCGCCCGCGAGATCCCCATCCCGAGCGACAGAGGCCAGAGAGCGCGCCCCGCCGCCGCCGGCTCCGCACAGGCTTAGCCTGCCGGAGGCCACCGGCGGCGGCGAGGGTGAGAGAGAGCCGGGGAGGGGTAGGCTGCGGGGGACGGGGGGCCGCCGCCCGTGTCGCCCCGGGGAAGGAGCGGCGCGGGGGCCGGGGGCTTCAAGGCAACTGCAAAACAAATTTTGAAACTGATGGATGCCGCCTTTGTGGCGGACAGTCATATGAGAGATTGGAGGATCATGCAAACCTTCTATATATATCCTGGATGGATTTCATTTGCCTGATTGCATATCAACAAGACTAGCCAGCTAGCACTCAATCATCTTTCGATAAAGTGTATTTGCATGCTTACATGAGAGATTGGAGGATACCAATATGAGATTCAGGCTACCCCTATCCCACTTTTGCTTGCCTAGTCGTCGTCGGAGATGGTCACTAGCGCTACCGGATGACTCAATTGCTTCTGAGATGGTCTCGTCCTTGTAATAAAAGTGCCTGAAAGTGTTGACCTAGTTGGCAAGGGTGTGAACCTGTTGTGATGTACTATCCAACTAGAACATGAAGGCGCGCGTTGCCGTGCCCGTCCATTTTCAATAGTTTGTTCCATAGTGTCTCTGAAATTATGACTAGACAAGAAAAATACTTTAGAAAAATGAACAATATTTGTGTCTCTGAAATTTTGAATAGTTTGTTCCATAGTGTCTCAGTAGGGGGTGACTCATGTAGGGTGAAGAAATAAACCCGGGAGAGAATAGCCCTAGTTAACAATTTCTTGGCCCGATTAACGAGAAGGCACCCAGCTCGGCCTTCAGTGGCCCGACCACGGGTGAGGCTGATGAGTGGGTTAAATATATAGAGCAACTAGTTGACGAGCAGTTCTTGAGCCTCAAAACGATAACCTGGGTTGAGAGCACTTCACTTTGCACGCTCTCAGCCACCACCACGTATCGCGCTCTGGGTGCTCCCTTAAATGTTTTTATTTTCCCACGCATTTTTGGCCTTTTGAACAAAATTTTCAGTTTTTTTCTTCAGTTTTTTGTTTTTCATCGTTCTTTCTTAGTTTTTCGACTAATATAATTTTTTTCCTCAAGATAACACGTTTTTTTTCTTCCGCGGGAGGCACGGCCATACCTCTTGAAAGTAAAAATAAAGTGCATTTTTTTCTTCCGAGAGAGCCATAGTTGTGCTTTTGCGAGAGGCACGGCCGTGCCACTCGGAAACAGAAAAAAACGTGTTTTCAGTTTTTGTTCCTTCGGCGAGAGGCACGAATTTGCTTCAACGAGGGGCACGGTTGTGCTTTCATGAGAGTCACGGTCGTGCCTCTCAGAAACAAAAAAAACATGATTTTTGTTTCTTTTTCATCTACGAGAGACACGGCTATGCCTCTTTCGGAAAGGAAAAAAACGTGCTCCCGGTCGGTTTTTACTCCAGGTTTTTTCGTCCGGTATTTTCGTGAATTTTTTCATCAAAACCTATCAACATGGGATCTAATTTTGAAGATGTCAGCACGAGGAATTAAATGGTGAAAATGGTTCAAGACTTATACGCATAGTTTAAGAGATAAATCATTTTGAATTAACAGATTTATGGAAAAAGAGAAAACTCCAGGTTCCAACAAGCGGCGCGCAAGCAGTGCGCCACTTTTCGCAACCTCAGGAGGTCGGAGTAATATTTGAAAGGAGGTCTCTTTAATTCGTGATTTTGATAAATATGATCTTGGTGCGTGCGGCGGGAAGATCAAGAGATCTGGTGTGCCCATTAGCGTGATCCGACACTTGACGATGTCAAATCGCTGTGGAGGCTCATAGGTGGCTCAGTCGCGAGAAATTCAATGGTGAAAATGGTTCAAGGCTTATACACACGGTTTAAGGCATAAAACATTTTTAATAAATGAATTTACGAAAAAAAAACTCCCATGTTGCAACAAGTGACGTGCATGCAATGCGGCACTTGTCGCAACCTCAGGAATTGGGAGTGATATTTGAAAGGTGTACTCTTTAATTAGTGATTTCGATAAATATGGTCCTGGTGCGTGCAGCGAGAAGATCAAGAGATCTGGTATGTCTCTTTGCGTGATCCAACACTTGACGATGTCAAATCACTGTGGAGGCTCATAGGTGGCTCTGTTATACTGTTTTGGAATATGCCTGCACCACCATAAACGAAGGTCATGCTAGACGAGTCACATGTTTTATTTGCCGTGAGCGCTTGAGCAGGAGGGACTTTCTCCAACCCCAACATTGTTTCTCCAAGACTCCATGTTATCTTGTATTATATTATTAAGACAAAAGATAAAGTTGCCTCCATGTTCTTTCAGATGTACTAAAATTATATGAACCGTTAATTTGAACTGTAGTGGGTGAGTTTTATAAAATATATAACATTACAAAAAGTACAATTGCCAGATCCCATAATATCTATGCGCGCGATTCAACTATAATAAATGTCTACTCTTAACGGAGCAGTTGGTAGTCTTCGTTCCTGGTTCTTTTTTGTCCCACCTTTCACCTTCGCCTGGTTTATTTCCTCTGGCTTATTTTCGTCTCACTTTCCACCACCATCTTCTTACCTTGGGTTTTTCATCCTCCCAATATATACACTTTCCTTACTTTTTTGAACTTTCCTAACCAAACATGGGAAGTGATTCTTTTTGGTCCACCTCGATCTTCTTCCCGAGTCATTCCTGATTCTCTACTCCTAATGTCTGACTTGGTAGACTCGCCTCCACGGTCCAATTTCTTCTGGGTTTTTTTGTCTCACCTCTCGTTGGTTTTTGTCTCTTTATTTCCAAAAAAAAACTGGGAGTCTGTACATAGTTCGTTCGCTCGACCCTCTCGCACAACGTCTCGCTCACACCGATTTCTTTCTGACTTTCCAAAAAAGTACACCAAGCATCGATGCCACCGATTTGTAGCCAAAGAAAGCACACCTTCCGGATCTTGTTTTTGTTACCGATTTTTCTTGCCATACGATAGGATCCCACCTAATCAATATCTTCCTACCAAAATTTCTTGCGCCCATACATTGAATCCAGAAATTTCTTGGTATACCGAAGATGACCGTCGCCACGGAAAATAATTCTATAAGATCAGGTCTCACGGGTTAGCTGGTGAGACCCATTCTGATGGATGACACGTGGCATTCACAAATCACAAAGCATCAACCCCACCCCCCACCTGAAATCAGGAGGGAGAGATAAGATGCTTTGTGATTTATGAATGTCATGTATCATCCATCAGGGCAGATCTCACCTGCCAACCGTGAGACCTGGTCTCATATAATTTTTTCCTTGCCGTCACCATGTTCAGACAAGATCGTGGTCGCCTCCCCTCCAAGCACTGTGCCGCCTCTACAGTCTAGCACGCGGCCGCCGCGTCGACCATAGGAAAGACGACGACGTCGCTGCTATGTAGCTGAAAGCAGGTGGCGTCAGCAGCAGCGATAGTGAGGCGGAGGACGGCAGCGTGTTGCGGCTGGTGTTGTTCATGTTAATGTTGCTGGTTCACGTGATCGCGGAATATTTTCTACTCCCTCAGTTCCTAAAAAATAAATCTTTGTAGTGATTTCACTATAAACTACATACCGAGGAAAATGAGTGAATCTACACTCTAAAATGCATCTATATACATCCGTATGTGGTTCATTGTGAAATCTTTACAAAGACTTATATTTAGGAACGGAGGAAGTACATGCTACTCAGCGGCGGCGCTGGGGTCTTCCTGGGTATTCCCAGGAATACCCAAGATTTAGGCCCAATTTTTTTTAAAGTGAGCCACGCAGCGAACGAGACAAACGAGTGACCGTTGTCTGGTACACATTTCTCGTCTTCTCCGTCTCCCACCAGTATGCACTTCCCAGTCTCCCTCCCCGGCTCCCTCGATCTCGATCCCCAAACCTAGCGGCGCGCGGGCGGCGGCGATCCCAGGTCCGGCCGGATTACCCTCTCCTTCCCTCCCCTCGAACCTCGGCCTCCGGCTCTGCCCCTTCCCTCCGCGAACTACATCTGCTCCGCGCCTCCGCCTCCAGTCAGCCGGTCAGGGCGTCCCGGTCTCGTGTCCGCCGTCCGGTCGTCTCCTCCGCAAGGCGCCAGTCCGCCTCCGAGATCCGACCTCCGGCCTCCAGTGCCCCCTGCTGACTGTCTCCTCCAGCTCCAACCTTCAAGGTATATTTTGTCTTTTTGCCCTGTGTTCTTTGTAAGAAATCTGAAGATTTGCTTGTAAACTGAAATTGAACTAAATGGACATTGAAGTTTGAAGACGAAGGATGTTTATGTGATGGATTTGATGCCACAATGCCACTGTCACTGATTTCTACTTTGTTTATGTGATTGTGAATTGTGATTTAGATGAAGAAGAAGGATGTTAGCTTGTTTGAATTGGGGACAAATCTTCAAAGGCAAGGAAAATAAGTTCTACATCCACACCAACTGCTCTTTCCGTTGAGGTTGAGAGCAACCTACAACTAGCACTAGTGCATACACATGATGAAGCTCCGCAACCGGAAAGGGAGAGAGGCTCCCCGTCCCCAATTGTAGAAGATGATGAAGCGGTTGATGAAGATGATGAAATTCTTTGGTTACATTCGTTGAGAGAGAATTTTTCAACCAAGTGAAGGATGAAGATGTCATCAATCTGTTCCAAAAAGGCGACCACGGAGTTATATTGTAAGAAGGATATCATCATTTTATCAATCAAAAGGTACTTATGTATTCATGTTGTTATGGTCTAATACATTGAAATATTGATATTGCCGTTATGCTAGTGTTGTTTTGTTCATATATTGCTACTGTTGTGTTGTTTGGTTCATATACTACATTTAGAGCAAAAAAAATTAATGAATACCCAGCCTTCATTTCCTGGAGCCGCCACTGATCATGAGCAAGGTTACGAGGAGGCTGCGGATTGTTGATCTAGAGGAAGTATCGAGTTTGAGATGCAGTCGGCTGCGGCGTGGTTCTCGATGAGATTGGAGAAAGGCAATCGGAAGCGGAAGCAACAACACTTGCGTAAGCAGACGGCGTCAGGCCAGGCGTGTACGTGGGAGCTCTCGTGGAGGCAGATCGGATCAAGACGAACCATCCTGGTGCAGCGGCGCGGATTGGTTGCACGCGGCACGCGGGGATCGGAGGCTTCAAGCCGGACCTGTCCCGAGGAGGAGGCAGGGGCTAGCGTGCGTGCGTGGTCCAGTGGGCAGAGGGCCAGGCTGAGGAGGTCGTCCTAGGATTTCTACGACGCTTCGTACAGGACAAAAAGGCTGCAAGCAGCGCATTGCGATGGGAAGCATCACGGCATGAGATTTGTTTGGAATAAAAAAGGAGACCGAGTCTGTATGTATGACACAGAAAGGCAGGAGGCAGATCAATTTGGCGATGGAAGAAATCCATCACGTTGGCATCCATCGGATTAGCAGGAGACATTGACAAGGCAAAAGCTAACATCGTGGGTTGAGTATGGTACTAGCTACACGTGAGGACCGGAAGAAATTTTGGTTTGTTTGCTATTAAGTACGCGGAGGCAGGGCCGGGCCGACAAAATCTCAGGCCCCGTGCGAAACTATAAAATGGGCCCTACCTCTAGGGCTAGGATCATTTTCAAAATCATTATCACCTCCGTGCTTTTGATCAAGTGATTGATTATCGGAGGACACTTGTGTTTTTTTTTAATATACCTATCCATATCTTCAAACTGAGACTGAGTTAATTCCTCGATTTTTTGTTTCTTCAAACGCTTTTGGTAACCAGATTCCTATTTTCTAAGTGAAGACATGACTCAGATCTTGTAATGGTAGATGCCTAATTGATGAAAATAATAAGATTAGTTACGAAGTATATACATAATCGATATTAGAATTCACAATGAAGGTGAAGGGCTCAGGGAATCACTGGCCGTCGACGCAACAACACTTGAGGAATCAAAGATGGCGCGAACTTGCCTGCCCTCTTGCCGGGTGCCGGGTGCCAGGTGCCGTTCCTGCCGACCGCTCACTGCCTTCTTCAACAACCTCATGCCTGATCACGCTAGGTAGCTAGCCCTAGCCGCCGCCGCACGCGCACGAAGAAACGAAGGAAAAAGTCTAACCGCCACGGGAAGAAACCAAGGGAGAGAAGAGACGCTTAGATCGCTATTTTTTTTCCCGAGTGAATCTTAAATCGTCGATCGATCGAGGACGCAGGTGAGGCATGGGTCGCGAGCGAGAATTGTGCGCCAGGAGGCCCATGACAGCAGGCAGCAGCAAAGAGAGAAGAGCAGGCCCATCATCTATCGCTAATGAAGCCTTATACTAACACTAATGCATAAAAAAATTGAGGCCCCAAAAAACTGGGGGCCCTGTGCGGAGGCACATGTTGCACCCCCTAGGATCGGGCCTGCACGGAGGTTATGTTTGTGTACTTGAGGCATAGTGCGAAAAGCTCGGATAATTTTTCGCAGGGTCAGCCGTACAAAGAATCATGGCGTCAGCGGGTATCAGGTTTGAGGTGGAGAAGTTCACGGAACTGAAAACCTTGGGTTATGGCAGACAAGAGTGAAAGATTTATTGGCACAATGGGGATGCTTGAAGGCATTGCGGGTAGTCATGTCAGCTAAGATGGAGTTATCATGTGATGGATGGAAATTCGCGGAAGACGATTTGGAAGCCTCGAGTGTGTCGTACAGTCGAATGAATTCGGCTGGGTTTGACTGGACAGTCTGACGGATCGACGCGTGTCGGTTGGTACAGAAGACGGTGATGGGATCGACATTGACAACATAGGAATGCGATGCTGATGGTGACCGACTTCTGGGCGTGGAAACACGTGGCGCAGGCCCCGAGGGCTTGTGTGGCTTCGACAAGACTATGGCGTGGGGTCGATTCAAGATGGCGTACGCATGTGAGCTTGAAGTCGACGGGACGCGATGGTGGACTGATCATCTACCATGGAGTCATGTTGAAGGTGGAGCTGGATTGAGGGGCTACGGTGTAAGGATCCAGAGAATCGAAGCCTATTCAGCGGGGACGGGAAAAAAGCGAGCGACACATAATTCGGACTGGAGCCCATGTGCGTAAGTATGACTTGTCCTATTTGTCACCTAACTTATCCTTTGCAGGTGCTACTGTTTTCAGTTCCCCTCAAGTAGATGTTGCTGCTCCACCGCCTCCCGATGAGCCCGACGTGCAAGCTCAGGACGTGTATGTCCCGCCGCCCGAGGCAGGCGCGGCTGCCTCGCCAGATGGCGCTCCCACAGATGCGGCTGGGTGGCCACCCTCGCCTGGCGCGGATGGGTCGCCACCCTCACCCGGCGCACCCTCGCCCGACGTGGCTGGGTCGACACCCTCGCCCGCCGTCGTCTCTCGGCCCGTGTCGCCTCTTCCTGAGGTCTCCTCAGCCGCGACACCCTCGGCCGAGCCCTCATCGCCGCCGTCTTCTCCTACCGACGACACAGATCTGGTGCATGCTATGATTACACGTCATCGTGATCATACGCGCAAGGAGAAGTCTTACACTGATGGTACGGTTAGGTATGACTTGTTGGGGAACGTTGCATGGAAAACAAAAAATTTTCTCTACGTTCACCAAGATCAATCTAGGAGATGCTACTACGAGAGGAGAGTTGGATCTACGTACCCTTGTAGATCGCTAAGCGGAAGCGTTATGAACGCGGATGATGGAGTCGTACTCGCCGCGATTCAGATCGCCGAAGATCCTAGCACCGAAGCAACGGTGCCTCCGCGTTCTTCACACGTACGGCTCGGGGACGTCTCCTCCTTCTTGATCCAGCAAGGGGTGGAGGAGAGGTTGATGGAGAATCGGCAGCACGACGGCGTGGTGGTGATGGTGGAGAAGAACTCCGGCAGGGCTTCGCCTAAGCACCGCGGGAGAAGAAGATGTTATGGGAGAGGGAGGGCAGCACCGAGGCACGAACTTGTGTTTGCTGCCCTCCCTTTGCCTCACTATATATAGGGGGGGTGGAGAGGTGAGGGCGCCCTAGGGTTTCCCCCCTAGGGGGCCGGCGGCCAGGGCAAGGGGGGGCGGCGGCCAAGGCAGGGGGGGGCGGCGGCCAGGGCCAGGCCCTAGGGTTTCCCCCCCTAGGTGCCTTGCCCCCCACTCCAAAGGGGTGCGGCTGCCCTAGGGGGTCCCACCCCCTTAGCCGCATGAAGAGAGGGCCCAGGGGGGGGTGCACAGCCCCCTGAGGGCTGTGGTGTCCCCCCTTGTGGCCCATTAGGCCCAGAACTTCTTCCGGACCCCCCGAAACACTTTCCGGTACTCCGCCGATTTCCCGATGCTCCCCGGAACACTTCCGGACTCCGAAACCTTTCATCCTATATATCAATCTTCGTCTCCGGACCATTCCGGAGACCCTCGTCATGTCCGGGATCTCATCCGGGACTCCGAACAACCTTCGGTAACCATACTCTTTTCTCACTAACAACCCTAGCGTCACCGAACGTTAAGTGTGTAGACCCTGCGGGTTCGGAAACCATGTAGACATGACCGAGACACTCCCAGGTCAATAACCAATAGCGGGATCTGGATACCCATATTGGTTCCCACATGTTTCTCGATGATCTCATCGGATGAACCACGATGTCAAGGATTCAGGCAATCCCGTATACAGTTCCCTTTGTCTCGTCGGTATGTTACTTGCCCGAGATTCGATCGTCGGTATCTCTATACCTAGTTCAATCTCGCTACCGGCAAGTCTCTTTACTCGTTACCGTAATACATAATCCCGTGACTAACCACTTAGTCACTTTGAGCTCATTGAGATGATGTATTACCGAGTGGGCCCGGAGATACCTCTCCGTCACACGGAGTGACAAATCCCAGTCTCGATCCATGTCAACTCAACAGTCACCCTCGGAGATACCTGTAGAGTACCTTTATAGTCACCCAGTTACGTTGCGACGTTTGGCACACACAAAGCACTCCTACGGTGTCAGTGAGTTACATGATCTCATGGTCATAGGAACTTATACTTGACATGCAGAAAACTATAGCGATAACTGACACGATCAAAAGCTATGTTTAACGTTTGGGTCTCGTCCATCACATCATTCTCCTAATGATGTGATCCCGTTATCAAATGACAACCCATGTCTATGACCTGGAAACCGCGGTCATCTTTGATCAACGAGCTAGTCCTGTAGAGGCTCACTAGGGACACAAAGTCTGTCTATTCATCCACACGCGTATTTGAGTTTCCAATCAATACAGTCATAGCATGGATAATAAACGATTATCATGAACAAGGAAATATAATAATAACTCTTTTATTATTGCCTCTAGGGCATATTTCCAACAGTCTCCCACTTGCACTAGAGTCAATAATCTAGCATTACAAGGTAATGAATCTAACACCCATAGAGTCTTGGTGTTGATCGTGCTTAGCCCGTGGAAGAGGCTTAGTCAACGGATCTGCAACATTCAAATCCGTGTGTACTTTGCAAATGTTTATGTCCTCCTCCTTGACCGAATCGCGGATGGAATTGAAGCGTCGCTTTATGTGTCTGGTCCTCTTGTGAAACCTTGGTTCCTTGGCTAGAGCAATGGCACCAGTGTTGTCACAGAACAGAGTCATTGGGTTCAGTGCACTAGGCACAACTCCAAGATCTGTCATGAACTCCTTCATCCAGACACCTTCCTTAGCCGCCTCTGAGGCAGCTATATACTCCGCTTCACATGTAGAATCAGCTACCACGCTCTGCTTGGAACTGCACCAGCTTACCGCTCCCCCGTTGAGAATATATACGTATCCAGTTTGAGACTTAGAGTCATCCGGATCAGTGTCAAAACTTGCATCGATGTAACCCTTTACGACGAGCTCTTGATCACCTCCATAAACGAGAAACATATCCTTAGTCCCTTTCAGGTACTTTAGGATATTCTTGACCGCTGTCCAGTGATCCATACCAGGATTACTTTGAAACCTTCCGGCCATACTTATGGCAAGGCTGACATCTGGTCTTGTGCACAGCATTGCATACATGATAGAGCCTATGGCTGAAGCATAGGGGACGACACTCATCTTTTCTCTATCATCCGCAGTCACTGGGCATTGAGTCTTACTCAACTTCGTACCTTGCAATACCGGCAAGAACCCCTTCTTGGATTGATCCATTTTGAACTTCTTCAAAACTTTATCAAGGTATGTACTTTGTGAAAGTCCTATCAAGCGTCTTGATCTATCTCTATAGATCTTGATGCCCAATATGAAAGCAGCTTCACCGAGATCTTTCATCGAAAAACTCTTGTTCAAATACCCCTTCACGCTATCCAAAAATTCTATATTGTTTCCAATCAACAATATGTCATCCACATATAATATTAGAAACGCTATAGAGCTCCCACTCACTTTCTTGTAAATACAAGCTTCATTGTAAACTTGTATAAACCCAAACGCTTTGATCACCTCATCAAAGCGAAGATTCCAACTCCGAGATGCCTGCACCAGCCCATAAATGAAACGCTGGAGCTTGCATACTTTGTCAGCATTCTCTGGATCGACAAAACCCTCCGGTTGCATCATATACAACTCTTCCTTAAGAAAACCGTTAAGGAACGCTGTTTTGACATCCATCTGCCAAATTTCATAATCGAAATATGCAGCTATTGCTAACATGATTCGGACGGATTTAAGCATCGCTACGGGTGAGAAAGTCTCATCGTAGTCAATCCCTTGAACTTGTGAAAAACCCTTTGCCACAAGTCGAGCTTTATACACGGTGACATTACCGTCAGCGTCCGTCTTCCTCTTATAAATCCATTTATTCTGAATGGCCTTCCGCCCTTCAGGTAATACTTCCAAAGTCCATACTTTGTTTTCATACATGGATCCCATCTCGGATTTCATGGCCTCTAACCATTTGTCGGAATCCGGGCCCACCATCGCTTCTCCATAGCTCGTAGGTTCACCGTTGTCTAACAACATGACCTCCAAGACAGGGTTACCATACCACTCAGGTGCAGTGCGTACCCTTGTCGACCTACGAGGTTCGGTAGTAACTTGATCAGAAGCTTCTTGATCATCATCATTGGCTTCCTCTTCAACCTCTGCAGGCTCCACAAAAACATCTTTCTGTGCTGCGCTACTTTCTGGTTGAAGCAGAGGTTCAATAACCTCATCAAGTTCTACCTTCCTCCCACTCAATTCTTTCGAGAGAAACTCTTTCTCGAGAAAGGACCCGTTCTTAGCGACAAACACTTTGCCCTCGGATCTAAGATAGAAGGTGTACCCGACAGTTTCTTTTGGGTATCCTATGAAGACACATTTGTCCGCTTTGGGTTCGAGCTTTTCTGGCTGAAGCCTTTTGACATAAGCATCGCAACCCCAAACCTTGAGAAAAGACAACTTCGGTTTCTTACTAAACCATAGTTCATACGGTGTTGTCTCAACGGACTTAGACGGAGCCCTATTTAAAGTGAATGCAGCTGTCTCTAACGCATATCCCCAAAACGATAGTGGCAAATCGGCAAGAGACATCATAGAACGTACCATATCTAATAGGGTTCGATTACGACGTTCGGACACACCATTACGCTGTGGTGTTCCAGGTGGCGTCAACTGTGAAACAATTCCACATTTTCTTAAGTGATCACCAAACTCATAACTCAGATATTCTCCCCCTCGATCAGATCGTAGGAACTTGATCTTCTTGTTACGATGATTTTCAACTTCACTCTGAAATTGCTTGAACTTTTCAAAAGTTTCAGACTTATGCTTCATCAAGTAAATATACCCATATCTACTTAAGTCGTCAGTGAAGGTGAGAAAATAACGATATCCACCGCGCGCCGTCACACTCATCGGACCGCACACATCAGTATGTATGATTTCCAATAAGTCACTTGTCCGTTCCATTGTCCCTGAAAACGGGGTCCTTGTCATCTTGCCCATGAGGCACGGCTCGCACGTGTCAAGTGATTCAAAATCAAGAGACTCCAGAAGTCCATCAGCATGGAGCTTCCTCATGCGTTTCACGCCGATATGACCGAGACGGCAGTGCCACAAGAAAGTGGTATTATCATTATCTACTCTACATCTTTTGGCATCAATGTTATGAACATGTGTATCATCACTATCGAGATTCAATAAGAATAAACCCCTAACTTCGGGTGCATGACCATAAAAGATATTACTCATATAAATAGAACAACCATTATTCTCTGACTTAAATGAGTAATCGTCTCGCAATAAACAAGATCCAGATATAATGTTCATGCTTAACGCAGGCACTAAATAACAATTATTCAGGTTCATAACTAATCCCGATGGTAATCGAAGAGCGAGCGTGCCGACGGCGATCACATCAACCTTGGAACCGTTTCCCACGCGCATCGTCACTTCGTCCTTCGCCAGCCTCCGTTTATTCCGCAGTTCCTGTTTAGAGTTGCAAATGTGAGCAACCGAACCGGTATCAAATACCCAGGCACTACAACGAGAGTTGGTAAGGTACACATCAATAACATGTATATCACATATACCTTTGTTGTTGTTGGCCCCCTTCTTGTCCGCCAGATACTTGGGGCAGTTCCGCTTCCAGTGGCCATTCCCCTTGCAATAGAAACACTCAGTCTCTGGCTTGGGCCCAGCCTTGGGTTTCTTCACTGGATTGGCAACTGCTTTGCCACCCTTCTTAGAGTTACCCTTCTTGCCCTTGCCATTCTTCTTGAAACTGGTGGTCTTATTGACCATCAACACTTGATACTCCTTCTGGATGTCTGCCTCAGCGACTTTCAGCATCGAAAACAGCTCGGCGATGGTCTTATTCATCCCTTGCATGTTGTACTGCTGGACGAAGCTCTTGTAGCTTGGAGGGAGTGACTGGAGAATTCTGTCAATGATAGCCTCATCCGGGAACACAAGTCCCAGATCAGCTATGCGGGTATAGTACCCAGACATCTTCAGTAAGTGCTCACTGACAGACGAATTCTCCTCCATCTTGCAAGCGAAGAATTTATCGGTGGTCTCATACCTCTCGATCTTAGCATTCTTCTCAAAGATGAACTTCAACTCTGTGTACATCTCATATGCACCATGACGTTCAAAACGTCTTTGAAGTCCTCCTTCCAAGCCGTACAACATGGCACACTGCACTATCGAATAGTCATCCGAACGCGTCTGCCAGACGTTCATAACGTCTGCAGAGGCTCCAGGAGCGGGGGGTTCACCTAGCGGTGCATTTAGGACATAAACCTTTTGGGCAGCTGTGAGGATGATCCTCAGATTGCGGAGCCAGTCCACAAAGTTGCTCCTGTCATCTTTCAGTTTAGCTTTCTCTAGGAACGCATTAAAATTCAGGGGAGCTACTGCGCGAGCCATCTACAACCAAAAATTTGCAAAGACATTTTAGACTATTGTTCATGATAAGTGAGTTATTACCTAATCAAATTATTTATAACTCCCACTCAAATTGACATCCCTCCGGTCATTCGAGCGTGACATGATCCAAATTCACCAACCCAAGTCCGATCATCACGTGAGATGAGGTGTTGTCAATGGTGAACATCAACATGTTGATCATATCTACTATATGACTCATGCTCGACCTTTCGGTCCTCCGTGTTCCGAGGCCATGTCTGTACATGCTAGGCTCGTCAAGTCTAACCCGAGTGTTCTGCATGTGCAAAACTGGCTTGCACCCGTTGTATGCGAACGTAGAGTCTATCACACCCGATCATCACGTGGTGCTTCGAAACGACGAACCTTCGCAACGGCGCACACTCGGGGGGAACACAATTTTATCTTGAAATTTTAGTGAAGGATCATCTTATAATGCTACCGTCGTCCTAAGCAAAATAAGATGCATAAAAAGGATTAACATCACATGCAAATCATAAGTGACATGATATGGCCATCAACTCGTGCTTTTGATCTCCATCTCCAAAGCACCGGCATGATCTCCATCGTCACCGGCGCCACACCATGATCTCCATCATCATGATCTCCATCATCATGATCTCCATCATCGTGTCGCCATCGGGGTTGTCGGCGCCCACCATGCTCTTACTACTATTGCTACCGTTTAGCGATAAAGTAAAGCATTACAAAGCGCTTAATGATTGACACGCAGGTCATACAAAAATTAAAGACAACCCTATGGCTCCTGCCGGTTGCCGTATGCATCGACATGCAAGTCAATATTAACTATTACAACATGATCATCTCATACATCAAATATAATTCATCATGTCATTGGCCATATCATATCACATGCATACCCTGCAAAAACAAGTTAGACGTCCTCTAATTTGTTGTTGCATGTTTTACGTGGCTGCTATGGGTATCTAGCAAGAACGCTTCTTACCTACGCAAAACCACAACGGTGATATTCAAGTTGCTATTTAACCTTCTACAAGGACCGCCTTGTTCTATTCCGATTCAACTAAGATAGGAGAGACAGACACCCGCCAGCCATCTTATGCAACAAAAGTCACATGTCTGTCGATGGAACCGGTCTCATGTACGTGGACATGTAAAGTTGGTCCGGGCCGCTTCATCCCATAATACCGCTGAATCAAGAAAGACTAAGGAGGGCAGCAATTTAAACATCAACGCCACAAACCCTTTTGTGTTCTACTCGAGAAAGCATCTACGCAAGATCCTAGCTCATGATGCCACTGTTGGGGAACGTTGCATGGAAAACAAAAATTTTTCTCTACGTTCACCAAGATCAATCTAGGAGATGCTACTACGAGAGGAGAGTTGGATCTACGTACCCTTGTAGATCGCTAAGCGGAAGCGTTATGAACGCGGATGATGGAGTCGTACTCGCCGCGATTCAGATCGCCGAAGATCCTAGCACCGAAGCAACGGTGCCTCCGCGTTCTTCACACGTACGGCTCGGGGACGTCTCCTCCTTCTTGATCCAGCAAGGGGTGGAGGAGAGGTTGATGGAGAACCGGCAGCACGACGGCGTGGTGGTGATGGTGGAGAAGAACTCCGGCAGGGCTTCGCCTAAGCACCGCGGGAGAAGAAGATGTTATGGGAGAGGGAGGGCAGCACCGAGGCACGAACTTGTGTTTGCTGCCCTCCCTTTGCCTCACTATATATAGGGGGGGTGGAGAGGTGAGGGCGCCCTAGGGTTTCCCCCCTAGGGGGCCGGCGGCCAGGGCAAGGGGGGGCGGCGGCCAAGGCAGGGGGGGGCGGCGGCCAGGGCCAGGCCCTAGGGTTTCCCCCCCTAGGTGCCTTGCCCCCCACTCCAAAGGGGTGCGGCTGCCCTAGGGGGTCCCACCCCCTTAGCCGCATGAAGAGAGGGCCCAGGGGGGGGCGCACAGCCCCCTGAGGGCTGTGGTGTCCCCCCTTGTGGCCCATTAGGCCCAGAACTTCTTCCGGACCCCCCGAAACACTTTCCGGTACTCCGCCGATTTCCCGATGCTCCCCGGAACACTTCCGGACTCCGAAACCTTTCATCCTATATATCAATCTTCGTCTCCGGACCATTCCGGAGACCCTCGTCATGTCCGGGATCTCATCCGGGACTCCGAACAACCTTCGGTAACCATACTCTTTTCTCACTAACAACCCTAGCGTCACCGAACGTTAAGTGTGTAGACCCTGCGGGTTCGGAAACCATGTAGACATGACCGAGACACTCCCAGGTCAATAACCAATAGCGGGATCTGGATACCCATATTGGTTCCCACATGTTTCTCGATGATCTCATCGGATGAACCACGATGTCAAGGATTCAGGCAATCCCGTATACAGTTCCCTTTGTCTCGTCGGTATGTTACTTGCCCGAGATTCGATCGTCGGTATCTCTATACCTAGTTCAATCTCGTTACCGGCAAGTCTCTTTACTCGTTACCGTAATACATAATCCCGTGACTAACCACTTAGTCACTTTGAGCTCATTTAGATGATGTATTACCGAGTGGGCCCGGAGATACCTCTCCGTCACACGGAGTGACAAATCCCAGTCTCGATCCATGTCAACTCAACAGACACCCTCGGAGATACCTGTAGAGTACCTTTATAGTCACCCAGTTACGTTGCGACGTTTGGCACACACAAAGCACTCCTACGGTGTCAGTGAGTTACATGATCTCATGGTCATAGGAACTTATACTTGACATGCAGAAAACTATAGCGATAACTGACACGATCAAAAGCTATGTTTAACGTTTGGGTCTCGTCCATCACATCATTCTCCTAATGATGTGATCCCGTTATCAAATGACAACCCATGTCTATGACCTGGAAACCGCGGTCATCTTTGATCAACGAGCTAGTCCTGTAGAGGCTCACTAGGGACACAAAGTCTGTCTATTCATCCACACGCGTATTTGAGTTTCCAATCAATACAGTTATAGCATGGATAATAAACGATTATCATGAACAAGGAAATATAATAATAACTCTTTTATTATTGCCTCTAGGGCATATTTCCAACATGACTCTCGCCGCCGTGCCTTCTTCACCGCGCCAGTTTCCCATCGTGATGCACTGGGTGAACCTGCCTGACGTGCCGCCATGTCCGAGGAGTTTGCTGCTCTACGTCACACAAACACCTGGGTGTTGGTGCCTCGGCCACCTGGTGTTAATATTGTAAGCTGCAAGTGGATTTTCAAAACCAAGCATCGTCCAGATGGGTCTGTTGATAAGCACAAAGCTTGTCTTGTTGCTCGCGGTTTCACTCAACGGCATGGGATTGACTATGTAGATATATTTAGCCCGGTGGTGAAGCCTGCCACAGTTCGCTTGGTTCTGTCTCTTGCTGTGTCTCGTGGTTGTAGCCTCCGACAGATTGATGTGAGCAATGCCTTTTTACATGGGTTCTTGGCCGAAGATGTGTATATGCAGCAGCCGCCTGGGTTCGAGGAAGCCACGTATCCCTCTCATGTCTGCAAACTTCAGTGGTCTATTTATGGTCTCAAGCAGTCGCCCCGTGACTGGTATGCTCGCTTGAGTCAGCGCCTTTCGCAGCTCGGTTTTGTTGCCTCCAGATCAGATGCATCTCTGTTCATCTCATAGATTCAAATAGCCCGCGAAATTGCCGTGATAACTACGCTATAGCTGCCCAGGAGCCTCGCCGCTACGCTATGGCTGCTGCCGCGAAATCCTCCACCACTCCCTACAAATGGCTCTACAATGAGCAAAACCCTTCAGAAATCATCTCTCCCATCAGAAAAAATTCCGCTATTTGCCGCGATTGCCCGCTATGGCGGCTGCTATAGCTGCTAGGAGAGGCCACCACGAAATCGTTTCTCCCGCGATTTTAATCTATGGTTCATCTTCTCTCAGGGTGCTATACAGATATACATGCTTCTGTACGTTGATGATATTGTGATTGCTGGGTCTACCCCCGCCGTGTTGGATCGTCTTGTGTAGTCGTTGTCTGCTAGCTTTCCCATCAAAGATTTGGGTCGCCTCGAGTAATTTCTTGGTTTGGAAGCGTCCTTTCATTCAAGGGGCATGACCTTGACGCAATAAAAGTATGCTTTGGATCTTCTTCATCGCGTCAACATGGAGAACTGCAAGGCCAGTTCCACTGCGCTTGCTACATCCGAGAGTCTCTCACGTCATAGTGGTGCACTACTGGGTAGAGATGACTCCTTTCAGTATCGTAGTGTGGTTGGCACACTTCAGTATTTGACCCTCACTCGTCCCGATATCTCCTTCGCAGTGAACAAAGTGTGTCAGTTCCTGTCTCAGCCAACGGAGGATCATTGGGAAGCAGTCAAGCGTATTCTGAGATATGTCAAAGGTACGCTAGACATGGGAATACAAATTTGTAAGTCCAGGTTTACTGGAGTGAGTATATTCATCGATGCAGACTGAGCAGGCTGTGTTGATGATAGGCGCTCTACTGGTGGTTTTGCTATATTTGTTGGACCGAATCTTGTATCTTGGAGTTCGAAGAAGCAACCCATAGTCTCGAGGTCAAGCACCGAGGCAGAGTATAAGACATTGGCCAATGGCGCGGCTGAAGCCATTTGGATAGACTCAGTTCTCACAGAACTTGGAGTCCCACGGCAGCGCACTCCTATATTGTGGTGTGATAACTTAGGGGCAACTTACCCGACGGCGAACTCAGTGTTTCATGCTCGTACTAAACACATTGAGATTGATTTCCATTTTGTGAGAGAACGAGTAGCTGCTTGTGAACTGGAAGTCAGGTTTATTTCTACAGATGATCAGTTAGCGGATGTATTTACTAAACCCGCTACTAGACAGATGCTAGACCGTTTTAGAACCAATCTGAATCTTGTATGTAGTTCAGATTGAGGGGGCATGTAAAGTAGGGTCTAGTATATTGTCCTTGTACATGTATTTTTATACGTATGTAATTGTAATTGTGATCATTAAGGGTGGACACGGTCCGGGCCGGTCCGGTCCCTGACCGAGCCACCATTTGGACCGGCCGCCGGCGGTCCGGACCGGACCGGACCGACCAGCCTAGCGGGCCTGTATTCAAGGACCGGACCGGCGGCGGCAAAGCCTGGGCCGGACCGAGCGGACCGGCCAGCCACTACCGGCTACGATGTGGACGGGTGCAACGGCAAGGTCGCAGGTACTGTGGCGAGGTGGGCGAGCGCCGCGGCGAGTTGGGCGACGTGCTATGCGAACTACACTGGGCGGCGCGGCTGTTAGCCATTATTTTCTCTCTGCGTTGATGCTTCTTCCTTAGCAGTTTATCTATTGCATGCAAGTAATGGAGCGCCTGCATGAGCCCACGATTTTCTCTGTGAGGGACTTGCCGTTATTAGCGGATCAAATTGGACGTCGTGTTGATCGTCAAATCGCGCCGTGATTTTCGGATCAAATCCTCTTTCTCTCGTACTTTCTATTTTCTGTTCGACTCTCAATAGAAAACGACAGCGTGGGATTGATGGCGCGTGATTACAGGAAGAGGGCGGTATTAGTTTTTCATGCAATCCCATAATATTCGCCTTCCAAAACAAGTATCTCCTAATTTGTTGGACGTGAAAATCACGACCGAGTATTGCTCCCACGATACGAAAATCATGACAGACCGTTTCTCCCACTATCCGACTTGGCTGCACGCGTGATGCGCTGAAACGGCTGCCATGGCACTTCGCCTGCACCGCGAAAAGCGCCGCCATGGCAACAAATTCCCCTGCATGGCAGGAATTGCTGCTACAGTTGGGTCAACGCCATGGTCGAGATCACGAGATCGGCGGCAGAGCACGCACGATAGCGATCGTGAGCGGCGGCAAGAGGCTACGGCGGAAGGGGAGGAGAGGAAGGAAGGAGAGGGGAAGCTCGGCGACACGGTGGTTCATCCTGGGGCTGCCGGTGGCCGCGATGATGAGGAACAGCGACGGCGGTGATTGTGTTTTCTCGGTCCGCTCGGTCGGACCGGTTAAAGACCGGACCGGACCGAGATTTTTCCGGGCCGAATTTGGCAGACCGGACCGACCATTTTCTGTAGCGGGCCGGGACCGAGCGGGCCAGAAAGACCGCTCGCTACGTCCAGCCTGAGTGATCATCTCTGTATTGAAACGTGAGGCTGGATGTCAACCACCCACGCAAAACCCTAAACCATGTGTTTAACTGAAGAATGCAGCTCTACCGGAGCAGACAGACTTAGGGAAGGGCTCTGTACCACTCGTGAACCAGAGATCGTACAACAAATCAAAGGGGCGCTTGCAGTGGTCTGCTCCGGAGGCTGGGGTTGCAAAACTGAATGCAGATGCGTCCTTCCTTCCTGATTGCGGGGCTGGGGGGGGGGGGGGGGGGGGGGTGTTGTTGTGGCTCGCGATCACCTGGGTTGCGTCCTCCTGTCCCTGGGCAGAAACTTCCTATCCTGACAAGTGCGAAGGAGACCGAGGGTCAGGCGCTGTTGATGGGACTGCATGCTCTGGCGACTGTGTATAAGGGCATCGTTGCTGTGGAGATAGATTGCAAATTATTAGCTGATGACCTTTGTGTAGGAGCGCCAAACCGATCAGTGTGTTACGGTCTGATCATGGACACTAAAGCAGCACTTGCAGGTTTTGCTGGACACTGGGTGGAATACACCGACAGGAAGAGAAACTGTCTCGCACATGAACTGGCAGCTGAAGCAAGGACAAGAGGAGACTATCTTCAGATTGCCAGCGTTCCTGCTAGATTAATGGCTTTAATGCGTTCCGAATGTAATTCCCCACTAGAGTAGCCTGTTTACTCTAGTCCTCAAATCAAAAACGCGGGAGCAGTAAGGCGGTTGTACCAGTATATTTCCCTTTAGGTCTAATATAGATGGTTTGGATATCTCCGTTGAAACCAAAAGTCTCAAAAATATTTGCTTTGCAGTTAGCATGTTGAATGGACTTCACACCAGGGCTCAATGGAGGTATAAATGTTGTACTGGCTTCATCATGTGGTTGCAATTTGTGGGACTATTTGGTTTTTTAAAACAAACTGATTATATCTTCTGCTGAACTATGAAATGCTCATTTATCAAGCATAGTGCGATCTTTTGAAACCATCGTTGAGTATTTATTAAATATTGGGCAATCTTTTGACTCCGACGTCATATAATTTATCCCAATTTGGGGTGAGGGTTATCAAAGGGTCATATGTGATAAAATGCTGCTGCTTATATTTTAAATGGATTAACGTGAGTCTAATCCTGATGTTCATGTTGTGGTGAGTCTATCAATAGCTGATTCATAAGGTCCATGAGGATTAGATGGATCTCTCTCTCTCTGAGCTCGCGGTGACGGCTGCGCGAGGAAGGGCGGCTCGTCTCCCTTGCCGTCTCTGAGGCGGACCCCGCCGAGGAAGCCGCACGATGCGCCGACGGTGGTCCTCGACGCGTCCTGCTCCTCGGAGGACTCCGTGGAGTCGCTCCGCGGCCGGGCCTCCGGCGGAAGGACGGAGAGGAGCTGGTCCCGGCCGGCCGTGCCCAAGCGTGGGAAGGCTGCGTGTAAGGCGGTAGAGAAGCACGACGATGTCGCGGAGGTTGTCGCTCCGGTGACGCCGGAGGCCGTCCAAGGGAAGAGAAGGTGCGCCTGGGTGACTCCAACCACCGCTGAGTTCTTGCTTGCTGATGGTTGTTTATTTGATCAGTCACACGCATTAAATTTGTGCTTGTTCAGAATGTTGGCTAAAATACCTGAATTTTCATTGTCCAATAATGTGTTGCAGAAATCTGAATTTTAGCATGAATTAACAGTAGTATGGTTACTTATGTACCACTCCTTGTTCAGAACTGTTGGATAGGAAAACCTGAATTCTTTCCTTTCGTTTTAGCATGATTAGAAACCTATTGTCCATAAATTTTTGTAAAGATATGCAAAAGCTCTGGTTTAGAAACTTATTGCTGATTTCTGAACCAAAAAGATCACAGTATGAGTATATAAGTTACAGTTTGTTATACTAGTGTTCCTTTTTGCGAGAGACAGTTCATCATTATGGGTTATGGCTGCATTGGATAAAGTGTGTCAGCCATAATCTTGACAATGCGCGTGCGTGCGGCAGTTCATGCATGTGCGTGTGCTGATCTGGCCAGGTCGTGTGTGCTGTTGTGGAGACCGGCGGACGTGGTGCATGCATCAGATGGATATGCGTGTGGACTCTCGGCCGTGGCAGTTGGTTAGTCCAGCGTGTAGTGCTTAGTCTAAGCGGTTAGTTGGTTAGCTAGCTTCATGGGTGATAGCATAGTCATGCATGAGTTAGTGGGTGAGCCGGCCATGAGTACGTGTGTGGTAGCCGGGTAATGCGTGCGTGCGTGTAGTGTGTGTGCACATGCCTGGGTATAAAAGCCCTCCCGTGTATTGATGTAAAGTGCGCCGGTATGAGCCGAGCCTAGGAGCCAGAGATGAGGTAGTCTCCGCCGGGACCATGGTATGCGCCCGATCGGTTGTGAGACAGCTCCTCTGGGTAGGCTGCGGTGTGTTGCCGCGCCCGGGTATGTGCCTAGTAAAGTGAGGCCGTTCGTGCGGCCAAGGCGCCGTTCATACGGCGCAGGCGTATGTGCGCCTGAAAAACACCACCGTGTCTTGTTTCTCCTCTTTCTTATATCTTTGTTCGTGCGAGAGAGAGAGTGCGAGAGGGAGCTGGGCACCGGCGCAAAGAGCAAGCTAGAGCTCGGCGCCAACAAAGTGAGGATGTTCTCCTTTAAATTTCCTTTTTGTTCTACCTGCTTGAAGGGATTGTGTGATCCTTAGCATCAGCATCTGCTCACCTTACCATTATTACTTATAGTTCCACGCAAAAATGTGCTGTAATTTGTAAATATACTGTACTTTTGACTCTTACCGTTGCACATCCATCATTCTGAGAACCCATTTCTACTGATCTGCAGAACGTATGCACTGTTAGTCATCCTTTACATACAGAAATATTCCGTAATCATTTGCTCATCAGTTGGAACTGTAAAAATGGCCAGTGAAAAGGGTACTTTACCAACAAGAAAAACAAAAACAAAATAAATAAATAAATAAGGGATATAAGTATGCTTTGCTTCAACTATACCCCAAGAAAACCGTAGCTTCAGTCCCAATTCTTGCTTTACATGATGTTATGTTGTCACATGATATGGTAGTATGGTTGCCGAGTGCTTTTCGTTTGCCTTACGGATGAAGTATTCTTACTGTCCGAATCATTTGTCATAAAAAAGCTGACTTGTCAAACTTCTACTGCCCATTCATTATCTGATCAGATCCTCACTATGTCACTTTCCATGATGAGGAATGGGGGGTTCCAGTTCACGACGACAGGTACGCAAAATGTGAATTAGTGTATCCCTTCATCTTTATTATTTATTTTGTGCAAACTTAGAATGAAATGATACACTTCAGTATCTGTAATAATAACCATGAATTCCACAGGAGATTGTTCGAGCTACTTGTATTATCTGGTGCATTAGCAGAGCTTTCATGGCCTGAAATTCTCAAGAAGAGACAAATTTTCAGGTATTGGTTCTCTAACGTTACAAGTAAATAAAGTAATTGTATGTATTGTTTGTTTCCTGATGTTTGTGCCATATATTCTAGGGAAATTTTCATGAACTTCGATCTGATTGCTGTCTGCAATATAAACGAAAAGAAGCTGGTAGCGCCAAGAAGCATTGCCAGGTCCCTTTTCTCAGAGCAAAAGCTGCGAGCAGTCATCGAAAACGCTCGCCAGATAGTTAAGGTTCGGAATGGCTGCTGCATCACCATTAACTGATACTCTTGTGATCCATGTCTTTTGTCTGGGAACTTTTTACATGGCTTTCTTTTTACTGATGCAACATTTTTTCAAACAAATTGCCCATGCAGATTGCAGATGAATTTGGATCCTTCAGTCAATACTGCTGGGGTTTTCTGAACCACAAAACGATTGTAAGTAAAATCCGGTACCCAAGGCAGGTCCCTGTCAAGCGCCCCAAGGCAGACATGATGAGCAAAGACATGGTGCAAAGGGGACTCCGGGGCGTGGGACCGACAGTTATATATTCCTTCATGCAGGCAGCAGGGCTAACCAATGATCACCTGGTCAGTTGCTTCCGTTTCAAAGAATGCAGTGCGCTACCAACCCTTGGCATGAGTGACGCCGACAGGGCTAAAACGGAGGCAGATCTAAAACTAGATGTGCAGAGAACAAAAGACCGTGGCGATGAGGCGACCGTGAACAAAGACCTGTCGATGACGATCAACACGCTCACCATTTCGTAGCGTTACGAGGAGCAGCGACGTGGTGAGCCGACTATTGTGGTCGTGTTACCTCTGTAGATTTTGTGCTAGGTTGCCCCTTGAAATGAGTCTATGGATTGTGTATAGATCTTTGTGACCGTAGTGTGACTCGGTCTGTAAGTATATTAGTACCGGGGCGAAGGACCATTATCTTTTGTGATGATGCAGAAGCTATGAAAACCTTGTCATGTTGCATTCTGCATCATTACCTGCATTCCCTGTGGCGCTTGGTTGAGGGCATATTGAAGCAGATGGACCTGAAATTGCCTGTGAGGCCCAGTGACCTAACAGCAGAGGAAGTTATGCATATGCTCAACTGCAGGAAGGCTGCCTCTGTGTGAGGACAGCAACAACTATACTTGGTCGGTCTGTCTGGTTCATGCCAAAGGACATGTAAACTATAGTATTTTAAACATGAGAAAACATAGGATGCATCTTCACAGCAGAGTTGCAGTTGCAGGATGCATATGCAGAGGTATAACTTGATTATGTTATATTCAGCCGACGAATTGTATCTAACAAAAATATATATCCCAGAATAGGATAAAAGGAGGATCAGAAATACCGGATACTCGAGTTGTGAGGCAATGCGTTGCGTGGACCATCTCCACCAAACCAGGCATCTCATCATGATCAAGAACATCAGACAAACGGAAATGCAGCCCCGTTTCGTCAGCAACAACCAGAATTCGGTTGAAAGCTTTGGCCTATCAGTGGACAGCCTCCAGCCCTTTTCTAGGTCTGATTCGGCCTTATTTGCTATTTTGCTCTAGTAACAGACCAAATGATCTCCGGTGTGGAGAAGGTGTAAGAAACTGCTCTATTATTTCAAGTACTAGCTTCTAATTTTGCAACATACTCCCTCCATCCCACAATATAAGAGCGTTTTTGACACCACACTGGTGTCAAAAACGCTCTTATATTGTGGGACGGAGGGAGTAGCTTCTAGTTTGTATTAATACCTTTGGACTTGTTTGTAGATCTATTTAATGTGTAATAAAATTCTATCTAGGATGGTGAAAGTTTGTACCAAAACTTTTGTCAGAGACGAGCTGCATTGTTGTGGACTGCCTTCTTTCTTGGCACATTTTTGTTGTATTCAGGGGATTTCATAACCGACAATATAATTTGGCATGTCCGGCCATTTAGAAGTTTTCAAAACCACTGTATTTGTTTAACACTCTACAAGCATGATCTTATCATTATTAACATGCAATTGCTCACTGCTAGCTACAACTACTTAACAAAATCATACAAAGTTTCACACTGCAACTATGCAACATCAGAAGGATTTTAGCTATACACAGTTACGAGCATCAGCATCCACAGTCCGTCAGGCCTCCCTGCTCAGCGCATTTCTGAATGGTAGATGTGTTCTACTATGGCCTCCTTTCATTTTGTGGCTTTGGTCGCGGCCTACCCGGTGATCTCTCAAGCCAACTGATATCTCTTTTTTCTTTCTTTGCCACTTCTAGCAGCCATATTGCTCAAAATTAACCAGCGTTGGGAACTTGGGATTACATGAAAGAAATTTGTTAGAGTAAATCCGAGGCATACCATCGATCATCCGAGGACCAAGCAATCACACGAGCACGACACCGAAATTTTCTAACGAGGTTCATCGATATGGCTACATCCCCGGGGCATGACTACGGGCGCTCCTCCCCGTGACACCGTCACAATACCGCACCTCGGCCGCCCTGGGCACCGGCACACGCCGCCGGCTCCCCCTGCGTGCCTGTGCTATTATGTTGGCATAGGTTACATCGTGTGTCTACCCCCGCTATATATGAGAGGTCTAGGATACAAGTGTGCTACTTGGACACGACTCCATATCCTACCTAAACACAGTCCAACTACAAGTCCAACTGTAACCTACCTTGTACAATAATATTCGACACAACTCTAACAAACTCCACCTTGGCGAATATTCTCCACCACCTTGGATTCATCTGTGCGTCGAACCTCCATGTACATTGGACTTGAGATACATCATGAGCACCGCTGCTACTCTGAGACTCCATGTGACTCCACCTGCAACTGTAGTCCCTTCTCGTTTTCTTAATAGTCAACACTCGAGCAAAATTAAGTTCCTCGTTACTCTACCTTGTGCTCCCAACTTCCGGAGTATCCCTCCACCGCCATCACACACCGATCACTGTCTGCGTGAAAGTGAAAAACTCGCATATTGGATGCCACATGTAAGAGTTACCTGAACTCAACGTCGCCGCTCTTTCTTGACTGCGTGTCTGAAACTTGAAGGAATTTCATCGTCACCCTTTGTCACCCTTTGTCAAATTCACAGTTGTCTCATCCTTTTCCCGGATAGTCTCTGGCATGTCCCATAGCTATAGTACTCCGCCTCCTTCTGTACTTGTCATCCGCACTTTGCATGTGCACTGAACACCACAGAATATACGACCATGTACGCTCGCCGCTTTCGACAATCTCAGACTTTCCGCCACTTTCTCAGATTCTCCACGGTCAACTCCTGTCCATCAACTAGCACCGATAGACCCAGTCACCAACTTAAATCTGGTACTCGTCAACACTGCTTCAGAACCCCTGCACACTTTGTCTGACCACATGTCTGACCATCAGTGCCCTGGCCTGTCGCTGTGTCCCGTGCTTACCGCACGCCTCGCCGCTATCACCGCGTCGAGCCTCTGCTATCCTGGTCGAGTCTCCCAAGGTCGCGAACCCACACCACTCAAACCCCTACTGCAAAGAACCACCGATCATCACCGACCGATGCCGAGTATCACATCTCCATCAGACCACTGGTACCCAGTCCGATCCACGCGTCTCTCGCTATCCCGCTGAAATAGGCTTCGACTCTCCATGCATTTACACCGTAGCCCCTCCATCAGCACAGAGTGAAGTCGTCCATCAGACTCCAGCTCCACCTTCAACATGACTCCATGGTGGTTGTACGTGCCACCCTCCCGCGCCCTGTCGACTCAAAGCTCTCATGTGCACCGTCTTGAATCAACCCCGCACCATAGTCTGTTGAAGCCGCACAAGCCCTCAGGCCTGCACCACGTGTTTCCACGCCCAGAAGTCGATCACCATCAGCATCACGCTCCTATGTCGTCGTCACTGAAATCACCACCGTCTTCTGCTTTTGACCAACATCCATGTCGATCCATCAGACTGTCCAGTCCGACCCAGCCGAACTTATCCGACTGCAACCATGCTCCACCCCGCGTCGTGTCCGCCTCCGCACATCTCCGTGCATTGCTTGACGCCCTGTGTATGCATGATCCTTGCCACAACATGCTCCAGACTCCTTCGATCCTTATACGCACGTCGCCATATTCGTCGCACACATCCATCTTCATCAACTTGGCGTTCCGCTACACAATCAAGCAATCCTTCGCACCAACAGATCACATCCTTGACGCGACACTTGAGAAAACATGTAGCCATCGGACCAAAAAATAATCATGGATCCACCCGCCAACTCCTGTTGATCTTATATGAACATGCGACGCTGCGTCTCGACACACCTTCATGCTGCCATCACGTACAACCCATGTACAAAGCAAAGAAAGTCAAAACAACATCCCTTGTAGCCTTCTCCGTGTAAAGAATTCCATGTCCACCACACATAGCTACTGTAGACTTGATTTACTATCTTTCCTGCTCATCAATGCACGCATCATGGTGTTCTCTGGCGCCCCTTTTTTTCTTCCAAACAAATCCCGTGTCATCTCAGCCATGTACGCACACACGCACTGCCTTGACCTGATCCCACTGGCTTTGCCCCTCCAGCTAGGGGTGGGCACTTTCAAACCGAAAACCAAAAATTGAAACCGAACCGAACCATTTTAACCGAAATATAGGCTAAATCGGTTTTTGGTTATTCGGTTTGGTTTGAAAAATATAAATTATTTGGTGTTTAATTTTAAATCGGTTTTTGATTGAGAAAAACCGTATACACCGAACTAACCGAATTATGAGTCCACTACCCTTGTTTCTCTCCGCGCAAGCACAATAAGATAGCCAATTAGTCTAAGTCGCTAGCTAGTTGTGTATCGCTTTGGAAATTATACATAGATTCATGCAATCACAAGAGCATGAGTCTAGTGCATAGATTATAGGATCTCATGCATGCAAATACTAATTGGTAGCTATTTATTTAGATGATTGATGGCTATGTTTGTACAAAGTATAACAAATAGTTACATGATATGTTGCTTCAACTGATGGTGGTGCACATGTATTTTGGTTTTTCGGTTAACCGAACAAACCGAACCGATATATTTTGGTTAATAAGGTTCGGTGGCAATTTTTGTCATGATTATTTCGGTTGTCATTTTTCAGAAACCGAAATTCTAGAAACCCGAATAAACCGAACCGAATTAACCATATAAACCGAATGCCCACCCCTACCTCCAGCAACCTGTACCTGGGCCTTGGTAGCCCACCAGCCAGCCTCTGCCAACTTAGGCCACCCCCACCGGAGCCGCTTAGGCATAGGACTCACGCCCTGCACCAGCGCAAGCCCCCCGACAAGCCTCTTGTCGTACGTGTCGCTACGCTGCCGCCGAGCCGATCGATCTCACCGAGACAGAATACTGATGTACGCCTCGCGCTGATACGCGTGGATCCTCCAAGTTTGATCTGATCTCGTCAAGACGGTTCTGTGCAATTCCGCCGCCTGTTTCGGATTGCTTCCGATCTATTGCCGCCGATGCTTCCGATCTGCCTTGTTGCCATCCGCTACGAATCCAACAAACGGTAGCTTTCGATCTCACAACAATGCACCGATCTATGCCATCGACAATTCCTCTAGATCAACACCACGGTCTCCCGGATCTTGCAACCTTGCTCCTGATACCACTTGTTAGAATAAATCCGAGGCATACCGTCGATCATCCGAGGACCAAGCAATCACACGAGCACGACACCGATCATTGTTAACGAGGTTCACCGATATGGCTACATCCCCGGGGCATGACTACGGGCGCTCCTCCCCGTGACATCGTCACAATACCGCACCTCGGCCGCCCTGGGCACCGGCACACGCCGTCGACTCCCCCTGCGTGCCTGTGCTATTATGTTGGCATAGGTTACATCGTGTGTCTACCCCCGCTATATATGAGAGGTCTAGGATACAAGTGTCCTACTTGGACACGACTCCATATCTACCTAAACACAGTCCAACTACAAGTCCAACTGTAACCTAACTTGTACAATAATATTCGACACAACTCTAACAAAATTAACTTTAATTTTACAATTATAAGTTATTACAAGATCTACTGAATAACTTATTTTCTCTAATTGCAAAGTATGACATGGGTCAAAATAACTATAAAGTCACTCCAAGGCACGGTTTCTAACAGCTCATATCCACTTCTAACTCTCGGTGCTGCGGGTTCTGAGCAATTCATGTGTACCGCCTAAAATAAAAGATGAAGAAGTTGGAGAGCGTTGGTTATTATATTCTGGTTTCCTCCCATCTCTCAAATTTGAATCGATATTGTTCTCAAGGATATCATTGTACAACTACAATTGGAGATTCCATATACTCCATGGTCTTAACTGCTGGGCATGCGAAGAGCTATCCTGTATGTACATATCTTATATAGAACTTACAAGAGCTTTAAACCGCAGCAAAGTTCCCCTTCCATTTGTGCCGGACCATCACATTTTTCCAGACTGTACCTTGTATCATGAAATATTCATGTTAGACATTTTCAATTGTTGAGAGCAATGCGGCGATGTAGATTGAGATCAACTATTTTGTTCTCACATTTAACACATTTTCAATTGTTTAGACCATATTCAAGGCATGTTTATATGGTGTCTTTTCTCTCGGGTTGGACCTGAGCTGGATAAACCTCTGCTACAAAGTTAGGATGGCAATTTTCTCACAATTGGTCATGCTGACTTCATGTGGAGAACACTCATTTTGTGATGTAATCATGTAATTCAGTCTTCATCATATGCCCTATGCACCTAAAATTTCTATCTGCTCACGCTTATGTGTGTATTAGTATTGATTGTTGCAGAGAAGTCTGCCTCCGTATATATATCCCCAACTGATTTCATTTGCCACCAGATTTCGTGTCCACTTCCACTAGTTAGCTAGCAATCAGTCTTTGTGCTTAATTGCTCTACAATGGTGGCATTCACTAGTACTAGCATAATCACAACATTTGGGTGAGAGATTGGAGAGAACCAACATGTTACTGTGTAGGCTTTTCCCACTAGAACAGAATCAGTGCAAGGTATCACTACATCTTCTTCTGTGACGCGGTAGGCGCAAGGTGACATGAACCTACGGGCACAGGGTGTTGGCGAGGCTCCATTTACAACAGTCCCTTCACCCTGTTGATGATGGAGTTTTATGTTCATGAAGCTTGTTGTGAGCAGGTCTGCATGTTGACGTCCTAGGTCGTAAAGCAAGGTAGTTGCTCTTCAAAGTTGCCGCTCTGCAATAGGATCTTGACCTTTCGCTCGTTTCTTCATCCACAAACACAAACACCAGGGCACCCATCTGGATCGAGTAAAGGTGGGAGGACTCCGAAGGGTTCTTCATGAGACAACGCAAGGGAGACTGCAATTGATGTAACTTGACATATAAGCTTGGGGCTGAGCAACCCCTCTCTTCTGCTCTCAAGAGCCTCTCACACGCCTTGCAGCATACTGTGTACATGTTGGGGGATCTCTACCCTTGTAACTCTTTCCACCTATTGATACGCTTCCATGCGTATCAGTGAAAACAAGTACATCATGTCCACTGCAAAGACACGTTCTTTTTTTGACGTCGATATCCACCTGAGATTCGCTCTGGAGACATCCCAGACCGTCCGAAACGTGGGGAGCAACTAGTTGATGAGCGCTCCTTCGGGAGCCTCACAACGATCAGCGCCATTAGGCGCGCTCTCAAGCCGTTCACTAGGTGTCATGTTCTGGGCGCTCCCTCCGGATTTTTTATTTTTTATTTTTCCGCACATGTTTTTTGGCTTTTTAAACGGGGTTTTCCCGGGTATTTTCGATGTTTCGGTTTTTCACCGGTCTTCCTAAGCTTTTGGATAAAAAATAAAATTGCACGAAAAACACGTTTTTTTTCTTCCGCGAGAGTCACGATTTTACTTCCGTGAGAGGACCGGTTTTGCTTTCACGAGAGTCATGGCCGTGCCTCTCGGAAACGCAAAAAACGTGTTTTTTGTTTTTTCCTTCCGTGAGAGGCACGGTTTTGCTTCCACGAGAGTCACGACCGTGCCTCTCGAAAACGAAAAAAATGCATTTCTGTTTTTTTCTCTTCCGTGAGAGGCACGGACGCGCCTCTCGGAAACGAAAAAAAAACACATTTTTTTCCTTTCGCGAGAGGCACGGTTTTGCTTCCCCGAGAGGCATGGTGGTGCTTCCGCAAGAGGCACAGCTGTGCCTCCTTGGAAAAGAGAAAAAAAGTGTTTTCTCTTCTTTTTTTCCTTTCAGCGAGAGGCAAGGTTTTGCTTCCACAAGAGGCACGGGCGTGCCTCTTTCGGAAAGGAAAAAAAATGCATGCTCCCAGTTCGGTTTTTTCGTCCGATTTTTTTGTGAAAAAAGTTTGTCAAAACCTGTCAACATTGGATCTACTTTTGAAGATCTCGACGCGAGGAATTCAACAATGAAAACGGTTCGAGATTTAGGCGCATGGTTTAAGAGATAAAATGTTTTGAATAAACGGATCTACGAGAAAAGGGAAAACTCCAGGTTGCGACAAGTGACACACATGCAGCGGGCCACTTGTCACAATCTGGGAAAGCGGGAATGATCTTTGCAATGAGTATTCCTTAATTAGTGATTTCGACAAATGGTTTGCCAGGGGAGGAGTGATCGATCAAATCATTTGATCCGAACTGCTTGTAGAGCGAACTGTCAAGCAAGCCAGCCTGTTCTGGCCTCCTGGCCCGAAAAAATCAACTTTGAACATAAACTAATGGAAAATTGCCCAAAAACAGTACTATGGATGGCCCCAAGAAAATTAACAACCCAACTTTTCCTGACAGTAATAATAAAAAGAAAAAAAAAAGAAAACTCCAATTTTTGCTGTAACTAAGAAAGCCCAATTTTCACCGGGCAATGGGAAAAAATTGTCATAGTCCAAAAATAAAGGACAAAATAAATTTGACGTGATAGAAATGAAAAACAAGATACCATGAATTGTTAAGTAGTAATTGCCATGGCTGATAAAGTAAATTTACCATGGTCCCATGAAACTGATTATTTTTTCTGCACACCCTAAATTTAGGGTAAGATGACGTATGCTTTTACCATGGTCCATTCAAACATCACAAATTTAGGGTGTGTAGAAATGCTAAAGAAAAAAAAAAGGTCCATGGCCTACCCGGCGATGGTTAGCTCTCATGCCAACTGATATCTCTTTTCTCTACTTTGCCATTTCTAGCAGCCCTATTGCTCAAAGTTAACCTGCTTTGGGATTACATGCAAGAAATTAGTTTAAAATTTACAATTATAAGTTATTACAAGATCTAATGAATAACTTATTTTTTTCTAATTGCAAACTATGACATGGGTCAAAATTACTAAAAAGTACTTCCAAGGAACGGTTTCAAAGAGCTCATATCCACTTCTAACTCTCATTGCTGAGGGTTCCGAGCAATTAATGTGTCCCGCCTAAAAAAGATGAAGAAGTTGGGGAGCTTTGGTCACTATTTACTCGGTACTGCCATCTATGTGGAGGGAGTACCAGGGTACCTTAAAAAACCTCCTTATGCATGCCTTTGTGTAGAACAGTCATGTGATATATTCACGTACTTAATATTTTCTCATGCCCATGTGTGTCATGAGTTTTCTATGTACTCATGCTTATATGTGTGCCATCCATTCTTGGAGGGACGGAAGCTTCTATATATATCCTCGATTGATTTCATTTTCCTGGTTGCATAGTCTAGCCAACTAGAAGTTAATCATCTTACTACAAAAGAGTATTCTAAAGCTTAGGTGAGAGATTGGAGGATACCAATATGAGATTCATGCTACTTTGGCCAATCCCGCTTGTGCTTGCATAGCCGTTGCCGGAGATGGCCACAAGCGCTACTGAGTGACTCAATTGATTCTTCGAGATGGTCCTGTCCTGGAAATGAATCTTCCGGAAAGTGTTTACCTACTTGGTGAGGGTGTGAACCTCTTGTGATGTACTACCCAACAAGCCTGCACCACGATAAGGGAAGGTGATGTTGGGGAACGTAGCAGAATTCAAAAAATTTCTACGCTTTCACCAAGATCCAACTAAGGAGACATCTAGCAACGAGCATATTAGAGTGCATCTACATACCCTTTTGTAGATCGCGAGCGGAAGCTTTCGAAGAAGCATGGATGGAGTAGTCGTACTCTTCTCGTTCTTCGTCACCGATGATCTAGCGCCGAAAGGACGGCACCTCCGCATTCAACACACGTCCGGTACAACAACGTCACCTCCTTCTTGATCCAGCAAGGGGGAAGAGAGGTCGTCGGAGATCCAGCAGCACAACGGCGTGGTGGTGGATGCAGCGGGAAATCCTGCAGGGCTTCGCCGGCGCCCTACGGAGGAGGAGGAAGGTTTGACGGGAGGGGGAGAGGCGCCAGAGGATTGGGTGCGGCTACCCTCTCCCCCCACATATATATAGGGGGCTAGGAGGGTGCGCCAGCCCCTGCAGATCCAATCTGCAAGGGGGGGCGGCGGCCTAGAGGGGAGACTTGCCCCCCAAGGCATAGGGGGCGCCTCCCTCCCCTAGGGTTTCAACCCTAGGCGCATGAGGGAGGGCCCAGTAGGGTGCGCCAGCCCACCAGGGGCTGGCCCCCGTCCCCTTGCGGCCTAGGTGTCCCACCGGGATGGGTGGCCCCACCCGGTGGACCCCCGGGACCACTCCGGTGGTCCCGGGACACTCCCGGTGACCCCCGAAGTTCACCCGATGGCCGAAACTGGACTTCCTATATATCATTCTTTACCTCCGGACCATTCCGAAACTCCTCGTCACGTCCGGGATCTCATCCGGGACTCCAAACGACTTTCGGGTTTCCACGTGCATGTATCTCTATGACCCTAGCGTTACCGAACCTTAAGTGTGTAGACCCTACGGGTTCGGGAGACACGTAGACATGACCGAGACCACTCTCCGATCAATAACCAACAGCGGGATCTGAATACCCATGTTGGTTCCCACGTGTTCCTCGATGATCTTCATCAGATGAACCACTGTGTCAAGGATTCACTCAATCCTATAGTTATTCCCTTTGTCCATCGGTACGGTACTTGCCCGAGATTCGATCGTCGGTATTCCCGATACTTTGTTCAATCTCGTCATTGCAAGTCTCTTTACTCGATTCGTAATCCATCATCCCATGACTAACTCCTTAGTTACTTTGAGCTCATTATGATGATGTCTTACCGAGTGGGCCCAGAGGTACCTCTCCGTCACACGGAGTGACAATATCCCAGTCTCGGTTCGTACCAACTCAACAGACACTTTCGGAGATACCTGATGCGTACCTTTATAGCCATCCAGTTACGTTGTGACGTTTGGCACACCCAAAGTATTCCTACGGCATCCGGGAGTTGTACAACCTCATGGTCTAAGGAATAAATACTTGACACCGAAAAGCTTATGCATTACGAACTATAGGATCTCGTGCTATGCTCAGGATTGGGTCTTGTCCATCACATCATTCTCCTAATGATGTGATCTCGTTATCACTGACATCCTATGTCCATGGTCAGGAAACCGTGACCATCTGTTGATCAATGAGCTGGTAACTAGAGGCCTACCAGGGACTCATTGTGGTCTATATATTCACACATGTATCGCTGTTTCCGTACAATACAATTCAAGCATGAATAACAGACGATTATCATGAACAAGGAAATATAATAATAATACTTTTATTATTGCCTCTAGGGCATATTTCCAACAGTCTCCCACTTGCACTAGAGTCAATAATCTAGTTACATTGTGATGAATCGAACACCCATAGAGTCCTGGTGTTGATCATGTTTTGCCCGTGGAAGAGGTTTAGTCAACGGGTCTGCGACATTCAGATCCGTATGCACTTTACAAATATCTATGTCTCCATCTTGAACATAATTCCGGATGGAGTTGAAACGGCGCTTGATGTGTTTGGTCTTCTTGTGAAACCTGGGCTCCTTGGTAATAGCAATAGCACCAGTGTTGTCACAGAAGAGAGTCATCGGGCTTGACGCGCTTGGAATGACTCCTAGGTCGGCGATGAACTCCTTCATCCAGACTCCTTCCTGCGCTGCTTCGCAAGCAGCTATGTACTCCGCTTCACATGTAGAATGCGCCACCACGCTCTGTTTGCAACTGCACCAGCTGACTGCTCCACCATTCAAAATATACACGTATCCGGTTTGTGACTTCGAGTCATCCAGATCTGTGTCGAAGCTAGCATCGACGTAACCCTTTACGACGAGCTCTTCGTCAACTCCATAAACGAGAAACATATCCTTAGTCCTCTTCAGGTACTTTAGGATGTTCTTGACCGCTGTCCAGTGTTCCATACCGGGATCACTTTGGTACCTCCCTACCAAACTTATGGCAAGGTTCACATCAGGTCTGGTACACAGCATGGTGATACGTCCAAAACGTATCTATAATTTCTGCTTGCTCCATGCCACTTTTGGGTGATATTGCTATGATATTCATACACTTCCATACACTTTTGATCATATTTGGACTAACCTACTAATCCAGTGCACCCCAGTGCCAGTTTCTGTTTTCGGCTGTTTTTGTATTTCAGGTTTTCACATTACGAGAACTGCCAGGAAAAATCCAGAAAAATTATATAAAAAATCAGCGTTCCGTAAACAACCGTGCATCCGAAGGACAACCGGGGGGGGGGCACCAGGGCTCCAGGCGCCCTGGTGGCGCCCCCCTGGGCCGCGCCGGGGGGGGCGCCTGGGCCCCCCGAAGCTTCCCCGATGCCCCCCTTTGGCATATATTTAAAGCGTCCTCCGAAACCCTCAGAAGAGGAACTCTTTTCGCGATCCCATCTCTGTTCCGCCGCCGCCGCCGCTTCCAAGATCGGGAGCACCAGGAGAACCCTTCCCGGCACCCTGCCGGAGGGGAGGATCACCACCGGGAGCTTCTCCACCACCATGGACGCCTCCCGGATGAGTCGTGAGTAGTCTCCCTTGGACCATGAGTCCATGACCAGTAGCTATGTGATGTTCTCCTCCCGTTCTTGTGCTTCACTAATTAGTCCTCGTGAGCTGCCCTACATGATCGAGGCACATATCTAATCCTTATGCTGTTGCTATGTTGAGTTTGCTGGGATCCGATGGATTATGAGATTATGTTCAGATTGATCTTGAGTAATATATTTGATTCAACTCTTTTATATTTATGTTCATAAGTAATTCTTGCATGTTCTCCGTTGTTATTTATTGCTTTGGCCAAGTAATACGTAGTGACTCCAAGAGGGAACGTTATGCTCGATTGTGGGTTCATGCCCCTCGATGACTAGCTTGAGTGACAGAAACATGAGTCTAGGGGATGTGCTGTTGCCACAAGGGGGAAAACAACGGTGCATGTGCCCGCGGGTGCAAGGATTGTTTACTTTACGCAAAGTTCTTTTAATGCAGTTGTCTGTTGCATTGAGTTTACACTATGGGTGGGACTCGCAACTTAATACCAGCGAGATGTTCTGGATAGATATCTCAAGGTGGATGATTAGTAGTAGATATTGATGGATTTCTGTCTACTTACTTTGGCGTACCGCCCATGCTTTGAAACTCAACCTTTCTTGCAATGTAGTCAGCATTGGTTTGCGTTCGTGGTCCTGTCAATTGCCCAGCTGTAATTCGTTTACCTCACATAGCTGTTTTATCGTCTTTTGGGAGAGAGACATCACTAGTGAACATCATGAGACTCCGGTCCATATTACCATCATTGATCACATCCTCTATTTACTTTTCGTTATTATTTACTATTGCAAACACTATCTATCACTACTATCATTTGCTTTTAATCCTTTGTGAACTACAAGGCCGGAGGGATTGACAACCTCTCTGTACTCGTTGGGAGCAAAGTTATTTGTATCTGTGTGCGGGTCCACGTTGACTGCTAATATCTAGCGCCGTAGAAGTTGACACCTACTTGTTGAACCTAGGAGTCTCTGGGGATTCGATCCTTGGCATCTTTGCTAAGGGAAAAACTTCCACAACACTGCATCTTACACCTTCCACTTGGGGTAACCAACGAGGGGTTAGAGGCCCATCAAGGAGTTTTTCTGGCGCCGTTGCCGGGGACTCCACTCTTCAGGATATGGGAGTTGCACGCTATCTTTTATCTTTGCTTTTTAGTCTTGTTAGTTTACCTTTCAGTTTTCTCTATGTCTTTTCACTAGTTATGCTTATGGACAACCTTGCTATTGGATCGTTGCTTGTGGGAAGACGCCCCACACCTGTGGTGGTTGCTCCTCCCCCTACTGAAATTGTGCCCTATAAAATACCAGCTGGTATTATCGATTATGTTTTGGCTAATCGTTACGCAGGAGACAGACATCCCGGTGAACACTTGCTATATCTGTCACAATTATGTTCATTATTTAAGCTTGTAGGTGTATCAAGGGAGTTTGTCATGAGGAAATTGTTCGCCGTATCTCTTATAGATAAAGCTTCAAATTGGCATAAGCTTCTCGATAACTCGCACTTGCTTGATTGGCAAGAGCTTATGTCTCTCTTTTATACTAAGTTTTATCCTCTTCATGATGCTTATGTGAAGAGTAAGAGTACCTTTTTGCATGTGGATCATGGTAACAATGCTTTATGTGATGCTTATATTGTTGAGTTTATTCGTGATCCCACTGAAAATTATTATGAGAAGGGAACATATGCTTATATATATTTCAATAATATCAAGTTCCCTCTCTTTGTGTTGAAGGTTTTGAAGCTGCACTTGTTTTGTCTTACTATGCTTATTGCTTTGTGCTTCAATGAATTATTGTATTGCAATATTCCTATGCATAGGAAGCATGTTAGGCTTAAATGTGTTTGGTGTTTGCTTCTTGATGCTCTCTTTTGTTCTTCAACTCTTATTCCTACGAGAGCGTCATTAAAGTCTTAAGCCTATCTTTATGGCTATAAAGAAAGAGCTCTAGGGAGACAACCCTTGTTATCTTTGCTTTCAGTTTGTTCTTTCAGTTTTAGCGGTCTTGATGTTGTTTACTGCTGTAGCATCATCATTGTATCCTTGCTTTTCATATTTGTGCCAAGTATAGCCTCTGATTGCTAGAAAGTTCAAAAGTTGTGAGGTGCTGTCCAGGAAACAGATTCAGTCCTTGGACAGAAAAATTCGTATAAAATCACCAGATCATATTTTTGGTCTGAAGTTTTTCGACAGCGTCCTCTATATAATTGTATTTCGTGCGTCTGTTCTGAGTTTTTTGATTTGAGTCGCAGAAGTATCCCGAACAGATCAATTACTACCTGCTGTTCTGTTTTTCACAGATTCTGTCCTGTTTTGCCTTTCCTTCATTTTGCAAATCAAGAACTTGCTTTTTCTTTGCAAAAACCTTTTGGAAATCTTGAGAAACAGTAGAACTTCAAGAATATCTTTATTTCCAGCAAGGTGAAATTATTTTATTAAGGGGTACTAACCTCGCTAATCAGATTATGATGAGTTATGTATGAAGGGAGTTTTCAAGTGTGGGAGGGAAGATGATAAAAAGATTCAGGAGTGTCAAGCGCTCAAGCTTGGGGATGCCCCCGTGCACCCCCAAGAAATAATCAAGGAGACTCAAGCGTCTAAGCTTGGGGATGCCCCCGTGCATCCCCTTCTCCATCAACATTATCAGTTCGTCTTTCGTTCCGCTATATTTTTATCACTTCATGTGTTATGTGCTATGCTTGGAGCGTCTTGCTTTTAGTTTTCTTTTTAGTTTTTCATAACGAGTCGGAACTCAGCTTTCTTTATGTGGGAGAGAAACACGCTCCACTTCTACCTAGAACATAACATAGAATTTTCATGTCTATCTATGCTGTGTGTGTTCTTTGTCTTTTAATAGCTACTATCATGCTCTGCTCTTATTATTCATGCTTATCTTTTCAAAGAGCTTTTGTTTAGTTGGTTGCTTGAACTCTCTTTAATTATCATGCTCACCTTATTAAGAGAGTTTTCTTCCGTTGCATTGGTTAATATGTCTATGATAAAGATGCTACGTGCATAATGGTGCTTAGTAATTCATGTTTTCTTGTGGTTAGTCTCAAATAGCTGGGGGATTCCCAATGTGTTATTGGAGTACCAACATGATTTGTTTGCCTATGATGTGGTATGGTTTAGTAATATCTTCCTTCGAGAATTTATTTTGATTGACTTGGCGTATGCTCACGCATATTTAAGACTGTAAAGAAAGTCTGTCAAGCCTTGATGATCTTTTATTTCTGAGTAGCGATATAACTACCATGCCTGATTCAATGTTGCTTTGTCGCTCTGCATGATTATGACCGTCATTGCTCTCTTATTTGGTCGCTCCCAGTCTTTTTGCTAACCTCCACCTGTACTAAGCGAACTAACTTTGCAATACATAGCTCATGGGAAAGTAGCTTAAAAACTATTGTGGTAAAGAATATGTTGCTTATGTATCTTATTTCTTATAAGTTGCTTGCTGAGCGGTAACCATGTTTCTAGGGACGCCATCAACTGTCACACTCTTGTTGAATATCATGTGAGTTGCTATGCATGTTCGTCTTGTCTGAAGTAAGGGTGATTTGCCGTGGGTTGTATGAATATGCATATTGTTAGAGAAGAACATTGGGCCGCCAACCAAAGCCATGTATCATGATGGAAGTTTTAGCTTGGACGTTAATCCTCAATCTCTTATGAGAGTATGCTTATGCATTAAAGATGAGTCCATCATCTGTTTTCTATGTTGTCCCGGTATGGATGTCCTCAAGTTGAGATCTATCAAAAACGAGAAATCAAATGCGATTTATCTCCTTGGACCTTTGTACAGGTGGCATAGAGGTACCCCTTTGTGACACTTGGTTGAAACATATGTAATGCAATGATAACCCATGGAAATCCGAGCTAATTAGGACAAGGTGCGAGCACTATTGGTATTCGATGCATGAGGCTTGCAACTTATAGGATGTCTTATACATGACACATATGAAGTACTACTACCGTTGACAAAATTGCTTCTATGTTTTCAAAATAAAAAGCTCTAGCACATAACCATTCTTTTACTTTTATGTTGAGTCTCCACCTTCTTTCTTCAAGCACCAACTACTGAGAGCATGATTGTCATTCTGAGTGTAATGTGCATTGTCCCAAAGTAGCATTGTCTTTTGCATGATTGTGATATCGTTTATTTTGAAATCATTGTATCTAGTCATCACTTAAACCTTGAAGGTGCCCCTGCATTTATGTTTTGCTTCACTAAAGGGGGCAAGCTAGATATCACTTTATCATATTTGCACATCATGTTCATTGCAAATCTTTTTGATGTTTCAGTTTCATGTTGTAAAACTTTCAGTCATTTGTGATTTTCTCATGAGGCAACTTAATTACTATAGATTCATTGTCTCAGTAAGCTTTTGTCATATGACTATAAAAAGTCCTATATGGTTAATAGCATGTCACCACAGAAATTATTCTTGTTATCATTTACCTACTCGAGGACGAGCAGGAATTAAGCTTGGGGATGTTGATAAGTCCAAAACGTATCTATAATTTATGCTTGCTCCATGCCACTTTTGGGTGATATTGCTATGATATTCATACACTTCCATACACTTTTGATCATATTTGGACTAACCTACTAATTCAGTGCACCCCAGTGCCAGTTTCTGTTTTCGGCTGTTTTTGTATTTCAGGTTTTCACGTTACGAGAACTGCCAGGAAAAATCCAGAAAAATTATATAAAAAATCAGCGTTCCGGAAACAACCGTGCGTCTGAAGGACAGCCGGGGGGGGGGGGCACCAGGGCTCCGGGCGCCCTGGCGGCGCGCCCCCCCTGGGCCGTGCCGGGGGGGCGCCTGGGCCCCCCGAAGCTTCCCCGATGCCCCCCTTCGGCATATATTTAAAGCGTCCTCCGAAACCCTCGGAAGAGGAACTCTTTTCGCGATCCCATCTTCTGTTCCGCCGCCGCCGCCGCTTCCAAGATCGGGAGCACCAGGAGAACCCTTCCCGGCACCCTGCCGGAGGGGAGGATCACCACCGGGAGCTTCTCCACCACCATGGACGCCTCCCAGATGAGTCGTGAGTAGTCTCCCTTGGACCATGAGTCCATGACCAGTAGCTATGTGATGTTCTCCTCCCGTTCTTGTGCTTCACTAATTAGTCCTCGTGAGCTGCCCTACATGATCGAGGCACATATCTAATCCTTATGCTGTTGCTATGTTGAGTTTGCTGGGATCCGATGGATTATGAGATTATGTTCAGATTGATCTTGAGTAATATATTTGATTCACCTCTTTTATATTTATGTTCATAAGTAATTCTTGCATGTTCTCCATTGTTATTTATTGCTTTGGCCAAGTAATACGTAGTGACTCCAAGAGGGAACGTTATGCTCGATTGTGGGTTCATGCCCCTCGATGACTAGCTTGAGTGACAGAAACATGAGTCTAGGGGATGTGCTGTTGCCACAAGGGGGAAAACAACGGTGCATGTGCCCGCGGGTGCAAGGATTGTTTACTTTACGCAAAGTTCTTTTAATGCAGTTGTCTGTTGCATTGAGTTTACACTATGGGTGGGACTCGCAACTTAATACCAGCGAGATGTTCTGGATAGATATCTCAAGGTGGATGATTAGTAGTAGATATTGATGGATTTCGGTCTACTTACTTTGGCGTACCGCCCATGCTTTGAACCTCAACCTTTCTTGCAATGTAGTCAGCATTGGTTTGCGTTCGTGGTCCTGTCAATTGCCCAGCTGTAATTCGTTTACCTCACATAGCTGTTTTATCGTATTTTGGGAGAGAGACATCACTAGTGAACATCATGAGACTCCGGTCCATATTACCATCATTGATCACATCCGATATTTACTTTTCGTTATTATTTACTATTGCAAACACTATCTATCACTACTATCATTTGCTTTTAATCCTTTGTGAACTACAATGCCGGAGGGATTGACAACCTCTCTGTACTCGTTGGGAGCAAAGTTATTTGTATCTGTGTGCAGGTCCACGTTGACTGCTAATATCTGGCGTCGTAGCAGTTGACACCTACTTGTTGAACCTAGGAGTCTCTGGGGATTCGATCCTTGGCATCTTTGCTAAGGAAAAAACTTCCACAACACTGCATCTTACACCTTCCACTTGGGGTAACAAACGAGGGGTTAGAGGCCCATCACATGGCATACTTGATAGAACCTATGGCCGAAGCATAGGGTATGACACTCATCTTTTCTCTATCTTCTGCCGTGGTCGGGGACTGAGCCTTGATCAATCTCATACCTTGCAAAACAGGCAAGAACCCCTTCTTGGACTGATCCATATTGAACTTCTTCAATATCTTGTCAAGGTATGTACTTTGTGAAAGACCGATGAGGCGTCTTGATCTATCTCTATAGATTTTGATGCCTAATATGTAAGCTGCTTCTCCAAGGTCCTTCATTGAAAAACTCTTATTCAAGTAGGCCTTTACAGTTTCCAAGAATTCTATATCATTTCCCATCAGCAATATGTCATCCACATATAATATGAGAAATGCTACAGAGCTCCCACTCACTTTCTTGTAGATATAGTCTTCTCCATAAGTCTGTATAAAGCCAAACGCTTTGATCACATCATTAAAGCGAATATTCCAACTCCGAGATGCTTGCACCAGCCCGTAAATCGAGCGCTGGAGCTTGCATACCTTGTTAGCGTTCTCTGGATCGACAAAACCTTCCGGCTGCATCATATACAACTCTTCCTTGAGGAAGCCATTAAGGAATGCCGTTTTGACGTCCATTTGCCATATCTCATAATCATAGAATGCGGCAATAGCTAACATGATTCTGACTGACTTCAGCATCGCTACGGGAGAGAAAGTCTCGTCGTAGTCAATCCCTTGAACTTGTCGATAACCCTTAGCGACAAGCCGAGCCTTATAGATGGTCACATTACCATCTGCGTCTGTCTTCTTCTTAAATATCCATTTATTTTCTATGGCGTGCCTGTCATCAGGCAAGTCCACCAAAGTCCATACTTTGTTTTCATACATGGATTCTATCTCGGATTTCATGGCTCCAAGCCATTTATTGGAATCTGGGCCGGCCATCGCTTCTTCATAGTTCGAAGGTTCACCGTTGTCTAACAACATGATTCCCATGACAGGGTTGCCGTACCACTCTGGTGCGGAACGTGCCCTTATGGACATTCGAAGTTCAGTAGTAACTTGATCTATTTCTTCATGATCATCATCATCAACTTCCTCCCTTGTCGGTGCAGGCACCTACGGAACAATTTCCTGCGCTGCGCTACTTTCCGGTTCGGGAGAGGTGACTCTCACCTCATCAAGTTCTACTTTCCTCCCACTCACTTCTTAAGAGAGAAACTCTTTCTCCAGAAAGGATCCATTCTTGGCAACAAAGACCTTGCCTTCGGATCTGTGGTAGAAGGTGTACCCAATCGTTTCCTTTGGGTATCCAATGAAGACGCATTTTTCCGATTTGGGTTCGAGCTTTTCAGGTTGAAGTTTCTTGACATAAGCATCGCAACCCCAAACTTTCAGAAACGACAGCTTCGGTTTCTTGCCAAACCAAAGTTCATACGGTGTCGTTTCAACGGATTTGGACGGAGCCCTATTTAAAGTGAATGCGGCAGTCTCTAACGCATAACCCCAAAAAGATAGCGGTAAATCGGTGAGGGACATCATAGATCGCACCATGTCCAACAGAGTACGATTTCGATGTTCGGACACACCATTACGCTGAGGTGTTCCGGGCGGTGTCAATTGTGAAACAATTCCACATTTCCAAAGGTGTGTGCCAAATTCATGACTGAAATATTCACCCCCACGATCCGATCGTAAGAACTTTATTTTCTTGTCTCGTTGATTCTCAACCTCATTCTGAAATTCCTTGAACTTTTCAAAAGTCTCAGACTTGTGCTTCATCAAGTAGATATACCCATATCTACTCAAGTCATCCATGAGGGTGAGAACATAACTATAGCCTCCGCGAGCCTCAACACTCATTGGACCGCACACATCGGTATGTATGATTTCCAATAAGTTGGTTGCTCGCTCCATTGTTCCGGAGAACGGAGTCTTGGTCATCTTGCCCATGAGGCATGGTTCGCACGTGTCAAATGATTCATAATCAAGAGACTCCAGAAGTCCATCAGCATGAAGCTTCTTCATACGTCTGACACCAATATGACCAAGGCGACAATGCCACAAGTATGTGGGACTATCATTATCAACTTTACATCTTTTGGCATTCACACTATGAATATGTGTATCATCACGATCGAGATTCATCAAAAATAAACCATTGACCAGCGGGGCATGACCATAAAACATATCTCTCAAATAAATAGAACAACCATTATTCTCGGATTTAAATGAGTAGCCATTTCGCATAAGACGAGATCCAGATACAATGTTCATGCTCAAAGCTGGTACTAAATAACAATTATTAAGGTTTAAAACTAATCCCGAGGGTAGATGTAGAGGTAGCGTGCCGACGGCGACCACATCGACCTTGGAACCATTCCCGACGCGCATCGTCACCTCGTCCTTCGCCAGCCTCCGCTTATTCCGCAACTCCTGCTTAGAGTTACAAATATGAGCAACTGCACCGGTATCGAATACCCAGGAGCTACTACGAGCGCTGGTAAGGTACACATCAATAACATGTATATCACAAATACCTTTGATGTTGCCGGCCTTCTTGTCCGCTAAGTATTTGGGGCAGTTCCGCTTCCAGTGACCCGTTCCCTTGAAATAAAAGCACTCTGTCTCAAGCTTGGGTCCATACTTTGGCTTCTTCCCGGCAACAGGCTAACCGGGCGCGGCAACTCCCTTGCCGTCCTTCTTGAAGTTCTTCTTACCCTTGCCCTTCTTGAAATTAGTGGTTTTATTGACCATCAACACTTGATGTTCTTTCTTGATATCCACCTCCGCTGATTTCAGCAATGAATACACCTCGGGAATGGACTTCTCCATCCCCTACATATTGAAGTTCAATACGAAGCTCTTGTAGCTTGGTGGGAGTGACTGGAGGATTCTGTCAACGACCGCTTCGTCTGGGAGATTCATTCCCAACTGAGACAAGCGGTTGTGCATTCCAGAAATCTTGAGGATGTGCTCACTGACAGAACTGTTTTCCTCCATCTTACAACTGCAGAATGTGTCAGAGACGTCATATCTCTCGACTCGGGCATGAGCTTGGAAAACCATTTTCAGCTTTTGGAACATCTCAAATGCCCCGTGGTGCTCAAAACGCTTTTGGAGCCCCGATTCTAAGCTGTAAAGCATGCCGCACTGAACCAGGGAGTAATCATCACAACGCGACTGCCAAGCATTCATAACATCTTGGTTTGCCGGGGCGGGAGCGTCACCTAGCGGTGCATCTAGGACATAAGTTTTCTTGGCAGCTATGAGGATGATCCTCAGGTTACGGACCCAGTCCGTGTAGTTGCTACCATCGTCTTTCAGCTTGGATTTCTCTAGGAACGCGTTAAAGTTGAGGGTGACATGAGCGTGGGCCATTTGATCTACAAGAGATATTGTAAAGAATTTAGACTAAGTTCATGATAATTAAGTTCATCTTAATCAAATTTTAATGAACTCCCACTCAGATTGACATCTCTCTAGTCATCTAAGTGATACACGATCCGAATCGACTAGCCCGTGTCTGATCTGACTAGTCATCAACGGTGAACATCTTCATGTTGATCGTATCTTCTATACGACTTGTGTTCCACCTTTCGGTCTTCCGTGCTCCGAGGCCATGTCTGTACATGCTAGGCTCGTCAAGTGAACCCTAAGTGTATTGCGTGTGTAAATCTGGCTTACACCCGTTGTATGCGAATGTTAGAACCTATCACACCCGATCATCACGTGGTGCTTCGGAACAACGATCCTTAGCAACGGTGCACAGTTAGGGGGAACACAATTCTTGAAATTTTAGTGAGAGATCATCTTATTTACTACCGTCGTTCTAAGTAAACAAGATGCATAAAACATGATAAACATCACATGCAATCATATAAAGTTACATGATATGGACAATATCATCTTGCTCCTTGGATCTCCATCTTCGGGGCACCATGATCATCTTTGTCACCGGCTCGACACCATGATCTCCATCATCGTGTCTTCATGAAGTTGTCACGCCAACTATTACTTCTACCACTATGGCTAACGTTTAGCAACAAAGTAAAGTAATTACATGGTGTTATTCAGTGACACGCAGGTCATACAATAATTAAGACAACTCCTATGGCTCCTGCCGGTTGTCAAGTTCATCGACATGCAAGTCGTGATTCCCTATTACAAGAACATGATCAATCTCATACATCACATATATCATTCATCACATCTTCTTGGCCATACCATATCACATAGCACATGCTGCAAGAACAAGTTAGACGTCCTCTAATTGTTGTTGCAAGTTTTTACGTGGCTTCTATAGGTTTTCTAGCAAGAACGTTTCTTACCTACGCCAAAACCACAACGTGATTTGTCAATTTCTATTTACCTTTCATAAGGACCCTGTTCATCGAATCCGATCCGACTAAAGTAGGAGAGACAGACACCCGCCAGCCACCTTATGCATCTAGTGCATGTCTGTCGGTGGAACCTGTCTCACGTAAGTGTACGTGTAAGGTCGGTCCGGGCCGCTTCATCCCACAATACCGCCGAATCAAGATAGACTAGTAACGGTAAGAAAATTGAGCAAACTCAATGCCCACAACTGCTTTGTGTTCTACTCGTGCAAGATGCTACGCATAAGACCTAGCTCAGATGCCACTATTGGGGAACGTAGCAGAATTCAAAAAATTTCTACGCTTTCACCAAGATCCAACTAAGGAGACATCTAGCAACGAGCATATTAGAGTGCATCTACATACCCTTTTTTAGATCGCGAGCGGAACCTTTCGAAGAAGCGTGGATGAAGTAGTCTTACTCTTCTCGTTCTTCGTCACCGATGATCTAGAGCCGAACGGACGACACCTCCGCGTTTAACACACGTCCGGTACAGCAACGTCACCTCCTTCTTGATCTAGCAAGGGGGGAGGAGAGGTCGTCGGAGATCCAGCAGCCCGACGGCGTGGTGGTGGATGAAGCGGGAAATCCTGCAGGGCTTCGCCGGCGCCCTGCAGAGGAGGAGGAAGGTGTGAAGGGAGGGGGAGAGGCGCCAGAGGATTGGGTGCGGCTGCCCTCTCCTCCCCACATATATATAGGGGGCCAGGGGGGTGCGCCAGCCCCTGCAGATCCAATCTGCAAGGGGGGGCGGCGGCCTAGGGGGGAGACTTGCCCCCAAGGCATAGGGGGCGCCTCCCTCCCCTAGGGTTTCAACCCTAGGCGCATGAGGGATGGCCGAGTAGGGTGCGCCAGCTCACCAGGGGCTGGCCCCCTTCCCCTTGCGGCCTAGGGGCCCTACCGGGATGGATGGCCCCACCCGATGAACCCCCGGGACCCCTCCCGTGGTCCCGGGACACTCCCGGTGACCCCCGAAGTTCACTCGATGGCCGAAACTGGACTTCCTATATATCATTCTTTACCTCCGGACCATTCCGGAACTCCTCATCACGTCCGGGATCTCATCCGGGACTCCGAACAACTTTCGGGTTTCCACGTGCATGTATCTCTATGACCCTAGCGTTACCGAACCTTAAGTGTGTAGACCCTACGGGTTCGGGAGACAAGTAGACATGACTGAGACCACTCTCCGGTCAATAACCAACAGCGGGATTTAGATACCCATGTTGGTTCCCATGTGTTCCTCGATGATCTTCATCGGATGAACCACTGTGTCAAGGATTCACTCAATCCCGTAGTTATTCCATTTGTCCATCGGTACGGTACTTGCACGAGATTCGATCGTCGGTATTCCCGATACCTTGTTCAATCTCGTCATTGCAAGTCTCTTTACTCGATCCGTAATCCATCATCCCGTGACTAACTCCTTAGTTACTTTGAGCTCATTATGATGATGTCTTACCGAGTGGGCCCAGAGGTACCTCTCCGTCACACGGAGTGACAATATCCCAGTCTCGGTTCGTACCAACTCAACAGACACTTTCGGAGATACCCGATGCGTACCTTTATAGCTACCCAGTTACGTTGTGACGTTTGGCACACCCAAAGTATTCCTACGGCATCCGGGAGTTGTACAACCTCATGGTCTAAGGAATAAATACTTGACACCGAAAAGCTTATGCATTACGAACTATAGGATCTCGTGCTATGCTCAGGATTGGGTCTTGTCCATCACATCATTCTCCTAATGATGTGATCCCGTTATCACTGACATCCTATGTCCATGGTCAGGAAACTGTGACCATCTGTTGATCAACGAGCTGGTAACTAGAGGCCTACGAGGGATTCATTGTGGTCTATATATTCACACATGTATCGCTGTTTCCGTACAATACAATTCAAGCATGAATAACAGACGATTATCATGAACAAGGAAATATAATAATAATACTTTTATTATTGTCTCTAGGGCATATTTCCAACAGTCTCCCACTTGCACTAGAGTCAATAATCTAGTTACATTGTGATGAATCGAACACCCATAGAGTCCTGGTGTTGATCATGTTTTGCCCGTGGAAGAGGTTTAGTCAATGGGTCTGCGACATTCAGATCCGTTTGCACTTTACAAATATCTATGTCTCCATCTTGAACATAATTTCGGATGGAGTTGAAACGGCGCTTGATGTGTTTGGTCTTCTTGTGAAACCTGGGCTCCTTGGTAATAGCAATAGCACCAGTGTTGTCACAAAAGAGAGTCATCGGGTTTGACGCGCTTGGAATGACTCCTAGGTCGGCGATGAACTCCTTCATCCAGACTCCTTCCTGCGCTGCTTCGCAAGCAGCTATGTACTCCGCTTCACATGTAGAATGCGCCACCACGCTCTCTTTGCAACTGCACCAGCTGACTGCTCCACCATTCAAAATATACACGTATCCGGTTTGTGACTTCGAGTCATCCAGATCCGTGTCGAAGCTAGCATCGACGTAACCCTTTACGACGAGCTCTTCGTCACCTCCATAAACGAGAAACATATCCTTAGTCCTCTTCAGGTACTTTAGGATGTTCTTGACCGTTGTCCAGTGTTCCATACCGGGATCACTTTGGTACCTCCCTACCAAACTTATGGCAAGGTTCACATCAGGTCTGGTACACAGCATGGCATACATGATAGAACCTATGGCCGAGGCATAGGGTATGACACTCATCTTTTCTCTATCTTCTGCCGTGGTCGGGGACTGAGCCTTGCTCAATCTCATACCTTGCAAAACAGGCAAGAACCCCTTCTTGGGCTTATCCATATTGAACTTCTTCAATATCTTGTCAAGGTATGTACTTTGTGAAAGACCGATGAGGCGTCTTGATCTATCTCTATAGATTTTGATGCCTAATATGTAAGCTGCTTCTCCAAGGTCCTTCATTGAAAAACTCATATTCAAGTAGGCCTTTACAGTTTCCAAGAATTCTATATCATTTCCCATCAGCAATATGTCATCCACATATAATATGAGAAATGCTACAGAGCTCCCACTCACTTTCTTGTAGATACAGGCTTCTCCATAAGTCTGTATAAAGCCAAACGCTTTGATCACATCATTAAAGCGAATATTCCAACTCTGAGATGTTTGCACCAGCCCGTAAATCAAGCGCTGGAGCTTGCATACCTTGTTAGCGTTCTCTGGATCGACAAAACCTTCCGGCTGCATCATATACAACTCTTCCTTGAGGAAGCCATTAAGGAATGCCGTTTTGACGTCCATTTGCCATATCTCATAATCATAGAATGCGGCAATAGCTAACATGATTCTGACTGACTTCAGCATCGCTACGGGAGAGAAAGTCTCGTCGTAGTCAATCCCTTGAACTTGTCGATAACCCTTAGCGACAAGCCGAGCCTTATAGATGGTCACATTACCATCTGCGTCTGTCTTCTTCTTAAATATCCATTTATTTTCTATGGCGTGCCTGTCATCAGGCAAGTCCACCAAAGTCCATACTTTGTTTTCATACATGGATTCTATCTCGGATTTCATGGCTCCAAGTCCATTTATTTTCTATGGCGTGCACCAAAGTCCATTTATTTTCTATGGCGTGCCTGTCATCTGCATTAAAAAGAAACAGTTTGAACTCCTGTTTTTCAGTGCTTCACGTGGACTAACCTTCTCTACCTATTCCTAGAAAAAACTATTTCTACCCAGTTTGAAAGTAGACTAGTAGGATACCCGCGCCTTGCTGAGACATTTTTCTTTAATTGTTGTTGTTCTTTATTTGATATGTAAGTTTATAACATATATATTTTTAGGCCACACACTATGGTTGCATTATTTTGTTTACTAAAGTATAATTCTTTTATCTCAAACTAATTGTCATTCAAAAGGTTGTATCTAACACTGAAATCCAATAGCAACACCTCTAAATAAACAGCAGTAGCAAGGCGTGTAATCACAGCAAACAAATCAAACAACAGCTTCTCTAAATAAATAGCAAAAAATAGCAACAACTTTACTAATTAAACACAACCGCTACTGTGAACTCCCTTCCCACTCTTTGGAAAAAAAAAGTACATGAGACCAGGTCTCAAGGTTAGCAGGTGAGACCTGCCCTGATGGATGACACGTGGCATTCACAAATCACAAAGCCTCTAATCTCTCCCCCTGATTTATGGTGAGGAGTGGGGTAGATGCTTTGTAATTTATAAATGCTACGTATCATCCATCAGGATGGGTCTCACCTGCTAACCCGTGAGACCTGGTCTCGTAGAATTATTCCCCCCACACTTTTGCCCATACCACAGCGAACAGAGGCACGAAGCTGGCCGCTGCTCCCCTCCCCTTCTATCCTCGTGCTTCCTCCTGCGTCCAAAGGCGTCTCCCCTGTTGCCGTGGCACGCCGCCTCAGCCGACCTCTCCCGCGACCGCATCAGAGAAGTCTCAGGGGCCCACGAAGGCATGCGGCGCCCAACTAATCCACATGGATTCCACGCAAGACGCGTACTACACATGAAAAACGGATATGCAACAAACCGTCTCACCCACTGTCACCCGGGACCCATGCACTTTTCACACAGCTTAGTATCTGTACTGATGTGTACGTACACATATACTCCCTATGTAAACTAATATAAGAGTGTTTAGATAACTAAAATAGTGATCTAAACGCTCTTATATGAAGGAAATATGCCCTAGAGGCAAAAATAAAGATGTTATTTGTATTTCCTTATATCATGATAAATGTCTTTTATTCATACTAGAATTGTATTAACCGGAAACTTAGTACATGTGTGGATACATAAACAAAACAGTATGTCCCTAGTATGCCTCTACTAGACTAGCTCATTGATCAAAGATGGTTATGTTTCCTAGCCATAGACATGAGTTGTCATTTGATCAACGAGATCACATCATTAGGAGAATGATGTGATGGACAAGACCCATCCGTTAGCATAGCACTATGATCGTTTAGTTTAAACTGCTATTGCTTTCTTCATGACTTATAGATGTTCCTATGACTATGAGATTATGCAACTCCCGAATACCGTAGGAACACCTTGTGTGCTATCAAACGTCACAACGTAACTGGGTGATCATAAAGATGCTCTACAGGTGTCTCCGCAAGTATTCGTGGTGGTGGCATAGATCAAGATTAGGATTTGTCACTCCGAGTGTCGGAGAGGTATCTCTGGGCCCTCTCGGTAACACACATCATAATAAGCCTTGCAAGCAAAAGACTAATGAGTTAGTCACGAGATGATGTGTTACGGAACGAGTAAAGAGACTTGCCGGTAACGAGATTGAACTAGGTATAAAGATACCGATGATCAAATCTCGGGCAAGTAACATACCGTTTGACAAAAGGAACAACGTATGTTGTTATGCGGTTCTGACCGATAAAAGATCTTCGTAGAATATGTAGGAGCCAATATGAACATCCAGGTTCCGCTATTGGTTATTGACCGGAGATGAGTCTCGGTCATGTCTACATAGTTCTCGAACCCGTAGGGTCCGCACGCTTAACGTTTGATGACGATCGGTATTATGAGTTTATGAGTATTGATGTACCGAAGGTAGTTCGGAGTCCCGGATGAGATCACGGACATGACGAGGAGTCTCGGAATGTCCGAGACATAAAGATTGATATATTGGACGGCTATATTCGGACACCGGAAGTATACCGGAAAAGTTTCGGATTTATCGGGAATGCCGGAGGGGGTTACCGGAACCCCATACGAGAGGGGATGGTCCATAGTGGGCCTAAAGGGAAAGAGAGAGGCAGCCCATAGGGCTGGCCGGCGCCCCCACCTAGGGTTCCTAGTTGGACTAGGATTGGGGGGGGGGGGCGCCACCTCTCCTATTCCTTTCCCCCTTCTTCCTTTCGGTGAATCCTACTAGGAATAGGATTGCAATCCTATTCCTAGTAGGACTCGTTCCCTAGCCGCACCAGGAAGGGCCGGCCGGCCTCCATCCCCTGCTCCTTTATATACGAGGGCAGGGGGCACCCAAAGACACACAAGTTGAATTGTTTTAGCCGTGTGCGGTGCCCCCCTCCACAGAATCACACCTCGGTCATACCGTCGCGGAGCTTAGGAGAAGCCCTGCGCCGGTGAACACATCATATCCGTCACCACGCCGTCGTGCTGACGAAAATCTCCCGTGAAGCTCAGCTGGATCAAGAGCTCGTGGGACGTCATCAAGCTGAACGTATGCTGAACGCGGAGGTGCCGTACGTTCGGTGCTTGATCGGTTGGATTGTGAAGAAGTTCGACAACATCAACCGCGTCATTTGACGCTTCCGCTCCCTGTCTACGAGGGTACGTAGACACACTCTCCCCTCTCGTTGCCATGCATCTGGTAGATAGATCTTGCGTGATCGTAGGAATTTTTTAAAATACTACGTTCCCCAACAGTGGTATCAGAGCCAGGTCTATGCGTAGATGATATGCACGAGTAGAACACAATGAGATTGTGGACGATACTAGTCATACTGCTTACCAGCATGTCATACTTTGCTTCGGCGGTATTGTGAGATGAAGCGGCCCGGACCGACATTACGCGTACGCTTACGCGAGACTGGTTTCACCGTTACGAGCACTCGTTGCTTAAAGGTGACTGGCGGGTGTCTGTCTCTCTCACTTTAGCTGAATCAAGTGTGGCTACGCCCGGTCCTTGTGAAGGTTAAAACAGCACATACTTGACGAAACATCGTTGTGGTTTTGTATGCGTAGGTTAGAACGGTTCTTGCTAAGCCCGTAGCAGCCACGTAAAACTTGCAACAAACAAAGTAGAGGACGTCTAACTTGTTTTTGCAGGGCATGTTGTGATGTGATATGGTCAAGACATGATGAGTTATACGTTTTTGTATGAGATGATCATGTTTTGTAAAGTTATCGGCAACTGGCAGGAGCCATATGGTTGTCGCTTTATTGTATGAAATGCAATCGCCATGTAATTGCTTTACTTTATCACTAAGCGGTAGCGATAGTCGTGGAAGCAATAGTTGGCGAGACAACAAACGATGCTACGATGAAGATCAAGGTGTCAAGCCGGTGACGAAGGTGATCATGACGGTGCTTTGAAGATGGAGATCAAAAGCACAAGATGATGATGGCCATATCATGTCACATATTTTGATTGCATGTGATGTTTATCTTATTATGCTTCTTATTTTGCTTAGATCGACGGTAGCATTATAAGATGATCCCTTACTAAATTTCAAGGTATAAGTGTTCTCCCTGAGTATGCACCGTTGCGAAAGTTCGTCGTGCCGAGACACCACGTGATGATCGGGTGTGATAAGCTCTACGTTCAAATACAATGGGTGTAAGCCAGTTTTGCACACGCAGAATACTCGGGTTAAACTTGACGAGGCTAGCATATACAGATATGGCCTCGGAACACTGGAGACCGAAAAGTCGAGCGTGAATCATATAGTAGATATGATCAACATAAGATGTTCACCATTGAAAACTACTCCATCTCACGTGATGATCGGACATGGTTTAGTTGATTTGGATCACGTGATCATTTAGATGACCAGAGGGATGTCTATCTAAGTGGGAGTTCTTTAAATTAATATGATTAAATTGAACTTTAATTTATCATGAACTTAGTCCTGATAGTTTTGCATATCTATGTCGTTGTAGATCAATGGCCCGTGCTACCGTTCCTTTGAATTTTAATGCATTCTTAGAGAAAGCTAAGTTGAAAGATGATGGTAGCAATTACACGGACTGGGTCCGTAACCTGAGGATTATCCTCATTGCTGCACAGAAGAATTATGTCCTTGAAGCACCGCTAGGTGACAAGCCCCCTTCCGCTGATGCAGACGCTTTGAACGTCTGGTAGTGGCGGTCTGATGACTACACGATAGTTCAGTGTGCCATGCTTTACGGCTTAGAACCGGGACTTCAACGATGTTTTGAACGTCATGGAGCATATGAGATGTTCCAGGAGTTGAAGTTAATATTTCAAGCAAATGCCCGAATTGAGAAATATGAGATGTCCAATAAGTTCTACAGCTGCAAAATGGAGGAGAATAGTTCTATCAGTGAACACTTGCTCAGAATGTCTGGGTACTACAATCATATGACTCAACTTGGTTGCAAAGTTGACGAGGATAGTGTTATTGATAGAGTTCTTCAATCACTGCCACCAAGCTATAAAGGCTTCGTGATGAACTATAACATGCAAGGGATGCAAAAGACAATTCCCGAGCTCTTCGCTATGCTCAAAGCTGCGGAGGTAGAAATCAAAAAGGAGCATCAAGTGTTGATGGTTAACAAGACCACTAGTTTCAAGAAAAAGGGCAAGGGAAAGAAAGGGAACTTCAAAAATAATAGCAAGTCAGTTTCTACTTCCACGAAGAAACCCAAATCTGGAGCCAAGCCTGAAACTGAGTGCTTCTACTGCAAGGGGACTGGACATTGGAAGCGGAACTGCCCCAAGTATTTGGCGGATAAGAAGGATGGCAAGATGAACAAAGGTATATGTGATATACATGTTATTGATGTGTACCTTACTAATTCTCATAGTAGTACCTGGGTATCAACTATTTGATACCGGTTCGGTTGCTAATATTTGTAACTCGAAACAGGGACTACAGATTAAACGAAGATTAGCTAAGGACGAGGTGACGATGCGCGTAGGAAACGGTTCCAAAGTCGATGTGATCGCCGTCGGCACGCTACCTCTACATCTACCTTCGGGATTAGTTTTAGACCTAAATAATTGTTATTTTGTGCCAGCGTTGAGCATGAACATTATATCTGGATCTTGTTTATTGCGAGACGGTTATTCATTTAAATCAGAGAATAATGGTTGTTCCATTTTTATGAATAATATCTTTTATGGTCATGCACCCTTAAAGAGTGGTCTATTCTTATTGGATCTCGATTGTAGTGATACACATATTCATAATATTGAAACCAAAAGATGCAAGGTTAATAATGATAGTGCAACTTATTTGTGGCACTGCCGTTTAGGTCATATTGGTGTAAAACGCATGAAGAAACTCCATAAAGATGGACTTTTGGAATCACTTGATTATGAATCACTTGGTGCTTGCGAACCATGCCTCATGGGCAAGATGACTAAAACTCCATTCTCCGGAACTATGGAGCGAGCAACAGATTTGTTGGAAATCATACATACTGATGTATGTGGACCAATGAGTGTTGATGCTCGCGGCGGGTATCGTTATTTTCTGACCTTCACTGATGATTTGAGCAGATATGGGTATATCTACTTAATGAAGCACAAGTCTGAAACATTTGAAAAGTTCAAAGAATTTCAGAGTGAAGTAGAGAATCCTCGTAACAAGAAAATAAAGTTCCTACGATCTGATCGTGGAGGAGAATATTTGAGTTACGAGTTTGCTCTTCATTTGAAACAATGTGGAATAGTTTCACAACTCACGCCACCTGGAACACCACAGGGTAATGGTGTGTCCGAACGTCGTAACCGTACTTTATTAGATATGGTGCGATCTATGATGTCTCTTACCGATTTACCACTATCGTTTTGGGGTTATGCTTTAGAGACAGCTGCATTCACGTTAAATAGGGCACCATCTAAATCCGTTGATATGACACCTTATGAACTATGGTTTGGCAAGAAACCAAAGTTGTCGTTTCTTAAAATTTGGGGCTGCGATGCTTATGTGAAAACACTTCAACCTGATAAGCTCGATCCCAAGTCGGAAAAATGTGTCTTCATAGGATACCCAAAAGAGACTGTTGGGTACACCTTCTATCACAGATCCGAAGGCAAAATATTCGTTGCTAAGAACGGATCCTTTCTAGAAAAAGAGTTTCTCTCGAAAGAAGTGAGTGGGAGGAAAGTAGAACTTGATGAGGTAATTGTACCTTCTCCCATATTGGAAAGTAGTACATCACAGGAAATTGTTCCAGTGATTCCTACACCAATTAGTGAGGAAGTTGATGATAATGATCATGAAACTTCGGATCAAGTTTCTACTGAACGTCGTAGATCAACCAGAGTACGTTCCGCACCAGAGTGGTACGGCAACCCAGTTCTGGAAATCATGTTACTAGACCATGATGAACCTACGAACTATGAGGAAGCGATGATGAGCCCAGATTCCGCAAAATGGCTTGAAGCCATGAAATCTGAGATGGGATCCATGTATGATAACAAAGTATGGACTTTGGTTGACTTGCCCGATGATCGGCAAGCCATCGAAAATAAATGGATCTTCAAGAGGAAGACTGACGCAGACGGTAATATTACTGTTTACAAAGCTCGACTTGTTGCGAAAGGTTTTCGACAAGTTCAAGGAGTTGACTACGATGAGACTTTCTCACCTGTAGCGATGCTTAAGTCTGTCCGAATCATGTTAGCAATTGCCGCATTTTATGATTATGAAATCTGGCAAATGGATGTCAAAACTGCATTCCTAAATGGATATCTCAAAGAAGAGTTGTATATGATGCAACCAGAAGGTTTTGTCGATCCAAAAGGTGCTAACAAAGTATGCAAGCTCCAGCGATCCATCTATGGACTGGTGCAAGCATCTCGGAGTTGGAATATACGCTTTGATGAGGTGATCAAAGCATATGGTTTTATACAGACTTTTGGAGAAGCCTGTATTTACAAAAAAGTGAGTGGGAGCTCTGTAGCATTTCTAATATTATATGTAGATGACATATTGTTGATTGGAAATGATATAGAATTTCTGGATAGCATAAAAGGATACTTGAATAAAAGTTTTTCAATGAAAGACCTCGGTGAAGCTGCTTATATATTAAGTATCAAGATCTATAGAGATAGATCAAGACGCTTAATTGGACTTTCACAAAGCACATACCTTGATAAGATTTTGAAGAAGTTCAAAATGGACCAGTCAAAGAAAGGATTCTTGCCTGTTTTACAAGGTATGAAATTGAGTAAGACTCAATGCCCGACCACTGTAGAAGATAGAGAGAAAATGAAAGTCATTCCCTATGCCTCAGCCATAGGATCTATCATGTATGCAATGCTGTGTACCAGACCTGATGTGTGCCTTGCTATAAGTCTAGCAGGGAGGTACCAAAGTAATCCAGGAGTGGATCACTGGACAGCGGTCAAAAACATCCTAAAGTATCTGAACAGAATTAAGGATATGTTTCTCGTATATGGAGGTGACAAAGAGCTCGTCGTAAATGGTTACGTCGATTCTAGCTTTGACACTGATCCGGATGACTCTAAGTCACAAACCGGATATGTATTTTTATTGAACGGTGGAGCTGTCAGTTGGTGCAGTTCCAAGCAGAGCGTCGTGGCGGGATCTACGTGTGAAGCGGAATACATAACTGCTTCAGAAGCAACAAATGAAGGAGTCTGGATGAAGGAGTTCATATCCGATCTAGGTGTAGTACCTAGTGCATCGGGTCCAATGAAAATCTTTTGTGACAACACTGGAGCCATAGCCTTGGCGAAGGAATCCAGGTTTCACAAGAGAACAAAGCACATCAAAAGACGCTTCAATTCCATCCGCGATTTAGTCAAGGAGGGAGACATAGAGATTTGCAAAATACATACGGATCTGAATGTTGCAGACCCGTTGACTAAGCCTCTTCCACGGGCAAAACATGATCAGCACCAAGACTCCATGGGTGTGAGTATCATCACTTTGTAATCTAGATTATTGACTCTAGTTCAAGTGGGAGACTGAAGGAAATATGCCCTAGAGGCAATAATAAAGATGTTATTTGTATTTCCTGATATCATGATAAATGTCTTTTATTCATGCTAGAATTGTATTAACCGGAAACTTAGTACATGTGTGGATACATAGACAAAACAGTATGTCCCTAGTATGCCTCTACTAGACTAGCTCATTGATCAAAGATGGTTATGTTTCCTAGCCATAGACATGAGTTGTCATTTGATCAATGAGATCACATCATTAGGAGAATGATGTGATGGACAAGACCCATCCGTTAGCATAGCACTATGATCGTTTAGTTTAAACTGCTATTGCTTTCTTCATGACTTATACATGTTCCTATGACTATGATATTATGCAACTCCCGAATACCGTAGGAACACCTTGTGTGCTATCAAACGTCACAACGTAACTGGGTGATCATAAAGATGCTCTACAGGTGTCTCCGAAAGTATTCGTGGTGTTGGCATAGATCAAGATTAGGATTTGTCACTCCGAGTGTCGGAGAGGTATCTCTGGCCCTCTCGGTAACACACATCATAATAAGCCTTGCAAGCAAAAGACTAATGAGTTAGTCACGAGATGATGTGTTACGGAACGAGTAAAGAGACTTGCCGGTAACGAGATTGAACTAGGTATAAAGATACCGACGATCGAATCTCGGGCAAGTAACATACCGTTTGACAAAAGGAACAACGTATGTTGTTATGCGGTTCTGACCGATAAAAGATCTTCGTAGAATATGTAGGAGCCAATATGAACATCCAGGTTCCGCTATTGGTTATTGACCGAAGATGAGTCTCGGTCATGTCTACATAGTTCTCGAACCCGTAGGGTCCGCACGCTTAACATTTGATGACGATCGGTATTATGAGTTTATGAGTATTGATGTACCGAAGGTAGTTCGGAGTCCCGGATGAGATCACGGACATGACGAGGAGTCTCGGAATGTCCGAGACATAAAGATTGATATATTGGACGGCTATATTCGGACACCGGAAGTATACCGGAAAAGTTTCGGATTTATCGGGAATGCCGGAGGGGGTTACCGGAACCCCCTACGAGAGGGGATGGTCCATAGTGGGCCTAAAGGGAAAGAGAGAGGCAGCCCATAGGGCTGGCCGGCG
>LR738714.1:816093362-816153864 GCA_902687465.1 Secale cereale
GGAGAATTCACCTTGTTCCCCATGTCCTAACTCTTCGTCAAAATTCTTCCTCTTCTTTTCAGTCTCAAATCTTTACACATCATGCTTAGAAAAACAGTAAACCGACGATTGAAATCAGATCATCAAAAAACAAAGGTAACATTCAAAGGAAGAATATGGCGAGATGCAGATGGGCAACCTTGATTGAGGACAACAACGAGGGTCGACGAGCAGCTTCCGACACATGACACGAAAGCTGTCTAGGCCTCCGGCCTCGCTGCTCCTTCCCGCCCAGCGCCGTCCTCCTCTGCTCCTTCTCCCCCCGCCGCCCTCCTCGGCTCCTTAGCAACGACCTTTGAACGGTCCAGAACGACGGCCCATGGCAGTGGCTGATGGAGGATGAGGAGGCTGTGGGAAGAACGACACGAGTGGCGGCGGCGACGACAACCATGTGCTGGGGCTTCCAGGTCAGAGGAGGAGAGAAGTGTAGGGGAGGACGAGGCGGTGCAGTGGCGACGGAGAGAATTGGGGAAGGGGACACAGAGCTCGAGAAGGGAGCAATTGGTGGATCGAAGTCGCGAGCGACTGGTCGCTAGGGTTTCACTGTGCAAACCACATGCTCGCTGCAGAGCCTTTCTTTTTTCACGCAAGCCACGCGGGAGACGCACCACCATGCTAGTCCCATGGGCAAAGAAGGCCCACCCGTCATCCACTGGAGCATGAAACAATAACGCTGGGCCCGTGGGCAAAGAAGGCCCACCCATCATCCACTGGAGCATGAAACAATAACGTGCGAGAAAACAGACCGTTGGATTATTGAGAATGCCGTAAAACACAACACTAGCGGGAGATTGAGCAAACAATATTCACCGCGTGACGCGGTTGCTCCAGGGAGGCGGGTTGCCTAGCGATATTTATATGTTCGATACGCAACAACCCACTTACTCGGGTCTCTGCTTCTCACTCACGCCACCCATCATAAGTAAATCATTAACATATTGCAACACCCTACAGCGGGGAACATGGTGCTTTTTGGACATCCTACAAATGTCCTCAAGTTTTTCACCAGGTGGGAATGTCCATGGTAGACACCCATGCTAGGTTTGAATGACTCACGACACAGTACGCATGTCACTATTATCTTTATACATTCAAAAAATGTACCGGATTTTCTAAAAATGTTTTCTTGTTCTTGATTTTTTTAGAATGTTAAAAACGGACCCGTTTTCAATTTTTTCTCAAAACTAAAAAATATATGCGTTGTCAGTTTTTTTCTTTCAAAAATGGATGAGAATTTTTGAAAATATTATTCTTTTATGAAAACTGTTCAGAATGTTAAAAATGTTCCCATTTTCAAAGTTTTCTCAGAACTCCAGAATGTTTGTGGATTTCAGAAAATATTCGTGCTTTCGAAAATTGTTTAGAATTTCGAAAATGTTCCCACTAACAAGTTTTGTTCTCTAAATTCGACTTTTTTCGGGAGTTTCAAAAAATGTTTTTTTAAATAAGACACATTTTTTTAAAAAAATTGAATTTTGAAAGTTTGTCTCAGTTGTTCAAACAATTGTTGGATTTTAAAATATTACTCTGTGTTAAAAACTTTTGTCACAGTTTACAAGTGATGATCGAAAAATAAGCCAAAAACTACCCGGATTATGCGGTATACTTTGTTCTTAAAGTGGCGTGCACAATGTTAGTCCTCAACGCTTCTCAGGTTGATTGGTTAGCAGCTCTTCTACTTGTTCTTTGTTATCTTAGACATTGGTACGGCTCGCTACAACACCCACCTCCATGGGCCAGCCCAGTCGGCGATACGTACGGCGTATACATACAAACGTTGTTATAACTTGTCAAAAGTCCATATTGCCCTTCATACATTTCGTGACGGGGGTTGTACCGAAGCGGGACTCCTACATCTATATTGCTGGAGATCAAGGAGCGAAGCCAATCCTCTCAGTAGGTGAACTTCGTTATGAGGGGAGAGTGTCGAATATTGACGTCACAGTCTTGTAAAGAGCGCTGTTTCCCTCGAGCATGGTTGTTATACTTGGCTTTACAACCATGGACTCTACTATTGTACCTTATAAGATAGATCAATAAAGTGACCATGTTTCCCCTAAAAAAACATGAGCACCGGCGCGGAGAAGTTCTAAGAAACTGCTGTCTTGTTTCAGATAGCCTCTAATTTAGATGGAGCAAAGTTTGTAGCGATACTATTGGACTTGTTTGTTGATATATTTAATTGATAATAACATTAATTCCTGTTGTTAGCCGCTTTCAAACAGCAGTTTAGCCGTCCTTGTTTGTATTGGTTCTCTATTGCAATGAAAAGCCGAGCCGTTAGTATTTCGCAAAAAAAGAAACACTAATTCGTCTGGATTGCTTTTTGTGTGTGTGTGTGTGTGTGAGTGCGTGCGTGCGCGCGTGAGTGTGCGTTCGTGCGTGTGTGCGCGCGCGCGTGTTATATTGTTGTACTAGTTGTAGTCAGGGACTTATGATTCTCGATACGCAATTACTTGCTGCTAGCTACAACTACTAAACTAAATCCAACAAAGTTCCACACTACAGCTAAGCAACATTAATCAACAAAAAATTTCTACAAGCGACGTCCAGCTAAAGCAAGGTGGACTTCCCAGGGCCGCCCCCAGGCGCGTTTAAAAAAAAGTTATAGCACAGTACGGCGAAGTTCGGCTAAAAACACGATAAATTTCTGCCAAACACGATAAATTTCGACACAGTTCGGCGAAGTTCACGGATTTTCATTAAACTAATTAAAAAAAACTGGCTGAGGTCGCCGCCGTCGCCGCCATCGTCGTCATCGGCCTTCTCCTCCTTGACGCGCGCGCCCCTGCTGGACCCCTGCCCGGCGTCGCCATGGCGGACTGGTGGCGGCGCGTCGTCGTCGGCGTCGTCGCTGTCGTAGATGATGACGACTCCGCCTTCGTCGCGGCCGCGACGGCGCTCCGCGAAGCGGCGCAGGGCGGCGAACTGGCGCTCCTTCTCCTTCTCCCGCCGCTCCTTCTCCATCGCTATGGAGTCCTTGCGCGCCCATTCCAGGGCCACGTCGTCGTCGTCGAGCTCCGTCTTCACCGGCGCGGCCGACTCCTTCTTAACCGGCGCGAGCTCCGGCTCCGTCTTTGGCTTGACGAAGCGCGGAGGAGGATCCGACGAGGAGGCGCGCCGGCCGCCCTCGTTGATGCCGATGCTGGCACTGCGAGTGCGCCGGCCGAGCGGCATCTCCCCCGCGGGCTCGGCCTTGCCGCCGAGCAGGGCCGGAGTACCTCAGGAGAGCGATGAAGATCACGAGGAGGACGAAGAGGAGGAGGACCCGAACCTCCATGGCGCCCATGGCCCGGCGCGTCGGTGCTGCGCCAGGGCGGCCACCCTCGCCGGGTACGCCAACGGCGGGTCGTTGCTGCCGTCGAGGTACGTGAGCACGCCCTCGAGTGTGCGCCCGGGGACGCCCCACCACAGGTGGCGCCCCTCGCTGTTCTTCACGCCGCCGACCACCGGCGCGCCGTTGGTCGACGCCAAGCGCTGCTGCTGGCGGCGCCCGAAGTACGCCGCCCAAGCCACGTGGTTGTCGGCGGCGTATTGTGGGAGGGAGAGTACGGCGTCGGTGAGGAAGGCGCGCACGACCTCGACCTCCTTGGCGAAGTATTTGGGCTTCGCCATGGCGTCGGGCAACGGGGGAATGGGCACTCCCCCGTCGCTGAGTCTCCACCCCGTCGGCCCGGCGCGCATGTCCGGCGGCACCGGGATGTTCGCCTGGAACAGGAGCCAGGACACGTGTTCGCGAAGCGAACGGCGGCCGAAGCCGTTGTCCGCCGCCTCGTCTCCGGGGAAACGCTCCGCCATGGCGACGGGCTCGGGAGAGGTAGAGAGGGAGAGCGAGGGGCTGGGCGGCGGCGCTCGGGAGAGGTAGACGCAGAGGGAGGGGCTGGGCGGCGGCGAGGGGCGAGGCTGGTGTGGGTACAGGCGAGTGAGGCCACCGGCTATATAGCCGCGTCGCGCCCGTGCGTACGCGTGCGAGGGAGGGGAGGCGTCGGCGCGCCGTCCCGTGACGTGCCTTCCGTGAGGAGTCAATGACAAGGCTGACCGGCGGCAGCCTTGCTATTGATTCCCCACGGGAACCGAGGCAGTTGGGGGAAGATGAGCCGCCGTGTCGCTGATGCGGCTGGCCCGCGGCTTCTTCGCGCCAAAACAGTTCGCCCCGGCGCCCCCGGAAGCCCCCAGCGTGTCGGGTTCGGCCTGGTCCGCCGGCGCTGTTTTCGGCATAGGCCGACGAAAATCGGGCTCCTGGGGGCGCGATTGGGCCGTTTTTTCGGCGCCGGCACGAAAAAATCGCCTGGGGAGGCCTTTCTGGGGGCGCGGCTAGAGATGCTCTAACTATTTGACACGCAAGAGAGTGAACTAGTCGTTCCTCCTGCATTTGTGTACGTTATATGGAACTACATGAACTTCCAACCACAACAAATTTCTCCTTTCTATTTGTACCCGATTATCACATCATTGTTTTTAATTTGTAATGTTTATTATAAAATATTCATGTCAGATATTTTAATGGTTTGCGCCAATGTACAGTGAGATCAATTGTTTTATTCTCTCAAGCATTGTGCATATGTCTAGGCATGCTTATTTAGCGCATTTTCTCTTGGGTTGGAAGTTGGAACATGGACTAGATGATAGAAAAGAAGAAGTAAGAAAGGGTTGAGGGTGATACACATGGTACACAGTTACAACGAACTAACTCCATGGAACTGATAATTCTGGTTTTTGTAGAGAGCACTTTTGTGATGTACACATGCAGTTTAGACTTTATCATGCTCTATGCACCTTGAGCTCCTAGCTGCTCATGCTTATATGTGTATATGAGTTACCCTACATTGTTGCATGATGGAGGTTACTATATAAATTCCGGACGGATCTCATTTGCCACCTGATTGTATGTCAATTAGCTAGCTAGGTAGCAAATCAATCTTTGTGCTTAATTTATCAGAATGGTGCTATTCATTAGTGCCAGTATATGTCCAACGTTTAGGTGATAGATTGGAGGAAATCAAAATGTTAGTGGGCAGGCTTCTCCCACTGCAATACAACCAGCACCGTGTGTTGAATTGTTTGCTTCTACGGCACATTAGTCACTAGCTGACATGAAGCTATAGGCGCAAGGTGTTAGCAAGGCTCTGGATACAACAGCCTATTCATCATGTGGGAGTTTGATGGAAATGAAGGTAGCTATGAGCAGATCTGATTATAGACGTCGTACGACATAAAGCAAGGTGGCCGCTCTATGAAGTGGACACCCTGTAATCAAAACAGCAATGAGAACAGGAGTCCCCCTTCAGTACTAGACGAACTCAGTCACCAGGGAGTCACAGGCGATCGGCAGGAGTACTCCAACCCGATCCTTACCGGACAGAAAGAGGTGGCTGCGATTGACAAGCACCTGCTGCGGACACAACGTAGCCTTGTGAGCCTTTAGAGCATCTCCAGCCGTTCAGCCCCCCAGGGCGTCTAAAAAAAGCGGCCTGGGGCGAACCGGCGCTAGCTCGGCCCATGGGGCGACCTAGCTCCCAGTCACGCCCCCATGCGCCGGCCCCAGGATGCAGGAAATTTGAACTAGGTCGTTCCCGCTCACAAAAGACGCCACAAATCCGGCGATCGGATGTAGTCTGGCGTTACAAAAACAGAGCGCCGTAAATTCGCGTGCGCAACGAATCACTCGGCGGGGTCGGCTCCAGGCGTTGGAGGAGTCGGCGTGCGCGGGCTCGGTGGTGTCGGAGCTGCTTCGGTGCTGAATGGTGTCGACGCGGCTTCGGTACTGCTGGGCGGCGACGTGGAGGTGTCCTCATTCGGGCTTGGCGTCGGTGTGGCCGTGGGCGCGGGAGTTGGCGTCGTCGGCGTCGTCTGCAGCTGGTTCAGGATGAGGCCGCGCTCCGCCATGTACCACGCCTTGAGCTGCTCGTCGTTGCTCTGGAGCATGTCCGCCCCGCCTATCAGAAAAGCCATGTCGGTGTTCCTCTTCTTCGCGGCGACGATGGTCCGTAGCAGGTCGAGCTTGATGGCGCTGTTCGTCATCAACGACGCCCACCGCGCCGCGATTTTCTCTTCACGCAGGACGGCACGGGCCTGTGCGTCGGCGAGGCAATGCTCGATGGACTCCTGCACTCGCGCGGTAGCCGTCGGCTTGTTTCCCCTTCTTGGCCCCTTTGTGGCCGTCCGGCCGCCCCTCTGACGCACCCAGAGTCGTCGCGTCCGGCTTGTATGTCTCCTTGGCCTTGTCGAGGGTACGCCGGACTTCCGCCCACTTCTCGCACTTATCAATGCGCTTGTAAACGTGGAGGTACTTGAAGTCGGCGTCGAGGTTGTCACACCGATACATGGCGAATATGTGCAGCAACTGCGCGGAGGAACAAACAGTTGGCGGGCGTAGACAACGAAGAGAGGCGGGCGAATGGCGTGCATACCTGATCCTCAACGCTGGCGCCGCTCTCCGGACGAGCCGCGACCTCCTCAACGATACCATGTCATTTGTTGCACGCCTCCTGGACACACCCCCAATGGTTCGCCATCGCCTTGGAGCCGCGCTGCATGTACACGCCTTTGAAGTAGGGGTCGACGAGCTTCCGCTCGTCGAACACGGCCTTGATGCGGTCCCAGTACGTCTCGAAGCTTTGGTTCGTGCCGGGGGTCGGGTCGAGGCAGACGACTTTCCATGCTTCGGCGAGGCATTCCTCCTCCTTGGACGTCCATTTGATGCGCGGCTCGCCTGGCCTGGCCGCCCGCTTCTTCTTCTTGCGCCCCTTCGTCAGATCAGGCGCCGGCTCCTCCTCCTCCTCTTCCTCGTCCTCCTCCTCCTCCTCCTCCTCCTCAGGTTCTTGCGCCTCCTGCACTTCCTCGCCGTAGACGTAGCCAAGCTCGGCCTCCATGCCGCCGCTGAGATCCACCATCTCGTCCTGGGTGACGAACCCGGGAGACGCGGCGGCCGTGGTCGAACCTGTCGCGATGATGTCGTCCATGTCGGCTCCTGTCTCGTCGGTGTCACTGAGGTGCGAGAAGGGTAGCGGTCCACGGCAGAAAGGGGGCGTCGGTGTGGTCGCGTAGGCGGGCGGCGAGTAGTTGTATGGAGGGTAATGCAAGCCGGCGAAGGCGGGTGAGGGTGCGCGTCGCCGGGTGACCATGGGGGAAGGTCACGTTTGGGTTGAACCCACCGTGCGCGTCGCCGTCGGCGTAGCCGGGCAACAGCGATCCCCATGGCTGCGGAGAACCGACGCCTTGCTGTCCCCAGGGCGCATACTGAGCGTGGTTGCCGGGTGGATTCATCATCCCCGCGTGGTCCGCCGATGAGGAGGTAGCCGCAGCCGTGCACGCCGCGTTGTCGCGGGCCTTCTTGGCGATGGCCCTGTTCCGCCGGTCGTCGGTGACTGTGTCGCGTCGCTGAACTTCCGCCCTCCACTCGGCGTTTGACATGCCCGGTGGCTTGGATGGCGGCGCCCTCGGCTTCCTCTGCTTCGGCTGGGCCACGGTGCCGGCCGTGGTTGCCGCCGCGCGCGGCATGGCGTACTTCCTCGATGCCATGGCGGCCGACTGGAAGGCGAGCAGAAGGGGGTTTGGCGGGAGGAAGGGAGGGAATGGCGGGAGGAAGGCGAGCGAGCGGGAGGGAAGCGGAGGAAAAGCGGCAAGAAACGGCGGGAAGAGGCCCTCGAGTCGCCGACAGGACGGACCCACGCGCCTTTTTCGCTTGTGCCGGCTCCCCAAGCGCCCCCCAGGGCGCCGGGTTCGGCCTGGGTCCGTCGGCACCAGTTTTGACCCGAGCCGGCGAAAATCGGGCTTCTGGTGATGCGACTGGGCCGTTTTTTCGGCGTCGGCGCGGCAAAAATGCCTGGAGAGTGCCTGTTCGGGACGCGGCTGGAGATGCTCTTAGCCACCATGGCTGGAGTGTGTTTGGCCGAGTCTGTTGGAGACAATCGAGGCTGTTGGACGTATATGTAGGCCAGAACAAGCAGCTGGCATCCCTGAATGTTACAATAATGTGGTGGTATGCGTGTTGCCATTTAAAGTATCAACATGTACAAAAATCAAGACGCTTGCCCAATAACGAAAGTGATAAACTCTACGTACAATAAATAACATTCAAGATATGGTCAACCAATACAGCCATATGTTTTGGTCTTTGTACAAACACCTATTTCCTCTTTGGAAAACCTTAGCATTCTACCAGCTGATTTCTCGTCCACCCACTGCTTGACTCGTTTTTCCCCTCCCAACTTTAAACTTTTTTGGACAAACGGTGGATCTTATTAAGTTAAAATGAAGCATCAAAAGGATACAAACACAATAAGTACACACCCATTCTCAACATAGTTAGGATGCACATCGCCAATACTAACGTATGCACTCAAAAATAACACCGACACATAGGAAAATCATATAAGACCGAAACTTGCGTTGGCGAGGAGAATAAAATAACAAAGTGGTCGGATCTGTGAACGGAAGAATACAACGATGACCATATCCTTACCAACCACTCCATGATACCACACGGACAATGGTTCTTCAACAACAACGCCTTCAAGAAAGGAACGGCACATAAGTGCCGCCATCACTGCATCAACCACTCAAGGTCAGAATCTAGGTTTCACCCTGAAGAATCAGTCTGAGTATATCTGAGCAATGCCTTCAGAAAGGTAACGATGTAAAAATATCGCCATTGCCAGGTATATGACAACTCAGGTCAGACCTAGGTTTTCACCCCCAGTGATTTAGATTGGATGCTCGAGTAGCACCACCATCGACTTCACTTATGTGTTGTCGCCACTTGCCACCACTTTTCTGTTGGGGAACGTAGTATTTCAAAATTTTCCTACGATCACGCAAGATCTATCTACCAGATGCATAGCAACGAGCGGGGAAAGTGTGTCTACGTACTCTCGTAGACCGAAAGCGGAAGCGTTAGAACAACGCAGTTGATGTAGTCGTACGTCTTCACGGCCCGACCGATCAAGCACCGAAACTACGACACCTCCGAGTTCTAGCACACATTCAGCTCGATGACGTCCCTCGAACTCCGATCCAGCCGAGTGTCGAGGGAGAGTTCCGTCAGCACGACGGCGTGGTGACGACCTTGATGTTCTACCGTCGCAGGGCTTCGCCTAAGCACCGCTATAATATTATCGAGGAGAACTATGGTGGAGGGGGCACCGCACACGGCTAAGAGATCAAGAGATCAATTGTTGTGTCTAGAGGTGCCCCCTTGCCCCCGTATATAAAGGAGGGACGAAGAGGGCGGCCCTAGAGGGGGCGCGCCAAGTGTGGGGAGTCCTACTAGGACTCGCAAGTCCTAGTAGGATTCCCCTTTCCTTTCCGGAGTAGGAGAGAAGGAAAGAGGGGGAGAGGGAGAAGGAAAAGGGGGCTGCACCCCTTGTCCAATTCGGACCAGAAGGGGGGCGCGCGCCTCCTTCCTTTTGGCCTCTCTTCTATTCCCATAACTTTCGGGTACTCCGAAAATACCCGAATCACTCGGAACCTTTCCGATGTCCGAATATAGTCGTCCAATATATCGAATTTTTACGTCTCGACCATTTCGAGACTCCTCGTCATGTCCCCGATCTCATCCGAGACTCCGAACTCCTTCGGTACATCAAAACTCATAAACTCATAATAAAACTGTCATCGAAACCTTAAGCGTGCGGACCCTACGGGTTCGAGAACTATGTATACATGACCGAGACACGTCTCCGATCAATAACCAAGAGCGGAACCTGGATGCTCATATTGGCTCCCACATATTCTACGAATATCTTTATCGGTCAAACCACATAACAACATACGTTGTTCCCTTTGTCATCGGTATGTTACTTGCCCGAGATTCGATCGTCGGTATCTCAATACCTAGTTGAATCTCGTTACAGGCAAGTCTCTTTAATTGTTCCGTAATACATCATCCCGCAACTAACTCATTAGCTGCAATGCTTGCAAGGCTTATAGTGATGTGCATTACCGAGTGGGCCCAGAGATACCTCTCCGACAATCGGAGTGACAAATCCTAATCTCGAAATACGCCAACCCAACAAGTACCTTCGGAGACACCTGTAGAGTACCTTTATAATCACTCAGTTACGTTGTGACGTTTGGTAGCACACAAAGTGTTCCTCCGGTATTCGGGAGCTGCATAATCTCATAGTCATAGGAACATGTATAAGTCATGAAGAAAGCAATAGCAGTAAAACTTAAACGATCATAGTGCTAAGCTAACGGATGGGTCTTGTCCATCACATCATTCTCCTAATGATGTGATCCCGTTGATCAAATGACAGCTCATGTCTATGGCTAGGAAACATACCCATCTTTGATCAATGAGCTAGTCTAGTAGAGGCATACTAGGGACACTCTGTTTTGTCTATGTATTCACACATGTACTAAGTTTCCGGTTAATACAATTCTAGCATGAATAATAAACATTTATCATGATATAAGGAAATAAATAATAACTTTATTATTGCCTCTAGGGCATATTTCCTTCAGTCTCCCACTTGCACTAGAGTCAATAATCTAGATCACATCACCATGTGATTAACACCAATAGTTCACATCGCCATGTGACTAACACCCATAGTTCTCATCGCCATGTGACCAATACCCAAAGGGTTTACCAGAGTCCATAATCTAGTTCACATCCTCATGTGATTAACACCCAAAGAGTACTAAGGTGTGATCATGTTTTGCTTCGTGAGAGAAGTTTAGTCAGCGGGTTTGTTACATTTAGATCCGCATGTATTTTGCAAATTTCTATGTCTACAATGCTCTGCATGGAGCTACTCTAGCTAATTGCTCCCACTTTTAATACGCATCCAGATTGATACTTAGAGTCATCTGGATTAGTGTAAAGCTTGCATCGGCGTAACTCTTTACGACGAACTCTTTATCACCTCCATAATCGAGAAACATTTCCTTAGTCATCCAGTAACTAAGGATAATTTTGACCGCTGTCCAGTGATCTACTCCTGGATCACTATTGTACCTTCTTGCCAAACTCATGGTAAGGTACACAACAAGTTTGGTACACAGCATGGCATACTTTATAGAACCTATGACTGAGGCATAGGGAATGACTTTCATTATTTCTCTATCTTTTGCCGAGGTCGGGCTTTGAGTCTTACTCAACTTCATACCTTACAACTCAGGCAAGAACTCCTTCTCTGACTGATCCATTTTGAACTACTTCAAAAACTTGTCAAGGTATGTATTTATTGAAAAAACTTTATCAAGCATCTCGATCTATCTCTGTAGATCTTGAGGCTCAATATGTAAGCAGCTTTACCGAGGTTTTTCTTTGAAAAAAAACTCCTTTCAAACACTCATTTATGCTTTCCAGAAAATTTCTACATCATTTCTGATCAACAATATGTCATTCACATATACTTATCAAAAAGGCTATAGTGCTCCTGCTCACTTTCTTGTAAATCCAGGCTTCACCGCAAGTCTGTATAAAACTATATGCTTTGATCAACTTATCAAAGCGTATATTCCAACTCTGAGATGCTTGCACCAGTCCATAGATGGATTGCTGGAGCTTGCACACTATGTCAACACCTTTAGGATCGACAAGACCTTCTGGTTGCATCATATACAAATCTTCTTTAAGATATCCATTCAGGAATACAGTTTTGACATCCATTTGCCAGATTTCATAATCATAAAGTGCGGCCATTGCTAACATGATTCAGACAGACTTAAGCATCGCTATGGGTGCGAAAATCTCATCGTAGTCAACTCCTTGAACTTGTCGAAAACCTTTCACAACAAGTCGAGCTTTGTAAACAGTAACATTACTGTCAGCGTCGGTCTTCCTCTTTTAGATCCATTTATTTTCGATGGCTTGCCGATCATCGGGCAAGTCAACCAAAGTCCACACTTTGTTCTCATACATGGATCCCATCTCAGATTTCATGGCCTCAAGCCATTTTGCGGAAACTGGGCTCATCATTGCTTCCTCATAGTTTGTAAGTTCATCATGGTCTAGTAACATGACTTCCAGAACCGGGTTGCCGTACCACTCTGGCGCGGAACGTACTCTGGTTGATCTACGAGTTCAGTAGTAACTTGATCCAAAGTTTCATGATCATCATCATTAGCTTCCTCACTAATTGGTGTAGGAATCACTGAAACTAGTTTCTGTGATGTACTACTTTCCAATTCGGGAGAAGGTACAATTACCTCATCAAGTTCCACTTTCCTCCCACTCACTTCTTTCGAGAGAAACTCCTTCTCTAGAAAGGATCCATTCTTAGCAACGAATATCTTGCCTTCGGATCTGTGATATAAGGTGTACCCAACAGTCTCCTTTGGGTATCCTATGAAGACACATTTCTCCGACTTGGGTTCGAGCTTATCAGGTTGAAGCTTTTTCACATAAGCATCGCAGCCCCAAACTTCAAGAAACGACAACTTTGGTTTCTTGCCAAACCACACTTCATAAGGTGTCGTCTCAACGGATTTAGATATTTCCCTATTGAACGTGAATGCAGCTGTCTCTGATGCATAACCCAAAACGATAGTGGTAAATCGGTAAGAGACATCATAGATCGCACCATATCTAATAAAGTACGGTTACAACGTTCAGACACACCATTACTCTGTGGTGTTCCGGGTGGCGTGAGTTGTGAAACTATTCCACATTGTTTCAAATGAAGACCAAACTCGTAACTCAAATATTCACCTCCACGATCAGATCGTAGGAACTTTATTTTCTTGTTACGATGATTCTCTACTTCATTCTGAAATTCTTTGAACTTTTCAAATGTTGCAGACTTGTGTTTCATTAAGTAGATATACCCATATCCGCTCAAATCATCAGTGAAGGTCAGAAAATAACGATACTCGCCGCGAGCCTTAACACTCATCGGTCGACATACATCAGTATGTATGATTTCCAATAAATCAGTTGCTTGCTCCATTGTTCCGGAGAACGAAGTTTTAGTCATCTTGCCCATGAGGCATGGTTCGCAAGCACCAAGTGATTCATAATCAAGTGATTCATAATCAAGTGATTCCAAAAGTCCATCACTATGGAGTTTCTTCATGCGCTTTACACCAATATGACCTAAACGGCAGTGCCACAAATAATTTGCACTATCATTATTAACCTTGCATCTTTTGGCTTCAATATTATGAATATGTGTATCACTACGATCGAGATCCAACAAACTATTTTTCATTGTGTGTATGACCATCGAAGGCTTTATTCATGTAAATAGAATAACAATTATTCTATGACTTTAAATGAATAACATTATTGCAACAAACATGATCAAATCATATTCATGCTCAACGCAAATGCCAAATAACATTTATTTATGTTCTACACTAATTCCGAAAGTATAGGGAGTGTGCGATGATGATCATATCAATCTTGGAACCACTTCCAACACACATCGTCACTTCACCTTTAACTAGTCTCTGTTCATTCCGCAACTCTCGTTTCGAGTTACTAACTTTAGCAACTGAACCAGGTATCAAATACCCAGGGGTTGCTATGAACACTAGTAAAGTACACATCAATATTCTGTATATCTAAATATACCGTTGTTCACTTTGCCATCCTTCTTATCCGCCAAGTATCTAGGGAAGTTCCACTTCTAGTGACTATTTCCTTTGCAGTAGAAGCACTTAGTTTCAGGCTTGAGTTTAGCTTTGGGTTTCTACATGGAAGTGAAAACTTGCTTGTTATTCTTCTTGAAGTTCCCCTTCTATCCCTTTGCCCTTTACTTGAAACAAGTGGTCTTGTTAACCATCAACACTTGATGTTCTTTCTTGATTTCTACCTTCGCTCGGGAATTACTTTCGTCATCCCTTGCATATTATAGTTCATCACAAAGTTCTACTAACTTGGTGATAGTGACTAGAGAACTTTGTCAATTACTATCTTATCTGGAAGATAAACTCCCACTTGATTCAAGCAATTGTAGTACCCAGACAATCTGAGCACATGCTCACCGGTTGAGCTATTCTCCTCCATCTTGTAGGCAAAGTACTGTCAAAGGTCTCATACCTCTCAACACGGGCATGAGTATGAAAATACTAATTTCAACTCTTGGAACATCTCATATGCTCCGTGGCGTTCAAAACGTTTTTCAAGTCTCGGTTATAAGCCGTAAAGCATGGCGCACTAAAGTATCAAGTAGTCATCATACCGAGCTTGTCAAACGTTCATAACGTCTGCATCTGCTCCTGCAATAGGTTCGTCACCTAGCGGTGCATCAAGGACATAATACTTCTGTGCAGCAATGAGGATAATCCTCAGATCACGGACCTAGTCCGCATCATTGCTACTAACATCTTTCAACTTATATTTCTCTAGGAACATATAAAATAAACGGGGAGCTACATCGCGAACTATTGATCTACAACATAGATATGCTAATACTACCAGGACTAAGTTCATGATAAATTAAAGTTCAATTAATCATATTACTTGAAGAACTCCCACTTAGATAGACATCCCTCTGGTCATCGAAATGATCACGTGATCCAAATCAACGAAACCATGTCCGATCATCACGTGAGATGGAGTAGTTTTCAATGGTGAACATCTTATGTTGATCATATCTACTATATGATTCACGCTCGACCATTCGGTCTCCAGTGTTCCGAGGCCATATCTGCATATGCTAGGCTCGTCAAGTTTAACCCGAGTATTCTGTGGTGCAAAACTGGCTTACAACCGTTGTATTTGAACGTAGAGCTTATCACACCCGATCATCACGTGGTGTCTCGGCACGACGAAGTTTCGCAACGGTGCATACTCAGGGAGAACACTTATACCTTGAAATTTTGTAAGGGATCATCTTATAATGCTACCGACGTACTAAGCAAAATAAGAAGCATAATAAGATAAACATCACATGCAATCAAAATATGTGACATGATATGGCTATCATCATCTTGTGCTTTTGATCTCCATCTCCAAAGCACCATCATGATCACCTTCGTCACCGGCGCGACACCTTGATCTCTATCGTAGCATCGTTGTCGTCTTGCCAACTATTGCTTCTACGACTATCGCTACCACTTAGTGATAAAGTAAAGCAATAACATGGCGATTGCATTTCATATAATAGAGCGACAACCATATGGCTCCTGCCAGTTGCCGATAACTTTACAAAACATGATCATCTCATACAAAACCGTATAACTCATCATGTCTTGACCATATCACATCACAACATGCCCTGCAAAAACAAGTTAGACGTCCTCTACTTTGTTGTTGCAAGTTTTACGTGGCTGCTACGGGCTTAGCAAGAACCGTTCTTACCTACGCATACAAAACCACAACGATATTTCGTCAAGTATGTGTTGTTTTAACCTTCACAAGGACCGGGCATAGCCACACTTGATTCAACTAAAGTTGGAGAAACTGACACCCGCCAGCCACCTGTGTGCGAAGCACGTCGGTAGAACCAGTCTCGCGTAAGCGTACGCGTAATGTCGGTCCGGGTCGCTTCATCCAACAATACCGCTGAATCAAAGTATGACATGCTGGTAAGTAGTATAACTAGTATCGTCCACAACTCACTTGTGTTCTACTCGTGCATATCATCTACGCATAGACCTGGCTCATGATGCCACTGTTGGGGAATGTAGTATTTTAAAATTTTCCTACGATCACGCAAGATCTATCCACCAGATGCATAGCAACGAGCGGGGAGAGTGTGTCTACGTACCCTCGTAGACCGAAAGCGGAAGCGTTAGAACAACGCGGTTGATGTAGTCGTACGTCTTCACGGCCCGACCGATCAAGCACCGAAACTACGACACCTCCGAGTTCTAGCACACATTCAGCTCGATGACGTCCCTCGAACTCCGATCCAGCCGAGTGTCGAGGGAGAGTTCCGTCAGCACGACGGCGTGGTGACGATCTTGATGTTCTACCGTCGCAGGGCTTCGCCTAAGCACCGCTATAATATTATCGAGGAGAACTATGGTGGAGGGGGGCACCGGACACGGCTAAGAGATCAAGAGATCAATTGTTGTGTCTAGAGGTGCCCCCTTGCCCCCGTATATAAAGGAGGGACGGAGAGGCCGGCCCTAGAGGGGGCGCGCCAAGTGTGGGGAGTCCTACTAGGACTCCCAAGTCCTAGTAGGATTCCCCTTTCCTTTCCGGAGTAGGAGAGAAGGAAAGAGGTGGAGAGGGAGAAGGAAAAGGGAGCTGCACCCCTTGTCCAATTCGGACCAGAAGGGGGGCGCGCGCCTCCTTCCTTTCGGCCTCTCTATTCTATTCCCGTAACTCCCGGGTACTCCGAAAATACCCAAATAACTCGGAACCTTTCCGATGTCCGAATATAGTCGTCCAATATATAGATTTTTATGTCTCGACCATTTCGAGACTCCTCGTCATGTCCCCAATCTCATCCGGGACTTCGAACTCCTTCGGTACATCAAAACTCATAAACTCATAATAAAATTGTCATCGAAACCTTAAGCGTGCGGACCCTACGGGTTCGAGAACTATGTAGACATGACCGAGACATGTCTCCGGTCAATAACCAATAGCGGAACCTGGATGCTCATATTGGCTCCCACATATTCTACGAATATCTTTATCGGTCAAACCGCATAACAACATACGTTGTTCCCTTTGTCATCGGTATGTTACTTGCCCGAGTTTCGATCGTCGGTATCTCAATACCTAGTTGAATCTCGTTACCGGCAAGTCTCTTTAATCGTTCCGTAATACATCATCCCGCAACTAACTCATTAGCTGCAATGCTTGCAAGGCTTATAGTGATGTGCATTACCGAGTGGGCCCAGAGATACCTATCCGACAATCGGAGTGACAAATCCTAATCTCGAAATACGCCAACCCAACAAGTACCTTCGAAGACACTTGTAGAGTACCTTTATAATCACTTAGTTACGTTGTGACGTTTGGTAGCACACAAAGTGTTCCTCCGGTATTCGGGAGCTGCATAATCTCATAGTCATAGGAACATGTATAAGTCATGAAGAAAGCAATAGCAGTAAAACTTAAACGATCATAGTGCTAAGCTAACGGATGGGTCTTGTCCATCACATCATTCTCCTAATGATGTGATCCCGTTGATCAAATGACAGCTCATGTCTATGGCTAGGAAACATAACCATCTTTGATCAATGAGCTAGTCTAGTAGAGGCATACTAGGGACACTCTGTTTTGTCTATGTATTCACACATGTACTAAGTTTCCGGTTAATACAATTCTAGCATGAATAATAAACATTTATCATGATATAAGGAAATAAATAATAACTTTATTATTCCCTCTAGGGCATATTTCCTTCATTTTCTACCATTCCAACAGCTACATACGATGTGCAACCGCCACTGCTGCAAAACCATCCCTTTGCGTCAAGCCGTTATCCATAGTTTGCATTTCGTCGCCGAAGTCAACCACTAGAGCTGGAGAGAGGTACCCCCACGAAGACCCTTCGGTGGCCACCGCAATCCGTAGCAAGTCTGTCACAGCAGGCCGGAGTGGTCAGCACAACTACCAACACCAATGGCGGTGCACACCACCAGGCACAACTACTAGATCACCATGGCTCCTCCAGATTGAAGCACTATGCCTGTCCCCAAGCCTGCCTGCCATCATTATTATTTATGGAGCAAGGGATGGTGGGTATACCTGGGTCACCGAGCTTCTCAGGAATCTTTCCACTGAAAGAATAGTTAGCAAGCATAGTAGATATTGCATCATTAGGAACTTTTCTTTTGTTAGTGACAATATCTTTCATATATTTTGAATAAGGAAGTAACTTGATAGCATCCATCAAAGGAATTTGAAGAAAAAGAGGTTTAATCCATTCACAAAACTTATTGTAATGCTCTTCTTCTTTAGATTTGATGGACTTACCTGGAAAGGGCATGGGTTTCTGTACCCATGGTTCTTTCTCCTTCCCATGTTTTCTTGCGATGAAGTCTTCTTTAGTGTACCTCTTACGTTTGTCAGGTGCTTCTTCTTCTCGAACTTCAGGTGGATCATTCTTCTCATTATTATTACCTTCAAGTTCAGCACCGTCTTCAGTCTCAGCATCAGAAATAGATACACTGTTGGGATCAATAGCTGGCTCTTCATCTGCAATAGGATCATTAGAATTGTCAGTCTCTTTATGTTTCTTCTTCTTATTTGGAGAGACAGCAATTTCTTCTTCCTGCATTTGAGAATCTTGCTCGATTCTCTTCGGATGTCCCTCTGGATAAAGAGGATTTTGAGTACTAGTTCCTCCTCGGGTCTTAATCCCAAAAGCCTGCAATTTATCTTGTTTGGCATTATTAGCAAGCAAATCTCTTTGCACATTAGAAATTTGATCAAGCTGAGTTTGAACCATATGAAAATGCTTCACAAGACATTGAACATCATTAACTGTTCTATCTAAAACACCAAGCAACTTTTTGATAGCAAGGGAATTATCATGCAACTGACTTTCTATCCTCTTATTAAAATGATTCTGTTTCATAATAAAATTATCGAACTCATCTAAACATTGATCAGGAGGCTTACCATGAGGGATGTCACTTGCATTGAAATCTAAAAGAGAGTGTACCTCTACCATAGGAGGGTGAGTGGTAGGCTCACACAGCTTCTCAATAGGGGGTAGATTCTTCACGTATTCAGCTTTAATACCTTTCTCTTTAATAGACTTCTTTGCTTCTCGCATATCTTCGGGGCTTAGAACAAACATGCCCCTCTTCTTTGTTGGTGGAGGTGGTTCAGGGACGGACCAATCTTCATGGTTTTTGGCAATCCTACCCATCAGATCTTCCGCATCGTCCGGTGTTCTTTTCCTGAAAACACAACCAGCACAACTGTCCAGATAGGACATAGATTCATCAGTTAGACCAGCATAGAATATATCAATTAATTCATTCTTAGGAACTCCATGTCCTGGTCTAGCCTGAATCAAACCACAGTACCTCCCCCAAGCTTCAGGGAGGGACTCATCCTGCAATTGTTTAAAATTATAAATTCTTTGTAAAGCAGCATGTTGCATATGAGCAGGAAAGTATTTATCAACAAAAGAGTGAGCTAAGTCCTGAGGACTCTTAATAGAACCGCATGGGAGTGAATCATAGCATGCTTTAGCACCTTCCTTCAAAGAGAAAGGAAGAAGCTTGGTCACATAGAAGTAGCGTATCTTGTCATCTGTGGTAAACAGGCTACCTAGTTCACCAAGTTTAGTTAGGTGTGCAATAGCATCATCATTTTCTCTGCCATAAAAGGGGTCAGCTTCAACCATAGGTATAAGTGAAAGATCAACAGAGAAATCAAAGTCAGGATCATCAATGCATATAGGAGATGTAGCAAACTCAGGATTAGGAACGGTTTTGTTTTTCAAAGAGTGTTTTTCAAATACTTTCTTAATAGTTTCAGGGTCAGAGCCGGCAAACTCTGTCAGTTCCCTGCATAAATCCTCATCAAGTATATAGTAATCATCATCAAGAAGCATCTCCTGGAGTTTCCTCAAATCAGGATAATCATAAGTTTCACCAATAGGGTAGCGAGTAACAGGAAGTTCAATTCCATATTTTTCAGCAGCAGCAGTAATTTGTTTCTCAAGAGCATAACCAAGCGAACTAATATCATCATCAAAAGTAGTAGAAGCATCATCAAGAGTATCAGACATAGTAACAGATTCAGTAGGAGCATCATGTGGTGGTGGTGAGGCAAACTTACTCATAACAGACGGTGAATCAAGCGTAGCACTAGTGCTCAGAGCAGTACCTCTTCTTGTAGTGGATCGTAAGATCGGAACCTTGGGGTCACCTTTCTTACCCATAGTGAATAAAGTGCAGCAGGTAGGATACCTCAAGTAGACTTTTAAATATTGCTATGCTCCCCGGCAACGGCGGCAGAAAACGGTACTTGATAACCCTCAACCGTAAGGGATCGAGATAGTCTTCGCGGGTAAGAATAACCCAATTTATTGATTCGACACACGGGGACCCAAAGAGTATTTATAAGCTTTAACAGTTGAGTTGTCAATTCAACCGCACCTGAAATATACTAACTTGCAACAGAAGATAAGTGGTAACAGTGATATGATAGTGATGATAGTAATAGTAAAAGTAAACAGCAAAAGTAGATAGCAAAGTAAATAGCAAAAGTAGCGACTAGTAACAAGCAAGGTTTAAAATACTGTAGGCTAGGGAGATGGATGGTTGGGCGTTGCATGGATGAGATAGATTCTAACTTGGGGCAGGACACACGGAAAAGTAATGATCATCTAGGCAAATATCAAACATTAGGCATGTATCCCGTAGGTAGTTGTACGTGCTTGCAATAAGAACTTGCACAACATCTTTTGTCCTACCATCCCGCTACGAACGGGGCCAAAAGGAACTAATGGATATTAAGGTGCTCCTGTCAAAGAGCACCGGAACAAAGCAATGAACTCAATGGATACATGTAATCCTCAAACTACGGACCATCCCCTTTGGTGTCCCAAGCTGTCACTTTTGGGATCGCCGGTTCCGGACCGTAACAGGTGCATACAACTCATAGATAGGATCAAGAACACAAATATATTCATGCAAACACATATGGTTCAGATCTGAAATCATGGCACTCGGGCCCTAAGTGTCAAGCATTAAGAATAACAAGTTGTAGCAAAGATGATGAGCACCATACTAGATGATAGGCAACATGCCCCCAACAATCTGACGAACTATTACATGATCTAACTCATCCAATCCCTACCATCCCCTTCGCCTACAACAAGGGAATTACTCACATATGAAGGGGGAAGTCATGGAGGGACGATGGAGTGGTGATGATGATGACGATGGCGACGATCTCCCCTCTCCGGAGGCCAAATCAGCCTCCAGATTAGCCCTCCCGAAGAAGAACAGAGGGTGGCGGCGGCTCCGCGACGAAAAACAGCGAAAGGACTTCCGATCTGGGATTTCTATGTCGGGAGGAAAAATACGGGCTAAAGTAGGGCACCAGGGGGTGTGGGGCCGACCCAGGCGCCCCCCCGGCGCGGCCCAGGGGGGGCCCACAGGGCGCCTGGGCATCCCCTGGCCCCACTTCTAGCATTTGGTTTCCTCGGGTGCGTGGATTTTTTGTGATTTTTCGTGGATTTTTCTGAGATGCCTAAAAATCCGTTTTCCTGCACACAAATAAACCATACAGGCGGCTCTGCTGAAAATAGCGTCAGTCCAGGTTAGTTTAGTCCAAATCATGCAAGAATGAGGTCAAAACAATATCAAAAGTGTTTGGAAAAGTAGATACGTTTGAGACGTATCAACTCCCCCAAGCTTAGCATATTGCTTGTCCTCAAGCAATTCAGTTCAACGAACTGGACGCGACAAAGAAAACTTTGACAAACTCTTTTGCTTCATTAGATGTATATAAGCATGTACTACGAAAAGAGTTCAGCAAGTATTAAAATAGTACTTATGAGAACAATGCAAGGAGCAATCCTTCTTTCAAGTGACCAGTCACAAATAATTAAGAGTAAACAATATTTTACTGAAAATCAAGACAAGATCACATTGCACATAGCTTGAGCATATTAAGGTGGTATCTCGCTAGCCTCCATGAGTGAAGCAAAACATAAATGCAGAGACTCCTCAAGAGTTTTAAAGGAGACTAGAACTAAGAATTTCAGAATAAATCATATCACAAGTATGCAGAAGACAATGTAGTACTTTGGGGACAATGCACATTACACTCAGAATGACAATTATGTTCTCCTAGTCAGTGCTTTGAAGAAGGAAGATGAGACTCTCGAACCATGGCTTTTATTGGCAAAGTTGAAAACCCGTGATCGGAAACAAAAACTAAACATGTACCAGAGCTCTTGGTTTTAAAAACAGAAGTAAATGTGTTTTTGAGAGGTGCATATTTCGTCAACGAATGCTAGCAGATAACTCAATCACTTTTTAAGCCAGACAAGTCTCTAGGAACGGCTCCCGCATGAGGACGATCACATCCTCTTAATCTCCTTTGTTTATCACTGCCAAAGTTTTCTGATTTCTCATGAACAAAGCGTGACGGAGGGTTCGTTTGTTATATTATCATTTTGAGCCGGGCGCACTCAATGCCAGTTCCTTTTCATATTAGGGGTTCGCACATTATACATGCAATCCAGGGGTGAAACTTGTCCAACTTAAAGAGGTCATGAATTAATTACTACTTCCTGATGAGCTAAAACATAGGCACAAAAAGAGAAATGCTTTTGATTAATTTCGAGATGGTACACGAAAGTCTTCGTTAGGAATGGCAGGTAAATACCATGTATAGGAAGGTATAGTGGACTCATATGGCATAACAGGTTTAAAAGTTTTGGATGCACAAGCAGTCATTCCGCTTAGTACGGGTGGAGGTTTAGCAAAAGACTGGGAAGCGACCAACTAGAGAGCAATAACGGTCATAATCATGCAGAGCGACAAAGAAACATTGAATCGGGCATGAAAGTGATATAACTATTCTAAAACTCAAAGATCATTAAGGCAAAGTAGACTTTTTAGTCTTAAACATGTGTAAGCATGTGCCAAGTCAATCCAAAAATTATCTAAAGGGAAATACCACCCTAGTATGCCAGACTATGAACAGTGTGATGCATGTAGATCATTTCAATAACACATTATATACTCTAGTTATTGGAGACTAGCCACAAGGAAAGCATGAACCACTGGAAGAGCATTGTAAACATAGCACTATGTCGCTACAAGCTGGTCTCTAGATCATAAGTACAGGCATATGTACAAAAGTAGAAACAATAAGAGTTCATATCGGTCTTCCTTGTTGCTTCCTTTCAGTCGATCTTCGTCATTACTGCTTGTCACTCGCACGATCGAACGTAGGAAATATAATCAAATGCCATCATGGACTCGAGCTGATCTCTGAAAACAAAGCAAACTAAAGAGAGAAAGGAAATCTTTTTGGGTTTTTTCAAGAGTTGAATAAAAAGCAGAAGAAAGAGAAAATCTTTTTGTTGTTTTTGCAAATAGAGGAATAAATAAGAACGGGTGAAAACTTCGAAAAGATCAAAGTGAATAAAGTGGATAATACAATGAAAAAGTGAGAAGGGCACGTACTCCCCCAAGCTTAGGCTTTTAGCCTAAGTTGGTAGCAGCTACTGCCCCCAGGAGCCTCCTGCTCCAGGGGTATGGTGGTGAGACCAAGGGTCGTAGAAGGATGAAGGCGCGTATACCGAACTCCTCGGAGTCTCCCACGAGGAAGGTTCCGAGCGCCAAACAGAGGAAGACCCTTCACCAAACTCGGTGGCGGTCTCATCCTGAAAATGTGGTATCTCACCGTGCCTCTCCTCGTCGGGCACAACCCCCTCCATGGGGTTATAGAACTGATGCTGGACCATGAACTCATCGAACTGGACAGCATCAAAGGACCATCCGTTCCTGAGGTGAGGAAACAAGATACTGGAGATCTTCGACCGATGAATATCCCTCGTACCCATGCTGCAGAGAGAGTTGATGACGGTTTTCAGCTCGGAGGGCTGAGTGGCCATCCTTGCCGTCCTCCCAACGTTCGGCACACCTATTACTTCACAAAAATTTCCCAGAGTCATGGTGATAAGATCATTATAAATTTTAAACTCAATAGCACCTGAATCAGGATTATATCTAAAACTGTTAATGAAACCGGAGGTGAGTTTCTGATACTGAGTAACACGGCTCGTGACGAGTCGTGTCAAACCTGCATTAGCACAAAGATTATAAAACTCATCCTTGATTCCCGCAGCTTCCATGAATTCATCACATGGAAATGTCATCGCACGTGCTGGACTTGTGTCTTCCAACAACTCCGGGGGCACATGATCTTCATTATAGCTCACCCTAGCGGTCGATGGTGAAGCTGCGGCTCTAGTGACTCGATCGGAGTGTGCGGGCCTCCTCTTCTCAAGCCATCCTTTTGCCCTTCCTAACAAACTCATTTCTGAAAAAAAAATACAATTTACAAAAATGAGGATTAAAACAAAGTGAGCTAAGGCAAACTACTCAACTCACTTGCCCAAGGCATAAACTTGCATCAAAACTTGGAAAACAACTTTCTACACATGCATGCAAGCTCATCTCTACAGCACCAAGAACTACTAAATACTCACAAATGAGGCCACCAATCAAAAATCTAATTGGAGGGGTGGAGGAGTCACATACCAGGGAGTATTTGCTCAAAATTTCAGCTCAAATGATGGGTTGTAGAGAGAGATCGAAGAATCGCCCCCAAGAACAGCAAGAACAAGAAGAACACGACCAGAACTCGGGTTTCTGGAAAAAGAGAGAGAGAGGGGAAGAAGAAGTACCTGGAGGGGGGTCCCATGGGCCCCAGGCGCCCTGTGGGCGCGGCCAGGGGCTGGGCCGCGCCAGCTGGCCGCCTGGGCCACTGGTGGCCCCCCCTGGCTGGCCCCAGGACTTTTCGGGTCTCTCTCGTTGTGAAAATTTTTAATATAATTTTTCTGGATTTTTTCTGAAAACTTCACTGTTGAAATTTTTTTCGAAGTTCAAAAAGCTGCGAAACTCTCTGAAAACTTGAAGCAGTTAGTAGTATTGTGAAGCTTCAAAAACATAGATACTTGGTACAGCAAGTAGGACAACACTAAAAACAAATGAAAACATAGGAAGCTCAACTTTTTATCCGTATATAACACGTTCACTAGTAAGGTTGATCAAGTCTTACCAACAAACAAGCGGTATATATAACAAAAAGTCTCACCTCCTACGAAGTAGTCACTGAACTTTTACCTTGATGGACATTGTCCCTACCATGATAGTTTTGTATTTGTGAGGCACATGTAGTGGACAGTCCCATTCTCCAATTTTCACGGTCTCGATATTCTCTATAGAGTTGAGGGCATGCCTCCTGTCGGTCTTCTTCGGAAAATATATCGTGTGTTCTTTATCATTCACATGAAAGGTAACCTTCCCATTGTTGCAATCAATAATAGCACCTGCGGTGTTAAGGAAAGGTATACCAAGAATAATGGACATGCTCCCATCCTCGGGCATGTCAAGCACAACAAAATCAGTAAGAATTAAGCAATTAGCAACTTCAACTGGAACATCCTCACAAATACCTATCGAAACAGAGGTTGACTTGTCAGCCATCTGAAGGGAGATATCTGTAGGAATTAGTTTCTCTAAACAAAGCCTCTCGTAAAGAGAGAGAGGCATAACACTCACTCCCGCTCCAAGATCACATAAAGCAGTTTTGACATAATTATTCTTTATGGAGCAAGGGATGGTGGGTATACCTGGGTCACCGAGCTTCTCAGGAATCTTTCCACTGAAAGAATAGTTAGCAAGCATAGTAGATATTGCATCATTAGAAACTTTTCTTTTGTTAGTGACAATATCTTTCATATATTTTGAATAAGGAAGTAACTTGATAGCATCCGTCAAAGGAATTTGAAGAAAAAGAGGTTTAATCCATTCACAAAACTTATTGTAATGCTCTTCTTCTTTAGATTTGATGGACTTACCTGGAAAGGGCATGGGTTTCTGTACCCATGGTTCTTTCTCCTTCCCATGTTTTCTTGCGATGAAGTCTTCTTTAGTGTACCTCTTACGTTTGTCAGGTGCTTCTTCTTCTCGAACTTCAGGTGGATCATTCTTCTCATTATTATTACCTTCAAGTTCAGCACCGTCTTCAGTCTCAGCATCAGAAATAGATACACCGTTGGGATCAATAGCTGGCTCTTCATCTGCAATAGGATCATTAGAATTGTCAGTCTCTTTATGTTTCTTCTTCTTATTTGGAGAGACAACAATTTCTTCTTCCTGCATTTGAGAATCTTGCTCGATTCTCTTAGGATGTCCCTCTGGATAAAGAGGATCTTGAGTACTAGTTCCTCCTCGGGTCTTAATCCCAAAAGGCTGCAATTTATCTTGTTTGGCATTGTTAGCAAGCAAATCTCTTTGCACATTAGAAATTTGATCAAGCTGAGTTTGAACCATATGAAAATGCTTCACAAGACATTGAACATCATTAACTGTTCTATCTAAAACACCAAGCAACTTTTTGATAGCAAGGGAATTATCATGCAACTGACTTTCTATCCTCTTATTAAAATGATTCTGTTTCATAATAAAATTATCGAACTCATCTAAACATTGATCAGGAGGCTTACCATGAGGGATGTCACTTGCGTTGAAATCTAAAAGAGAGTGTACCTCTACCATAGGAGGGTGAGTGGTAGGCTCACACAGCTTCTCAATAGGGGGTAGATTCTTCACGTCTTCAGCTTTAATACCTTTCTCTTTAATAGACTTCTTTGCTTCTCGCATATCTTTGGGGCTTAGAACAAACATGCCCCTCTTCTTTGTTGGTGGAGGTGGTTCAGGGACGGACCAATCTTCATGGTTTTTGGCAATCCTACCCATCAGATCTTCCGCATCGTCCGGTGTTCTTTTCCTGAAAACACAACCAGCACAACTGTCCAGATAGGACCTAGATTTATCAGTTAGACCAGCATAGAATATATCAATTAATTCATTCTTAGGAACTCCATGTCCTGGTCTAGCCTGAATCAAAACACAGTACCTCCCCCAAGCTTCAGGAAGGGACTCATCCTGCAACTGTTTAAAATTATAAATTCTTTGTAAAGCAGCATGTTGCATATGAGCAGGAAAGTATTTATCAACAAAAGAGTGAGCTAAGTCCTGAGGACTCTTAATAGAACCGCATGGGAGTGAATCATACCATGCTTTAGCACCTTCCTTCAAAGAGAAAGGAAGAAGCTTGGTCACATAGAAGTAGCGTATCTTCTCATCTGTGGTAAACAGGCTACCTAGTTCACCAAGTTTAGTTAGGTGTGCAATAGCATCATCATTTTCTCTGCCATAAAAGGGGTCAGCTTCAACCATAGGTATAAGTGAAAGATCAACAAAGAAATCAAAGTCAGGATCATCAATGCATATAGGAGATGTAGCAAACTCAGGATTAGGAACGGTTTTGTTTTTCAAAGAGTGTTTTTCAAATATTTTCTTAATAGTTTCAGGGTCAGAGCCGGCAAACTCTGTCAGTTCCCTGCATAAATCCTCATCAAGTATATAGTAATCATCATCAAGAAGCATCTCCTGGAGTTTACTCAAATCAGGATAATCATAAGTTTCACCAATAGGGTAGCGAGTAACAGGAAGTTCAATTCCATATTTTTCAGCAGCAGCAGTAATTTGTTTCTCAAGAGCATAACCAAGCGAACTAATATCATCATCAAAAGTAGTAGAAGCATCATCAAGAGTATCAGACATAGTAACAGATTCAGTAGGAGCATCATGTGGTGGTGGTGAGGCAAACTTACTCATAACAGAAGGTGAATCAAGCGTAGCACTAGTGCTCAGAGCAGTACCTCTTCTTGTAGTGGATCGTAAGATCGGAACCTTGGGGTCACCTTTCTTACCCATAGTGAATAAAGTGCAGCAGGTAGGATACCTCAAGTAGACTTGTAAGTATTGCTATGCTCCCCGGCAACGGCGCCAGAAAACGGTACTTGATAACCCTCAACCGTAATGGATCGAGATAGTCTTCGCGGGTAAGAATAACCCAATTTATTGATTCGACACACGGGGAGCCAAAGAGTATTTATAAGCTTTAACAGTTGAGTTGTCAATTCAACCGCACCTGAAATATACTAACTTGCAACAAAAGATAAGTGGTAACAGTGATATGATAGTGATGATAGTAATAGTAAAAGTAAACAGCAAAAGTAGATAGCAAAGTAAATAGCAAAAGTAGCGACTAGTAACAAGCAAGGTTTAAAATACTGTAGGCTAGGGAGATGGATGGTTGGGCGTTGCATGGATGAGATAGATTCTAACTTGGGGCACGGCACACGGAAAAGTAATGATCATCTAGGCAAATATCAAACATTAGGCATGTATCCCGTAGGTAGTTGTACGTGCTTGCAATAAGAACTTGCACAACATCTTTTGTCCTACCATCCCGCTACGAACGGGGCCGAAAGGAACTAATGGATATTAAGGTGCTCCTGTCAAAGAGCACCGGAACAAAGCAATGAACTCAATGGATACATGTAATCCTCAAACTACGGACCATCCCCTTTGGTGTCCCAAGCTGTCACTTTTGGGATCGCCGGTTCTGGACCGTAACAGGTGCATACAACTCATAGATAGGATCAAGAACACAAATATATTCATGCAAACACATATGGTTCAGATCTGAAATCATGGCACTCGGGCCCTAAGTGTCAAGCATCAAGAATAACAAGTTGTAGCAAAGATGATAAACACCATACTAGATGATAGGCAACATGCCCCCAACAATCTGACGAACTATTACATGATCTAACTCATCCAATCCCTACCATCCCCTTCGCCTACAGCAAGGGAATTACTCACACATGAAGGGGGAAGTCATGGAGGGACGATGGAGTGGTGATGATGATGACGATGGCGACGATCTCCCCTCTCCGGAGGCCAAATCAGCCTCCAGACTAGCCCTCCCGAAGAAGAACAGAGGGTGGCGGCGGCTCCGCGACGAAAAACAGCGAAAGGACTTCCGATCTGAGATTTCTGCGTCGGGAGGAAAAATACGGGCTAAAGTAGGGCACCAGGGGGTGTGGGGCCCACCCAGGCGCCCCCCGGTGCGGCCCCGGGGGGGCGTGCCCACAGGGCGCCTGGGCACCCCCTGGCCCCCCTCTGGCCCCACTTCTGGCATTTGGTTTCCTCGGGTGCGTGGATTTTTCGTGATTTTTCGTGGATTTTTCTGAGATGCCTAAAAATCCGTTTTCCTGCACACAAATAAACCATACAGGCAGCTCTGCTGAAAACAGCATCAGTCCGGGTTAGTTTAGTCCAAATCATGCAAGAATGAGGTCAAAACAATATCAAAAGTGTTTGGAAAAGTAGATACGTTTGAGACGTATCAGTGATCAGTGATGGTAATATGGACTGGGGTCCCATGATGTTCACTAGTGATGTCTCTCTCCCAAAAGACGATAAAACAGCTAAGCGAGGTAAACAAATTATAGCTGAGCAATTGACAGGATTATGTGCGCAAACCAATGCTAACTATGCTGCAAGAAAGGTAGAGGCTCAAAAGCATGGGCGGTACGCCAAGGCAAGTAGACCGAAATCCATCTCCATCTACTACTAATCATCCACCTTGAGATATCTATCCAGAACATCTCGCTGGTATTAAGTTGCGAGTCCCACCCATAGTGTAAACTCAAAGCAACAGACAACTGCATTAAAAGAACTTTGCGTAAAGTAAACAATCCTTGCACCCGCAAGTACAAGCACCGTTGTTTTCCCCCTTGTGGCAACAGCACATCCCCTAGACTCATGTTTCTGTCACTCAAGCTAGTCATCGAGGGGCATGAACCCACAATCAAGCATAACGTTCCCTCTTGGAGTTACTACCTACTACTTGGCCAAAGCAATAAGCAGCAACGGAGAACATGCAAGAATTACTCAAGAACATAAATATAAAAGAGGTGAATCAAATATATTACTCAAACACAATCTGAACATAATCTCATAATCCATCGGATCCCAGCAAACTCATCATAGCAACAGCATAAGGATTACATATGTGCCTCGATCATGTAGGGCAGCTCACGAGGTCTAATCGGTGAAGGACAAAGAGGGGAGGAGAACGTCACATAGTTACTGGTCATGGACCCATGGTCCAAGGGAGACTACTCACAACTCATCCGGGAGGCGTCCATGGTGGTGGAGAGGCTCCCGGTGGTGATCCTCCCCTCCGGCAGGGTGCCGGGAAGAGTTCTCCTGGTGCTCCCAATCTTGGAAGCGCGGCGGCGGCAGAACAGAGATGAGATCGCGAAAAAGGGTTCCGTCCTTGAGGGTTTCGGGACGCGGTGTAAATATATGCCAAAGGGGGGTGTCAGAGGAGGCCTGGGGGGCCCAGGCGCCCTGGCGGCGCGGCCAGGAGGGGGGGCGCACCCTCTGGCCGCCTGGAGCCCTGGTAGCCCCCCTCCGGCCCTACTTTGGCCGCATGGAAGCTTCCGGAACGCTGATTTTTTATATATTTTTCTCGGAATTTTTCTGGCAGTTTACGTAATGGGAAAACCTGAAATACAAAAACAGCAGAAAACAGAAACTGGCAATGGGGTGCACTGAGTTAATAGGTTAGTCCAAATATGATCAAAAGTGTATGGAAGTGCATAAATATCATAGCAATATCACACAAAAGAGGCATGGAGCAAGCAGAAATTATAGATACGTTTTGGACGTATCAAGGAGCCACACCGGTGATGGCTGATACGTCTCCAACGTATATACTTTTCCAAACACTTTTGCCCTTGTTTTGGACTCTAAATTGCATGATTTGAATGGAACTAACCCGGACTGACGATGTTTTTAGCAGAACTGCCATGCTGTTATTTTTGTGCAGAAATAAAAGTTCTCGGAATGATGTGATTATTCAATGGAGAATTATTTTGGAATATATAAAAAATATCTGCGGAAAGAACCAGACCAGGGGGCCCACACCCTGTCCACGAGGGTGGGGGCGCGCCCCCCTGGGCGCGCCCTGATACGTCTCCAACGTATCTATAATTTTTGATTGTTCCATGCTATTATTTATGATGTTTTGGATGATTAATGAGCTTTGTCATACACTTTTATATTATTTTTGGGACTAACCTACTAACCCAAAGGGCCAGTCCAGATTGTTGTTTTTTGCCTGTTTCAGGGTTTTACAGAAAAGGAATATCAAACGGAGTCCAAACGGAATGAAACCTTCGAGAGAGATATTTTTGGAGAAAATCACGCAAGGGAGACTTGAGAACCACGGAGTAGGGCATACGTGGTTGATACGTCCAAAACGTATCTATAATTTCTGCTTGCTCCATGCCACTTTTGGGTGATATTGCTATGATATCCATACACTTCCATACACTTTTGATCATATTTGGACTAACTTACTAATGCAGTGCACCCCAGTGCCAGTTTCTGTTTTCGGCTGTTTTTGTATTTCAGGTTTTCACGTTTCGAGAACTGCCCAGAAAAATCCAGAAAAATTATATAAAAAATCAGCGATCCGGGAACGACACTGCCTCCGAAGGGCAGCCTGGGGGGGGGCACAGGGGCTCCAGGCGCCCTGCCCCCTGGGCCGCGCCGGGGGGGGTGCCTGGGCCCCCCGAAGCCCGTCCGGTGCCCCCCTTTGGCATATATTTAGAGGGACCTCCGAAACCCTCAGAACAGGACTTATTTTCGCGATCCCATCTCTGTTCCGCCGCCGCCGCCGCTTCCAAGATCGGGAGCACCAGGAGAACTCTTCCCGGCACCCTGCCGGAGGGGAGGATCACCATCGGTAGCTTCTCCACCACCATGGACGCCTCCCGGATGACTCGTGAGTAGTCTCCCTTGGACCATGAGTCCATGACTAGTAGGTATGTGATGTTCTCCTCCCGTTCTTGTGCTTCACTAATTAGTCCTCGTGAGCTGCCCTACATGATCGAGGCACCTATGTAATCCTTATGCTATTGCTATGTTGAGTTTGCTGGGATCCGATGGATTATGAGATTATGTTCAGATTGATCTTGAGTAATATATTTGATTCACCTCTTTTATATTTTAGTTCATAAGTAATTCTTGCATGTTCTCCGTTGTTATTTATTGCTTTGGCCGAGTAGTAGGTAGTGACTCCAAGAGGGAACGTTATGCTTGATTGTGGGTTCATGCCCCTCGATGACTAGCTTGAGTGACAGAAACATGAGTCTAGGGGATGTGCTGTTGCCACAAGGGGAAAACAACGGTGCTTGTGCCCGCGGGTGCAAGGATTGTTTACTTTACGCAAAGTTCTTTTAATGCAGTTGTTTGTTGCATTGAGTTTACACTATGGGTGGGACTCGCAACTTAATACCAGCGAGATGTTCTGGATAGATATCTCAAGGTGGATGATTAGTAGTAGATATTGATGGATTTCGGTCTACTTACTTTGGCGTACCGCTCATGCTTTGAACCTCAACCTTTCTTGCAATGTAGTCAGCATTGGTTTGCGCTCGTGGTCCTGTCAATTGCCCAGCTGTAATTTGTTTACCTCACATAGCTGTTTTATCGTCTTTTGGGAGAGAGACATCACTAGTGAACATCATGAGACTCCGTTCCATATTACCATCATTGATCACATCCACTATTTACTTTCCGCTATTTACTTACTATCGCAAAAACTATCTATCACTACTATCATTGCTTTTAATCCTTTGTGAACTACAAGGCCGGAGAGATTGACAACCTCTCTGTACTCGTTGGGAGCAAAGTTATTTGTATCTGTGTGCAGGTCCACGTTGATTGCTACTAATCTGGCGCCGTAGCAATTGACACCTACTTGTTGAACCTAGGAGTCTCTGGGATTCGATCCTTGGCATCTTTGCTAGGTGAAAACACTTATACTTACTGCATCTTACACCTTCCACTTGGGGTAACCAACGAGGGGTTCGAGGCCCATCAAGGAGTATTTTCTGGCGCCGTTGCCAAGGACTCCACTCTTCAGGATAGGGGAGTTGCATGCTATCTTTTACCTTTGCTTTTTAGTCTTGTTAGTTTACCTTTCAATTTTGCTTTAGTTCCTTTTATCGAAAATCACAAAAATAGTTATCTTGCTTGCTTGCTACTATGGGTTCCATCGAGAACACCAAGTTGTGTGAGTTCACTAGTCACAACAACGATGAATTTATCAGCACACCTATCACTACACCTGCCACTTCAGCACCTTCATATGAAATTAAACCTGCTTTACTGAACTTAGTCATGAGAGAACAATTCTCCGGTGCTGGAGATGATGCTGCTTTACACTTGAACAACTTTGTAGAACTTTGTGATATGCAAAAGTACCAAGAAATAGATGGTAATATTGTTAAGCTTAAGCTTTTTCCTTTCTCCTTGAGAGGAGGAGCTAAAATTTGGTTTCAGTCTTTGCCTAGAAATAGCATAGATTCTTGGGACAAGTGCAAAGATGCTTTTATTGGAAAATACTATCCACCTGCTAAAATTATAAACTTAGAAGTAACATCATGAATTTTAAACAATTGGATAATGAACACGTTGCCCAAGCTTGGGAACGTATGAAATCTCTTATGAAGAACTGCCCTACTCACGGTTTGACTACTTGGATGGTTATCCAAACTTTTTATGCAGGCTTGAACTTTACCTCACGGAACTTGTTGGATTCAGCCGCGGGAGGAACTTTTATGTCAACTACACTTGGTGCTGCCACAAAGCTTCTCGATGAGATGATGACCAACTATTCCGAATGGCACACCGAACGCGCTCCAACAGGTAGGAAGGTAAACTCTGTCGAGGAGATTTCCTCCCTCAATGAAAAAGTTGACTTGATCATGTCTCTACTTTCGAAGCAATCTACTGTTGATCCTCGTGATGTTCCTTTAAATTCTTTGATTGCTCAAGAACAAGTAGATGTTAACTTTATCTCTAGAAACAATTTTAACAACAATGCTTATAGGAGTAACTTTGGTAACAATTCTAGACCATTCCCCTCTAACTCTTATGGGAACAACAATGCTTATCCTAGTACCAAGAACTCCACTACTAAACTAGAGACCATGCTTAGAGATTTCATCACTACCCAAAAAGCCTTTAATAAGAATGTAGAAGAGAAACTACATAAACTAGATGATCTTTCTTTTAAGGTAGACCACTTAGCCAATGAGGTAAAATTGCTAAAAATTGAAACTTCTCCTCTTAAGGAGAGGGAAGGCATCCCTATTAATGCTACTCAAGTGCAAATTAATGAAAATATTAGGATGATGGCTAAGCTTAAAGAGAGATGGGCTAGAGAAAGGGAGGAAGAGGAAAGAATTAAGAGCCTTCCTACCCACCACACTGTTGCTACTATCCAAGTTATTAAGGATGTTCACACTCTTAGCACCCAATGTACTCCTGGTCCCAATGGACCTATTAATGGTGATGCTATAGAAACTACCAACCAAGTGAACCTTAAGGACAACACTACTACTTTACTTGATGCTCGTGACCTTGATTTTGATAATTGCACTCTTATAGAAGTTATTGATTTCCTTCACAAAATGTCTAGAGATCCCCGCACTAGCACGCTTAACCTTGCCTTCACAGAGCATATCACTAATGCTCTCATCAAAGCTAGGGAGGAGAAACTTAGAGTAGAAGCCTCCATACCTAGAAAGCTAGAAGATGGTTGGGATCCTATGATAAAAATTTATTTGAATGACTTCTCTTGTTATGCATTATGTGATGTTGGTGCTAGTACCTCTGTTATGCCCAAAAGGATATATGATATGCTTAAATTGAAACCTTATGATTCTTGTTCTTTTGGTGTTCGTCTCGTTGATTCCTCCATAAAGAAACCTTTGGGGAGGATCGACGATGTTCTTATTGTTGTCAATGATAATTATGTGCCCGTTGGTTTTACTATTATGGATATTGAATGTGATCCTTCATGTCCAATTATTTTGGGACGTCCCTTTTTGCGCACCGTTGGTGCTGTCATTGACATGAAAGAGGGTAATATAAAATTTCAGTTTCCTCTCAAGAAAGGGATGGAACACTTCCCTCGTAAGAAGGTCAAGTTACCTTTTGAGTCCGTTGTACGGGCTAGTAATTCTTTTACTCTTGATAAAACTTGATCTTTGCATTATGCCTAGCTTAAAGGCATAAAAGAAAGCGCTTTTGGGAGGCAGCCCACATGAATAATTTTTTTGCTTTTGTTGTGTCTTGATGTTGTTTACTGCTGTAGCATCATCATTATATCTTTGCTTTTCATATTTGTGCCAAGTATAGCCTCTGATTGCTAGAAAGTTCAAAAGTTGTGAGGTGCTGTACAGGAAACAGATTCTGTCCTTGGATAGAAAAATTCGTATAAAATCACCAGATCATCTTTTTGGTCTGAATTGTTTCGACAGCGTTCTCTATATAATTTTCTTTCGTGCGTCAGTTCTGAGTTTTTTTATTTGAGTTGCACAAGTATCCCGAACAGGTCAATTACTGCCTGCTGTTCTGTTTTTCACAGATTCTGTCCTGTTTTGCCTTACCTTCACTTTGCAAATTGAGAACTTGCTTTTTCTTTGCAAAAACCTTTTGGCAATCTTGAGAAACAGTAGAACTTCAAGAATATCTTTATTTCCAGCAAGGTATAATTATTTTATTAAGGGTACTAACCTCGCTAATCAGATTATGATGAGTTGTGTATGAAGGGAGTTTTCAAGTGTGCGAGGGAAGATGATAAAAAGATTCAGGAGTGTCAAGCGCTCAAGCTTGGGGATGCCCCCGTGCACCCCCAAGAAATATTCAAGGAGACTCAAGCGTCTAAGCTTGGGGATGCCCCAGTGCATCCCCTTCTCCATCAACATTATCAGTTCGTCTTTCGTTTCGCTATATTTTTATCACTTCATGTGTTATGTGCTATGCTTGGAGCGTCTTGCTTTTAGTTTTCTTTTTAGTTTTTCATAACAAGTCGGAACTCAGCATTCCTTTATGTGGGAGAGAAACACGCTCCACTTCTACCTAGAACATTACATAGAATTTTCATATCTATGCTGTGTGTGTTCTTTGTCTTTTAATAGCTACTATCGTGCTCTGCTCTTAGTATTCATGTTTATCTTTTCAAGAGCTTTTATTTAGTTGGTTGCTTGAACTCTCTTTAATTACCATGCTCACCTTATTAAGAGAGTTTGCTTCCGTTGCATGGGTTAATGTGTCTGTGATAAAGATGCTACTTTCATGATGGTGCTTAGTAGTTCAGGTTTTCTTTTGGTTAATCTCAAATAGCTGGGGGGTTCCCAATGTGTCATTGGAGTACCAACTTGGTTTGTTTGCCTATGATGTGGTATGGTTTAGTAATATCTTCCTTCGAGAATTTATTTTGATTGACTTGGCGTATGCTCACGCATATTTAAGACTGTAAAGAAAGTCTGTCAAGCCTTGATGATCTTTTGTTTCTAAGTAGCGATATAACTACCATGCCTGATTCAATATTGCTTTGTCGCTCTGCATGATTATGACTGTCATTGCTCTCTTAGTTGGTCGCTCCCAGTCTTTTGCTAACCTGCAAACTAACCATGCGATACATAGCTCATGGGAAAATAGCCTAAAAACTGTTGTGGTAAGAATATGTTGCTTATGTATCTTATTTCTTATAAGTTGCTTGCTGAGCGGTAACCATGTTTCTGGGGACGCCATCAACTGTCACACTTTTGTTGAATATCATGTGAGTTGCTATGCATGTTCGTCTTGTCTGAAGTAAGGGTGATTTACCGTGGGTTGAATTAATATGCATATTGTTAGAGAAGAACATTGGGCCGCCAACCAAAGCCATGCATCATGGTGGAAGTTTTAGCTTGGACCTTAATCCTCAATCTCTCATGAGAATATGCTTATGCATTAAAGAGGAGTCCATCATCTATTTTCTATGTTGTCCCGATATGGATGTCCTCAAGTTGAGATCTATCAAAAACGAGAAATCAACTGTGATCTATCTCCTTGGACCTTTGTACAGGTGGCATAGAGGTACCCCTTTGTGACACTTGGTTAAAACATATGCAATGCAATGATAACCCATGGGGATCCGAGCTAATTAGGACAAGGAGCGAGCACTATTGGTATTCGATGAATGAGGCTTGCAACTTACAGGATGTTTTATGCATGACACATATGAAGTACTACTACCGTTGACACAATTGCTTCCATGTTTCAAAATAAAAAGCTTTAGCACTTAACCTTTCTTTTACCTTTATGTTGAAGCACCAACTACTGAGAGCATGATTGTCATTCTAAGTGTAATGTGCATTGTTCCAAAGTAGCATTGTCTTTTGCATGATTGTGATATCGTTTATTCTGAAATGAATGTATCTAGTCATCACTTAAACCTTGAAGGTGCCCCTGCACTTATGTTTTGCATCACTAAAGGGGGCAAGCTAGATATCACTTTATCATATTTGCACATCATGTTCATTACAAATCTTTTTGATGTTTCAGTTTCATATTGTAAAACTTTCAGTCATTTGTGATTTTCTCTTGAGACAACTTAATTACTTTAGAATCATTGTCTCAGTAAGCTTTTGTCATATGACTATGAGAAAGTCTTATATGGTTAATAGCATGTCACCACAGAAATTATTCTTGTTATCATTTACCTACTCGAGGACGAGCAGGAATTAAGCTTGGGGATGTTGATACGTCCAAAACGTATCTATAATTTCTGCTTGCTCCATGCCACTTTTGGGTGATATTGCTATGATATTCATACACTTCCATACACTTTTGATCATATTTGGACTAACTTACTAATCCAGTGCACCCCAGTGCCAGTTTCTGTTTTCGGCTGTTTTTGTATTTCAGGTTTTCACGTTTCGAGAACTGCCCAGAAAAATTATATAAAAAATCAGCGATCCGGGAACGACACTGCCTCCGAAGGGCAGCCTGGGGGGGGGGCACAGGGGCTCCAGGCGCCCTGTGGGCGCCCCCCCCCTGGGCCGCGCCGGGGGGGCGCCTGGGCCCCCCGAAGCCCGTCCAATGCCCCCCTTTGGCATATATTTAGAGGGACCTCTGAAACCCTCAGAACAGGACTTATTTTCGCGATCCCATCTCTGTTCCGCCGCCGCCGCCGCTTCCAAGATCGGGAGCACCAGGAGAACTCATCCCGGCACCCTGCCGGAGGGGAGGATCACCACCGGGAGCTTCTCCACCACCATGGACGCCTCCCGGATGACTCGTGAGTAGTCTCCCTTGGACCATGAGTCCATGACCAGTAGCTATGTGATGTTCTCCTCCCGTTCTTGTGCTTCACTAATTAGTCCTCGTGAGCTGCCCTACATGATCGAGGCACCTATGTAATCCTTATGCTGTTGCTATGTTGAGTTTGCTGGGATCCGATGGATTATGAGATTATGTTCAGATTGATCTTGAGTAATATATTTGATTCACCTCTTTTATATTTTAGTTCATAAGTAATTCTTGCATGTTCTCCGTTGTTATTTATTGCTTTGGCCGAGTAGTAGGTAGTGACTCCAAGAGGGAACGTTATGCTTGATTGTGGGTTCATGCCCCTCGATGACTAGCTTGAGTGACAGAAACATGAGTCTAGGGGATGTGATGTTGCCACAAGGGGGAAAACAACGGTGCTTGTGCCCGCGGGTGCAAGGATTGTTTACTTTACGCAAAGTTCTTTTAATGCAGTTGTTTGTTGCATTGAGTTTACACTATGGGTGGGACTCGCAACTTAATACCAGCGAGATGTTCTGGATAGATATCTTAAGGTGGAAGATTAGTAGTAGATATTGATGGATTTCGGTCTACTTACTTTGGCGTACCGCCCATGCTTTGAACCTCAACCTTTCTTGCAATGTAGTCAGCATTGGTTTGCGTTCGTGGTCCTGTCAATTGCCCAGCTGTAATTTGTTTACCTCACATACCTGTTTTATCGTCTTTTGGGAGAGAGACATCACTAGTGAACATCATGAGACTCCGGTCCATATTACCATCATTGATCACATCCACTATTTACTTTCCGCTATTTACTTACTATCGCAAAAACTATCTATCACTACTATCATTGCTTTTAATCCTTTGTGAACTACAAGGCCGGAGAGATTGACAACCTCTCTATACTCGTTGGGAGCAAAGTTATTTGTATCTGTGTGCAGGTCCACGTTGATTGCTACTAATCTGGCGCCGTAGCAATTGACACCTACTTGTTGAACCTAGGAGTCTCTGGGGATTCGATCCTTGGCATCTTTGCTAGGGGAAAACACTTCTACTTACTGCATCTTACACCTTCCACTTGGGGTAACCAACGAGGGGTTCGAGGCCCATCAGTGGTGCCCACGAGGGTGGGGGGCGCGCCCCCCTATATGGCACGCCCCCCTGCCTCGTGGGCCCCATGTTTGGCCCCCGATGCCCTCCTTCCTCCTATATATGCCTACGTACCCCGAAACCATCAGAACAACAGAGAAAACCCTAGTTCCACCGCCTTAACCTTCCGTTCCCGTGAGATCCCATCTTGGGGCCTGTTTCGGAGCTCCTCCGGAGGGGGGATCTACCACGGAGTGCTTCTACATCATCATCATCGCCTCACCATGAGTTGTGAGTAGTTTACCATAGACCTTCGGGTCCATAGCTAGTATCTAGATGGCTTCTTCTCTCTCTTTGGATCTCAATACAAAGTTCTCCACGGTCTTCAAGGAGATCTATTCGATGTAATCTCTTTTTGCGGTGTGTTTGTCGAGATCCGATGAATTGTGGGTTTACGATCAAGATTATCTATGAGAAATATTTGGTTCTTCTCTGAACTCTTTATGTATGATTATAATATCCTTGCAAGTCTTTCCGAATTATTGGTTTGGTTTGGCCTACTAGATCTATAGTTCTTGCAATGGGAGAAGTGCTTGGCTTTGGGTTCAATCTTGCGGTGTCCTTTTCCAGTGACAATAGGGGCAGCAAGGCACGTATTGTATTATTGCCATCGAGGATAAAATGATGGGGTTTATATCACTAAGTTTGAGTTTATCCCTCTACATCATGTCATCTTGCTTAAGGCGTTACTCTGTTCTTATGAACTCAATACACTAGATGCATGCTGGATAGCGGTCGATGTGTGGAGTAATAGTAGTAGATGCAGAATTGTTTCGGTCTACTTGTCTCAGACGTGATGCCTATATATAATGATCAAGCCTAGATAGTCTCATAATTATTCGTTTTTCTATCAATTGTTTGACAGTAATTTGTTTACCCGCCGTAGAATATCGCTATCATGAGAGAAGCCACTAGAGAACACTATGGCCCCCGGGTCTATTCTCAACATATCAATCTACAATCTACTTTCCTTTTCCGCTTTTATTTTCTGTTCTTATAACCAAAAATACCAAAAATATCAAACTATCATCTCTATCAGATCTCACTTTCGTAAGTGATCGTAAAGGGATTGACAACCCCTTATCGCGTTGGCTGCGAAGTTCTTATTTGTTTGTGCAGGTGCGAGTGACTCGCGCGTGGTTTCCTACTGGATTGATACCTTGATTCTCAAAAACTGAGGGTAATACTTACGCTACTGTGCTGCATCACCCTTTCCTCTTCAAGGGAATACAACGCAAGCTCGAGAAGTAGCAAGAAGAATTTCTGGCGCCGTCGCCGGGGAGGCTTACGCAAAAGTCGTATACCAAGTACCTATCACAAACCCTTATCCTTCGCATTACATTTTTGCCTCTCGTTTTCGTCTCCCCCACTTCACGCTTGCCGTTTTATTTTCCCTTCTTCTGCCGTGTGTTTATCGTCCGTTTGTCTCTTGTTTGCTTGTGTGCTATGTGCCCTCAACTAGCTTGCATCTTCGCTTGCTAAAGTATGTATCCTCATCCACTTGCTAATCTCTTTAAGAGATCCCATTATGTTGAACCTATTGCTAGTGAGCTGCATGCACTAGATTATCTTTATGAGGTTTTGCTCAAAATTTATGAATCTGAAAATTGTGACAAAGTGTTGAAAGAAAAAAAAATTATGAAGTGATTCACGATAGCTCTTTTAATGAAAAGCATGATTGCAATGATGTTATTATAAATTCTATTAATGTCAATTGTGCTAATGATATGCAAAACCCTAAGCTTGGGGATGCTTATTTTGATATGCCCACTACTTGTTGCAATGATCATGATTGGGGTGATGCTTCTTACGATCTTGAAAATTTATTTAAGCCCCATGATGAATATGAGATTGATAATAATGTTTGCAATAATATTGAAAGTGGGTTTGAAGAAGTCATGACTTTAGTTAATGTTAATACCACTCTTTTGGAAGAGTGTCGACTTCGCATGCATATGGATCGTGTTGAGAATATGTTATGTGATAGCTATATTGTTGAATTTGCTTATGATCATACATGCAATTATTATGAGGGAGGAAAATATGGTTGTAGAGATCTTCATGTTACTAAATTACCTCTCTTCGTGTTGAGATTGATCTTGTTTATTTCTTCTTCCTTGCATATGCTAGATCTTGCTTGTCTTGGTAATTTGTTTTCCTATAAGATGCCTATGCATAGGAATTATGTTAGACTCAGATGTGTTTGTCACATGTTTTATGATGCTCTTTTTGTGCTTCAATTCTTATCTTTCATGTGAGCATCATTGAATTCTCAAGCCTATCTTAATGGCTATAAACGATAGCGCTTGTTGGGAGGCAACCCAATTTTATATTTTTTTGTTTTTGCTTCTTTTTAGGAATAAATATTGCATCTAGCTTATGTTTAGATGTGGTTTTGTATTTTGCATAGTGTTTGTGCCAAGTAGAACCTTTGGAAAGACTTGTGTGAAGTTTATGTGATCTTGCTGTGAAAAACAGAATCGTTAGCGCTCGCTAGAATGGTCATCAGATTTTACTAGAGCGTGCTATTTAGTTGATTCTTTTTGCAGATGATTAATAGACAAATTCATATGACACGCTTCATATTGTCATATTGCCATGCATGATCATGTAGTTGACATCGTATTTGTGCCAAAGCCACCATGCATAATTTTTCATACATGTCACTCTTGATTCATTGCACATCCCGGTACACAGCCGGGGGCATTCATGTAGAGTCATACTTTGTTCTAGTATCGAGTTGTAATATCGAGTTGTAAATCAATAAAAGTGTGATGATCATCATTAGAGAGGTGATTTCCTATGCATGGTGGTAGCTACGCACGCATGGTGGCAACTACACACTCTTTGTTATATTTCCTTTTTTAATATATGAGGTGTCGGGTTTCTTGTGGCATTGGCACAAGTGCATTTTTGTTATATAGAAATGACTTTTTCTCACTTCTCTTCGTCTTTTTTATTATATCTTGGACACCAGTGCCTTTTTGTTATGTAGAGAGGGGCTTTACTTACCTTTTTGGCATAATTGCATGTTTGCTTGCCTAGCTAGTTCAAAGTCGCGATATTTTCGTTATAGAGTTATTTTGTATAGTCAAAAATAATTTATCAAAATAATTAGAGATAAAAATTGGGGTCGTGCGTAGCTACCACCATGGGTAGCAAATTATTTCTGAACCTATGTATACAGTATGACATGCTGAGACTGGCGGATGCACCTTTGGGTGTGTAAGGCCACTTTTTTTCCCGTTTTTTGCCGGCCGATCGTGCATCAGAGCAGGGTCCAAGATTGATGATCATGTTACATTATTTTGCTTGTTTGATGGGATTGACACATTAATGCATGCTTACTTTGTTTACGAGAGAAGCATGCATAAGTGCAATGGAAAGAGGGGAGACCGATGCAAATGCATGACGAGTAAAAGAAGCAGGAGGGATGCATGCATGACTGTGCCGGAATGTAGTACATTCGGTTAATTCAGGTAAAATGCATGCAAACCATATACCTTACTTATGCAGACATGTGGGTAGGAAGGCTATCAAGCTAACCATCCCTTCCACCTGCCATATATATCTCTATGGTTTCTTGTCTATATAGGGTATTAACCATCCACAGCACAGAACCAACCTAGTTAGCTGGCCCGTGAAGATGAAGTTTGTCACGAACTAGATAACTCGTGTTATATGGCCCATGGCCAACAAGTTTCCAACTGAACTTAAGCGTGGGAGATTGGAGCAAACAAAACTACAGTGACATCTCATATTGTTCGCCGACCACAACCTTACAACCTCCAAGAGTGAACCTCCTGCCGATCGCTCGCGCATGCCACATCCCCAGTTTTTACTGTATATCAAAGTAGAAAAAATGTAGGGATGGTTCCCTTCCTTCCATAGGAAGGCAACCTGTGCTTTTCCTTCGCTCCACATCGCCCCCCGCAAACTCCTTTTTACCGGAGGCGGGATGTACCGGAGCCGCATCTGCCGTTGGCGTTGTTTGCATTCGTGCCGCTCGATGGCCCACCTGTTTGTATATCAGTGTATTCCATCTTATGGGCCGCTGTATTCACCATTACGTCAAATCAATGTCAGATCGATCGGACACATGTCAGGCGAGAGAGAGAGAGTCTATCCTGGCGTTGTATGTTTCCTTTTATTTTCTCTTTAGGATTTTCAATCATTTCTATCTTTTAAACCATACTGTTATTTTTGAAATATTTTATATATTTTAATTCCTGAAGCCAAGAGCTTTAGTATAAGACCAAATTTGGATGCATTTCAAACATGTTTTAATTTCAACATTTCAAATGACTGAAATTAGGTTTCTGAAACAAGCGAAATATGTTTTTTGAAATAATTGAAATAAGTTTTTTTTCATTGATTGAAATCAATTTTTAAATATGTTTTCTCAACTGAGTGAAGTATGTTTTCTCAACCGTGTGAAATTATTTTCTTTAGATGAGTGAAATTTGTTTTCCATAAACGTGACACATATTTCGGTGTGAAATACGTTAAATATAGTGAAATGTGATTTCTAAAATGAGTGAAATCTAACTTTTGTAAACAGGTGTAATGTGTTTTCTGAATCTAGTGAAATGTGAAACTGACTGAAAGATTTTCTGAAATGAGTAAAATAGGTTTTTGAAATAATTGGAATTAGTTATTTTCATTGAGTGAAATCAATTTTGAAATATGTTTTCTCAACCGTGCGAAATTATTTTCTTTAGATGTGTGAAATTTGTTTTTTATACACATGACACATATTTCGGTGTGAAATACGTTAAATATAGTGAAATGTGATTCAGAAAAAATATAGTGAGAAGGATGAGTGAAATCTTTCATTGAAACAAGTGAAATTGTTATTTCAATTTAGTGACTGTAATGACTTTTTGTGAATCTAGCGAAATGAGTGAAATATATCTTTTGTAATTAGTATAATCTGATTTAACAAGTGAAATATAGTATTATAATTGACTGAGTGTAATGCGTTTTCTGAAATGAGTGAAATGTGAGCAATATATCCACTGTTCCGTGAAACTGTCTATTTCAATGTTCGAAACTGTCTATTTCAATGTTCTGAAAGTAGTGAAATGGGTGAAATCTATCTTTTGGAATGAGTGAAATCAATTTTTTTGGTGTGGGGAAATATGTTAAATGGGTTATTTCAAATACATTCAAATGATTATTTTAAAAATATGAAATTGGTATTTATGAAATACATGAAACATATTTCAATGTCTTTGTCAAGTTGTTTATTCAATGTGCGAAACTAATGTTTGTGAAACACAACTAGAACTGAAATATGAAAGCTATAAATTTCAAATTGTTCAAAATATATCCAAGATCGGTCTTGTTTCAAAGGTCTTGTCGCTCTGAATTCAAATATATATTTTTCCAAAAACAGAGTTTAGATTCAAAGCATACTTATCATCCAATTTTTTTCCAAAAACTTTAATGGAAATCTTGCGGTGGGAGAGAGAGGAGGATAATAAATGTGCCATGCATGCTAAGGTCCTATCCCCTGACAAAAGCTGCTACATGCAAAGGGATCCACACTTGTATTACAAATGTATATAGTTGGAGCTGCAATTATTAGTTTATACAGACAAAGACCACACGGATCTTGATGAAATGGACAAAGGGTGGATCCAACACCGGTACATCCCGCCTCCGGTAAAATTACTTTATTGGCATCGCCCCCATCCACTCTCGCACACAATCTTCGCCACCTCCGCATCCAGATCCGCATCGCTCTCCCGCGACCATACGCAGCCGCCTCGGCCACTTCTCTCGCGCCTTTTCCTCCCCGTTCCTCTCTCCTAGCATATCTCTAGCCCTCCACCTCTCCCTTTCTTCCCCGAGCACGGCAGCGGAAGGGGCCGCTATGGGAGAGAGCTTGTACACCCCTAACAGACGACGTCGCTGCTCCCGACCTCGGCCTCGTCTGCAGCAGCGGCAGGGACCTCTACCCGTGGGTCTCTGTCTCGCTGCTCATCCTCCGGGACGGGACTCACTGTGGGCGCCTTAGCATCGGTGGCCACGCAAAGGAGGGACGTGCTCCTGGTCGGGATCTCCGTGCTCCCGCTCCTGTGCCTCGGTGATGCGGCCATCCATGTTTGATGTCGTCACTGGTGAGTAGTGCTCTACTCAGCGTCGGGATGACCTATGAGATTCTTAGTTTGAAATCTGATGCGATTCTCCTGAAAAATAATGCAACTGTTTCTTGAGACAACTTTCGAATCACTACGGAACCTTGGAGATTTTCTGAAACTGTAGTCCCAAGCTCTGCAAATGGCTAGCCAGCTAGGCTAATCATCGCCCTGAGGAAATCAAAATCTTCTGTGGGAATGGCCACTCTGGATGTTCTGAACCATCCATGTTACGAAATAGTTTGGCCAAATCATTAGGTGATGTAAGATGTTTTTTAATATTAGTGTAGTGTCAAAACTTGTCTTATATTATGGGACGGAGGGAGTATTTTAAACATGAGAAAACACAGGATGCATCTTCACAGCAGAGTTGCAGTTGCAGGATGAATATGCAGAGGTATAACTTGATTATGTTATATCCAGTCGACAAATTGTATCTAACAAAAGTTTTTTTACCCCAGAATAGGATAAAAAGAGGACGAGAAATACTGGATACTCGAGCTGTGAGGCAACGCATTGCGTGGACCATCTCCACCAAACCAGGCATCTCATCATGATCAAGAACACCAGACAAACGGAAATGCAGGTCCGTTTCGTCAGCAAACAACCATAAATCGGTTAAAGGCTTTGGCCCATCAGTAGACAGCCTCTTTTGCAGGTCTGATTCCGCCTTATTTGCTCTAGTAACAGACCAAATGAGCTCCGGTGTGGAGAAGGTGTAAGAAACTGATCTATTATTTCAAGTAGTACCTTCTAATTTTGCAACATACCCCCTCCGTCCCACAATATAAAAGCGTTGTTGACACTACACTAGTGTAAAAGACGCTCTTATATTATGGGACAGAGGGAGTAGCTTCTAGTTTGTATCAATACGTTTGGACTTGTTTGTAGATCTATTTAATGTGTAATAAAATTCTATCTAGGATGGCGAAAGTTTGTACCAAAACTTCTGTCAGAGATGAGCCGCATTGTTGTGGACTGCCTTCTTTTTTGGCACATTTTTGTTGTATTCAGGGGGTTTCATAACCCACAATATAATTTGGCATGTCCGCCCATTTAGAAGTTTTCAAACCGTCATACTTTTTTAACATTCTACAAGCATGAACTTATCATTCTTGACATGCAATTGCTCACTGCTAGCTACAACTACTTAACAAAATCCAGCAATACACTGCAACTATGCAATATCAGAAGGATTTTAGCTACACAAAGTTACAAGCACCAGCATCCACACTCCGTCAGGCCTCCCCGCTCAACGCATTTCTGACCGGTAGATGTTCTACTATGGTCTCCTTTCATTTTGTGGCTTTGGTCGCGGCCTACCCGGTGATTGTTAGCTCTCAAGCCAACTGATATCTCTTTCCTCTTTCTTTGCCACTTCTAGCAGTCCAATTGCTCAAAATTAACCTGCTTCGGGATTACATGCAAGAAATTAACTTCATTTTTCCAATTATAAGTTATTACAAGATCTACTGAATAACTTATTTTTTCTAATTGCAAACTATGACATGGGTCAAAATAACTATAAAGTAACTCCAAGGCACGGTTTCAAACAGCTCATATCCACTTCTAACTCTCAGTGCTGCGGGTTCCGAGCAATTCATGTGCCCCGCCTAAAACAAAAAATGAAGAAGTTGGAGAGCGTTGGTTATTATATTCTGGTATCTTCCCATCTCTCAAATTTGAATCGATATTGTTCTTAAAGATATATTTGTACAACTACAATTGGACATTCCATATACTCCATGGTCTTAACTGCTGGGCATGCAAAGAGCTATCATGTATGTACATATCTTATATAGAACTTACAAGAGCTTTAAACCGCAGCAAAGTTCCACTTCCATTTGTACCGGACCATCACATTTTTCCAACCTGTACCTTGTATCATAAAATATTCATGTCACAAATTTTCAATTGTTTAGACCAATGTGACACTGTAGATTGAAATCAATTATTTTGCTCTGTCATGCATTGTGCATATTCAAGGCATGTCTATATGGTGTCTTTTTCTCATGGGTTGGACCTGAACTGGATACAAATCTGCGACAAAGTTAGGATGGCTATTTTCTCATAGCTGGTCATGTTGGCTTTATGTGGCAAACAATTCAGTCTTCATCATGCCCTATGCACCTAAAATTTCTATCTGCTCACGCTTATGTGTGTATTAGTATTGATTGTTGCAGAGAAGTCTGCCTCTATATATATCCCCAACTGATTTCATTTGCCACCAGATTTCGTGTCCACTTCCACCAGTTAGCTAGCAATCAGTCTTTGCGCTTAATTGCTCTACAATGGTGTCATTCACGGGTACTAGCATAATCACTACATTTAGGTGAGAGATTGGAGAGAACCAACATGTTACTGGGTAGGCTTTTCCCACTGGAACAGAATCAGTGCAAGGTATCGCTACATCTTCTTCTGTGATGCAGTTGGCGCAAGGTGACATGAACCTACGGGCACAGGGTATTGGCGAGGCTCCCTTTACAACAGTCCCTTCACTATGTTCCATATGGAGTTTTACCAGAGGCATACGCGAGCTTTGCCGCGCCGTTCTCTCCTTCTATATGATATTTTTTTAATGTTTGATTCATTATATTTATTCGAATACGTTAAATATGCCAATAACATGAAAATATATCGATGACTATGCTATCTAATGAAATCATGTCAATTTGCTATGATCAAGTTCATACTAATAATAAGGGGTGACTACTATATTTGTTTCCACCCTAACATGGCTTACCTGACCCTATTAATATCTCATTACTAACCGAATCAATTTTAACTATCATAAGAACATTTTCCAATCAATTATGAACTAATTATTTTATGGACTCATTTTCTTGGTACACATACAAACATAGAATAAATTCTCAAAACACGATGTAATTATGTATGCGTGCACGCGCGCGCACACAGACACACACATATTAATCAGATTGGGTTAGCTGAATAAAAATTACACACTGTGCTGATATATCAGTAACATTTTTTTTTAGGCCCAAACTTCTGAGGGCCCCCAAACTTTTTATATAGGTCTAAAATAAACCTAAGCGCTATTGGGCATGCTGGCGCTGGAGTTGGGCTGGAGACCTAGAGTGGAGGCGACGAGGCCATCAAGCGCAATCCTCGTCCACTCGATCTAACATGATCGCTACAGGAAAGGAATCGATATCGGGCCACAGGAATGGAATCTTTTTGTTTTTGCGAGACACTGGAAAGGAATCGGGATTGTCCCTGCCATCGGGGATCGTCTCGCAGCCTCGCAGGGCAACTCTTGATTTGTTTGTGAGAAAAAGTCCATTTTAAACCCTAAACTTGTATAGGTTCGACCCTTAAATCAAAATTCCGGTCGATTGCACCCTAAACTAAACTATGCAATCCCGGTCTAAATTTAGCCTTCACATCGTTTGGCAAACAAGGATTGCTGGGATGGCTGGGATTGGTGCCATTGGGCTCTGTTCCCCACAGGGCCGGCCCGCTTTAGCTTTTTTTTCCTTCTTTAATACGCGCGGTTTTTCCTTCTTCAATCAAAACTGCAAAAATAAGCACGGGTGACGCGATCCCAAGACTCCTGATGTTGGTCGATGGAAGTCACCACCAGGACAGTACATCCGCTTTCTTTTCTTTTTCTTTTTTCTTTTTGTTTCTTTTTTATCCTTCTCTTTCTTTTTATTTTTCGTTTTCCATTTTGTCTTAATTCATGGCCATCTTAGCAGGAAACAGAAAACGAAAAAAAAATGTCGTGAACCAGATTTTTTAAAGCAAAAAGAGGTCACTATTTTTAAAAAAATCATGAATTTAGAAAAAGTTCAATTTTCTGAAAGCAAGTTCTCGGACTTCGGATTTATTTATTTATAAAACTGATGAAAAGAGTTCGTGGATCTGAAAAAACTTTACGATTTTGAAAAAGTCCACGAATTCTGTAAAAAGGTTCATGAATTTTAGAAATAGAACTGAAAAAGTTTCACACATTAGATAAAAAAGGGAAAAGAACTTTATAAGGAGCTTGCACGAACAAAATATAGAAGAAATTGGAATAAATTTTTCACAAGAGATGTTAGTGCTTTCTATAAAATTGTTCTCATTTTCCAAAAAGTATTCATAGATCAAAAGATGTTCTCAGATTCAAAAGATGGCCGTGTATTAAAGAAGTTCGCGGATTTCAAAATATACTCGTATTATCTATTTTGTTTGGAATTCGAAATTATTTTCTTTGGTCAAAGAAGAAATTCGAATTCCAGATATATTTTCGTTATCAGGACAACATTAGGCATTTAATTGTTTTCCTAAATTTTCAAGAAACATTCAAAATTTTGTAAAAATTGTTTTGGATGTCCCGCTTCGGTGAGATTCGAAAAGAAAAGCAGCACTTCATTTGCACCATCAACAACTAATTGGTCCAGTGGCTACTGGAACACGTTCAGGAGTAAGCAGTTGCGTGTTCGATTCCTGACTTCGCCGCGCACATTTCTATTTCTATTTCTATGTGTATGCAAAGAAAGTCCAATAGGTGCTCCCGTTTTTTTTAGCAGTGTAACAATAAAAAAGACATTTTTATCAGACAAAAAAATACAAATGGGCTGGCCCAGCACGGAGGACGGGCCCTCCAGCCAGACGAATCCCTGCCACGTCAGTATTTTATGCCTCAAATATTTTCAGGGTTCGATTTAGACCGGGATTGGATAGTTCAGGGTGCAATCGACCGGGATTTCGACTTGATGGTTCATTTCGCCGAACCTCTACGAGTTCAGGGTTTGAAATAGACTGTTTCCTTTCTTTGTGGCTACACGAAAGGAATCGTCGTGTAGTCGCCACTCGCGAGGGCCTGCTCGTCGCCTCGTCTATTCGCCTCGTCCCTAGCCATTAGACCGATCGAAATTCAGATTCAGGCTGACACGATGACAGGCCGCTGCCGGCGTTGCCTTGCTCGCCTCCTCTCTCAAATTTCAGACTCGTCGATGTCGTCTCGTCGATCGGTGACCAACTCCAGCCTCCAGGTACTTAGCGACTCCTTCTTTATTTTGTGTTTCAATAATACATATTTGAGTCATCATGCGGAAACATCAGTCTGGTGCCTATAAGCGCAAGAACAAAACTTAATTAATAAATCTTATAAAGATAGTATGGACAAATTTGTTAGAAAAGAAGCACCGCAAGTGTCATCTGGTAATCAATCTGTTGATCCTTCTACGCTTGCACTTACAATTGTTCCCTACAATGATTCTAGAGATGGTCAGACAGAGAGGTAATTAATATGTCCAATCGTTATGTAAGACATTATATTATATACATTATAATATTTTTCCTACGATGTATATATATATATATACATTATAATAACTCGTTAGTTCATTTTTTGTGAGATTGAGTCCCATTTTTTAGTTTCCCACGGCCCTAAATTTATATTATAACCATAAGTAGTAATATACCTTAGATGTTTTGTGATTGTATAGTTTACTATGAGCTCAAAGAAAAAAATACATGTGGATCTTTGGGCATGCCTAAATGCATCAATACAGGCATCTCAACTCATTTATCATTGCATTGGGCAAAAGGTAAAGAAGCCAAAAAAACATATTTATCCAAATATGTGTAGAAATTCCCAGGATTTTCTTTACATATATAGCTTGCATTTTGACCGAAAGCTTGAATTAGTATGTCGATTCCTAAGTGCATTGCCACATAATAAATATGACACTAACTCGGCCATTCACCATACTTCAGGAATAAGAACATAGATAGAAATTTTCAACAAAACATCTATCTTGGAGTAGATTTCTGATATAAAACATGAGAGTTAGCACAAATTCATACCATGAGGATATGGGGACCAAGGATCCAGGGGCAGTATAGCCATCAAACGGAAACTATAAGATTACCTCTAGAAAAACTTACACTATTTGTATCAGCAACACAAAGATACAGTAGTATAGTAGCTTCTCTCCACTGCACCAGCAGACCTGTATCTATTCCTAACATAGCGAGGAAAACGATAATAAATGTAACAATAGATGAAAAATACACTGCAAATGAAAATCTACCATTGAGCATGCCTGATTGGTAAAGAAATGTTGCAGACCATGCAAATAAATAAAGGTACATTCTGCAATGTATGGATGAGCTGAACTAATTTATCTGTGAAGAAAGTAATGAGAGATTTTGTCAACTAAGAATTCAAACAGCTTGTTCGAGGAAACTAAATTTACAAATAAAACGTATTCATTGCTTTGCAAAATATGTTGCCGTTATCATCAATATTGTGGTGAAACTGTACGTGAAAGTTAATAGTAAGACAATGGAAAATTATATTCACTCTTTACCACTGTAAGGAAGATAACTTTGCCATACCGACCTCTAGTTCATAGGGCGGCAAGGGCATTGTGGACACCAATCCAGGTGTCACTCGCATTCCCGTTGTAATGTTCTTTACTAATCACCCACCGCAAGTGGTGCTCTCTCTTCTAGTCAACTTCGTATATAAACAGGCCTAGTGCAGAGAGAGCCTTGGCTCAGTGGTTGGGTATGCGGTTGTGCAGCCCAATGACCCGAGTTCAATTTCCTGAATTGGCAGGTGATGCACATGGGTTTCCCCCCGTTTATTGAGGATCAAGCTTGATGTGTGGTGGAACCACTCATCAAGAAATATCTTGATACTCATTGAAAAAATATTCTGAGGACCATGTTTATCTTGGTACTCATACTAAAATGGCCGTATGCATCCTTAGTTGGTGCAGAGGCAGGGAAGTGAAAATCTCTCCCATTTTTAAGGTCCACAACGTCACCATCTGATTCTTAAGTACAAAACACAACCATCACTCTCTCGCGCACTACAGCCTATGACTAGGGCGTCTAGTTCTGGCCCTCGCTGGGTTCTAGGCCCTCGCTGGGTCTAACGACGAAGACGACTCGGACGGGGACTGCGCCGGCGACTCGCCGGAGGTGTACTCGCCGACGCCTTCGGATTTGATTTGTGAGGCTTTCAACCCCGGGTATTCGAAGGAGGAAGTGGCCACGACTGTGGATGAAGTCGTGCCGATGGACGATCCAGCGAGGCTAGGACTGCGCCCCGAGGACAAGGTGGAGGTGGTTCGCCGGATTATTCACCGGAGAACGGCTGCATCCACGATCCGGCCATGGAAAGGCCCCCTTCCCAAGGTATGTATCCAGCCCATTACTTTGTCAGATTTCATCTTGCCGGACTCCTGGACTCGTGTGACTAGAAAGAAGAGGAGGAGGGCCAGGCCCGGAGATCCGGACGGCGGACGAGATCTGGGCGGCCAGGGCATTGCGTTTGAACTCGCTGCTGGGCTTGTCTGGGCCTGTGGTCGAGCGGGCCGTGCCAGAGTGTAACATGCCTGGGTATGTGGCCCAGCATGTGGTTGACCGATCGTTGCAGATTGGACCGGGAAGCACTCGGTATGAGGCCCTGGATGCTACTGTCCACGATGCTAACACCACGATCGCATGCACGTCGGTGCTCGTTTCTCTCGACCGTGATCGTGCTGCGCTGCCGGCGCCGCCTAGGGTTTCTCGTCGCTCCGCTTTGCCTGGGTTCCCTAAGTGCGGACCTGGCCACGCCACTCGCATTCTTCCTCTCGGGGCCATGGCGGGGCACGGAGGCGGGCCGCCGGGACCAAGGCCTCCTGCGAACATCGGGACCGTGACAACTGGAAGGGGCGGTGCTGCTCCGCCGGGCCAGCGTCCTCCGGCGGCTCCGTCTCCCGTGCTTGCCGCTGCGGGGCGAGGCGCCGACCAGGGGCCGAGACCTCAGACGCCCGGGGCTGCAGTGGTGCCGCAGCGCAAGCAATCGTAGGCGCCGAGGCAACATCCCATGGTTGCGCTGCCCCCCCCCCCAATTATGTTGCAAGGACGCAGCAAAATCGTGCGGCGTCGGCGCCAACGCACTCCGCCGCCTTAGCAGCATGGCGATGGTGCCGCGGGGCTTGCTCGTGCTCCGGCTAACCGCGGTGGTTATGGACACCTCGGGGACAATGGGGCGATGATGGCTACAACGCCTACGGTGATGGCCAGCATCGTGGCTCATCGTCGTCGGGATGCGGACGTGGTTATGCCTGGAGGAGTGATTGTTCAGCAGAGATACCTTTTTCTGGCCCCCCGGGTGGGTTTGTTGAGGGGGCTTCTGGCCCAGATTACCGGCAGAGAGGTGGCTACCAAGGGTTCCGTGGCGGTCGTGGTGGGAGGAACCGCTACCGCCAACCTGCACAGCCTGTCGTTGTGGATCATTCCGCTCCATCAGAGGTGGCTGCCCCCGGACATACGCCGGAACTATTCGGTCAAGCTATGGAGGTGGTGACGGAGCTGGCTAGTGCTAAGGTGCCTACGATTGTGACTTTGGAGACGGCTGCTGAAGGTGCTGGGGACAAGAAAGAGGGCGAGAGAGCTTCCAAGTGGGCTCGGAAAAAAGGAAAAGATGATGTGTTACCGTTGTGGTGAAAAGGGTCACTTTATTGCTGAATGTGTGACTGAGTTATGTGATACCTGCCTCAAGCCAGCACATGACACGGGAGAGTGTCCGATTCTGCGTGATCAGATGCCGAGTATTAATATTTATGGAGTTTGCTGTGCCGAGTTGATGTTTTTTGAGTCTCCCAGTGCGAGGGAGATCCCTGAGGAACCACAGAACACTACCATGGGGATGGTCAAAGTTACAAAAGGCGGTGTGTCTGAGGCTCAGAATATTCAGAGGCTTGGTGAGTTAGCTCCAGGCAATTTTCGTTGGGAGCTGATTCGACTTGAGGCTAATATGTATAAGGCTGACTTCCCTACTACAGAGGATTTGGAGCGTTTTCTCAGTTTCAGGTTATGTCGAGTACCTGTCACAGAGTGCATTCTCGAGTTTCCCGAGTGGAAGATGGTGGATCCAAAAGGCAAGCCTCTTTCTCAAGTCTGGTTGCGATTCTCGGGGGCTCCTTCGAAGCTGCTTCACGATGCTAGGGTCGCTGCTAGCTTGGGGATTCTGGTCGGGAAAACTGAGAAGGTGGACATGGCTTTTACTAGAGAAAACGGAGCGGCCCACTTGCTGGTGAGTGTCCTGGATATCGAGGTTGTGCTTGACGAGGTCAAGTGGACATATAGGGGTCAGGTTTATATCCTTGAGAAGTTGAGATAGAGTTTGAGGACGGTGAGCTGTTCACTGAGGCGCTGGTAGGGACTGATGGGGATATGCATGAAAAGGATGATGGATCGGGTAAGTCGGAAGAGCGATAGGAGGATGTTGGGCATGAGTTGCCCAATGGCTCGGGTGTCGCCCCTCAGAAGACCGTGAATGGGGCTGTATCTTCAGCGTCGGTGCCTATGAACGTTTTGAGGTTTGGTTCTTTTCAGCCAGTTTCCGCCCCTCCCAGGTTGTGGAGCGATCGGGTGGAGTCTGAGGATGTGCTAGAACACACACTCCCTCCCCTAGATTTTTAGGAGGCCGACGATTCTATTGCTGAGAGCTTGGGGGTGATTCGCACTGCGATAACTTCGCTTGACCAGGTAAGTCGGAAGTCGCAAAGTATCACAAAGTCGTCAAAGTACTACAGCTCGCAAGAGAAGCGAAAAATAAAAGTAAAGCAAAGTTCATGCTAACAATCACAACCGGGATGGCAATAAAAAGGATAAGCTCCCTATACTCCTATCCTATTATGCGACCGCCATCCGAACCGGTTGAATATAGCCCGTGCGACCATCTCCCACTGGTTGCACCCAGTAAGCAAAGGCTCCCTGAATTCCATAGGAGTGAGTAAGGATCACGTACGGATCCAAGCCGTAGCTCTATAGATGACCTGCAAGAAAGTTAAATTGTGTTGTCTGTTAAATATCAAATCATTTATGCAATTCCTTATAGCCCACAATAGCGCACATATTCCAATCCAAATACGAGCAGCCATAGTATGTTCGACCCCAGTTAACCACGTTCCAAACAACGATGCAACGTCAACTGGAGGAGTAATGTTGAAGGCTATATGAATCGTTCTCCAAAGCAATTTAGCCAATGGGCATTCAAGAAATAAATGTTGTATTGTTTCATCATGATCACAAAAGCAACATCGTGGACTACCTATCCATCGTCTCTTAATTAAGTTGTCCTTTGTAAGAATTACTTGTTTGTGGACAAACCACATAAAGATTTTAATGCGCAAAGGAACCTTAATCTTCCAAATATGCAACGATCGCGAGATTGGGCCAGAATTAATCAAATCCATATAGAACGTTTTTACCATAAAAATCTCATTCTTAGCTAGTTTCCATTGCAAGGAATCCGGTTGATCAGAGAGTTTAACATCTATCAATCTCCGAACCAGGTGCATCCATGCAATCCATCGCTCACCAACTAGTGCGTCGTCTGAATTGAATATTCAAGGGGATCGTATGTAAAATTGTGCCTACGTAATCCTCCTCTCCGTTGCACAATGTTATACAGGGTAGGATATTGTACGGCTAGGGGCGTCTCTCCTAACCACGTATCCTCCCAGAACCTTGTTGACATCCCATTGCCAACCAGGAATTTGACCCTCCGAAAGAACAGGTCCTTTACTCGCATAAGCCCTTCCAGAATGGCGAGTCTGTGGGTCTCATGGTAACCTGAGTGAGTGTTTTGGACTAGAGATATTTATTAAGCAAAATATGTGTCCACATACCCTCCGACTCTGTCTCTAACCTGTAGAGCCATTTGCTCATGAGGCACTTGTTCTTGATTTCTAAGTTCTCAATACCGAGACCGCCTTGGTCTTTTGGTCGACAAAGAATGTCCCATCGCGCGAGACAGTATTTCCTCTTGGCCTCATCTGACTGCCAGAAGAACAGCGATCTGAAGAAATCAAGTCGTTTCTGTACCCCTTTCAGAATTTCGAAGAACGATAGTAGGAACATCGGCATACTAGTCAGTACTAAGTTAATAAACACTAGCCGACCTCCATAAGACATTAGCTTACCCTTCCAGCAACTAAGCTTTTTTTCTATTCGATCTTCGATGCATTTCCATTCTTTATTGGATACTTACGGTGGTGAATCGGTATACCCAAATAAGTGAATGGTTAAGAACCCAATCCACACCCAAACAATTGTCTATATGTGTCTTGTTCATCTTTGGCCTTCCCAAAACAGAACAACTCACTTTTGTGAAAGTTTATCTTTAAACCGGACAATTGTTCAAAAAGACATAAAATAAGCATCATATTACGCACCTTAGCAATGTCATGTTCCATGAATAGGATAGTGTCATCAGCATACTATAAGATGGATACTCCTCCATCAACCAAATGAGGAACTAACCCCTCCACTTGCCCATGCTGCTTGGCCCTGCCAATAAGAATAGCTAACATATCTGCCACTATATTAAACAGGAGAGGAGATATGGAATCTCCTTGTCTCAAACCCTTGTGTGTCTGAAAATAATGACCGATATCATCATTAACCTTGATTCCGACACTACCCTTCTGAACTTGAGAACCCACTTGGTTCCGCCAGACGTCACTAAATCCTTTCATGCGCATTGCCTGTTGTAGGAAAGGCCACTTAACTTTATCATACGCCTTCTCAAAATCCACTTTGAAGATAACCCCATCTAGCTTCTTCGAATGAATTTCATGTAGTGTTTCATGCAAACGACCACCCCTTCAAATATACGTCGTCCTGACATGAACGTTGTTTGGCTCGGTTGTACCACTGAATGCGCGATCTGTGTCAGTCTATTCGTTCCCACTTTTGTGAGGATTTTGAAACTCACATTGAGAAGACAGATTGGCCTGAATTGTTCAATTCGAACTACCTCTTCTTTCTTTGGCAATAGCGTAATCATACCAAAGTTAAGATGAAACAGCTGTAAATGACCGCTAAAGAAATCATGAAACATAGGCATAAGATCATCCTTAATAATATGCCAACATTTCTTATAAAATTCAGCTAGAAACCCATCTGGTACCGGTGCTTTATTTGATTTCATTTGTGAGATTGCATCTAGAACCTCTTTCTTAGTAAACGGTGCAGCCAAAATATAGTTCTCTTCTACCTGTAGCTGCGGAATATCACCAATTACCGACTCGTCTAGGGACACCGTAATTGGTTTCGGATGGCCAAAGAGTTGTTTATAGTAATTAGAGATATACGCCTTCAGGTTCTCTGCCCTATAATTGTCCCCTCGTCCTGTTCAAGCTGAATAATTTTCTTCTTCCTATGTTTGCCATTCGCAATCATATGGAAAAATTGTGTATTGTCATCCCCTTGGACAACCTTAAGTACTTTGGCATGTAGTGCCCATTTGAGCTCCTCTTCTCTAAGAAGTGCACGAAGGCTTAGCTCAGCTTCGGACTTGGAACTTTGCTCATGTACCGAAAGCTGGGTACTTTCTACTTTTAAATCTAAAGCTTCAATTAAACGAGTAAGTCTCTCTTTTTCTAGTTTGTAAAGCCCACATTCATTTCTGGCCCATCCTCGCAAATACTATCTCAAATGACGGATCTTATTTTGCCATCTCTCAAGACTAGTTCTTCGACTAACCGGAATTGCCCATTCACGTGTGATGATCTCCAAGAAGTTTTCTTTCTCGAACCAACTAAGTTCGAAAGAGAATGCATTCTTATTCGCAACGTGAGTGGCCTCGCCCGAGTCTACAAGAAATGGTGTATGATCTGAGATCGCTATTTGCATCGCATGAACCGACACCAAAGGGTATTTTTGTTCCCATTCCATACTAGCAAGTACCCTATCCAACTTCTCCTACGTTGGAGTGGGCAACGAGTTGGCCCAAGTAAACTGTCTACCGGTGAGTTCAATTTCTCTCAAATTAAGACTCTCGATAATCATATTAAACATCATAGCCCACCGACCATCAAAATTGTCATTGTTCTTTTCATCCCTCCTCCGGATTGTATTGAAGTCACCACCGAAAAGGATCGGTAGAGTCTCATCTCCACAGATCCACACCAAGTCGGCTAAGAAATCTGGTTTAAGTTCAGGTTGTGCTGCACCATACACAGCTACGAGAGACCATCGGAACCCGTCCAATTTCGATCTCACCCGAAATTTAACCGCAAAATCACCCCGAACCACGTTAAGGAACTCAAGTGTTTCACATCGAACTCCTAGTAAGATCCCACCAGATCTTCCTCTAGGGGGTAAGATGTGCCAGTCAAAATCAATTCCTCCAGCAAGAGTTGCAAGGAATTGTGAGGTAAAATTATCCTGGCGTGTCTCTAAAAGTGTAATAAAATCTAAATGTTGCTCCACTGTTGTTTCTGCCAAGAATCTTCGTTTAGCCAAGTCAGCTAGACCTCTGCTATTCCAAAAGATTCCTTTCATATGTCATCATGGAATTTTTTTCTTAAGCTTAACTCTAGCACTTCTACGAACTGCAGAGGTAGGATAAATCTTTCGTTTCCAGGGATGCTTAGCCTTTCCCCAGCACCCTCCGTACATGTATGTTCAACATAACACGAACCAGTGCCCTCCGCGACTAGAGGCTCTACCGTGTCCATACTCTCCGACCCTTCCTCATCCTCAGCTTCATCACTAGGCAAAAGATTATTGCAAATGTTTTCTAGGGCTATAATTCCTAGATTGTTCATGTCATCCTCATTCATGGGTTTAACTGATGCAAGGTTCCTAATTATTTCAGTGGCCCGTTCTGCTTCTAAATCCAGAAGATCATTAACAGATTTCGCTACCTCTTTTTCATTTGAACCCAAAGTAATTCCTAAGTTGTTTGCCTTATCAATAATTTCATGCTTTGAAAAATGCATAATTGAACAACTTCTATCAAAGGACATACCTGTATTTGTCTCTACATCACGAAGCATGGCCGCCCTCTTGGCGCGCGCTAACTGCAAGTCATCAGCATCAGGCTGTTCCTGGATCCGGTTGCTGACATACCTGCCAGAAGTAACCGAATTCGGGATCCCACCGAAGGTGACGAGCTCCTCCAAAGTCCTCTCCGGAGGTGAATGCTCCCCACTCAGCCGCCCATCCCTAATTGCCGGTGAAGAAGGGATAGGCGCGGCCGAGCAAGAGACCCCACCCGCAATGGTGGGAGCCGGCGACCATGGAGCCACCTGCTCCAGAGTCTCGCTCCCCCTCACTCCGGTATCGTGGCGCGGATACGATGTCGACGAGTTGCGGGCCTCTTGCCCGCACCCCGCTCCAAGCTGTCTAGGACTGCCTCATGGTGAGAGATAAGGGCGGGCCTCCTGCCCGCGCACCTCCCCCAACTGGCCAGGTATAGTCGAAATTGGGCTGGGATGCGAGCCTCCTGCCCATCACCCCCCCAATCGTCATCGGTAAATTGGTGCCCTGCGGGTCCTGAACCTCGGAATCCACCCTCTGGGACAAAAGCACATTAGGCGAACCAACAGTAGGGAGCAACACCGGTGGTAACTCGAGCTCCTCAGGGTCATCCGCCTCCACTCGGTTGCTCCATAACCGACTAGGTGCAGACCGAGCTCCAAAAGAACGAAACCTAAGTGTGTTAATCGGTGTCGTGGAAGATGATGCTCCCTTGGCCGTATCCACCTTATCTGTCTGCGATTCCGGCCCCTTGGCCAACTCCTGTGGAATACTCTTATGCCCCTTTTCCTGATTCCCGGAGGCTCCATCTCCCTCAGTCGTGTCCATGTCCTGAAGATCATCTCCCTCCAGTGGTACCGGCGTATCCTCAATCTCAATCTCGAGCACATATGTAACCCCGGCATGTGTCCACTTGACCACATCCGGCATGTGCTGCAAACTGAGTACACTCACAAGTAACCTCGCAGATCCGTGAGATCGAGTAAACGGCATGTCAACCTGCTCCGTCTTACCAATGAGTGAGCCCAAGCTCCAAGCAACCAGAAAATTATTAATATATTTGCGCGGCGCCCCAAAGAATCGAACCCACACCTTCTCTAATGGTGTACCCTCGGGCTCCTTCTCTGTCCACTCATCAAACGCAATGACGATATTCGAGCTCTGAACTCTACACAAGCCATACTTGAGAACATGCAACTGCTCCTCCTTAGTGGGGAAGTCCACCATGTAAGTCTGATTTTCCAACTTTACAAGGTCCCACTGATAATCGCCTGGTACAAGATCCCTCAACTGCCGCACAATCCGTGCCTCCGTCAAAACCCCGTTAGTAACCTTGACAACTACGGGGAAGCTGCTTTCCATCACATGTCCCATAGGTGCCACTTCCGGTGACTCAAAAAACATCAGCTCTTGACAACAGACCCCATAAATGTTAACCCCCGGTTTGGGGCCTGAGAGTAATGGGCACTCCGCAGACACATGATGCGATCTACTACAATAGTCACAAAGCTTAGTCGTGCACTCTGCCACAAAATGACCCGGTTCACCGCATCTGTAACACGGTAACTTTTTCTTCTTAAGTGCCCACTTGGATAGCTTTCCCCCATCGCGTTTGTCAGCATTTCACGACTATACTATAGCCTAACATTAAAGTTATTGTATATGAACTCTTTGTCATATTAAAACTTCACTACACTTGAAATTAAAATTTGTTGTCTAAGTACATTAACTACAAGAAAGGAGACATCGAGAATCAGGGTAGT
>LR738714.1:816156644-816209207 GCA_902687465.1 Secale cereale
GCTCTATGCACCTCAAAGTTCCATCTGCTCACTCTTATGTGTGTGATAGTATTTATTGTTGCAGGGAAGTCTGCCTCTATATATATCCCCAGGTGATTTCATTTGCCACCAGATTTCGTGTCAACTACCGCTAGTTAGCTAGAAGTCAATCTTTTAGGTGAGAGATTTCTCTAGAATGGTGTCATTCACTAATACTAGTATAATCACAACATTTAGGTGAGAGATTGGAGAGAACCAACATGCACTACAGGAAAAAACTTGTAAGCCGTGTACCTAATACACTTGGTTTATGCCGATTTGAACTCAGTTTATTTATAAGCCGAGTAAAACTCCCGGCTTATAGTACACGGCTTACAGGAGACCGGTTTATTAGGTATAAGCCGGGTGCCGTGACAAAAAAACTCAGCTTATACCTAAGCCGTGTGTTTACACGAGGCACCCGGTTTAATAATGTAACATGAGGCCAGTCGGGTGTTAAGGGCCAAGTGTCACCGTTTGTATAAACCAAAGGCCGAGGTGAGCCACACGGTTCATAAACCAAGGGCTGCGGTGCACCCGGTTTATATATAAACCGAGGACTGTCATGAGCTGCCTGGTTTATACATAAACCGGGGGCAGTCGTGGGCTACCGGCAATATATATACACGTATGTATATTCCTTTGTAAACATTGAACAGTGACGAGAAAATACGAAAATAAGCAGGCCGGTTCCAACTTGGGAAAGTTGTGGCTACCCTCGGGCGTAGGTACACCCGAGTTTGCAAAATTTCGAAAAACATGATCAAAAAATGTCAAAAAAATCTGCAGTTTTGGGATATGAAACTTCATCAAATGTTCAAGCTTTTTGCAAAAAATCAGCTAAAAATAACATCAGGGGAGCTCTCGGCAAAAAAAAAAAACAAAAAAACAAAATCAATGCTCAAACAGTGCGCAAACTTAGAACATTGATTTTGTTTTTTTTTTTGCCGAGAGCTCCTCTGATGTTATTTTTAGATGAATTTTTGCAAAAAGCTTGAACTTTTGATGAAGTTTCATGTCCCAAAACTGCAGATTTTTTCGACATTGTTTGATCATGTTTTTCTTTTTTTCCAAACTCGGGTGTACCTACACCCAAGAGTAGAAAAGCTGGTCTCTTCGAACTTGTGGCAATACACAGGCACGGCCGTTGGTGTGGTGGACTGCTGCTGCTGCTTGCCGCCGCTGCTCCTCCGCTGCTGCTGCTCCCTACTTCTGCTACTTGCTGCTCGCTGCTGCTCCTCCGCCGCTGCTTGCCGCCGCAGCTACTCCCTACTGCTGCTACTTGCTGCTCCGCTGCTGCTGCTACTCGCGAGGAAGGAAGAGGGGAAGAGGTGGAGAGGAGGAGGAGAAAAGAGGGGAAGAGGACCAGCTTGGCCGAGAGGAGAAGCAGTGGCGGCGAGGCGAGCCAGAGGAGGAGTGTAGGCGGCGAGGCGAGCGAGAGGAGTGTAGGCGGCGAGGCGAGCGAGAGGAGGAGCGGTGGCCGCTGCGTGCAAGATGTGTTTGTGCGGCGGAGAAACGAGAGGAGATAAGGAGAGGGAGAGAGCCAGGGAAGAGATAAGATAGGTATTCAGAGCCGTCCGATCAAAACCGGATCCAACGGTCAATTCATAACACGTAATCTGTGGGAGGTCTGTGTTGACCAATCAGAATGTAAGGATATAAGCCGTGTATTTTTCTTAACGACACTCAGCTTATAAATGGTGTAACTACTCACAGCCGTCCGATTAAACGAATCCGACGGTCGTGACGCATAATTTGTGGGAGGCCTACACTGAACAATCAGAATGTAAGATTGTAAGGGCATGTACAATAGTTGCTAAGGTAGTCTTATCTTAAGTTTTGCATGTAAATTAGAGATGACAAAAAAACAAGTCTACAATGGGTCATCTCTTAGCCTTATCTTCAATAATTAGTTATTCCTAAAAACATGGTGAGACAAATTATGCTAAGCTATCATCTCTTGTCTTCTCTTAAATAAGATAAGACAAGCCTTCTCTTATGATTTCTCTCTCCTCCACCTCATCATTTATCTTACGTGGCATCCTTAAGCTAGAACCATTGTACATGCCCTAAGCCGGGTATTTCTTGGAGGCACTCGGCTTATAATGTTTTTTTTTACTTTTACTTCCCACTATTTGTTTTGAATAAGGGCTATATGTTGACACAAGGCTCATAGCCTGCTCCGTGACGGCTCCATCAGCCATCTCCATTGTAGACACGTGGCAGCCATCTTTGTTGGCCGCGAGTTGTAAGCCGATTGCTATTCATAGTAGATACCGTGTGTTCCTTGTAGGTCGAGAGCTTTTTTGGAACACTCAGCTTATAGATGGTCATAAGCCGAGTCTTTTGTGTTTGTCAGGTGTTTTTTTTCCTAGACTCGGTTTAAAGGGACATAAGCTGGGTACCGAAAAAAAGCTCACAGCTTATAGACTAAGACACGGGAAAGAAGAATTTTCTTGTAGTGATGGTAGGCTTTTCCCACTGCGACTGAATGAATGCAATGTATAGGTACGTCTTCTTCTGTGAGGCAGTACGCGCAAGGTGGCATGAACCTACAAGCACATCTGCACATGGTGTTGGCGAGGCTCCCCGTTGTAACAGACGGTTCACCCTCTTCCCGATGAAGTTTTATGTTGACGAAGCTTGTTGCGAGCAGTTCTACTTGTTAATATCCTAGGTCGTAAAGCAAGGTAGTTGCTCTTTAAAGTTGCCGCCCTGCAATACGATTTTCACCTCTCGCTCGTTTCTTCATCCACAAACACAATCGCCAGGGCACCCATCTGGATCGAGTAAAGATGGGAGGATTCTGAAGGGTTCTTCATGAGACAACGCCAAGGGAGACTGCAATTGATATAACTTGAACTATAAGCTTGGGCTCACACGCCTTGCAGTGTACTGTGTACGTGTTGGAGGAGCTCTACCCTTATAACTCTTTCCACCTATCAATGCAATGATACACTTCCATGTGTACTGGTGAAAACAAGTATCTAATGTTCGTTGTAAAGACACGTTCTTTTTTTGGACGCCGATATCCACATGTGATTCGGTCCGGAGACATCTCAGTGTCGTAGCTAGGAATTTTCAACGCCCTGCGCCAGCCCTGTACTACAGCGCGTACTGTAGCTACATTAATCTCCTGTAGCTGCAATGCACAAAGCATTTTCTCTTCACGCCCCGGGCCACGGCCTGGGCAGCCTGGGGCTTGTCTACGTCCTTATCCCGGACTGAACGAAAGGTGATGGAAGCAACTAGTTAACGAGCGTTTCTTCGGAAGCCTCACAACGATCAGCGCCACATGGCACGCTCTCAGCCGTCCGTCACATGTCACGCTCTAGGTGCTCTGTCCGAATTTTATTTATTTTTTTTATTTTTTCGCACGTGTTTCGGCTTTTTAAACTGTTTTTTTTCAGGTGTTTTCGATGTTTCGATTTAACACCGGTCTTCCTTAACTTTTGGATAAAAAAAATTGCGCCCAAAAAATTGTTTTCTTTCTTTTTCTTTCGGAAGAGTCACGGTTTTACTTCCGTGAGAGCCACGGTTTTGCTTTCGCGAGAGTCACGGCCGTGCCTCATAGAAACGAAAAAAACACGTTTCCTGTTTTTTTCCTTCCGCAAGAGGCACGCGTTTGCTTCTGCGAGACTCACGGCCGTGCCTCTCAGAAATCGAAAAAAACCGATTTCTGTTTTTTTCTCTTCCGTGAGAGGCACGGTTGTGCTTTCGCGAGAGGCACAGCCGTGCCTCTCGGAAATGGAAAAAAACACGTTTATTTTGTTATTTTTCCTTTCGCGAGAGGCACGGTTTTGCTTCCGCGAGAGGCATTGTTGTGCTTCCACGAGAGGCACGGCCGTGCCTCCTCGGAAAAGAAAAAAAGAACCATATTTTCTCTTCTTTTTTTCCTTCCGTGAGAGGCACGGTTTTTCTTCCGCGAGAGGCACGGGCGTGCCTCTTTCGGAAAGGAAAAAAACGTGTGCTCCCGGTTCGGTTTTGTTGTCCGTTTTTCTGTGAAAAAATGTTCGTCAAAACCTATCAAAACGAGATCTACTTTCGAAGATCTCGACACGACGAATCCAATGGTGAAAACGGTTCAAGATTTAGACGCACGCTTTAAGAGATAAAATATTTTGAATAAATGGATCTACGGAAAAAGGGAAACTCCAGACATGCAGCATGCCATTATCACAACGTGGGAAGGTGGGAGTGATCTTTGCAATGACTACTCCTCGATTAGTCATTTCGACGAAAGGTTCACCATGGGTGGAGTGATCGATCGAACCAAATCGTTGGGACTAACTAGTTGACGAGCGCTTCTTCGGGAGCCTCACAACGACCAGCGCCACTTGGCGTGCTGTCAGCCGTCCGCCACGTGTCGCGCTCTAGACGGTCCCTCCAGATTTTCTTTTTTATTTTTATTTTTATGCACGCGTTTTCAGCCTTTTAAACATTATTTTTGTTTTTTTCAACGTTCCGATTTTTCACCGGCCTTCCTTAGTTTTTGGAAAAAAATCAATATTTTTTGCAGGAAAAAACACGTTTTTTTTCCTTCAACGAGAGTCACGGTTTTGCTTCCGCGAGAGGCAGGGTTTTGCTTCTGCGAGAGTCATGGCCGTGCCTCTCGAAAACGAAAAATATTCATTTTCTTTTTTTTTTCCTTCTGCGAGAGGAACGGTTTTGCTTCCGCGAGAGGCACGGTTGTGCTTTTGCAATAGTCACGGCCGTTCCTCTCGGAAATGAAAAAACGTGTTTTCTGTTTTTTCCTTCCGCGAGAGGCATGGCTGTGCTTTCGTGAAAAGTCACGGCCGTGCCTCTTAGAAACGAAAAAATACGCGTTTTCTGTTTTTTTTCCTTCCGTTAGATGCACGGTTTTGCTTTCGCGAGAGGCATGGTTGTGCTTTCTTGATAGGCACGGCCGTGCCTTCTCGGAAAAGAAAAAAAAACACATTTCCTATTTTTTTTCTTCCGCGAGAGGCACCATTTTTTTTCTGCGAGGCATGGTTGTGATTTTGCGAGAGGCACGGTTTTGCTTCCGTGCTCCCGGGTCAGTTTTTTTCGTGAAAAAAAGTTCGTCAAAATCTATCAACATTGGATCTAAATTTGAAGATGTCGATGCGAGGAATCAAACGGTGAAAATGGTTCGAGATTTGGACGTTCGGTTCAAGAGATAAAACATTTTGAATAAACGGGTCTACATAAAAAGAGAAAACATCCAGGTTGCGACAAGTGGCGCACATTCAGCGCGCCACTTTTCACAACCCGGAGAGGTGAGAGTGATCTTTGCAATGACTACTCTTCAATTAGTAATTTCGCAAATCGTTCGATCCGATCTACTTGTAGAGCGAACTGTCAAGCCAGCCAGCCTCTTGTGGCCTCCTGGTCCAAAACAATCAACTTTGAACATAAAATAATGGGAAATGCCCAAAAACGGTACTATGGATGCCCCCCAAGAAAAACAACAACCCAACTTTTCCTAACAGTAATAAAAAGGAAAAAAGGGGGAAAACTTCAATTTTTGCTATAACTAAGAAAGCCTAATTTTCGCCTGGCAATGGAAAAAAATTGTCATAGTCCAAAAATAAAGCACAAAATAAATTTGACTGGATAGAAATGAAAAACAAGATACCATGGATTGTTAAGTAGTAATTGACATGTCTGATAAAGTAAATTTACCATGATCCCATGAAACTTATTATTTTTTCTACACACCCTAAATTTTGGGTAAGATGACGTATGCTTTTACCATGGTCCATTCAAACATCACAAATTTAGGGTGTGTAGAAATTCTAAAGAAAAAAATGGTCCATGGCCTACTCGGCGACCGTTAGCTCTCATGCCAACTGATATCTCTGTTCTCTTCTTTGCCATTTCTAGCAGCCCTATTGCTCAAAAAGTTAACCTGCTTTGGGATTACATGCAAGAAATTGGCTTAAAATTTACAATTATAAGTTATTACAAGATCTAATGAATAAATTATTTTTTCTAGTTGCAAACTATGACATGGGTCAAAATAACTATAAAGTAACTCCAAGGGACGGTTTCAAACAGGTCATATCCACTTCTAACTCTCATTGTTGAGGGTTCCAAGCAATTAATGTGTCCGGCCTAAAACAAAAGATAAAGAAGTTGGGGAGCTTTGGTTACTATTTACTCAGTACTCCAATCTATGTTCAGGGAGTACCAGGGTATCATAAAAAACCTCCTTATGCAGGTCTTTGTGCGGAACAGTCATGTGATATATTCACGTACTTAATACTTTCTCATGCCCATGTCCGTCATGAGTTTTCTATGTACTCATGCTTATATGTGTGCCATCCATTCTTGGAGGGACGGAAGCTTCTATATATATCCTCGATTGATTTTATTTGCTTGATTTCATAGGCTGCCCAGCTAGAAGTTAATCACCTTACTACAAAAGTGTATTTGCAAGCTTAGGTGAGAGATTGGAGGATACCAATATGAGATTCAGGCTAATTTGGGCAATCCAGCTTGTGCTTGCATAGTCATTGCCGGAGATGGCCAAAAGTGCTACTGAGTGACTCAATTGATTCTCTGAGATGGTCCTGTCCTGGAAATAAATCTTCTGGAAAGAGTTTACCTGCTTGCTGAGGGTGTGAACCTCTTGTGATGTACCACCCAACAAGCCTGCACCACGATAAGGGAAGGTAATGCCAGATGGATCGCTGGTTTTCTCTGCTGTGAGGGCATGCCTCGGAGGGGCTTCCTCCAACCCCAACATTGTCCCGGGAAGTTATCTTCAATATATTATATCAGTAAAACAAAAGACAAATTAGCCATCGTGTTCATCCACATAATCGATCGTAAATTTTAGATATTAACGGTTGAGATTAAAGACGCAACCTATAACATAAAGTAGAGTCTGATCAGAATTTGTTTGTGCTGAAGTCATTTATGATTCCTGTAACTTAATCAATCACGAGGATTCCTTTTCTGCATTAAAAAGAAACAGTTTGAACTCCTGTTTTTCAGTGCTTCACGTGGACTAACCTTCTCTACCTATTCCTAGAAAAACTATTTCTACCCAGTTTGAAAGTAGACTAGTAGGATACTCGCGCCTTTCTGCGCCATTTTTCTTTAACTGTTGTTGTTTATTTGATATATAAGTTTATAACATATATATTTTTAGGCCACACACTATGGTTGCATTATTTTGTTTACTAAAGTATAATTCTTTTATCTCAAACTAATTGTCATTCAAAAGGTTGTATCTAACACTGATATCCAATAGCAACACCTCTAAATAAATAGCAGTAGCAAGGCCTGTAATCACGGCAAACAAATCAAACAACAGGTTCTCTATAGAAATAGCAATAGCAACAACTTCCGTAATTAAACACAACCGGAACGCCGGTACTGTGAACTCCCTTCCCGCTCTTTGGAAAAAATTACATGAGACCAGGTCTCACGGTTAGCAGGTGAGACCCACCCTGATGGATGACAAGTGGCATTCACAAATCACAAAGCATCTAATCTCTCCCCCTGATTTAAGCTGGGGGTGGGGTAGATGCTTTATGATTTATAAATGCCATGCGTCATCCATCAGGATGGGTCTCACCTACTAACCCGTGAGACCTGGTCTCGTAGAATTATTTCTCCCACTCTTTCGCCCATACCACATCGAACGGAGGCACGAACCCGGCCGCTGCTCCCCTCCCCTTCTATCCTCGTGCTTCCTCCTGCGTCCGAAGGCAGGCCACAGTAGCCGACGCAGTCGTACGTCTCCCCTGTATCTGCGATACGCCGCCTCAGCCGACCTCTCGCGCGACCGCATCAGAGAAGTCTCAGGGGCCCACGAAGGCATGCGGCGCCCAACTAATCAACATGGATTCCGCGCAAGACGCGTACTCCCTCCGTTCCAAAATAGATGACCCAACTTTGTACTAACTTTTGTAAAAACTTAGTACAAAGTTGGGTCATCTATTTTGAAACGGAGGGAGTACTACACATGAAAAACGGATACGCAACAAACCGTCTCACCCACTGTCACCCGGGACCCATGCACTTTTCACACAGCTTAGTATCTGTACTGATACGTACGTACACATATACAAAGGAAAAGGCAAAGAAATTACTAGCAAAGTACTTGCGTTTAATAATAAAGTATGCCTACAATAGGATGTTTCTCCACGGAAGCAAACAATAAGATGCTAACTATATTAAATTGAGGGGAATACGTGAATATCTAATTACCAAGAACTTATATGTTGAAATATTAGGGTGGATCTAGGGTCCATCTAACAATTTCAGAAAATCTCTAAGGGCCCATGTGGGTTATATGAGACTAGGTGTAGTGGGAAGTTTAGTCCGACATTGCTAGTTGGAGAGGAGTTAAACCTCCATATAAGGGATTCTCTTTCACACGCTAATGGAGTTTGAAACGAGAAGTGGTTCCCCCGCGCTCTTCCTCCGCTGTCCGCCTCGCCGCCTTGTCCATGTTGCGACACATTCGGCCATTTACCCGTCTTTTTTGACCGAAAAAACTTCAGAAAATGAAAATTTGTTGAAAATCAAAACAACTTGGAAAGGTGCCTTTAATTGGTAATACAAGCCAACGAAAAAAGTAGCCATCTCAATAGGAAATAACGAGTGCTCTCAGACTTACCCTTCTGTCCTACGTAGACATTCTACGTTGAACATGGTGTTTTATTGGACATTCTTGTAATGATCCCAACTTTTTTCCAGCAGGTTGGCATGACCATGGTAGGCATCAGGATTGAACGACTTTTGATACTGTATGCATGTTTGACGGGAAAAATTTCAGAAAATGCAAAACTTGTCAAAAATCCAAGCAAGCTGGCATAGTTCCCAGAATTGGTCATATAAGGCTATAAAAATATGGAAGTATTTGATGGATGTCAGAAAACATGTGCTCTCAAACAGAGCCTTCTGACCTACCCAAACGCCCTACGTGGAACATGGTGCATTTTGGACATCCTACAAATGTCCCCAATTTTTTCACCAGGTGGGAATGTCCATGGTAGGCATCCATGCTAGGTTTGAATGACACCCGACACACTATGCGTGGAACTATTTTCTTTATACATTCAAAAAATGTACCGGATTTTCAAAAAATGTTCTTCTTCTTGAAAAAAAATTAGAATGTAAAAAACGGACCCGTTTTCAATATTTTTCTCAAAACTAAAAAATATATGCGTTGTCAGATTTCTTTTCCCGAAAATGTGCGAGAATTTTACAAAATATTCTTCATTTCTGAAAACTGTTCAGAATGTTAAAAATGTTCTCATTTTCAAAGTTTTCTCAGAACTCCAAAATGTTTGGGGATTTCAGAAAATATTCGTGCTTTTGAAAATTGTTTAGAATTTCGAAAATGTTCCCACTAACAAGTTTTGTTCTCTAAATTAATTTTTTCCGGGATTTTCAAAAAAACTTTTTTTTAAATAAGACATGGTTTTGAAATTGTTTGAATTTGAAAGTTTGTCTCAGTTGTTCAAACAATTGTGTTTAGCCGTCCTGGTTTGTATTTGTTCTCTCCTTCTATTGCAATGAAAAGCTAAGCCATCGGTATTCACAAAAAAAGAAACATTAATTCGTCTGGACTGCTATTGTGTGTTCGTGCGTGCGTGCGTGTGTGTGTGTGTGTGTTCGCGTGTGCGCGTGTGTTTGTTATTGTTGTACTAGTTGTAGTCAGGGAATTTCATAACCGACTATATAATTTGACATGTCGATTCAGAAGTTTTCAGAAGCTTACATTTTTGGAAGCACGGATTTATGATTCTCGATATGCAATTACTTGCAGCTAGCTACAACTACTAAACAAAATCCAACAAAGTTCCACACTACAGCTAAGCAACATTAATCTACAAAAAATAGCTACAAGCGATGTCAAGCATATCGCCATGTTTTCTACTATGGACGTCTCCTTTTCTACTGTGGCTGTAGTCAGGGCCGACCTGATGATGGTCCCTTGATCCGACGGCTCATCTTAATCTGTGCCCAGTTTCTTAAATGGTGCTTTTTATGAGAGGTTTTGCTATGGGTTTTGAGTATTGCACGTGGCCAGCCTAATGCAAAAGATGGACAAATTGGAGAGTTCTTGTTCTGGTTTCCTAACATCTCTCAGATTGAAATCAATATTTTTCTTGAGAAAATCTTTGTACTCCATGGGCCTAACTCTCTGACACGCAAGAGAGTGAACTACTCGTTCCTCTTGCATGTGTGTACGTTATATGGAACTACATGAACTTCCAACCACAACAAATTTCTCCTTTCTATTTGTACCCGATTATCACATCTTTGTTTTTAATTTGTACCGTTTATTATAAAATATTCATGTCAGATATTTTAATTGTTTGCGCCAATGTACGGTGTGATCAATTGTTTTATTTTCTTAGGCATTGTGCATATGTCTAGGCATGCTTATTTCGTGCATTTTCTCTTGCGTTGGAAGTTGGAACATGGACTGGATGATAGCAAAGAAGAAGTAAGAAAGGGTTGAGGCTGATACACATGCTACAAAGTTACAACGACTAACTCCATGGAACTGATCATTCTGGTTTTTGCAGAGAGCACTTTTGTGATGTACACATGCAGTTTAGACTTTATCATGCTCTATGCACCTTGAGTTCCTAGCTGCTCATGCTCATATATGTATATGAGTTACCCTACATTGTTGCATGACGGAGGGTTACTATATAAATTCCGGACGGATTTCATTTGCCACCTGATTGTATGTCAATTAGCTAGCTAGCTAGCAAATCAATATTTGTGCTTAATTTATCAGAATGGTTCTATTCATTAGTGCTAGTATATGTCCAACGTTTAGGTGAGAGATTGGAGGAAACCAAAGTGTTAGTGGGCAGGCTTCTCCTACTGCAATAAAACCAGCACACAGTTTGTTGCTCTGTGTCCTTCTACGACGCAGTAGTCACGAGGTGACATGAGGCTATAGGCGCAAGGTGTTATCAAGGCTCTCGATACAACAGCCTATTCAAATGCCGGTCTATGAAGTCGGCACCCTGTAATCAAACAGCAATCGGAACGGGAGTCCCCGTTCAGTACTAGACGAACTTCGTCAGCAGGGAGCGACACTCGATTGGCAGGAGTACTCCAACCTGATCCTTGGCGGACAGAAGAAGAGGTGGCTACGATAGACAAGCACCTGCTGCGACTCAACGTAGCCTTGTGAGGCTTTAGCTAGGACATAAAAGAGTGAAGTGCATCCTAGATCCTTGAACTATCTTTATGGTGTTATGTAGGTCCTCAAACTATGAAAAGTACCATCTAGGTCATAAAAAATTCTTGAAGTGTAATAAGCGTGTATATATGTGACAGCTCTGATATAGTTGAAGGACCTATGTGGCACCTTTGAAATAGTTTGAGGACCAGGATAACACACATATTGCACTTTGTGGACCTGGATGATGATTTTCATAGTTCGAGGACCTATGTGACACCACTGAAATAGTTTGAGGACCTATGATACACTTCACTCGACATAAAACGTGTGACACCGCCAAAGTCAGGAGATATGTAACCATGGCTGGAGTGTGTTTGGCCGAGGCTGTTGTACGCAAATGCGGGACAAGACAGCCAGAACAAGCAGCTGGCATCCCTGACCAGTCCCCAAATGTTACACTTGGCAAATACCGCTTGCACAAAAAGAAAATGATTGTGTAAGAATAAAATAATGTGGTGGTATGCGTGTTGCCATTTAAAGTATCAACATGTACAAAAATCAAGACGCTTGCCAAATAAGGCTGGTTGTAATGTCGAGTATCATATATTAGTATCATGCACATGATAGTAGTGTATGATACTACATCCGTAGTGCATAGTATCATATGTTAGTATCATACTTAATATGATACAGTATCATGATATGATACTCAACTCTCTCTTTTTTCATTTAATTCTATGACACCTCAGCAAAATTGCCTAGTGGACATGCATGATACTACCTATGATACTCCCATTACGGGCAGCCTAACGAAAATGATAAACTCGTACAATAAATAACATTCAGGACATGGTCAACCAATACAGCCATATGTTCTGATCTTGGTACAAACACCTATTTCCTCTTTGGAAAACCCTAGCATTCTACCAGCTGATTTCTCGTCCACCCACTGCTTGACTCGTTTCCCCCCTCCCAACCTTAATTTTTCTGGACAAACGGTGGATCTTATTAACTTAAAATGAAACATCAAAAGGATACAAACACCATAAGTACACACCCGGTCTCAACATAGTTAGAATGCACCTCGCCAATACTAACGTATGCACTCAAGAAATTTGCTTTAGCGAGGAGAATAAAATAACAAAGCGGTCGGATCTGCGAACGGATGAGTACAACGATGACCATATCCTCACCTGGCCGGGTCGAGGGACTTGGCCGGGTTGAGCGACCCGGCCAAGTGCGGGCCGGACTAAGGGGCGTTGCTGGCCCTGATGTTTTTTAAAGTGTTGTTTGCCGTCTTGGGCCTACCCGGGGTCCTCCCCCCGGCAGAAGAGATCTCCATACATGCATGCTTCCCCATCGGCAGAACCAACCAGGATCTCGGGCGACAGGGACAAATTGGGGGCAGCCCCAATCTGAAGCTCAGGCAGCGAAGACACAACTGGAACCACCTCAAGTTTGGCGAGAGCGGCCTCCACCCTCACCAAAACACTCCCAACTCACGCAAGGTAGTCACGAAGCTCAGTGCGAAGCAGCTCAGTCTCCTCTGCCAACCCGATTTGCTGAGCCGAGATAAACTGAACTGCACTTCTGTCATGGAGACATCATCGGTGGATGCAGGCGATGGAGCATAACACTGGGGCGGCGAAGCTTGGTGGACATGCTTCTTAGCATGGCACAAGCGGGCGACCTGACCAGATCGAAGGAAATTCGTGCAGCGGATTGGATCCCTGCACGAGTATGCATAGTGACCTCGATAGAGGAATTGGAAGCACCTGTCTCTCAGCCACACCGGAAGAGGATGCCACATATTGAAAGGAACAGGCGTCGAGCGGCGCCCTATCGAGACAAGCTACCCCCCCCCCAACGCAATCTCACTTGGAGCTTGACACACAGGGTATGCCGGCGACGCCTCGTGGTCGAAACATCCTTTCCAATCTCACCAGCCTGGACGCACCGGAGTGTTACGCAGTCCCGGGTCCGCTAGCACCAGCGTTCCAACCCACATGCGTCAACCAGACCCAACTGGAGAGCAACACCGACTTATGAGAGGCCTTGGGCCCTCTCCCCCCAAAAGACTAGCCTGTTTGGAGGGGACATCCTCACCCTTATAAATCGTGTTATGTCTCTCCCCACAATCGATGTGGGACTAAACCCAACAATCTCCCCCTCACACATCGGTCACCCATGGGCCCGCTAACACCAGCATTTCCAGCCCACCAACCAAGACCGATCACCCGTGAGTTCACCGAGATTTATTCCTGGCACCTGGGCTCTGATACCAATTGTTACGCAGTCCCGGGTCCGCTAGCACCAGCGTTCCAACCCACATGAGTCAACCAGACCCAACAGGAGAGCAACACCGACTTATGAGAGGCCTTGGGCCCTCTCCCCCTAAAGACTAGCCTGTTAGGAGGGGACATCCTCACCCTTATAAATCGTGTTATGTCTCTCCCCACAACCGATGTGGGACTAAACCCAACACGGAGTGCATGACGTGCCCGTCGCCCGCGATAGCAGCGTCGGAAGCTACAGTAGCGGGCACGTTGAATTTAAAGAACTCCCGGCCCTGCCGGAGCCAAAAGTCTCCGTCCAGTTCAATTCAGGTCCGATTCAAGGTCCAGAAGATGTTTCACTGTATGGAGCCATGTACATACGGGCCAACCCTTTATTTAATGGAAAACGTTATAAATCAGGCAGAGGACCTGCAGCATGCGCTAGTGTCCTGCTCACATGCCAGGCAATATTGGGCAGCAGCGAGAGTCACTGCACCCGACGACCTGGGCGAAGGACATACTGATGGATGACGAGTTGCAGACCAAGATAGATGCAAGATTGTAACTATAATGCATGTTATATGGTTAGCCAGGAATCGATGGACCCATGGCAAGGTTCCATTCGATCCATTCCAAGCTGTGAAGACAATCCGCGATGATCTTCTACTACTAGAACTACCTGAACCTGGGCACGGCGCAGTATCACGGGGGTGCAATGGCGGCCGTCGGATATTGGCTGGGTGAAGATCTACATGGGCGGAGCAATAAATAGCGAAACTCATTGTGCAGGAGGAGGCCAAGTAGCTCGCTCCCATCTCTCCTTCCTGGGAGCTTGGAGTAAACCCTTCCACGGAGTAACCGATCCACTGATTGCCGAAGCACAGGTGCTCTGTGAAGGTGTTATTTTCGCCCAACTTCGTGGTTTCTCACACGTTGTGATGGAGGTGGGTTGCTTAGAGGTGCTGGACCTTTGGTTATCACACAACAGCTCACAGTCAATTGTTGCGCCTATCTTAGATGAAATTGGGGAGAAGTCAACAAGTTTTATCTCTTTTTCTATTAGGCATGTCCCAAGGGATGGTAATTGTATGGCCGATCTATGCGCCAAGCAGGCCTGCACCTTATTGGTATCAGACTGCTGGCTGGATGAGTGCCCTTCTTTTCTTATTAGCAGCCTTTGGGCAGGTTCTAATCTGATGATACTAAAGCAATAAAGCTCACCATGTTCCTGGCAAAAAAAGGCTGCTGATTTTCACAAGCGCGCCAACCGCCTTTTGCGCCGTCTGATCATCCGCTCATTATCCTTGCTTGCGCGCCGCTGCTGCGCGTCACTGATTCCTGGCTGCGAAGTGAAATATTACCCTGACTCATGACTACAAAGTGATCCAAGAATTCAGTTGGGTTGAGACTTAATCTAGATCTTATTACACGTGTAGTTTGGTTGAAGAACCAGGTTCTAACCAAGTCTAGCATGGGCTTGGTTGCGCTAGTAACCTCACATTTTTAGTCTGAGAAAATTTGAGCTGCTGGTTCCAATTAGTAGTCGGTAGTTTTTCTGAAGGGAAATAGGAAGGATTTCTACTTGTGTATGTTAATATTTTTGGTTTAGAGTATTCAAACATAAACAAAGAAGGTAATAAGTGAGTATATATAAATTTATCTATCCGTGCTCGGAACCGAGTAGGGCCACATCCCACTTCTTTGCCATATTTTCCAGGATATCTCTTGTGTAGTGGGTGTTTCTTTACTGGTGTCTATTACTTAGTCGGCTCTCAGACGATGGACCAGACTTGCTTTGTGAATATACCTTTGCTCTTGGAAAATAGGAACTGGATGGAAGTATTAGAGAAGTAAGAGAGGGTGAAATGCATGCAAAAGATGATTAAATTCTCAGAATTTATGCTTGCCCTTTGTGGGAATAGTTATGTGATATACTCACTCACTTCAGACTCATCATGTTCATGTGCATCTCGAGTACCTATATATATATATATATATATATATATATATATATATATATATATATATATATATATATATATATATATATATATATATATATATATATATATATATATATATATATATATATATGCCCCTCCGAAGCATTTGTTGAGGGGCCAAAGCTTTTTGTATATTTCACCGATTTATTTTAATTGCCTAATTGCTTATCAACAAGGCCAACTAGCTCAGAATGAAGCTTTTTTTTACATAAATATTATCCGTAATAAATGTATTTGCAAGCTTAGATGAGAGATTGGAGGATACCAAAGTGCATGCTTTCAAGCAGTCTTCTCCCACTGTGATGCAACCGTCGGAGATGCGTTGTGGTGGTGGCATATGGCACCTGATATAGGAAGTCTTGAGTCATTTGGATGACGGATATGTATACTGCCATGATTGGTCTGCTTGTCATCGATGTGGGTCGTAAATGTGGTCAATCAGACACTTGTGAAGCTGCCATGCTGCACCTGTAATGGCAGCCTACATTCGTCCTTCCATGCATGTCTAATGTGCAAACCCATAATACGAGAAGGAACTGGCATAGAGTGCGCCCGGCTCATTAAAAAATTATACAACAAACAAACCCACCTTCATGCTTTGTTCATGAGAAATCAGAAAACTTTGGCAGTGATAAACAAAGGAGATTAAGAGGATGTGATCGTCCTCATTCGGGAGCCGTTCCTCGAAACTTGTCCAGCTCAAGAAGTGATTGAGTTATCTGCTAGCATTTGTTGACGAAACATGCATATTCTAAAAAATAATAATTATTACCACTGTTTTTAAAACCAAGAGCTCTGGTACATGTTTAGTTTTTGTTTCCGACCACGGGTTTTCAACCTTGCCAACAAAAGCCACGGTTCGAGAGTCTCCACCTTCTTTAAAGCACCAACTATTTAGAGCATGATTGTCATTCTGAGTGTAATGTGCATTGTCCCAAAGTAGCATTGTCTTTTGCATGATTATGATATCGTTTATTCTGAAATCATTGTATCTAGTCGTCACTTAAACCTTGGAGGTGCCCCTGCATTTATGTTTTGCTTCACTAAAGGGGGCAAGCGAGATATCACTTTGTTATATTTGCACACCATGCTCATTACAAATCTTTTGAGTATTTCAGTATCATATTGTAAAACTTTCAGTTCTTTGTGATTTTCTCATAAGGCAACTTAATTACTACAGATTCATTGTCTCAGTAAGCTTTTGTCATGTGACTATGAAAAGTTCTTATATGGTTAATAGCATGTCACCACAGAAATTATGCTTGTTATCATTTACCTACTCGAGGACGAGCAGGAATTAAGCTTGGGGATGTTGATACGTCCAAAACGTATCTATAATTTCTGCTTGCTCCATGCCTCTTTTGTGTGATATTGCTATGATATTTATACACTTCCATACACTTTTGATCATATTTGGACTAACCTATTAACTCAGTGCACCCCAGTGCCAGTTTCTGTTTTCTGCTGTTTTTGTATTTCAGGTTTTCCCATCACGTAAACTGCCAGAAAAATACCGGAAAAATTATATAAAATATCAGCGTTCCGGAAGCTTCCTTGCGGCCAAAGTAGGGCCGGAGGGGGGCCACCAGGGCTCCAGGCGCCCTGGTGGCGCGGCCCCCCTCCTGGCCGCGCCGGGGGGGCGCCTGGGCCCCCCAGGTCTCCGCTGATGCCCCCCTTTGGCATATATTTACACCGTGTCCCGAAACCCTCGAGGACGGAACCCTTTTTCGCGATCTCATCTCTGTTCCGCCGCCGCCGCGCTTCCAAGATCGGGAGCACCTGGAGAACTCTTCCCGGCACCCTGCCGGAGGGGAGGATCACCACCGGGAGCCTCTCCACCACCATGGACGCCTCCCGGATGAGTTGAGAGTAGTCTCCCTTGGACCATGGGTCCATGACCAGTAGCTATGTGATGTTCTCCTCCCCTCTTTGTGCTTCACTAATTAGACCTCGTGAGCTGCCCTACATGATCAAGGCACATATGTAATCCTTATGCTGTTGCTATGTTGAGTTTGCTGGGATCCGATGGATTGTGAGATTATGTTCAGATTGTGTGTGAGTAATATATTTGATTTACCTCTTTTATATTTATGTTCTTGAGTAATTCTTGCATGTTCTCCGTTGCTATTTATTGCTTTGGCCGAGTAGTAGGTAGTAACTCCAAGAGGGAACGTTATGCTTGATTGTGGGTTCATGCCCCTCGATGACTAGCTTGAGTGAAAGAAACATGAGTCTAGGGGATGTGCTGTTGCCACAAGGGGGAAAACAACGGTGCTTGTACTCGCGGGTGCAAGGATTGTTTACTTTACGCAAAGTTCTTTTAATGCAGTTGTCTGTTGCTTTGAGTTTACACTATGGGTGGGACTTGCAACTTAATACCAGCGAGATGTTCTGGATAGATATCTCAAGGTGGATGATTAGTAGTAGATGCAAGTGGATTTCGGTCTACTTACCTTGGCGTACCGCCCATGCTTTGAACCTCAACCTTTCTTGCAGCATAGTTAGCATTGGTTTGTGCACATAATCCTGTCAATTGCCCGGCTGTAATTCGTTTACCTCACATAGCTGTTTTATCGTCTTTTGGGAGAGAGACATCACTAGTGAACGTCATGGGACCCCGGTCCATATTACCATCACTGATCACATCCGCTATTTACTTTCTGCTTTTACTTACTAGTTGCAGCAATACCTATCACTATTATCTCTTGCGTTTAATCCTTTGTAAATGACAAGGCCGGAGGGATTGACAACCTCTCTGTACTCGTTGGGAGCAAAGTTATTTGTATCTGTGTGCAGGTCCGGTTAATTGCTAAGTATCTGGCGCCATTAGCAGTTGACACCTTCTTGTTGAACCTTGGAGTCTCAGGGGAATTCGATCCTTGGTATCTTTGCCAAGGGAAAACTACCGCTACACTGCATCTCAAATCTTCCACTTGGGGTAACCAACGAGGGGCGAGAAGCCATCACCCCATAGAGGACAAATAGGAAGACCGGTCCAATTGACAGACACTCTTCACATCGGTGGGTTGTGTATCTGCAACTAGCACCGTGATTTCTAGGTGTGCCACTACTGGAGCCGCCAAGGAAGAGATAAACGTCGTTGTGTGCAGTCCAATTGTAGACTGCACGGTGGAGAAGCTAGTTCTAAATTATCTGTAGAGATTAGTACGTGTGCCGACCCTGTTTACTTGGTGGCGTTGGCAATGAGCCAACCTTAGTTTGTTTACGGCATAGCCATGCAAAAGTGCAGTGAAACAATGAGACCAGTGTGATGCATTAGAGGCAAGCATGGAGCCATGGAGGCATGACCTTTCGTGAATGTATTGCATTCAGTTAATTGAGGTAAAGTGCATGCATATACATACCTTACCTACGCTATGGACAGAGGTGTATTGCATTCAGTTAATTCAGGTAGGCTAGTGCTGAACTATGTAATGCTCATTTATCAAGTATTGTGCGATCTTTTGAATCCATCGCCGAGTACTAATTAAATACTGTGGAATCTTTTGACTCGCACATCATATATTTTTGTCCTAATTTGGCTTGCAGCTTGAGGGTTCTTAAAGGGACATATGTAATCAATGTTGTCCCTGATATTTTTAGTGGCTTGTCTATACATTTTCAGCTTTGAAGACGACAATTTTTTTATGTTCATGTTGTGGTGAATCTACCAATAGCCGACTCATAAGGTCCATGAGGATTAGACGGGGGCTCACCTTCCACTACTATTTCAATCAACGTCTAAACAGCAGTCCATAAAATTGTCAGCCTGAACAATGGCAATAAGATAAAATTGATTTTAAACTAGATTAACTCCTCTTTTCTCTGAAGGCCCACCAAATGAGATCGAAAACAAGACTTAATACTCTTAAGGCCAAGGGTCAGATGTAGTGCTACAGTGCCGTTTATTTTTTCAAGCTTTGCCGGACAACACAGCTAATGCTTCTTTCTCAAACACACCTACGCCGTGGTGTCATTTGGTCTTCTTTTACTTTTTGTCCTGCTTGCAAAGATTCGTCCATGGATGGACTCTATTTTGCAGGTGTGCTTCGTGATCTAGCTAGGTTTGGCCAAAATTGATCGCTGCCCTCCTTTCCTTTTTCTCATGTAGGTTTGCAAAATACGCATACTATGTGAATCTCTAATCAGTAAAATGCAAGCACGGTCCTAATTCTTTTTCAAAAGTGTCGATTTGGTCCTAATTCTTTCAGAACGCACATCTGGGTGCCAAATCTTTTTAAGTTGTTTATCCGAGGTCCCTTTTTCGTCTGACTGCCGTTGATCGCCCCCACGTGGACAACATGGACCAGGGCGGGTGTTTTCCCGCGGCTGGCGTTTGACATATATGCAATCTGGCCCCTGAAACAACTCTACTTCCCTTTCCCACGTCCCTAGGTGTCCTCCCTCTCACCCTCTTTGTTCCGCTGCCGCTCCAGTGCCATGTCCGCCGCCGCTAGCTGATCCTCTGTGGTGAAGAACTATGGGAGGAAGTTGTTTGGTCCACCCCTGGCCTTGGCAGCACCGTCTCCATCGTGGGGATTAGCTCATTCAACACAGCCGCCCGAGGATGCTGTCGCTGGTCCCGTGCCATGGTTGTAGAATCCCGGATACCATCTTCCTAGTTTCTAAATCTGAAGCAAATTCTAGAAGGGTTTTGTACAAATTCCCAAATCACTGTGGAAGTTTCATGTTTGTCCTTTTTTTGCATATGGAATGCACTCCTCTGTTTTTCATCTGATTGATTTTGGGCTATAGGTTGGACCAAATCCTTGCCAGCACTAATACTGGGAAGATGGCCCAGATAACTACATGGATTTCTTGGTCAGTAATGGGCACATTACCACTGCAATTGGCAGCGCTGATTTAATTGCTGTCCATGGTAATGAAGAAACAAATGGAAAAGAAGAGTGTGGAGTAATGAAGCAGAAATAGATGACATATGTAATGAAGAAGATGGAAGAGCTGATATTTCTCTGTAGGGCTATTTTCATTGCAATACTGTTCATGATTGCTATCATGGTGTTTGCAATTCTTAAGAAATGAGAATGGATTTTTTTGTTGGTTAGAAATGAGAAATCAGTGCTGGTTTGATGTATGCCATTGATGTAAGACAAGTATGCAAATATCTGCTAGTTTTTCATAAATTTGACAGCATTTTATTTTTTTTTCAGAATTTAGGCAGCATTTTGTTTGTTTTTCAGAATTTTGGTAGCATTTCGTGCCATGTTGTTCATAAATGTGCAAGAAACAATGACCAACAAAAAAGTGAGAAATTACATCAATTGGGGAACTTAAAACAAGGCATAAACTTAGCCACATCAATCATAAGGTCTTAAGGTGCAGATCTTACATGGATCATGATCTCCAAAACCAAGGTTTTAAGGTAACATACATAATTAGAACTTTCATGGTTTGCGTGAAACCTACAGCAAGAGGACAACATTAGGTTTCAGTACAAACCATCTACTATCATATCAAGAGAAGAGCAACATGGTTCTATCCAAAATACGTCAAACTTTTGCTTTTGTCCAAAATATGTCCACCATCTACTATCCTATCCAGAGAAGAGCAACATGGTTATGTCCAAAATATGTCAAACTTTTATTTCCACACTGAAAAGCTCCTCTTGCGGTCCAAGACTGCAAGGGATCCAGTCATTTATTTAGCTAACTGAGAAGAAGAGGAATGAAACAGTAGCATTGGGGTTAGGGTTACGAGGACTTACCATATCGCGGAGGAGGATCTCCGGGTCGCCGCAAATGTGGCGTCATCCTAGAGCGGCCGTCGCCGGACAACAGCCGGCAACGACCCCCTCTTCTCACCAGAGCAGCGCCGCCGCCATCGCGCTCCCCTATTTTCTCATGAGAAGGGTGGGAAAGAGGATTGGACCGCAAATGAAAGGGAATTAGTGTTGGGGAACGTAGTATTTCAAAAAATTTCCTACGATCACGCAAGATCTATCTACTAGATGCATAGCAACGAGAGGGAAGAGTGTGTCTACGTACCCTCGTAGACCAAAAGCGGAAGCGTTTATCAACGCGGTTGATGTAGTCGTGCACCTTCACGATCTGTCCCGATCTAGTACCGAACGTACGGCACCTCCGCGTTCAGCACACGTTTAGCTCGATGACGTCCTCGCCTTCTTGATCCAGCAAGACGGGCGAAGTAGTAGATGAGTTCCGGCAGCACGACGGCGTGGTGACGGTTGTTGATGAAGAACAATCTCTGCAGGGCTTCGCCAAGCACTACAAAAACTAGATAGAGGATAAACTAGAGGGTCGGGGTTGCCGGCACACGGCTTGGTGTATCTTGATGTGTCTTGGGTGCTAGCCCTACCCCTCTATTTATATGTTGAGCCCTGGGGTTGAAACTTGGAGCAAAAGCCTCCTCAAAGTTGGTTTTGCCCGAAAGGAAAGAGTCCCACTCGGACTCCAGGGCTAGACGCTAGGGTTCCCGGCGTCTACCCCCTAGACGCCAGGGTTACTCGCGTCTAGCCTATGGTCTCCGCAAAACTTCCTTTTGCACTTTCCTAAAGCCTCGTGGGCTTTCCCCTTTGGCCCAAATAAAGTGTTCTCGTACCCAAACATTTCGGGAAACATCCGGAACCCCTACCGGTGAATTCCGGAACCCTTCCGGAGGTCAAACACTATTATCCCATATATTAATCTTTATCTCCGGAGTTCCTCATTATGTCTGTGATCACATCCGGGACTCCGAATAACATTTGGTCACCAACATACATAACTCATTAAATACTATATCGTCAACGAACGTTTAAGCGTGCGGACCCTACGGGTTCGAGAACTATGTAGACATGACCGAGACATCTCTCCGGTCAATAACCAATAGAGGAACCTGGATGCCCATATTGGCTCCTACATATTCTACGAAGTTCTTTATCGGTCAAACCGCATAACAACATACGTTGTTCCCTTTGTCATCGGTATGTTACTTGCCCGAGATTCGATCGTCGGTATCATCATACCTAGTTCAATCTCGTTACCGGCAAGTCTCTTTACTCGTTCCGTAATACATCATCTCGTGAATAACTCATTAGTCATTTGCTTGCAAGGCTTATTATGATGTGCATTACCGAGAGGGCCCAGAGATACCTCTCCGACACTCGGAGTGACAAATCCCAATCTTGATCTATGCCAACACCACGAACACCTTCGGAGACACCTGTAGAGCAGATTTATAATCACCCAGTTACGTTGTGACGTTTGATAGCACACAAGGTGTTCCTCCGGTATTCGGGAGTTGCATAATCTCATAGTCATAGGAACATGTATAAGCTATGGAGAAAGAAATAGCAGTAAAACTAAACGATCATAGTGCTAAGCTAACGGATGGGTCTTGTCCATCACATCGTTCTCCTAATGATGTGATCCCGTTGATTAAATGACAACTCATGTCTATGGCAAGGAAACATAACCATCTTTGATCAATGAGCTAGTCTAGTAGAGGCATACTAGGGACACTCTGTTTTGTCTATGTATTCACGCATGTAGTAAGTTTTCGGTTAATACAATTCTAGCATGAATAATAAACATTTATCATGATATAAGGAAATATAAATATAACTTTATTATTGCCTCTAGGGCATATTTCCTTCAGACTCCCACTTGCACTAGAGTCAATAATCTAGTTCACAACGCCATGTGATTTAATACCGATAATTCACATCGTTATGTGAATAACACCCATAGTTCACATCGCCATGTGACCAACACCCAAAGGGTTTACTAGAGTCAATAATCTAGTTCACATCGCTATGTGATTAATACCCAAGAGTAATAAGGTGTGATCATGTTTTGCTTGTGTGGGAAGTTTAGTCAACGGGTCTGTCACATTCAGATCCGTATGTATTTCACAAATTTATATGTCTACAATGCTCTGCATGGAGCTACTCTAGCTAATTTCTCCCACTTTCAATACGCATCCAGATTGATACTTAGAGTCATCTGGATTTAGTGTCAAAGCTTGCATCGCCGTAACCCTTTACGACGAACTCTTTATCACCTCCATAATCGAGAAATATTTCCTTAGTCATCCAATTACTAAGGATAATTTTGACCGCTGTACAGTGATCTACTCCTGGATGACTATTGTACCTCCCTGTCAAACTCATGGCAAGGTACACAACATGTTTGGTACACAACATGGCATACTTTATAGAACCTATGGCTGAGGCATAGGGAATGACTTTCATTCTCTCTATATTTTTCTACCGTGGTCTGGCTTTGAGTCTTACTCAACTTCACGCCTTACAAGTCAGGCAAGAACTCCTTCTTTGACTGATCCATTTTGAACTACTTCAAAATTTGTCAAGGTTTGCACTTATTGAAAAAACTTATCAAGCGTCTCGATCTATCTCTATAGATCTTGATGCTCAATATGTAAGTAGCTTCACCGAGGTCTTTCTTTGAAAAAAAAACTCCTTTCAACCACTCCTCTATGCTTTCCAGAAAATTCTACATCATTTCCGATCGACAATATGTCATTCACATATACTCATCAGAAAGGTTGTAGTGCTCCCACTCACTTTCTTGTAAATACAGGCTTCACCGCAAGTCTGTATAAATCTATATGCTTTGATCAACTTATCAAAGCGTATATTCCAACACCGAGATGCTTGCACCAGTCCATAGATGGATCGCTGGAGCTTGCACATTTTGTTAGCACCTTTAGGATTGACAAAACCTTCTGGTTGCATCATATACAATTCTTCTTTAATAAATCCATTAAAGAATGCAGTTTTGTTATCCATTTGCCAGATTTCATAAAATGCGGCAATTGCTAACATGATTCGGACAGACTTAAGCATCGCTACGGGTGAGAAAGTCTCATCGTAGTCAATTCCTTGAACTTGTCGAAAAACCTTTCGCAACAAGTCGAGCTTTGTAAACAGTAACATTACCGTCAACGTTAGTCTTCCTCTTGAAGATCCATTTATTTTCAATGGCTTGCCGATCATCGGGCAAGTCAACCAAAGTCCACACTTTGTTCTCATACATGGATCCCATCTCAGATTTCATGGCCTCAAGCCATTTCGCAGAATCTGGGCTCATCATCACTTCCTCATAGTTTGTAGGTTCATCATGAGCTAGTAACATGACTTCCAGAACTGGGTTACTATACCACTCTGGCGCGGAATGCAATCTGGTTAACCTACAAGGTTCAACAGTAACTTGATCTGAAATTTCATGATCATCATCATTAGCTTCCTCACTAATTGGTGTAGGAATCACTGGAACTAGTTTCTGTGATGTACTACTATCCAATTCGGGAGAAGGTTCAATTACCTCATCAAGTTCCACTTTCCTCCCACTCACTTCTTTTGAGAGAAACTCCTTCTCTAGAAAGGATCCATTCTTAGCAACGAATATCTTGCCTTCGGATCTGTTATAGAAGGTGTACCCAATAGTCTCCTTTGGGTATCCTATGAAGACACATTTCTCCGACTTGGGTTCGAGCTTATCAGGTTGAAGCTTTTTCACAAAAGCATCGCAGCCCCAAACTTTAAGAAACGACAATTTTGGTTTCTTGCCAAACCACAATTCATAAGGCGTCGTCTCAACGAATTTAGATGGTGCCCTTATTTAACGTGAATGAGGCTGTCTCTAATGCATAACCCAAAACGATAGTGGTAAATCGGCAAGAGACATCATAGATCGCACCATATCTAATAAAGTACGATTACGACATTCGGACACACCATTACGTTGTCGTGTTCCGGGTGGCGTGAGTTGTGAAACTATTCCACATTGTTTCAAATGAAGACCAAACTCGTCACTCAAATATTCACCTCCACGATCAGATCATTGAAACTTTATTTTCTTGTTACGATGATTCTCTAATTCACTCTGAAATTCTTTGAACTTTTCAAATGTTTCAGACTTGTGCTTCATCAAGTAGATATACCCATATCTGCTTAAATTATCAGTGAAGGTCAGAAAATAATGATACCCGCCGCGAGCCTCAACACTTATTGGTCCATATACATCAGTATGTATGATTTCCAACAAATATGTTGCTCGCTCCATTGTTCCGGAGAATGGAGTTTTAGTCATCTTGCCCATGAGGCATGGTTCGCAAGTACCAAGTGATTCATAATCAAGTGATTCCAAAAGTCCATTACTATGGAGTTTCTTCATGCGCTTTACACCAATATGACCTAAACGGCAGTGCCACAAGTAAGGTGCACTATCATTATTAACCTTGCATCTTTTTGCTTCAATATTATGAATATGTGTATAACTACGAACGAGATCCAACAAACTATTTTCATTGGGTGTATGACCATTGAAGGCTTTATTCATGTAAACAGAATAACAATTATTCTATGACTTTAAATGAATAACTGTATTGCAACAAATATGATCAAATCATATTCATGCTCGACGCAAATGCTAAATAACATTTATTTAGGCTTTACACTAATCCCGAAAGTATAGGGAGTGTGCGATGATGATCATATCAATCTTGGAACCACTTCCAACACACATGGTCACTTCACCTTTAACTAGTCTCTGTTCATTCTGCAATTCTTGTTTCGAGTTACTTATTTTAGCAACTGAACCGGTATCAAATACCCAGGGGTTGCTATGAACACTAGTAAAATACACATCAATAATCTGTATATCAAATATACCTTTGTTCACTTTGCCATCCTTCTTATCCGCCAAGTACCTAGGGCAGTTCCACTTCTAGTGACCATTTCCTTTGCAGTAGAAGCACTTAGTTTCGGGCTTGAGTTTAGCTTTGGGTTTCTTCATGGGAGTGGCAACTTGCTTGTCATTCTTCTTGAAGTTCCCCTTCTATCCCTTTGCCCTTTACTTGAAACAAGTGGTCAGGTTAACCATCAACACTTGATGCTCTTTCTTGATTTATACCTTCGCCGATTTCAGCATCGCGAAGTCTCGGGAATTACTTTTGTCATCCCTTGCGTATTATAGTTCATCACGAAGTTCTACTAACTTGGTGATAGTGTCTAGAGAACTTTGTCAATTACTATCTTATCTGGAAGATTAACTCCCACTTGATTCAAGCAATTGTAGTACCCAGACAATCTGAGCACATGCTCACTGGTTGAGCTATTCTCCTCCATCTTGTAGGCAAAGTACTGTCAGAGGTCTTATACCTCTTGACACGGGCATGAGTATGAAATACTAATTTCAACTCTTGGAACATCTTATATGCTCTGTGGCGTTCAAAACGTTTTTGAAGTCCCGGTTCTAAGCTGTAAAGCATGGTGCAGTTAAACTATCAAATAGTCATCATACCGAGCTTTTGTCAAAACGTTCATAACGTCTGTATCTGCTCCTGCAATAGGTCTGTCACCTAGCGGTGCATCAAGGACATAATTCTTCTGTGCAGCAATGAGGATAATCCTCAGATCACGAAACAATTCCGCATCATTGCTACAAACATCTTTCAACTTAGTTTTCTCTAGGAACATATAAAAAAACGGGGAGAAACATCGCGAGCTATTGATCTACAACATAGATATGCTAATACTACCAGGACTAAGTTCATGATAAATTAAAGTTCAATTTAATCATATTACTTAAGAACTCCCACTTAGATAGACATCCCTCTAGTCATCTAAATGATCACGTGATCCAAATCAACTAAACCATGTCCGATCATCACGTGAGATGGAGTAGTTTTCAATGGTGAACATCTTATGTTGATCATATCTACTATATGATTCACGCTCGACCTTTCGGCCTCCAGTGTTCCGAGGCCATATCTGCATATGCTAGGCTCGTCAAGTTTAACCCGAGTAGTCTGCGTGTGCAAAATTGGCTTACACCCGTTGTATTTGAACGTAGAGCTTATCACACCCGATCATCACGTGGTGTCTCAGCACGAAGAACTTTTGCAACGGTGCATACTCAGGGAGAACACTTGTACCTTGAAATTTTGTAAGGGATCATCTTATAATGCTACCGTCGTTCTAAGCAAAATAAGAAGCATAAAAAGATAAACATCACATGCAAATCAAAATATGTGACATGATATGGCCATCATCATCTTGTGCTTTTGATCTCCATCTCCAAGGCACCCTCATGATCACCATCGTCACCGGCGCGACACCTTGATCTCCATCGTAGCATCGTTGTCGTCTCACCAACTATTGCTTCTACGACTATCGCTACCGCTTAGTGATAAAGTACAGCAATTACATGGCGATTGCATTTCATACAATAAAGCGACAACCATCTGGCTCCTGCCAGTTGCCGATAACTTTACAAAACCTGATCATCTCATACAAAACCGTATAACTCATCATGTCTTGACCATATCACATCACAACATGCCCTGCAAAAACAAGTTAGACGTCCTCTACTTTGTTGTTGCAAGTTTTACGTGGCTTCTACGGGCTTAGCAAGAACCGTTCTTACCTACGCATACAAAACCACAACGATGTTTCGTCAAGTATGTGATGTTTTAACCTTCACAAGGACCGGGCGTAGGCATACTCGACTCAGCTAAAGTGAGAGAGACAGACACCCGCCAGTCACCTTTAAGTAACGAGTGCTCATAATGGTGAAACCAGTCTCGCGTAAGCATACGCGTAATGTCGGTCCGGGCCACTTCATCTCACAATACCGCCGAAGCAAAGTATGACATGCTGGTAAGTAGTATGACTAGTATCGTCCACAACTCACTTGTGTTCTACTCGTGCATATCATGTACGCATAGACCTGGCTCATGATGCCACTATTGGGGAACGTAGTATTTTAAAAAAATTCCTACGATCAGGCAAGATCTATCTACTAGATGCATAGCAACGAGAGGGGAGAGTGTGTCTATGTACCCTCGTAGACCGAAAGCGGAAGCGTTTATCAACGCGGTTGATGTAGTCGTCCACCTTCACGATCCGTCCCGATCTAGTACCGAACGTACGGCACCTCCGCGTTCAGCACACGTTCAGCTCGATGACGTCCTCGCCTTCTTGATCCAGCAAGACGGGCGAAGTAGTAGATGAGTTCCGGCAGCACGACGGCGTGGCGACGGTTGTTGATGAATAACAATCTCTGCAGGGCTTCGACAAGCACTACAGAAACTAGACGGAGGATAAACTAGAGGGTCGGGGTTGCCGGCACACGGCTTGGTGTATCTTGATGTGTCTTGGGTGCTAGCCCTACCCCTCTATTTATATGTTGAGCCCTGGGGTCGAAACTTGGAGCAAAAGCCTCCTCAAAGTCGGTTTTGCCCGAAAGGAAAGGGTCCCACTCGGACTCCAGGGCTAGACGCCAGGGTTCCCGGCGTCTATCCCCTAGACACCGGGGTTACTGGCGTCTAGCCTCTGGTCTCCGCAAAACTTCCTTTTGCACTTTCCTAAAGCCTCGTGGGCTTTCCCCTTTGGCCCAAATAAAGTGTTCTCGTACCCAAACATTTCAGGAAACATCCGGAACCCCTTCCGGTGAATTCCGGAACCCTTCCAGAGGTCAAACAATATTATCCCATATATTAATCTTTATCTCCGGACCATTCCGGAGTTCCTCGTTATGTCCGTGATCACATCCGGGACTCCGAATAACATTCGGTCACCAACATACATAACTCATTAAATACTACATCGTCAACAAACGTTTAAGCGTGCGGACCCTACGGGTTCGAGAACTATGTAGACATGACCGAGACATCTCTCTGGTCAATAACCAATAGCGGAACCTGGATGCCCATATTGGCTCCTACATATTCTACGAAGATCTTTATCGGTCGAACCGCATAACAACATACGTTGTTCCCTTTGTCATCGGTATGTTACTTGCCCGAGATTCGATCGTCGGTATCATCATACCTAGTTCAATCTCGTTACCGGCAAGTCTCTTTACTCGTTCCGTAATACATCATCTCGTGAATAACTCATTAGTCATTTGCTTGCAAGGCTTATTATGATGTGCATTACCGAGAGGGCCCAGAGATACCTCTCCGACACTCGGAGTGACAAATCCCAATCTTGATCTATGCCAACACCACGAACACCTTCGGAGACACCTGTAGAGCATCTTTATAACCACCCAGTTACGTTGTGATGTTTGATAGCACACAAGGTGTTCCTCCGGTATTCGGGAGTTGCATAATCTCATAGTCATAGGAACATGTATAAGCTATGGAGAAAGCAATAGCAGTAAAACTAAACGATCATAGTGCTAAGCTAACGGATGGGTCTTGTCCATCACATCATTCTCCTAATGATGTGACCCCGTTGATCAAATGACAAGTCATGTCTATGGCTAGGAAACATAACCATCTTCGATCAATGAGCTAGTCTAGTAGAGGCATACTAGGGACACTCTGTTTTGTCTATGTATTCACACATGTACTAAGTTTCCGGTTAATACAATTCTAGCATGGATAATAAACATTTATCATGATATAAGGAAATATAAATAACAACTTTATTATTGCCTCTAGGGCATATTTCCTTCAATTAGGATTCGGGGGATTCTGCAAATATCCACGGCCGGCTGTTATCCTGCATGGGCCCTGCTGTCGATGTGGCTGTAGTCAAAGCGCCACGCAAGCTAGTCAGTGGTGGTCAGATGAAAAAGGGGCCTTGGATGAACATCTTGAAAAGATTTGGGGTCCAGATGTGCATTTTGAAATAATTAGGACCCAATTGACACTTTTAGGAAAGAATTAGGACCGCGCTTGTATTTTACTCATCTCTAATTGAACCCCTAAAATGCATTAACTCCTATCTTTTTAGGAGTTAAGAACACTGAAACCGAACTCTCAAGTCCTATAACACCTTAAAAGTTTGAGGAGATGCGTCAGACGCTACTCAAATTTGAGCAGTCGAGCACAGCTCTCTGTACATGCTTCCCTTGGCCCACATCTCTCTCCCTCGCTCCGCTATGTCCACACCGGCCCCGACTCCGCCACATTCTTTGTCTCATGCGACCACCCGACATGCCCACCGATACCCTGCAGCCCCACCGACCTTTGTCCAAATATCAGCAAGAATCCAGTGATCACGAAAATTTTATTTGATTTCTGGTTGTCCTACAGGCCACTTCGGTATTACTCCCCTTCCCCAATCTTGGTTGCACTCCCACCTGTTGGAAATATGCCCTAGAGGCAATAATAAAAGAGTTATTATTATATTTCCTTGTTCATGATAATCGTTTATTATCCATGCTATAACTGTATTGATTGGAAACTCAAATACACGTGTGGATGAATAGACAGACTTTGTGTCCCTAGTGAGCCTCTACAGGACTAGCTCGTTGATCAAAGATGACCGCGGTTTCCAGGTCATAGACATGAGTTGTCATTTGATAACGGGATCACATCATTAGGAGAATGATGTGATGGACGAGACCCAAACGTTAACATAGCTTTTGATCGTGTCAGTTATCGCTATAGTTTTCTGCATGTCAAGTATAAGTTCCTATGACCATGAGATCATGTAACTCACTAACACCGTAGGAGTGCTTTGTGTGTACCAAACGTCACAACGTAACTGGGTGACTATAAAGGTACTCTACAGGTATCTCCGAGGGTGTCTGTTGAGTTGACATGGATCAAGACTGGGATTTGTCACTCCGTGTGACGGAGAGGTATCTCCGGGCCCACTCGGTAATACGTCATCTCAATGAGCTCAAAGTGACTAAGTAGTTGGTCACGGGATTATGTATTACGGTAACGAGAAAAGAGACTTGCCAGTAACGAGATTGAACTAGGTATAGAGATACCGACGATCGAATCTCGGGCAAGTAACATACCGACGAGACAAAGGGAACTGTATACGGGATTGCCTGAATCCTTGACATCGTGGTTCATCCGATGAGATCATCGAGAAACATGTGGGAACCAATATGGGTATCCAGATCCCGCTATTGGTTATTGACCTGGGAGTGTCTCGGTCATGTCTACATGGTTTCCGAACCCGCAGGGTCTACACACTTAACGTTCGGTGACGCTAGGGTTGTTAGTGAGAAAAGTGTATGGTTACCGAAGGTTGTTCGGAGTCCCGGATGAGATCCCGGACATGACGAGGGTCTCCGGAATGGTCCGGAGACGAAGATTGATATATAGGATGAAAGGTTTCGGAGTCCGGAAGTGTTCCGGGGAGCATCGGGAAATCGGCGGAGTACCGGAAAGGGTTTCGGGGGGTCCGGAAGAAGTTCTGGGCCTAATGGGCCACAAGGGGGGACACCACAGCCCTCAAGGGGCTGTGCGCCCCCCCTGGGCCCTCTCCTTGTGCGCCAAGGGAGGTGGGACCCCCTAGGGTGGCCGCACCCCCTTAGCCTTGGGGGGCAAGGCACCTAGGGGGGGAAACCCTAGGGCCTGGCCCTTGGCCGCCGCCCCCCCCATGCCCTGGCCGCCGGCCCCCCTAGGGGAAACCCTAGGGGCGCCCCCCTCTCCTCCTTCCCCCTATATATAGAGAGGTAGAGGGAGGGCAGCCAACACAAGTTCGTGCCTCGGTGCTGCCCTCCCTCTCCCGTAATATCTTCTTCTCCCGCGGTGCTTAGGCGAAGCCCTGCCGGAGTTCTTCTCCACCATCACCACCACGCCGTCGTGCTGCCGGTTCTCCATCAACCTCCTTGCTGGATCAAGAAGGAGGAGACGTCCCCGAGCCGTACGTGTGAAGAACGCGGAGGCACCGTTGCTTCGGTGCTAGGATCTTCGGCGATCTGAATCGCGGCGAGTACGACTCCATCATCCGCGTTCATAACGCTTCCGCTTAGCGATCTACAAGGGTATGTGGATCCTACTCTCCCCTCGTAGTTGCATCTACTAGATTGATCTTGGTGAACGTAGAGAAAAATTTTTGTTTTCCATGCAACGTTCCCCAACAGTGGCATCATGAGCTAGGATCTTGCGTAGATGCTTTCTCGAGTAGAACACAAAAGGGTTTGTGGCGTTGATGTTTAAATTGCTGCCCTCCTTAGTCTTTCTTGATTCAGCGGTATTATAGGATGAAGCGGCCCGGACCAACTTTACATGTCCACGTACATGAGACCGGTTCCATCGACAGACATGTGACTTTTGTTGCATAAGATGGCTGGCGGGTGTCTGTCTCTCCTATCTTAGTTGAATCGGAATAGAACAACGCGGTCCTTGTAGAAGGTTAAATAGCAACTTGAATATCACCGTTGTGGTTTTGCGTAGGTAAGAAGCGTTCTTGCTAGATACCCATAGCAGCCACGTAAAACATGCAACAACAAATTAGAGGACGTCTAACTTGTTTTTGCAGGGTATGTATGTGATATGATATGGCCAATGACATGATGAAATATATTTGATGTATGAGATGATCATGTTGTAATAGTTAATATCGACTTGCATGTCGATGCATACGGCAACCGGCAGGAGCCATAGGGTTGTCTTTATTTTTTGTATGACCTGCGTGTCAATCATTAAGCGCTTTGTAATGCTTTACTTTATCGCTAAACGGTAGCAATAGTAGTAAGAGCATGGTGGGCGCCGACAACCCCGATGGCGACACGATGATGGAGATCATGGTGTGGCGCCGGTGACGATGGAGATCATGCCGGTGCTTTGGAGATGGAGATCAAAAGCACGAGTTGATGGCCATATCATGTCACTTATGATTTGCATGTGATGTTAATCCTTTTATGCATCTTATTTTGCTTAGGACGACGGTAGCATTATAAGATGATCCTTCACTAAAATTTCAAGATAAAAATGTGTTCCCCCCGAGTGTGCGCCGTTGCGAAGGTTCGTCGTTTCGAAGCACCACGTGATGATCGGGTGTGATAGACTCTACGTTCGCATACAACGGGTGCAAGCCAGTTTTGCACATGCAGAACACTCGGGTTAGACTTGACGAGCCTAGCATGTACAGACATGGCCTCGGAACACGGAGGACCGAAAGGTCGAGCATGAGCCATATAGTAGATATGATCAACATGTTGATGTTCACCATTGACACCACCTCATCTCACGTGATGATCGGACTTGGGTTGGTGAATTTGGATCATGTCACGCTCGAATGACCGGAGGGATGTCAATTTGAGTGGGAGTTATAAATAATTTGATTAGGTAATAACTCACTTATCATGAACAATAGTCTAAAATGTCTTTGCAAATTTTTGGTTGTAGATGGCTCGCGCAGTAGCTCCCCTGAATTTTAATGCGTTCCTAGAGAAAGCTAAACTGAAAGATGACGGGAGCAACTTTGTGGACTGGCTCCGCAATCTGAGGATCATCCTCACAGCTGCCCAAAAGGTTTATGTCCTAAATGCACCGCTAGGTGACCCCCCCGCTCCTACAGCCCCTGCAGACGTTTTGAACGTCTGGCAGACACGTTCGGATGACTATTCGATAGTGCAATGTGCCATGTTGTACGGCTTGGAAGGAGGACTTCAAAGGCGTTTTGAACGTCATGGTGCATATGAGATGTACACGGAGTTGAAGTTCATCTTTGAAAAGAATGCTAAGATCGAGAGGTATGAGACCACCGATAAATTCTTTGCTTGCAAGATGGAGGAGAATTCGTCTGTCAGTGAGCACTTACTGAAGATGTCTGGGTACTATACCCGCATAGCTGATCTGGGACTTGTGTTCCCGGATGAGGCTATCATTGACAGAATTCTCCAGTCACTCCCTCCAAGCTACAAGAGCTTCGTGCAGCAGTACAACATGCAAGGGATGAATAAAACCATCGCCGAGCTGTTCTCGATGCTGAAAGTCGCTGAGGCAGACATCCAGAAGGAGTATCAAGTGTTGATGGTCAATAAAACCACCAGTTTCAAGAAGAATGGCAAGGGCAAGAAGGGTAACTTTAAGAAGGGTGGCAAAGCAGTTGCTAATCCGGTGAAGAAACCCAAGGCTGGGCCCAAGCCAGAGACTGAGTGTTTCTATTGCAAGGGGAACGGCCACTGGAAGCGGAACTGCCCCAAGTATCTGGCAGACAAGAAGGGGGCCAACAACAACAAAGGTATATGTGATATACATGTTATTGATGTGTACCTTACCAACTCTCGTTGTAGTGCCTGGGTATTTGATACCGGTTCGGTTGCTCACATTTGCAACTCTAAACAGGAACTGCGGAATAAACGGAGGCTGGCGAAGGACGAAGTGACGATGCGCGTGGGAAATGGTTCCAAGGTTGATGTGATCGCCGTCGGCACGCTCGCTCTTCGATTACCATCGGGATTAGTTATGAACCTGAATAATTGTTATTTAGTGCCTGCGTTAAGCATGAACATTATATCTGGATCTTGTTTATTGCGAGACGGTTACTCATTTAAGTCAGAGAATAATGGTTGTTCTATTTATATGAGTAATATATTTTATGGTCATGCACCCGAAGTTAGGGGTTTATTCTTATTGAATCTCGATAGTGATGATACACATGTTCATAACATTGATGCCAAAAGATGTAGAGTAGATAATGATAATACCACTTTCTTGTGGCACTGCCGTCTGGGTCATATCGGCGTGAAACGCATGAGGAAGCTCCATGCTGATGGACTTTTGGAGTCTCTTGATTTTGAATCACTTGACACGTGCGAGCCGTGCCTCATGGGCAAAATGACAATGACCCCGTTTTCAGGGACAATGGAACGGGCAAGTGACTTATTGGAAATCATACATACTGATGTGTGCGGTCCGATGAGTGTAACGGCGCGCGGTGGATATCGTTATTTTCTCACCTTCACTGACGACTTAAGTAGATATGGGTATATTTACTTGATGAAGCATAAGTCTGAAACTTTTGAAAAGTTCAAGCAATTTCAGAGTGAAGTTGAAAATCATCGTAACAAGAAGATCAAGTTCCTACGATCTGATCGAGGGGGAGAATATCTGAGTTATGAGTTTGGTGATCACTTAAGAAAATGTGGAATTGTTTCACAGTTGACGCCACCTGGAACACCACAGCGTAATGGTGTGTCCGAACGTCGTAATCGAACCCTATTAGATATGGTACGTTCTATGATGTCTCTTGCCGATTTGCCACTATCGTTTTGGGGATATGCGTTAGAGACAGCTCCATTCACTTTAAATAGGGCTCCATCTAAGTCCGTTGAGACAACACCGTATGAACTATGGTTTAGTAAGAAACCGAAGTTGTCTTTTCTCAAGGTTTGGGGTTGCGATGCTTACGTCAAAAGGCTTCAGCCAGAAAAGCTCGAACCCAAAGCGGACAAATGTGTCTTCATAGGATACCCAAAAGAAACAGTTGGGTACACCTTCTATCTCAGATCCGAGGGCAAAGTGTTTGTTGCTAAGAACGGATCCTTTCTCGAGAAAGAGTTTCTCTCGAAAGAATTGAGTGGGAGGAAGGTAGAACTTGATGAGGTTATTGAACATCTGCTTCAACCAGAAAGTAGCGCAGCACAGAAAGATGTTTTTGTGGAGCCTGCAGAGGTTGAAGAGGAAGCCAATGATTATGATCAAGAAGCTTCTGATCAAGTCACTACCGAACCTCGTAGGTCGACAAGGGTACGCACTGCACCTGAGTGGTATGGTAACCCTGTCTTGGAGGTCATGTTGTTAGACAACGGTGAACCTACGAGCTATGGAGAAGCGATGGTGGGCCCAGATTCCGACAAATGGTTAGAGGCCATGAAATCCGAGATGGGATCCATGTATGAAAACAAAGTATGGACTTTGGAAGTATTACCTGAAGGGCGGAAGGCCATTCAGAATAAATGGATTTTTAAGAGGAAGACGGACGCTGACGGTAATGTCACCGTGTATAAAGCTCGACTTGTGGCAAAGGGTTTTTCACAAGTTCAAGGGATTGACTACGATGAGACTTTCTCACCCGTAGCGATGCTTAAATCCGTCCGAATCATGTTAGCAATAGCTGCATATTTCGATTATGAAATTTGGCAGATGGATGTCAAAACAGCGTTCCTTAACGGTTTTCTTAAGGAAGAGTGGTATATGATGCAACCAGAGGGTTTTGTCGATCCAGAGAATGCTGACAAAGTATGCAAGCTCCAGCGTTCCATTTATGGGCTGGTGCAAGCATCTCGGAGTTGGAATCTTCGCTTTGATGAGGTGATCAAAGCGTTTGGGTTTATACAAGTTTACAATGAAGCTTGTATTTACAAGAAAGTGAGTGGGAGCTCTATAGCGTTTCTAATATTATATGTGGATGACATATTGCTGATTGGAAACAATATAGAATTTTTGGTTAGCGTGAAGGGGTATTTGAACAAGAGTTTTTCGATGAAAGATCTCGGTGAAGCTGCTTTCATATTGGGCATCAAGATCTATAGAGATAGATCAAGACGCTTGATAGGGCTTTCACAAAGCACATACCTTGATAAAGTTTTGAAGAAGTTCAAAATGGATCAATCCAAGAAGGGGTTCTTGCCGGTATTGCAAGGTACGAAGTTGAGTAAGACTCAATGCCCAGTGACTGCGGATGACAGAGAAAAGATGAGTGTCGTCCCCTATGCTTCAGCCATAGGCTCTATCATGTATGCAATGCTGTGCACAAGACCAGATGTCAGCCTTGCCATAAGTATGGCCGGAAGGTTTCAGAGTAATCCTGGTATGGATCACTGGACAGCGGTCAAGAATATCCTAAAGTACCTGAAAAGGACTAAGGATATGTTTCTCGTTTATGGAGGTGATCAAGAGCTCGTCGTAAAGGGTTACATCGATGCAAGCTTTGACACAGATCCGGATGACTCTAAGTCACAAACCGGATACGTATATATTCTCAACGGGGGAGCGGTAAGCTGGTGCAGTTCCAAGCAGAGCGTGGTAGCTGATTCTACATGTGAAGCGGAGTATATAGCTGCCTCGGAGGCGGCGAAGGAAGGTGTCTGGATGAAGGAGTTCATGACAGATCTTGGAGTTGTGCCTAGTGCACTAAACCCAATGACTCTGTTCTGTGACAACACTGGTGCCATTGCTCTAGCCAAGGAACCAAGGTTTCACAAGAGGACCAGACACATAAAGCGACGCTTCAATTCCATCCGCGATTCGGTCAAGGAGGAGGACATAAACATTTGCAAAGTACACACGGATTTGAATGTTGCAGATCCGTTGACTAAGCCTCTTCCACGGGCTAAGCACGATCAACACCAAGACTCTATGGGTGTTAGATTCATTACCTTGTGATGCTAGATTATTGACTCTAGTGCAAGTGGGAGACTGTTGGAAATATGCCCTAGAGGCAATAATAAAAGAGTTATTATTATATTTCCTTGTTCATGATAATCGTTTATTATCCATGCTATAACTGTATTGATTGGAAACTCAGATACACGTGTGGATGAATAGACAGATTTTGTGTCCCTAGTGAGCCTCTACAGGACTAGCTCGTTGATCAAAGATGACCGCGGTTTCCAGGTCATAGACATGAGTTGTCATTTGATAACGGGATCACATCATTAGGAGAATGATGTGATGGACGAGACCCAAACGTTAACATAGCTTTTGATCGTGTCAGTTATCGCTATAGTTTTCTGCATGTCAAGTATAAGTTCCTATGACCATGAGATCATGTAACTCACTGACACCGTAGGAGTGCTTTGTGTGTACCAAACGTCACAACGTAACTGGGTGACTATAAAGGTACTCTACAGGTATCTCCGAGGGTGTCTGTTGAGTTGACATGGATCAAGACTGGGATTTGTCACTCCGTGTGACGGAGAGGTATCTCCGGGCCCACTCGGTAATACGTCATCTCAATGAGCTCAAAGTGACTAAGTAGTTGGTCACGGGATTATGTATTACGGTAACGAGAAAAGAGACTTGCCGGTAACGAGATTGAATTAGGTATAGAGATACCGACGATCGAATCTCGGGCAAGTAACATACCGACGAGACAAAGGGAACTGTATACGGGATTGCCTGAATCCTTGACATCGTGGTTCATCCGATGAGATCATCGAGAAACATGTGGGAACCAATATGGGTATCCAGATCCCGCTATTGGTTATTGACCTGGGAGTGTCTCGGTCATGTCTACATGGTTTCCGAACCCGCAGGGTCTACACACTTAACGTTCGGTGACGCTAGGGTTGTTAGTGAGAAGAGTGCTTGGTTACCGAAGGTTGTTCGGAGTCCCGGATGAGATCCCGGACGTGACGAGGGTCTCCGGAATGGTCCGGAGACGAAGATTGATATATAGGATGAAAGGTTTCGGAGTCCGGAAGTGTTCCGGGGAGCATCGGGAAATCGGCGGAGTACCGGAAAGCGGTTTCGGGGGTCCGGAAGCAGTTCTGGGCCTAATGGGCCACAAGGGGGAACACCACAGCCCTTAGGGGGCTGTGCGCCCCCCCCTGGGCCCTCTCCTTGTGCGCCAAAGGGGGTGGACCCCTCTAGGGTGGCCGCACCCCCTAGCCTTGGGGGGCAAGGCACCTAGGGGGGGAAACCCTAGGGCCTGGCCCTGGCCGCCGCCCCCCCCCCCCTGCCTTGGCCGCCGCCCCCCCTTGCCCTGGCCGCCGGCCCCCTAGGGGGGAAACCCTAGGGCGCCCTCACCTCTCCACCGCCCCTATATATAGTGGGGCAAAGGGAGGGCAGCCAACACAGTTTGTGCCTCTGTGCTGCCCTCCCTCTCCCACAACATCTTCTTCTCCCGCGGTGCTTAGGCGAAGCTCTGCTGGAATTCTCATCCACCATCACCACCACGCCGTCGTGCTGCCGGTTCTCCATCAACCTCTCCTCCACCCCTTGCTGGATCAAGAAGGAGGAGACGTCCCCGAGCCGTACGTGTGAAGAACGCGGAGGCACCGTTGCTTCGGTGCTAGGTCTTCGGCGATCTGAATCGCGACGAGTACGACTCCATCATCCGCGTTCATATCGCTTCCGCTTAGCGATCTACAAGGGTATGTGGATCCTACTCTCCCCTCGTAGTTGCATCTACTAGATTGATCTTGGTGAACATAGAGAAAAATTTTTGTTTTCCATGCAACGTTCCCCAACACCACCCTCCATCCCCCAGCCATGGATGCAGCAGCAAAACACGTGCAACATCATTTGAATACCAACCTTTAGAGCGTCTCCAACAGACGTGCGGTCGGGCGGCGCGCTATTTTTTTAGAGCGCCAAAACAGCATTTTCGCACGCGGGAGGGGTCGGTTGCTTTTCCAGGCGCTGTAAATTTTAGAGCGCAGCTCTAGCACTTCAACAGACGCGGTAAAATACAGCTCGCGTGACCAGCCGATGCTTGGCAAATATGACACAGCACAATACAATTTGACAATATGATGAACTCGAACATAAACAAATATACAAAATAATGACTTGGAGCAACATAGTATAGTTTAATTGCATGGCATAGTTTAAAATAACCCAACCAAGTTCATGAAAAATAAAAGTTCACACAAACAAATGAAACAAGAACAATCATACCACATCATCTTCCTCCTCTTTCGAAGACGATTCTTCCTCCTCTTCTCCATTTTCGAGCAAAGCCATGTGGGGCACACCGGAAGCCATGCGTCCACCCATGTCACCGGAGGTGCTCCTATGCCTCCCATTAAATACCCAAAACTCATGCCTCCAATGAATCCCATGGTAGTTCCAATGGCACCCATGCCTCCCATGCCTCCCATGCCTTGGATGGTAGCTCCGAAGTCACCCATGTCTCTCATAGGTGCTCCCATGCCTCCCATGTCGCACATAGTGCCCATGGCTCCCATGCTTGTTCCCAAGACTCCCAAGGTAGCTCCCATGCGTCCGAAGCCTTCCATGGTAGCTCCAATACCTCCCATGCCTCCCAAGGCCATCAATCTTTTTTGGACCAAGACTTCATCACGGGAATGATTGATGAACTCCTTTTTCCTATCACCGAAGGTAGATGTGTCCGTGAAGAACAAGTACTTCTCCCATTCGAATAATCTAACTCGCTCCTCCATGGCCAATTTGTTGTCCTCGAATGGCACCTTCCTCTCCTCGGCCACCACCCTCCTCTCCTCGGCCACCAACCTTCTCTCCTCGGCCACCTCCTCTTGGCTCCCTGCCATAATCATCTCCTTGTTTGTTTCCTTTCTTGCCTTCTCAATAGCTTCCATAGCAATATTTATCACATCATCTCCTCCCTTCATCTTCTTCCCCTTTTTGTTTGCTTCTTTCTTATCACCGTTTGGTCTTTTTGGCTTGGAGTAGGCAACCGAGTTGGGTGTAGAGCTCCTCTTGCCGTCATCACTTGATGCCTCCTCCTTCTCATCATCATCCAAATCTATAGTTCCCTTGCGTTTCTTGCTCTCCTCTAGGACACCATGGGTCTTCCATTAATCTCCATCCTTCAACACTTCAAAGCAATGGGGCAACAAAAATGCTCTCCCTTTCTTGACCTTGCCTTTTGTGGTCTTCTTCTCTTCTCCTCGAAATAAGTTTTGTGCAATAATGAGCTAAAAAAAGAACAAGCTACCACTTGGAGCACAAAAGATGAAGCATGAACATGGAATATAAAGAAATGGAACTTACCCTGTCTCTATAATTAGTGCCACTTGGGTTTATCGTGTCAACCAACTTCATTGGCGCCCCCACTTTTGACAATCTTTGTTGATCTTCAACCACCGGGAGCGAACAGATCTATCGGTGTGCTCAGTTCCACTCTTGTTGTGTGTATCAAGGAACTCCTTCATCCGAAACCAATATGTATCTCTACTCTGGCAACCTTTAACGTTCGCATCCATAAACATATGCGACCATGTATTGCATAGCAAGACGTCTTCGTCAATGGTGTAGTTGCACGCCCTTCCTTTCGGTGCATCGACGATACCCTCGTCATCCTCATCCATTTCATACTCATGATAATCTTCATGCACTTCATTGGTTTGAGACCAATGAGAATTGTTGGAGCCACCACCCATTGTTGACATATATGTGTCATCATTGAAATTACAAAGTATGATAGAAGAAAACTAAGCTATCTATATGTATACATTTATCTAAAAACAACAACAACAAAAAAGTGGACGAAATCATACCTTGTGGGCATTTCATGAAACACCTTGTGCGCATCGGCCGTCGGCGCAACAATTTGTTAGCTATCCAGTGCTTCGGTTGGCGGAGGCATGGCCTGATGTGCTGCAGCAATCTTCTTCGGCCGCCAAGAAGTGTCGTCCACTTTCTTCTTCTTTCGGGACGCCGTCGCTGCCACCGCATTCGGTCGGTTGGAGACGGAGGGCCATGGCTTCATGGCGGGCAGCGGCTCGTCGCCACCCTACGAGGTCATCCGTGGCACCATGAAAAGGCCGCACGGGAGACCGGTGGTCAGAGGAGGAGGGGCGCCGGTGGCGAAGCCAAAGGTCAGCGGAGGTGGGGTCGCGGGTGTAGAGGGGCCGGGGGATGTCCGTGTGGCCTTCCGTCGGTGGAATTTCGCCGGAGGCGACGCATCACGCGGCGAAGGCGGGCCGGCCAGAGAGGTTTATGGCGGGAGTTGGTCGCTCCTGCGCGAATCATCGTTATCCAACGCGCGGGAGCGAGCGCACCAAATATGCAGCGCATGATGCCGTTTTCCTAGTTTGCTGAACCAACTATACCGCGTGCGTGGTTTTAACACGTCTGCTGGAGCGCCGATTTCGATCCCGCGCACGCAATAAAGTGGTTTCTTCCAGCGCGCTGCTAATATAGCGCACCTGTTAGAGAAGCATTTACCGTAGTGCACGTACATGGTGTTGTTGGCCGGTATTCACCGGTTTTGACAAATCGTTGCGTCCTGCACCATGCCATCGAGCCACAAGGAGAACAATAAAGGGAATAACCCATTCTGATGAAGAATTACCCAAACTGGCATGTGGTGGGCTAATTTTGCGGAGCCTCTCGACTCCTTTCTTAGATGCATAAGTCACGTGCGGATGCTGGCCGCCGTGAGGCGCGGCGCAACCCCTGTATACCTGCGACGGTGGTGGGGATAGGCCGGGAGCTAGGCGGGAACGAGGCGGCGTTGCACCAGCGGTGTGGAAGCCTGGAGGGGGTGGTGCGGCAGCAACGGAGGGCGTCGGCGTCACGGTGATGTGAGTGAAGAATGGAGGCAACGGCGTGGCGGCGACGGAGGCGTTGGCCATGGAGGCCAGCGGTGGAGACGCCAAAAACAAAGAGGCCAGGGCGGCCTGAGTGGCGGCGGCCGGGACGGCGAGCGGCCTGGAAAAAGCCATTGGTGGCGATCAGGATAGGTGAGGAAGCAGACGGTTGAAACCTAAACTGATACCATATCAAAATTAGGGTTTTGGGAAACTGCGCGACACCCAATACGAGTGTGGCTATCTTATATATATATAGGTGTACACTAAGTGTACAAATATAAAATACATGTCATATATAGAAGGGCAGTGATTACGCTCCGGTGCACCGGCCCAAGTTTGGGCCTGTTAGCCTGCAGCCATGTGATCTAGCATGCAGGAGCCGTCCGACCCCCCCTATGTCATGTCATCTTCTTCCTCGGTCCCCACGCTTCAGATCCATTTGGCGCAATGTGTCCCTGCCACAGCCACCGCGTGTGTGTGCTCCGGCGAGAATAGGAAGCATCCACCTCATCTCCCTCACTGTCGTAGCACCCTGGTCCTCTCCCTCCCCGTCGCCGCTCGTCGTTGTCGCCACTCGTGCGCCCACAGACTCGTCCCTGGTAGGGACTGAGAAGTTGAGATAGAGTTTGAGGACGGTGAGCTGTTCACTGAGGCGCTGGTAGGGACTGATGTGGATATGCATGAAAAGGATGATGGATCGGGTAAGTCGGAAGAGCGATGGGAGGATGTTGGGCATGAGTTGCCCAATGGCTCGGGTGTCGCCCCTCAGAAGACCGTGAATGGGGCTGTATCTTCAGCGTCGGTGCCTATGAACGTTTTGAGGTTTGGTTCTTTTCAGCCAGTTTCCGCCCCTCCCAGGTTGTGGAGCGATCGGGTGGAGTCTGAGGATGTGCTGGAACACACAGTCCCTCCCCTAGATTTTTAGGAGGCCGACGATTCTATTGCTGAGAGCTTGGGGGTGATTCGCACTGCGATAACTTCGCTTGACCGGATAAGTCGGAAGTCGCAAAGTATCACAAAGTCGTCAAAGTACTACAGCTCGCAAGAGAAGCGAAAAATAAAAGTAAAGCAAAGTTCATGCTAACAATCACAACCGGGATGGCAATAAAAAGGATAAGCTCCCTATACTCCTATCCTATTATGCGACCGCCATCCGAACCGGTTGAATATAGCCCGTGCGACCATCTCCCACTGGTTGCACCCAGTAAGCAAAGGCTCCCTGAATTCCATAGGAGTGAGTAAGGATCACGTACGGATCCAAGCCGTAGCTCTATAGATGACCTGCAAGAAAGTTAAATTGTGTTGTCTGTTAAATATCAAATCATTTATGCAATTCCTTATAGCCCACAATAGCGCACATATTCCAATCCAAATACGAGCAGCCATAGTATGTTCGACCCCAGTTAACCACGTTCCAAACAACGATGCAACGTCAACTGGAGGAGTAATGTTGAAGGCTATATGAATCGTTCTCCAAAGCAATTTAGCCAATGGGCATTCAAGAAATAAATGTTGTATTGTTTCATCATGATCACAAAAGCAACATCGTGGACTACCTATCCATCGTCTCTTAATTAAGTTGTCCTTTGTAAGAATTACTTGTTTGTGGACAAACCACATAATGATTTTAATGCACAAAGGAACCTTAATCTTCCAAATATGCAACGATCGCGAGATTGGGCCAGAATTAATCAAATCCATATAGAACGTTTTTACCATAAAAATCTCATTCTTAGCTAGTTTCCATTGCAAGGAATCCGGTTGATCAGAGAGTTTAACATCTATCAATCTCCGAACCAGGTGCATCCATGCAATCCATCGCTCACCAACTAGTGCGTCGTCTGAATTGAATATTCAAGGGGATCGTATGTAAAATTGTGCCTACGTAATCCTCCTTCTGTTGCACAATGTTATACAGGGTAGGATATTGTACGGCCAGGGGCGTCTCTCCTAACTACGTATCCTCCCAGAACCTTGTTGACATCCCATTGCCAACCAGGAATTTGACCCTCCGAAGGAACAGGTCCTTTACTCGCATAAGCCCTTCCAGAATGGCGAGTCTGTGGGTCTCATGGTAACCTGAGCGAGTGTTTTGGACTAGAGATATTTATTAAGCAAAATATGTGTCCACATACCCTCCGACTCTGTCTCTAACCTGTAGAGCCATTTGCTCATGAGGCACTTGTTCTTGATTTCTAAGTTCTCAATACCGAGACCGCCTTGGTCTTTTGGTCGACAAAGAATGTCCCATCGCGCGAGACAGTATTTCCTCTTGGCCTCATCTGACTGCCAGAAGAACCGCGATCTGAAGAAATCAAGTCGTTTCTATACCCCTTTCAGAATTTAGAAGAACGATAGTAGGAACATCGGCATACTAGTCAGTACTGAGTTAATAAACATTAGCCGACCTCCATAAGACATTAGCTTACCCTTCCAGCAACTAAGCTTTTTTTCTATTCGATCTTCGATGCATTTCCATTCTTTATTGGATACTTACGGTGGTGAATCGGTATACCCAAATAAGTGAATGGTAAAGAACCCAATCCACACCCAAAAAATTGTCTATATGTGTCTTGTTCGTCTTTGGCCTTCCCAAAACAGAACAACTCACTTTTGTGAAAGTTTATCTTTAAACCGGACAATTGTTCAAAAAGACATAAAATAAGCATCATATTACGCACCTTAGCAATGTCATGTTCCATGAATAGGATAGTGTCATCAGCATACTATAAGATGGATACTCCTCCATCAACCAAATGAGGAACTAACCCCTCCACTTGCCCATGCTGCTTGGCCCTGCCAATAAGAATAGCTAACATATCTGCCACTATATTAAACAGGAGAGGAGATATGGAATCTCCTTGTCTCAAACCCTTGTGTGTCTGAAAATAATGACCGATATCATCATTAACCTTGATTCCGACACTACCCTTCTGAACTTGAGAACCCACTTGGTTCCGCCAGACGTCACTAAATCCTTTCATGCGCATTGCCTGTTGTAGGAAAGGCCACTTAACTTTATCATACGCCTTCTCAAAATCCACTTTGAAGATAACCCCATCTAGCTTCTTCGAATGAATTTCATGTAGTGTTTCATGCAAACGACCACCCCTTCAAGTATACGTCGTCCTGACATGAACGTTGTTTGGCTCGGTTGTACCACTGAATGCGCGATCTGTGTCAGTCTATTCGTTCCCACTTTTGTGAGGATTTTGAAACTCACATTGAGAAGACAGATTGGCCTGAATTGTTCAATTCGAACTACCTCTTCTTTCTTTGGCAATAGCGTAATTATACCAAAGTTAAGATGAAACAGCTGTAAATGACCGCTAAAGAAATCATGAAACATAGGCATAAGATCATCCTTAATAATAGGCCAACATTTCTTATAAAATTCAGCTGGAAACCCATCTGGTACCGGTGCTTTATTTGATTTCATTTGTGAGATTGCATCTAGAACCTCTTTCTCAGTAAACGGTGCAGCCAAAATATCGTTCTCTTCTACCTGTAGCTGCGGAATATCACCAATTACCGACTCGTCTAGGGACACCGTAATTGGTTTCGGATGGCCAAAGAGTTGTTTATAGTAATTAGAGATATACGCCTTCAGGTTCTCTGCCCTATAATTGTCCCCTCGTCCTGTTCAAGCTGAATAATTTTCTTCTTCCTATGTTTGCCATTCGCAATCATATGGAAAAATTGTGTATTGTCATCCCCTTGGACAACCTTAAGTACTTTGGCATGTAGTGCCCATTTGAGCTCCTCTTCTCTAAGAAGTGCACGAAGGCTTAGCTCAGCTTCGGACTTGGAACTTTGCTCATGTACTGAAAGCTGGGTACTTTCTACTTTTAAATCTAAAGCTTAAATTAAACGAGTAAGTCTCTCTTTTTCTAGTTTGTAAAGCCCACATTCATTTCTGGCCCATCCTCGCAAATACTATCTCAAATGACGGATCTTATTTTGCCATCTCTCAAGACTAGTTCTTCCACTAACCGGAATTGCCCATTCACGTGTGATGATCTCCAAGAAGTTTTCTTTCTCGAACCAACTAAGTTCGAAAGAGAATGCATTCTTATTCGCAACGTGAGTGGCCTCGCCCGAGTCTACAAGAAATGGTGTATGATCTGAGATCGCTATTTGCATCGCATGAACCGACACCAAAGGGTATTTTTGTTCCCATTCCATACTAGCAAGTACCCTATCCAACTTCTCCTACGTTGGAGTGGGCAACGAGTTGGCCCAAGTAAACTGTCTACCGGTGAGTTCAATTTCTCTCAAATTAAGACTCTCGATAATCATATTAAACATCATAGCCCACCGACCATCAAAATTGTCATTGTTCTTTTCATCCCTCCTCCGGATTGTATTGAAGTCACCACCAAAAAGGATCGGTAGAGTCTCATCTCCACAGATCCACACCAAGTCGGCTAAGAAATCTGGTTTAAGTTCAGGTTGTGCTGCACCATACACAGCTACGAGAGACCATCGGAACCCGTCCAATTTCGATCTCACCCGAAACTTAACCGCAAAATCACCCCGAACCACGTTAAGGACCTCAAGTGTTTCACATCGAACTCCTAGTAAGATCCCACCAGATCTTCCTCTAGGGGGTAAGATGTGCCAGTCAAAATCAATTCCTCCAGCAAGAGTTGCAAGGAATTGTGAGGTAAAATTATCCTGGCGTGTCTCTAAAAGTGTAATAAAATCTAAATGTTGCTCCACTGTTGTTTCTGCCAAGAATCTTCGTTTAGCCAAGTCAGCTAGACCTCTGCTATTCCAAAAGATTCCTTTCATATGTCATCATGGAATTTTTTTTCTTAAGCTTAACTCTAGCACTTCTACGAACTGCAGAGGTAGGATAAATCTTTCGTTTCCAGGGATGCTTAGCCTTTCCCCAGCACCCTCCGTACACGTATGTTCAACATAACACGAACCAGTGCCCTCCGCGACTAGAGGCTCTACCGTGTCCATACTCTCCGACCCTTCCTCATCCTCAGCTTCATCACTAGGCAAAAGATTATTGCAAATGTTTTCTAGAGCTATAATTCCTAGATTGTTCATGTCATCCTCATTCATGGGTTTAACTGATGCAAGGTTCCTAATTATTTCAGTGGCCCGTTCTGCTTCTAAATCCAGAAGATCATTAACAGATTTCGCTACCTCTTTTTCATTTGAACCCAAAGTAATTCCTAAGTTGTTTGCCTTATCAATAATTTCATGCTTTGAAAAATGCATAATTGAACAACTTCTATCAAAGGACATACCTGTATTTGTCTCGACATCGCGAAGCATGGCCGCCCTCTTGGCGCGCGCTAACTGCAAGTCATCAGCATCAGGCTGTTCCTGGATCCGGTTGCTGACATACCTGCCAGAAGTAACCGAATCCGGGATCCCACCGAAGGTGACGAGCTCCTCCAAAGTCCTCTCCGGAGGTGAATGCTCCCCACTCAGCCGCCCATCCCTAATTGCTGGTGAAGAAGGGATAGGCGCGGCCGAGCAAGAGACCCCACCCGCAATGGTGGGAGCCGGCGACCATGGAGCCACCTGCTCCAGAGTCTCGCTCCCCCTCACTCCGGTATCGTGGCGCGGATACGATGTCGACGAGTTGCGGGCCTCTTGCCCGCACCCCGCTCCAAGCTGTCTAGGACTGCCTCACGGTGAGAGATAAGGGCGGGCCTCCTGCCCGCGCACCTCCCCCAACTGGCCAGGTATAGTCGAAATTGGGCTGGGATGCGAGCCTCCTGCCCATCACCCCCCCAATCGTCATCGGTAAATCGGTGCCCTGCGGGTCCTGAACCTCGGAATCCACCCTCTGGGACAAAAGCACATTAGGCGAACCAACAGTAGGGAGCAACACCGGTGGTAACTCGAGCTCCTCAGGGTCATCCGCCTCCACTCGGTTGCTCCATAACCGACTAGGTGCAGACCGAGCTCCAAAAGAACGAAACCTAAGTGTGTTAATCGGTGTCGTGGAAGATGATGCTCCCTTGGCCGTATCCACCTTATCTGTCTGCGATTCCGGCCCCTTGGCCAACTCCTGTGGAATACTCTTATGCCCCTTTTCCTGATTCCCGGAGGCTCCATCTCCCTCAGTCGTGTCCATGTCCTGAAGATCATCTCCCTCCAGTGGTACCGGCGTATCCTCAATCTCAATCTCGAGCACATATGTAACCCCGGCATGTGTCCACTTGACCACATCCGGCACGTGCTGCAAACTGAGTACACTCACAAGTAACCTCGCAGATCCGTGAGATCGAGTAAACGGCATGTCAACCTGCTCCGTCTTACCAATGAGTGAGCCCACGCTCCAAGCAACCAGAAAATTATTAATATATTTGCGCGGCGCCCCAAAGAATCGAACCCACACCTTCTCTAATGGTGTACCCTCGGGCTCCTTCTCTGTCCACTCATCAAACGCAATGACGATATTCGAGCTCTGAACTCTACACAAGCCATACTTGAGAACATGCAACTGCTCCTCCTTAGTGGGGAAGTCCACCATGTAAGTCTGATTTTCCAACTTTACAAGGTCCCATTGATAATCGCCTGGTACAAGATCCCTCAACTGCCGCACAATCCGTGCCTCCGTCAAAACCCCATTAGTAACCTTGACAACTGCGGGGAAGCTGCTTTCCATCACATGTCCCATAGGTGCCACTTCCGGTGACTCAAAAAACATCAGCTCTTGACAACAGACCCTATAAATGTTAACCCCCGGTTTGGGGCCTGAGAGTAATGGGCACTCCGCAGACACATGATGCGATCTACTACAATAGTCACAAAGCTTAGTGGTGCACTCTGCCACAAAATGACCCGGTTCACCGCATCTGTAACACGGTAACTTTTACTTCTTAAGTGCCCACTTGGATAGCTTTCCCCCATCGCGTTTGTCAGCATTTCACGACTATACTATAGCCTAACATTAAAGTTATTGTATATGAACTCTTTGTCATATTAAAACTTCACTACACTTGAAATTAAAATTTGAGAATCAGGGTAGTTTTAAGATATCAACACATCAAACCTATAATTTTATCTGATAAAAATATAATATTATCACATAAATTATCACTGTTTGTTTCCCATATCATAAGTTCACCTAATGTATTTTTTCTAAGTGAGAAATACCATCCATGGATCCAATGTGATAAACATTTTTTATAGTGTGGAAGTAGAGCTGTCATTTATTGACAAAGAAACGTCATACGAGTACACCGTTAGTGAGAACACACAAAGAAACACATAAAAGGGATTCTTAGCCCAAAAATAGACACGACTCCATCCACATAATGTAAACGTTTGTCAGTATCATAGTTGTCTATTCGAACACCAATTGGAAATCAGTTTCATTTTTTATATAATAGGCAAGAAAGTCCATTAAGAAAAAAGGACATGTTGAGGCTACTTATTTGTACATTCTGAGAGTGATACATAGAGAGAAATTATACTAACATATAAGAATACATGTATGTATTGAGAGAGATATGAGAATACATGTATTGGAGGAATGTTAAGAAATTCTACTAACATATAAAAGTGTAGGTGGCATCTTCAAAATCACAATAAGTATAAGTGTAGGTACTGAGAGAGATATAAGAATACATGTATGCAATTCTACATTTAAAGCAAATTAATTAGTTCAAGCTAAATCATGAAAAACACTTGCTTATTATATTTCTAGATAGTACATTGGAGGAATGTTAAGAATAATTTAAATTTGCATTCTTTTCGATTGTGATTTGTATTTCTTACTATAACTAGCTTGTATGTCTCCATTTTATTTAATTTGCAGAGTCGATTTTATTTATGACAAATTATTTCAAGTCCAACGAACCTCAAAAGAAGAAATTCTACTAACATATTGCCTATGAGCACAACCTTGAATAAAAAGTTTATATACAATTTTTTAATGATTAAAAAAATGAACGTTATTGTTCCTTAGTTTATTATAAGATTTATAGTATTCTAGGTTAGTAATCAAAATAATATTTTAATTCAAGGTAAACAAAAATCCAACAATGCAAGATGATAAAAATGTTAGGAAAGTTATACAAACATAATTTGAATAACACGACTGATCATAAAAAATACAATTGTATGGGATGCATAATTTCCAATTTTTCTTTAGACAAGACAAATATATGGTCAGATTATTAAAATTATAGAATCCTAGCCCGCGCATGGAGCAGGCCACTTTGCTAGTTGTATCTAACAAACATAAATCCTAGAATAGGATAAAAAGAGGATGAGAATAATACTGGGTACTTGAGCTGTGCAAATGTAGGCAACTCGTTGCATGAACCATCTCCACCAAACCAGGCATCTCATCATGATCAAGAACATCAGACAAATGGAAATGCAGCTCCGTTTCATCAGCAACAACCAGATTTCGGTTGAAAGCTTTGGCCTATCAGTGGACAGCCTCCAGCCCTTTTCCAGGTCCGATTCGGCCTTATTTGCTCTAGTAACAGACCAAATGAGCTCCGGTGTGGAGAAGGTGTAAGAAACTAGTCTATTATTTCAAGTAGTAGCTTCTAATTTCGCAACATACTCCCTCGGTCCCACAATCTAAGAGCGTTTTTGACACTACACTACTGTAAAAAACGCTGTTAGTTTGTATCAAAACTTTTGTCAGAGACGAGCCGCATTGTTGTGGACTGCCTTCTTTTTTGGCACATTTTTGTTGTATTCGGGGGGTTTCATAACCCACAATATAATTTGGCATGTCCGCCCATTTAGAAGTTTTCAAACCGTCGTACTTGTTTAACATTCTACAAGCATGAACTTATCATTCTTGACATGCAATTGCTCACTGGTACCTACAACTACTTAACAAAATCATACAAAGTTTCACACTGCAACTATGCAACATCAGAAGGATTTTAGCTACACACAGTTACGAGCACCAGCATCCACAGTCCGTCAGGCCTTCCTGCTCAGTGCATTTCTGACCGGTAGATGTGTTCTACCATGGCCTCCTTTCATTTTGTGGCTTTGGTCGCAGCCAACCCGGTGATCTCTCAAGCCAACTGATATCTCTTTCTTTCTTTGCCACTTCTAGCAGACATATTGCTCAAAATTAACCAGCGTTGGGATTACAAGCAAGAAATTAACTTCAATTTTACAATTATAAGTTATTACAAGATATATTGAATAACTTATTTTTTCTAATTGCAAACTATGACATGGGTCAAAATAACTATAAAGTAACTCCAAGGCATGGTTTCAAACAGCTCATATCCACTTCAAACTCTCAGTGCTGCGGGTTACGAGCAATTTATGTGTCCCGCCTAAAACAAAAGATGAAGAAGTGGGAGAGCGTTGGTTATTATATTCTGGTTTCCTCCCATCTCTCAAATTTGAATCAATATTGTTCTCAAGGATATCTTTGTACAACTACAATTGGACATTCCATATACTCCATGGTCTTAACTGCTGGGCATGCAAAGAGCTATCGTGTATATACATATCTTATATAGAACTTACAAGAGCTTTAAACCGCAGCAAAGTTCCCCTTCCATTTGTGCCGGACCATCACATTTTTCTAGCCTGTACCTTGTATCATAAAATATTCATGTTACATATTTTCAATTGCTAAGACCTTGTATCATAATTATTTTGTTATGTCATGCATTGTGCATATTCGATGCATGTTTATATGGTGTCTTTTTCTCATGGGTTGGACCTGAACTGGATACAAATCTGCGACAAAGTTAGGATGACTATTTTCTCATAGCTGGTCATGCTGACTTTATGTGGTGAACAATTTTGTGATATACTCATGCAATTCAGTCTTCATCATGCTCTATGCACCTCAAAGTTCCATCTGCTCACTCTTATGTGTGTGATAGTATTTATTGTTGCAGGGAAGTCTGCCTCTATATATATCCCCAGGTGATTTCATTTGCCACCAGATTTCGTGTCAACTACCGCTAGTTAGCTAGAAGTCAATCTTTTAGGTGAGAGATTTCTCTAGAATGGTGTCATTCACTAATACTAGTATAATCACAACATTTAGGTGAGAGATTGGAGAGAACCAACATGCACTACAGGAAAAAACTTGTAAGCCGTGTACCTAATACACTTGGTTTATGCCGATTTGAACTCAGTTTATTTATAAGCCGAGTAAAACTCCCGGCTTATAGTACACGGCTTACAGGAGACCGGTTTATTAGGTATAAGCC
>LR738714.1:816209217-816221509 GCA_902687465.1 Secale cereale
TTTTTTTTTTTGCCGAGAGCTCCTCTGATGTTATTTTTAGATGAATTTTTGCAAAAAGCTTGAACTTTTGATGAAGTTTCATGTCCCAAAACTGCAGATTTTTTCGACATTGTTTGATCATGTTTTTCTTTTTTTTTCCAAACTCGGGTGTACCTACACCCGAGAGTAGAAAAGCTGGTCTCTTCGAACTTGTGGCAATACACAGGTTTTGTGTGTGCGTGTGTACAATAAACGAAAAGAACCAGATTCAGGAGCTGTGTACGTGCGTTCCTGGAGGCAAGTATCAATTAACTTGATGCTTGGACTGCGCAAGGATACTTGAAAAAAAAAAGCGTCGGCACGGCCGTTGGTGTGGTGGACTGCTGCTGCTGCTTGCCGCCGCTGCTCCTCCGCTGCTGCTGCTCCCTACTTCTGCTACTTGCTGCTCGCTGCTGCTCCTCCGCCGCTGCTTGCCGCCGCAGCTACTCCCTACTGCTGCTACTTGCTGCTCCGCTGCTGCTGCTACTCGCGAGGAAGGAAGAGGGGAAGAGGTGGAGAGGAGGAGGAGAAAAGAGGGGAAGAGGACCAGCTTGGCCGAGAGGAGAAGCAGTGGCGGCGAGGCGAGCCAGAGGAGGAGTGTAGGCGGCGAGGCGAGCGAGAGGAGTGTAGGCGGCGAGGCGAGCGAGAGGAGGAGCGGTGGCCGCTGCGTGCAAGATGTGTTTGTGCGGCGGAGAAACGAGAGGAGATAAGGAGAGGGAGAGAGCCAGGGGAGAGATAAGATAGGTATTCAGAGCAGTCCGATCAAAACCGGATCCAACGGTCATTTCATAACACGTAATCTGTGGGAGGTCTGTGTTGACCAATCAGAATGTAAGGATATAAGCCGTGTATTTTTCTTAACGACACTCGGTTTATAAATGGTGTAACTACTCACAGCCGTCCGATTAAACGAATCCGACGGTCGTGACGCGTAATTTGTGGGAGGCCTAGACTGACCAATCAGAATGTAAGATTGTAAGGGCATGTACAATAGTTGCTAAGATAGTCTTATCTTAAGTTTTGCATGTAAATTAGAGATGACAAAAAAACAAGTCTACAATGGGTCATCTCTTAGCCTTATCTTCAATAATTAGTTATTCCTAAAAACATGGTGAGACAAATTGTGCTAAGCTATCATCTCTTGTCTTCTCTTAAATAAGATAAGACAAGCCTTCTCTTATGATTTCTCTCTCCTCCACCTTATCATTTATCTTACGTGGCATCCTTAAGCTAGAACCATTGTACATGCCCTAAGCCGGGTATTTCTTGGAGGCACTCGGCTTATAATGTTTTTTTTTTTACTTTTACTTCCCACTATTTGTTTTGAATAAGGGCTATATGTTGACACAAGGCTCATAGCCTGCTCCGTGACGGCTTCATCAGCCATCTCCATTGTAGACACGTGGCAGCCATCTTTGTTGGCCGCGAGTTGTAAGCCGATTGCTATTCATAGTAGATACCGTGTGTTCCTTGTAGGTCGAGAGCTTTTTTGGAACACTCAGCTTATAGATGGTCATAAGCCGAGTCTTTTGTGTTTGTCAGGTGTTTTTTTTCCTAGACTCGGTTTAAAGGGACATAAGCTGGGTACCCAAAAAAAGCTCACAGCTTATAGACTAAGACACGGGAAAGAAGAATTTTCTTGTAGTGATGGTAGGCTTTTCCCACTGCGACTGAATGAATGCAATGTATAGGTACGTCTTCTTCTGTGAGGCAGTACGCGCAAGGTGGCATGAACCTACAAGCACATCTGCACATGGTGTTGGCGAGGCTCCCCGTTGTAACAGACGGTTCACCCTCTTCCCGATGAAGTTTTATGTTGACGAAGCTTGTTGCGAGCAGTTCTACTTGTTAATATCCTAGGTCGTAAAGCAAGGTAGTTGCTCTTTAAAGTTGCCGCCCTGCAATACGATTTTCACCTCTCGCTCGTTTCTTCATCCACAAACACAATCGCCAGGGCACCCATCTGGATCGAGTAAAGATGGGAGGATTCTGAAGGGTTCTTCATGAGACAACGCCAAGGGAGACTGCAATTGATATAACTTGAACTATAAGCTTGGGCTCACACGCCTTGCAGTGTACTGTGTACGTGTTGGAGGAGCTCTACCCTTATAACTCTTTCCACCTATCAATGCAATGATACACTTCCATGTGTACTGGTGAAAACAAGTATCTAATGTTCGTTGTAAAGACACGTTCTTTTTTTGGACGCCGATATCCACATGTGATTCGGTCCGGAGACATCTCAGTGTCGTAGCTAGGAATTTTCAACGCCCTGCGCCAGCCCTGTACTACAGCGCGTACTGTAGCTACAGTAATCTCCTGTAGCTGCAATGCACAAAGCATTTTCTCTTCACGCCCCGGGCCACGGCCTGGGCAGCCTGGGGCTTGTCTACGCCCTTATCCCGGACTGAACGAAAGGTGATGGAAGCAACTAGTTAACGAGCGTTTCTTCGGAAGCCTCACAACGATCAGCGCCACATGGCACGCTCTCAGCCGTCCGTCACATGTCACGCTCTAGGTGCTCTGTCCGAATTTTATTTATTTTTTTATTTTTTCGCACGTGTTTCGGCTTTTTAAACTGTTTTTTTTTCAGGTGTTTTCGATGTTTCGATTTAACACCGGTCTTCCTTAACTTTTGGATAAAAAAAATTGCGCCCAAAAAATTGTTTTCTTTCTTTTTCTTTCGGAAGAGTCACGGTTTTACTTCCGTGAGAGCCACGGTTTTGCTTTCGCGAGAGTCACGGCCGTGCCTCATAGAAACGAAAAAAACACGTTTCCTGTTTTTTTCCTTCCGCAAGAGGCACGCGTTTGCTTCTGCGAGACTCACGGCCGTGCCTCTCAGAAATCGAAAAAAACCGATTTCTGTTTTTTTCTGTTCCGTGAGAGGCACGGTTGTGCTTTCGCGAGAGGCACGGCCGTGCCTCTCGGAAATGGAAAAAACACGTTTATTTTGTTATTTTTCCTTTCGCGAGAGGCACGGTTTTGCTTCCGCGAGAGGCATTGTTGTGCTTCCACGAGAGGCACGGCCGTGCCTCCTCGGAAAAGAAAAAAAGAACCATATTTTCTCTTCTTTTTTTCCTTCCGTGAGAGGCACGGTTTTGCTTCCGCGAGAGGCACGGGCGTGCCTCTTTCGGAAAGGAAAAAAACGTGTGCTCCCGGTTCGGTTTTGTTGTCCGTTTTTCTGTGAAAAAATGTTCGTCAAAACCTATCAAAACGAGATCTACTTTCGAAGATCTCGACACGACGAATCCAATGGTGAAAACGGTTCAAGATTTAGACGCACGCTTTAAGAGATAAAATATTTTGAATAAATGGATCTACGGAAAAAGGGAAACTCCAGACATGCAGCATGCCATTATCACAACCTGGGAATGTGGGAGTGATCTTTGCAATGACTACTCCTCGATTAGTCATTTCGACGAAAGGTTCACCATGGGTGGAGTGATCGATCGAACCAAATCGTTGGGACTAACTAGTTGACGAGCGCTTCTTCGGGAGCCTCACAACGACCAGCGCCACTTGGCGTGCTGTCAGCCGTCCGCCACGTGTCGCGCTCTAGACGGTCCCTCCAGATTTTCTTTTTTATTTTTATTTTTATGCACGCGTTTTCAGCCTTTTAAACGTTATTTTTGTTTTTTTCAACGTTCCGATTTTTCACCGGCCTTCCTTAGTTTTTGGAAAAAAAATCAATATTTTTTGCAGGAAAAAACACGTTTTTTTCCTTCAACGAGAGTCACGGTTTTGCTTCCGCGAGAGGCAGGGTTTTGCTTCTGCGAGAGTCATGGCCGTGCCTCTCGAAAGCGAAAAATATTCGTTTTCTTTTTTTTTCCTTCTGCGAGAGGAACGGTTTTGCTTCCGCGAGAGGCACGGTTGTGCTTTTGCAAGAGTCACGGCCGTTCCTCTCGGAAATGAAAAAACGTGTTTTCTGTTTTTTCCTTCCGCGAGAGGCATGGCTGTGCTTTCGTGAAAAGTCACGGCCGTGCCTCTCAGAAACGAAAAAATACGCGTTTTCTGTTTTTTTTCCTTCCGTTAGATGCACGGTTTTGCTTTCGCGAGAGGCATGGTTGTGCTTTCTTGATAGGCACGGCCGTGCCTTCTCGGAAAAGAAAAAAAAACACATTTTCTATTTTTTTTCTTCCGCGAGAGGCACCATTTTTTTTTCTGCGAGGCATGGTTGTGATTTTGCGAGAGGCACGGTTTTGCTTCCGTGCTCCCGGGTCAGTTTTTTTCGTGAAAAAAAGTTCGTCAAAATCTATCAACATGGGATCTAAATTTGAAGATGTCGATGCGAGGAATCAAACGGTGAAAATGGTTCGAGATTTGGACGTTCGGTTCAAGAGATAAAACATTTTGAATAAACGGGTCTACATAAAAAGAGAAAACTTCCAGGTTGCGACAAGTGGCGCACATTCAGCGCGCCACTTTTCACAACCCGGAGAGGTGAGAGTGATCTTTGCAATGACTACTCCTCAATTAGTAATTTCGCAAATCGTTCGATCCGATCTACTTGTAGAGCGAACTGTCAAGCCAGCCAGCCTCTTGTGGCCTCCTGGTCCAAAACAATCAACTTTGAACATAAAATAATGGGAAATGCCCAAAAACGGTACTATGGATGCCCCCCAAGAAAAACAACAACCCAACTTTTCCTAACAGTAATAAAAAGGAAAAAGGGGGAAAACTTCAATTTTTGCTATAACTAAGAAAGCCTAATTTTCGCCTGGCAATGGAAAAAAATTGTCATAGTCCAAAAATAAAGCACAAAATAAATTTGACTGGATAGAAATGAAAAACAAGATACCATGGATTGTTAAGTAGTAATTGCCATGTCTGATAAAGTAAATTTACCATGATCCCATGAAACTTATTATTTTTTCTACACACCCTAAATTTTGGGTAAGATGACGTATGCTTTTACCATGGTCCATTCAAACATCACAAATTTAGGGTGTGTAGAAATTCTAAAGAAAAAAATGGTCCATGGCCTACTCGGCGACCGTTAGCTCTCATGCCAACTGATATCTCTGTTCTCTTCTTTGCCATTTCTAGCAGCCCTATTGCTCAAAAAGTTAACCTGCTTTGGGATTACATGCAAGAAATTGGCTTAAAATTTACAATTATAAGTTATTACAAGATCTAATGAATAAATTATTTTTTCTAGTTGCAAACTATGACATGGGTCAAAATAACTATAAAGTAACTCCAAGGGACGGTTTCAAACAGGTCATATCCACTTCTAACTCTCATTGTTGAGGGTTCCGAGCAATTAATGTGTCCCGCCTAAAACAAAAGATAAAGAAGTTGGGGAGCTTTGGTTACTATTTACTCAGTACTCCAATCTATGTTCAGGGAGTACCAGGGTATCATAAAAAACCTCCTTATGCAGGTCTTTGTGCGGAACAGTCATGTGATATATTCACGTACTTAATACTTTCTCATGCCCATGTCCGTCATGAGTTTTCTATGTACTCATGCTTATATGTGTGCCATCCATTCTTGGAGGGACGGAAGCTTCTATATATATCCTCGATTGATTTTATTTGCTTGATTTCATAGGCTGCCCAGCTAGAAGTTAATCACCTTACTACAAAAGTGTATTTGCAAGCTTAGGTGAGAGATTGGAGGATACCAATATGAGATTCAGGCTAATTTGGGCAATCCAGCTTGTGCTTGCATAGTCATTGCCGGAGATGGCCAAAAGCGCTACTGAGTGACTCAATTGATTCTCTGAGATGGTCCTGTCCTGGAAAGAAATCTTCTGGAAAGAGTTTACCTGCTTGCTGAGGGTGTGAACCTCTTGTGATGTACCACCCAACAAGCCTGCACCACGATAAGGGAAGGTAATGCCAGATGGATCGCTGGTTTTCTCTGCTGTGAGGGCATGCCTCGGAGGGGCTTCCTCCAACCCAAACATTGTCCCGGGAAGTTATCTTCAATATATTATATCAGTAAAACAAAAGACAAATTAGCCATCGTGTTCATCCACATAATCGATCGTAAATTTTAGATATTAACGGTTGGGATTAAAGACGCAACCTATAACATAAAGTAGAGTCTGATCAGAATTTGTTTGTGCTGAAGTCATTTATGATTCCTGTAACTTAATCAATCACGAGGATTCCTTTTCTGCATTAAAAAGAAACAGTTTGAACTCCTGTTTTTCAGTGCTTCACGTGGACTAACCTTCTCTACCTATTCCTAGAAAAACTATTTCTACCCAGTTTGAAAGTAGACTAGTAGGATACCCGCGCCTTTCTGCGCCATTTTTCTTTAACTGTTGTTGTTTATTTGATATATAAGTTTATAACATATATATTTTTAGGCCACACACTATGGTTGCATTATTTTGTTTACTAAAGTATAATTATTTTATCTCAAACTAATTGTCATTCAAAAGGTTGTATCTAACACTGATATCCAATAGCAACACCTCTAAATAAATAGCAGTAGCAAGGCCTGTAATCACGGCAAACAAATCAAACAACAGCTTCTCTATAGAAATAGCAATAGCAACAACTTCCGTAATTAAACACAACCGGAACGCCGGTACTGTGAACTCCCTTCCCACTCTTTGGAAAAAATTACATGAGACCAGGTCTCACGGTTAGCAGGTGAGACCCGCCCTGATGGATGACAAGTGGCATTCACAAATCACAAAGCATCTAATCTCTCCCCCTGATTTAAGCTGGGGGTGGGGTAGATGCTTTATGATTTATAAATGCCATGCGTCATCCATCAGGATGGGTCTCACCTACTAACCCGTGAGACCTGGTCTCGTAGAATTATTTCTCCCACTCTTTCGCCCATACCACATCGAACGGAGGCACGAACCCGGCCGCTGCTCCCCTCCCCTTCTATCCTCGTGCTTCCTCCTGCGTCCGAAGGCAGGCCACAGTAGCCGACGCAGTCGTACGTCTCCCCTGTATCCGCGATACGCCGCCTCAGCCGACCTCTCGCGCGACCGCATCAGAGAAGTCTCAGGGGCCCACGAAGGCATGCGGCGCCCAACTAATCAACATGGATTCCGCGCAAGACGCGTACTCCCTCCGTTCCAAAATAGATGATCCAACTTTGTACTAACTTTTGTAAAAACTTAGTACAAAGTTGGGTCATCTATTTTGAAACGGAGGGAGTACTACACATGAAAAACGGATACGCAACAAACCGTCTCACCCACTGTCACCCGGGACCCATGCACTTTTCACACAGCTTAGTATCTGTACTGATACGTACGTACACATATACAAAGGAAAAGGCAAAGAAATTACTAGCAAAGTACTTGCGTTTAATAATAAAGTATGCCTACAATAGGATGTTTCTCCACGGAAGCAAACAATAAGATGCTAACTATATTAAATTGAGGGGAATACGTGAATATCTAATTACCAAGAACTTATATGTTGAAATATTAGGGTGGATCTAGGGTCCATCTAACAATTTCAGAAAATATCTAAGGGCCCATGTGGGTTATATGAGACTAGGTGTAGCGGGAAGTTTAGTCCGACATTGCTAGTTGGAGAGGAGTTAAACCTCCATATAAGGGATTCTCTTTCACACGCTAATGGAGTTTGAAACGAGAAGTGGTTCCCCCGCGCTCTTCCTCCGCTGTCTGCCTCGCCGCCTTGTCCATGTTGCGACACATTCGGCCATTTACCCGTCTTTTTTGACCGAAAAAACTTCAGAAAATGAAAATTTGTTGAAAATCAAAACAACTTGGAAAGGTGCCTTTAATTGGTAATACAAGCCAACGAAAAAAGTAGCCATCTCAATAGGAAATAACGAGTGCTCTCAGACTTACCCTTCTGTCCTACGTAGACATTCTACGTTGAACATGGTGTTTTATTGGACATTCTTGTAATGATCCCAACTTTTTTCCAGCAGGTTGGCATGACCATGGTAGGCATCAGGATTGAACGACTTTTGATACTGTATGCATGTTTGACGGGAAAAATTTCAGAAAATGCAAAACTTGTCAAAAATCCAAGCAAGCTGGCATAGTTCCCAGAATTGGTCATATAAGGCTATAAAAATATGGAAGTATTTGATGGATGTCAGAAAACATGTGCTCTCAAACAGAGCCTTCTGACCTACCCAAACGCCCTACGTGGAACATGGTGCATTTTGGACATCCTACAAATGTCCCCAATTTTTTCAACAGGTAGGAATGTCCATGGTAGGCATCCATGCTAGGTTTGAATGACACCCGACACACTATGCATGGAACTATTTTCTTTATACATTCAAAAAATGTACCGGATTTTCAAAAAATGTTCTTCTTCTTGAAAAAAAATTAGAATGTAAAAAACGGACCCGTTTTCAATATTTTTCACAAAACTAAAAAATATATGCGTTGTCAGATTTCTTTTCCCGAAAATGTGCGAGAATTTTACAAAATATTCTTCATTTCTGAAAACTGTTCAGAATGTTAAATATGTTCTCATTTTCAAAGTTTTCTCAGAACTCCAAAATGTTTGGGGATTTCAGAAAATATTCGTGCTTTTGAAAATTGTTTAGAATTTCGAAAATGTTCCCACTAACAAGTTTTGTTCTCTAAATTAATTTTTTTCCGGGATTTTCAAAAAAACTTTTTTTTAAATAAGACATGGTTTTGAAATTGTTTGAATTTGAAAGTTTGTCTCAGTTGTTCAAACAATTGTGTTTAGCCGTCCTGGTTTGTATTTGTTCTCTCCTTCTATTGCAATGAAAAGCTAAGCCATCGGTATTTCACAAAAAAAGAAACATTAATTCGTCTGGACTGCTTTTGTGTGTTCGTGCGTGCGTGCGTGTGTGTGTGTGTGTGTTCGCGTGTGCGCGTGTGTTTGTTATTGTTGTACTAGTTGTAGTCAGGGAATTTCATAACCGACTATATAATTTGACATGTCGATTCAGAAGTTTTCAGAAGCTTACATTTTTGGAAGCACGGATTTATGATTCTCGATATGCAATTACTTGCAGCGAGCTACAACTACTAAACAAAATCCAACAAAGTTCCACACTACAGCTAAGCAACATTAATCTACAAAAAATAGCTACAAGCGATGTCAAGCATATCGCCATGTTTTCTACTATGGACGTCTCCTTTTCTACTGTGGCTGTAGTCAGGGCCGACCTGATGATGGTCCCTTGATCCGACGGCTCATCTTAATCTGTGCCCAGTTTCTTAAATGGTGCTTTTTATGAGAGGTTTTGCTATGGGTTTTGAGTATTGCACGTGGCCAGCCTAATGCAAAAGATGGACAAATTGGAGAGTTCTTGTTCTGGTTTCCTAACATCTCTCAGATTGAAATCAATATTTTTCTTGAGAAAATCTTTGTACTCCATGGGCCTAACTATCTGACACGCAAGAGAGTGAACTACTCGTTCCTCTTGCATGTGTGTACGTTATATGGAACTACATGAACTTCCAACCACAACAAATTTCTCCTTTCTATTTGTACCCGATTATCACATCTTTGTTTTTAATTTGTACCGTTTATTATAAAATATTCATGTCAGATATTTTAATTGTTTGCGCCAATGTACGGTGAGATCAATTGTTTTATTTTCTTAGGCATTGTGCATATGTCTAGGCATGCTTATTTCGCGCATTTTCTCTTGCTTTGGAAGTTGGAACATGGACTGGATGATAGCAAAGAAGAAGTAAGAAAGGGTAGAGGCTGATACACATGCTACAAAGTTACAACGACTAACTCCATGGAACTGATCATTCTGGTTTTTGCAGAGAGCACTTTTGTGATGTACACATGCAGTTTAGACTTTATCATGCTCTATGCACCTTGAGTTCCTAGCTGCTCATGCTCATATATGTATATGAGTTACCCTACATTGTTGCATGACGGAGGGTTACTATATAAATTCCGGACGGATTTCATTTGCCACCTGATTGTATGTCAATTAGCTAGCTAGCTAGCAAATCAATCTTTGTGCTTAATTTATCAGAATGGTTCTATTCATTAGTGCTAGTATATGTCCAACGTTTAGGTGAGAGATTGGAGGAAACCAAAGTGTTAGTGGGCAGGCTTCTCCTACTGAAATAAAACCAGCACACAGTTTGTTGCTCTGTGTCCTTCTACGACGCAGTAGTCACGAGGTGACATGAAGCTATAGGCGCAAGGTGTTTTCAAGGCTCTCGATACAACAGCCTATTCAAATGCCGGTCTATGAAGTCGGCACCCTGTAATCAAAACAGCAATCGGAACGGGAGTCCCCGTTCAGTACTAGACGAACTTCGTCAGCAGGGAGCGACACTCGATTGGCAGGAGTACTCCAACCTGATCCTTGGCGGACAGAAGAAGAGGTGGCTACGATAGACAAGCACCTGCTGCGACTCAACGTAGCCTTGTGAGGCTTTAGCTAGGACATAAAAGAGTGAAGTGCATCCTAGATCCTTGAACTATCTTTATGGTGTTATGTAGGTCCTCAAACTATGAAAAGTACCATCTAGGTCATAAAAAATTCTTGAAGTGTAATAAGCGTGTATATATGTGACAGCTCTGATATAGTTGAAGGACCTATGTGGCACCTTTGAAATAGTTTGAGGACCAGGATAACACACATATTGCACTTTGTGGACCTGGATGATGATTTTCATAGTTCGAGGACCTATGTGACACCACTGAAATAGTTTGAGGACCTATGATACACTTCACTCGACATAAAACGTGTGACACCGCCAAAGTCAGGAGATATGTAACCATGGCTGGAGTGTGTTTGGCCGAGGCTGTTGTACGCAAATGCGGGACAAGACAGCCAGAACAAGCAGCTGGCATCCCTGACCAGTCCCCAAATGTTACACTTGGCAAATACCGCTTGCACAAAAAGAAAATGATTGTGTAAGAATAAAATAATGTGGTGGTATGCGTGTTGCCATTTAAAGTATCAACATGTACAAAAATCAAGACGCTTGCCAAATAAGGCTGGTTGTAATGTCGAGTATCATATATTAGTATCATGCACATGATAGTAGTGTATGATACTACATCCGTAGTGCATAGTATCATATGTTAGTATCATAGAATAGTTAATTTATTGCCATGCATGACACATAGTAACACATTACTTAATATGATACAGTATCATGATATGATACTCAACTCTCTCTTTTTTCATTTAATTCTATGACACCTCAGCAAAATTGCCTAATGGACATGCATGATACTACCTATGATACTCCCATTACGGGCAGCCTAACGAAAATGATAAACTCGTACAATAAATAACATTCAGGACATGGTCAACCAATACAGCCATATGTTCTGATCTTGGTACAAACACCTATTTCCTCTTTGGAAAACCCTAGCATTCTACCAGCTGATTTCTCGTCCACCCACTGCTTGACTCGTTTCACCCCTCCCAACCTTAATTTTTCTGGACAAACGGTGGATCTTATTAACTTAAAATGAAACATCAAAAGGATACAAACACCATAAGTACACACCCGGTCTCAACATAGTTAGGATGCACCTCGCCAATACTAACGTATGCACTCAAGAAGCACACCGGCAAATAGGAAATTCATATAAGACCGAAATTTGCTTTAGCGAGGAGAATAAAATAACAAAGCGGTCGGATCTGCGAACGGATGAGTACAACGATGACCATATCCTCACCTGGCCGGGTCGAGGGACTTGGCCGGGTTGAGCGACCCGGCCAAGTGCGGGCCGGACTGAGGGGCGTTGCTGGCCCTGATGTTTTTTAAAGTGTCGTTTGCCGTCTTGGGCCTACCCGGGGTCATCCCCCCGGCAGAAGAGATCTCCATACATGCATGCTTCCCCATCGGCAGAACCAACCAGGATCTCGGGCGACAGGGACAAATTGGGGGCAGCCCCAATCTGAAGCTCAGGCAGCGAAGACACAACTGGAACCACCTCAAGTTTGGCGAGAGCGGCCTCCACCCTCACCAAAACACTCCCAACTCACGCAAGGTAGTCACGAAGCTCAGTGCGAAGCAGCTCAGTCTCCTCTGCCAACCCGATTTGCTGAGCCGAGATAAACTGAACTGCACTTCTGTCATGGAGACATCATCGGTGGATGCAGGCGATGGAGCATAACACTGGGGCGGCGAAGCTTGGTGGACATGCTTCTTAGCATGGCACAAGCGGGCGACCTGACCAGATCGAAGGAAATTCGTGCAGCGGATTGGATCCCTGCACGAGTATGCATAGTGACCTCGATAGAGGAATAGGAAGAACCTGTCTCTCAGCCACACCGGAAGAGGACGCCACATATCGAAAGGAACAGGCGTCGAGCGGCGCCCTATCGAGACAAGCTGCCCCCC
>LR738714.1:816221706-816266897 GCA_902687465.1 Secale cereale
CTGGACGCACCGGAGTGTTACGCAGTCCCGGGTCCGCTAGCACCAGCGTTCCAACCCACATGCGTCAACCAGACCCAACTGGAGAGCAACACCGACTTATGAGAGGCCTTGGGCCCTCTCCCCCCAAAAGACTAGCCTGTTTGGAGGGGACATCCTCACCCTTATAAATCGTGTTATGTCTCTCCCCACAACCGATGTGGGACTAAACCCAACAATCACCTCCTCACACATCGGTCACCCATGGGCCCGCTAACACCAGCATTTCCAGCCCACCAACCAAGACCGATCACCCGTGAGTTCACCGAGATTTATTCCTGGCACCTGGGCTCTGATACCAATTGTTACGCAGTCCCGGGTCCGCTAGCACTAGCGTTCCAACCCACATGCGTCAACCAGACCCAACAGGAGAGCAACACCGACTTATGAGAGGCCTTGGGCCCTCTCCCCCTAAAGACTAGCCTGTTAGGAGGGGACATCCTCACCCTTATAAATCGTGTTATGTCTCTCCCCACAACCGATGTGGGACTAAACCAAACACGGAGTGCATGACGTGCCCGTCGCCCGCGATAGCAGCGTCGGAAGCTACAGTAGCGGGCACGTTGAATTTAAAGAACTCCCGGCCCTGCCGGAGCCAAAAGTCTCCGTCCAGTTCAATTCAGGTCCGATTCAAGGTCCAGAAGATGTTTCACTGTATGGAGCCATGTACATACGGGCCAACCCTTTATTTAATGGAAAACGTTATAAATCAGGCAGAGGACCTGCAGCATGCGCTAGTGTCCTGCTCACATGCCAGGCAATATTGGGCAGCAGCGAGAGTCACTGCACCCGGCGACCTGGGAGAAGGACATACTGATGGATGACGAGTTGCAGACCAAGATAGATGCAAGATTGTAACTATAATGCATGTTATATGGTTAGCCAGGAATCGATGGACCCATGGCAAGGTTCCATTCGATCGATTCCAAGCTGTGAAGACAATCCGCGATGATCTTCTACTACTAGAACTACCTGAACCTGGGCACGGCGCAGTATCACGGGGGTGCAATGGCGGCCGTCGGATATTGGCTGGGTGAAGATCTACATGGGCGGAGCAATAAATAGCGAAACTCATTGTGCAGGAGGAGGCCAAGTAGCTCGCTCCCATCTCTCCTTCCTGGGAGCTTGGAGTAAACCCTTCCACGGAGTAACCGATCCACTGATTGCCGAAGCACAGGTGCTCTGTGAAGGTGTTATTTTCGCCCAACTTCGTGGTTTCTCACACGTTGTGATGGAGGTGGGTTGCTTAGAGGTGCTGGACCTTTGGTTATCACACAACAGCTCACAGTCAATTGTTGCGCCTATCTTAGATGAAATTGGGGAGAAGTCAACAAGTTTTATCTCTTTTTCTATTAGGCATGTCCCAAGGGATGGTAATTGTATGGCCGATCTATGCGCCAAGCAGGCCTGCACCTTATTGGTATCAGACTGCTGGCTGGAAGAGTGCCCTTCTTTTCTTATTAGCAGCCTTTGGGCAGGTTCTAATCTGATGATACTAAAGCAATAAAGCTCACCATGTTCCTGGCAAAAAAAGGCTGCTGATTTTCACAAGCGCGCCAACCGCCGTTTGCGCCGTCTGATCATCCGCTCATTATCCTTGCTTGCGCGCCGCTGCTGCGCGTCACTGATTCCTGGCTGCGAAGTGAAATATTACCCTGACTCATGACTACAAAGTGATCCAAGAATTCAGTTGGGTTGAGACTTAATCTACAGCTTATTACACGTGTAGTTTGGTTGAAGAACCAGGTTCTAACCAAGTCTAGCATGGGCTTGGTTGCGCTAGTAACCTCACATTTTTAGTCTGAGAAAATTTGAGCTGCTGGTTCCAATTAGTAGTCGGTAGTTTTTCTGAAGGGAAATAGGAAGGATTTCTACTTGTGTATGTTAATATTTTTAGTTTACAGTATTCAAACATAAACAAAGAAGGTAATAAGTGAGTATATATAAATTTATCTATCCGTGCTCGGAACCGAGTAGGGCCACATCCCACTTCTTTGCCATATTTTCCAGGATATCTCTTGTGTAGTGGGTGTTTCTTTACTGGTGTCTGTTACTTAGTCGGCTCTCAGACGATGGACCAGACTTGCTTTGTGAATATACCTTTGCTCTTGGAAAATAGGAACTGGATGGAAGTATTAGAGAAGTAAGAGAGGGTGAAATGCATGCAAAAGATGATTAAATTCTCAGAATTTATGCTTGCCCTTTGTGGGAATAGTTATGTGATATACTCACTCACTTCAGACTCATCATGTTCATGTGCATCTCGAGTACCTATGTGCTCATGCCTATATATATATATATATATATATATATATATATATATATATATATATATATATATATATATATGCCCCTCCGAAGCATTTGTTGAGGGGCCAAAGCTTTCTGTATATTTCACCGATTTATTTTAATTGCCTAATTGCTTATCAACAAGGCCAACTAGCTCAGAATGAAGCTTTTTTTTACATAAATATTATCCGCAATAAATGTATTTGAAAGCTTAGATGAGAGATTGGAGGATACCAAAGTGCATGCTTTCAAGCAGTCTTCTCCCACTGTGATGCAACCGTCGGAGATGCGTTGTGGTGGTGGCATATGGCACCTGATATAGGAAGTCTTGAGTCATTTGGATGACGGATATGTATACTGCCATGATTGGTCTGCTTGTCATCGATGTGGGTCGTAAATGTGGTCAATCAGACACTTGTGAAGCTGCCATGCTGCACCTGTAATGGCAGCCTACATTCGTCCTTCCATGCATGTCTAATGTGCAAACCCATAATACGAGAAGGAACTGGCATAGAGTGCGCCCGGCTCATTAAAAAATTATACAACAAACAAACCCACCTTCACGCTTTGTTCATGAGAAATCAGAAAACTTTGGCAGTGATAAACAAAGGAGATTAAGAGGATGTGATCGTCCTCATTCGGGAGCCGTTCCTCGAAACTTGTCCAGCTCAAGAAGTGATTGAGTTATCTGCTAGCATTTGTTGACGAAACATGCATATTCTAAAAAATAATAATTATTACCACTGTTTTTAAAACCAAGAGCTCTGGTACATGTTTAGTTTTTGTTTCCGACCACGGGTTTTCAACCTTGCCAACAAAAGCCACGGTTCGAGAGTCTCCACCTTCTTTAAAGCACCAACTATTTAGAGCATGATTGTCATTCTGAGTGTAATGTGCATTGTCCCAAAGTAGCATTGTCTTTTGCATGATTATGATATCGTTTATTCTGAAATCATTGTATCTAGTCGTCACTTAAACCTTGGAGGTGCCCCTGCATTTATGTTTTGCTTCACTAAAGGGGGCAAGCGAGATATCACTTTGTCATATTTGCACACCATGCTCATTACAAATCTTTCGAGTATTTCAGTATCATATTGTAAAACTTTCAGTTCTTTGTGATTTTCTCATAAGGCAACTTAATTACTACAGATTCATTGTCTCAGTAAGCTTTTGTCATGTGACTATGAAAAGTTCTTATATGGTTAATAGCATGTCACCACAGAAATTATGCTTGTTATCATTTACCTACTCGAGGACGAGCAGGAATTAAGCTTGGGGATGTTGATACGTCCAAAACGTATCTATAATTTCTGCTTGCTCCATGCCTCTTTTGTGTGATATTGCTATGATATTTATACACTTCCATACACTTTTGATCATATTTGGACTAACCTATTAACTCAGTGCACCCCAGTGCCAGTTTCTGTTTTCTGCTGTTTTTGTATTTCAGGTTTTCCCATCACGTAAACTGCCAGAAAAATACCGGAAAAATTATATAAAATATCAGCGTTCCGGAAGCTTCCTTGCGGCCAAAGTAGGGCCGGAGGGGGGCCACCAGGGCTCCAGGCGCCCTGGTGGCGCGGCCCCCCTCCTGGCCGCGCCGGGGGGGCGCCTGGGCCCCCCAGGTCTTCGCTGATGCCCCCCTTTGGCATATATTTACACCGTGTCCCGAAACCCTCGAGGACGGAACCCTTTTTCGCGATCTCATCTCTGTTCCGCCGCCGCCGCGCTTCCAAGATCGGGAGCACCTGGAGAACTCTTCCCGGCACCCTGCCGGAGGGGAGGATCACCACCGGGAGCCTCTCCACCACCATGGACGCCTCCCGGATGAGTTGTGAGTAGTCTCCCTTGGACCATGGGTCCATGACCAGTAGCTATGTGATGTTCTCCTCCCCTCTTTGTGCTTCACTAATTAGACCTCGTGAGCTGCCCTACATGATCGAGGCACATATGTAATCCTTATGCTGTTGCTATGTTGAGTTTGCTGGGATCCGATGGTTGTGAGATTATGTTCAGATTGTGTGTGAGTAATATATTTGATTTACCTCTTTTATATTTATGTTCTTGAGTAATTCTTGCATGTTCTCCGTTGCTATTTATTGCTTTGGCCGAGTAGTAGGTAGTAACTCCAAGAGGGAACGTTATGCTTGATTGTGGGTTCATGCCCCTCGATGACTAGCTTGAGTGACAGAAACATGAGTCTAGGGGATGTGCTGTTGCCACAAGGGGGAAAACAACGGTGCTTGTACTCGCGGGTGCAAGGATTGTTTACTTTACGCAAAGTTCTTTTAATGCAGTTGTCTGTTGCTTTGAGTTTACACTATGGGTGGGACTTGCAACTTAATACCAGCGAGATGTTCTGGATAGATATCTCAAGGTGGATGATTAGTAGTAGATGCAAGTGGATTTCGGTCTACTTACCTTGGCGTACCGCCCATGCTTTGAACCTCAACCTTTCTTGCAGCATAGTTAGCATTGGTTTGTGCACATAATCCTGTCAATTGCCCGGCTGTAATTCGTTTACCTCACATAGCTGTTTTATCGTCTTTTGGGAGAGAGACATCACTAGTGAACGTCATGGGACCCCGGTCCATATTACCATCACTGATCACATCCGCTATTTACTTTCTGCTTTTACTTACTAGTTGCAGCAATACCTATCACTATTATCTCTTGCGTTTAATCCTTTGTAAATGACAAGGCCGGAGGGATTGACAACCTCTCTGTACTCGTTGGGAGCAAAGTTATTTGTATCTGTGTGCAGGTCCGGTTAATTGCTAAGTATCTGGCGCCATTAGCAGTTGACACCTTCTTGTTGAACCTTGGAGTCTCAGGGGAATTCGATCCTTGGTATCTTTGCCAAGGGAAAACTACCGCTACACTGCATCTCAAATCTTCCACTTGGGGTAACCAACGAGGGGCGAGAAGCCATCACCCCATAGAGGACAAATAGGAAGACCGGTCCAATTGACAGACACTCTTCACATCGGTGGGTTGTGTATCTGCAACTAGCACCGTGATGTCTAGGTGTGCCACTACTGGAGCCGCCAAGGAAGAGATAAACGTCGTTGTGTGCAGTCCAATTGTAGACTGCACGGTGGAGAAGCTAGTTCTAAATTATCTGTAGAGATTAGTACGTGTGCCGACCCTGTTTACTTGGCGGCGTTGGCAATGAGCCAACCTTAGTTTGTTTACGGCATAGCCATGCAAAAGTGCACTGAAACAATGAGACCAGTGTGATGCATTAGAGGCAAGCATGGAGCCATGGAGGCATGACCTTTCGTGAATGTATTGCATTCAGTTAATTGAGGTAAAGTGCATGCATATACATACCTTACCTACGCTATGGACAGAGGTGTATTGCATTCAGTTAATTCAGGTAGGCTAGTGCTGAGCTATGTAATGCTCATTTATCAAGTATTGTGCGATCTTTTGAATCCATCGCCGTGTACTAATTAAATACTGTGGAATCTTTTGACTCGCACATCATATATTTTTGTCCTAATTTGGCTTGCAGCTTGAGGGTTCTTAAAGGGACATATGTAATCAATGTTGCCCCTGATATTTTTAGTGGCTTGTCTATACATTTTCAGCTTTGAAGACGACAATTTTTTTATGTTCATGTTGTGGTGAATCTACCAATAGCCGACTCATAAGGTCCATGAGGATTAGACGGGGGCTCACCTTCCACTACTATTTCAATCAACGTCTAAACAGCAGCCCATAAAATTGTCAGCCTGAACAATGGCAATAAGATAAAATTGATTTTAAACTAGATTAACTCCTCTTTTCTCTGAAGGCCCACCAAATGAGATCGAAAACAAGACTTAATACTCTTAAGGCCAAAGGGTCAGATGTAGTGCTACAATGCCGTTTATTTTTTCAAGCTTTGCCGGACAACACAGCTAATGCTTCTTTCTCAAACACACCTACGCCATGGTGTCATTTGGTCTTCTTTTACTTTTTGTCCTGCTTGCAAAGATTCGTCCATGGATGGACTCTGTTTTGCAGGTGTGCTTCGTGATCTAGCTAGGTTTGGCCAAAATTGATCACTGCCCTCCTTTCCTTTTTCTCATGTAGGTTTGCAAAATACGCATACTATGTGAATCTCTAATCAGTAAAATGCAAGCACGGTCCTAATTCTTTTTCAAAAGTGTCGATTTGGTTCTAATTCTTTCAGAACGCACATCTGGGTGCCAAATCTTTTTAAGTTGTTTATCCGAGGTCCCTTTTTCGTCTGACTGCCGTTGATCGCCCCCACGTGGACAACATGGACCAGGGCGGGTGTTTTCCCGCGGCTGGCGTTTGACATATATGCAATCTGGCCCCTGAAACAACTCTACTTCCCTTTCCCACGTCCCTAGGTGTCCCCCCTCTCACCCTCTTTGTTCCGCTGCCGCTCCAGTGCCATGTCCGCCGCCGCTAGCTGATCCTCTGCGGTGAAGAACTATGGGAGGAAGTTGTTTGGTCCACCCCTGGCCTTGGCAGCACAGTCTCCATCGTGGGGATTAGCTCATTCAACACAGCCGCCCGGGGATGCTGTCGCTGGTCCCGTGCCATGGTTGTAGAATCCCAGATACCATCTTCCTAGTTTCTAAATCTGAAGCAAATTCTAGAAGGGTTTTGTACAAATTCCCAAATCACTGTGGAAGTTTCATGTTTGTCCTTTTTTTTGCATATGGAATGCACTCCTCTGTTTTTCATCTGATTGATTTTGGGCTATAGGTTGGACCAAATCCTTGCCAGCACTAATACTGGGAAGATGGCCCAGATAACTACATGGATTTCTTGGTCAGTAATGGGCACATTACCACTGCAATTGGCAGCGCTGATTTAATTGCTGTCCATGGTAATGAAGAAACAAATGGAAAAGAAGAGTGTGGAGTAATGAAGCAGAAACAGATGACATATGTAATGAAGAAGATGGAAGAGCTGATATTTCTCTGTAGGGCTATTTTCATTGCAATACTGTTCATGATTGCTATCATGGTGTTTGCAATTCTTAAGAAATGAGAATGGATTTTTTTTGTTGGTTAGAAATGAGAAATCAGTGCTGGTTTGATGTATGCCATTGATGTAAGACAAGTATGCAAATATCTGCTAGTTTTTCATAAATTTGACAGCATTTTATTTGTTTTTCAGAATTTAGGCAGCATTTTGTTTGTTTTTCAGAATTTTGGTAGCATTTCGTGCCATGTTGTTCATAAATGTGCAAGAAACAATGACCAACAAAAAAGTGAGAAATTACATCAATTGGGGAACTTAAAACAAGGCATAAACTTAGCCACATCAATCATAAGGTCTTAAGGTGCAGATCTTACATGGATCATGATCTCCAAAACCAAGGTTTTAAGGTAACATACATAATTAGAACTTTCATGGTTTGCGTGAAACCTACAGCAAGAGGACAACATTAGGTTTCAGTACAAACCATCTACTATCATATCAAGAGAAGAGCAACATGGTTCTATCCAAAATACGTCAAACTTTTGCTTTTGTCCAAAATATGTCCACCATCTACTATCCTATCCAGAGAAGAGCAACATGGTTATGTCCAAAATATGTCAAACTTTTATTTCCACACTGAAAAGCTCCTCTTGCGGTCCAAGACTGCAAGGGATCCAGTCATTTATTTAGCTAACTGAGAAGAAGAGGAATGAAACAGTAGCATTGGGGTTAGGGTTACGAGGACTTACCATATCGCGGAGGAGGATCTCCGGGTCGCCGCAAATGTGGCGCCATCCTGGAGCGGCCGTCGCCGGACAACAGCCGGCAACGACCCCCTCTTCTCACCAGAGCAGCGCCGCCGCCATCGCGCTCCCCTATTTTCTCATGAGAAGGGTGGGAAAGAGGATTGGACCACAAATGAAAGGGAATTAGTGTTGGGGAACGTAGTATTTCAAAAAATTTCCTACGATCATGCAAGATCTATCTACTAGATGCATAGCAACGAGAGGGAAGAGTGTGTCTACGTACCCTCGTAGACCAAAAGCGGAAGCGTTTATCAACGCGGTTGATGTAGTCGTGCACCTTCACGATCTGTCCCGATCTAGTACCGAACGTACGGCACCTCCGCGTTCAGCACACGTTCAGCTCGATGACGTCCTCGCCTTCTTGATCCAGCAAGACGGGCGAAGTAGTAGATGAGTTCCGGCAGCACGACGGCGTGGTGACGGTTGTTGATGAAGAACAATCTCTGCAGGGCTTCGCCAAGCACTACAGAAACTAGATAGAGGATAAACTAGAGGGTCGGGGTTGCCGGCACACGGCTTGGTGTATCTTGATGTGTCTTGGGTGCTAGCCCTACCCCTCTATTTATATGTTGAGCCCTGGGGTTGAAACTTGGAGCAAAAGCCTCCTCAAAGTTGGTTTTGCCCGAAAGGAAAGAGTCCCACTCGGACTCCAGGGCTAGACGCTAGGGTTCCCGGCGTCTACCCCCTAGACGCCAGGGTTACTCGCGTCTAGCCTATGGTCTCCGCAAAACTTCCTTTTGCACTTTCCTAAAGCCTCGTGGGCTTTCCCCTTTGGCCCAAATAAAGTGTTCTCGTACCCAAACATCCGGAACCCCTACCGGTGAATTCCGGAACCCTTCCGGAGGTCAAACACTATTATCCCATATATTAATCTTTATCTCCGGAGTTCCTCATTATGTCCGTGATCACATCCGGGACTCCGAATAACATTCGGTCACCAACATACATAACTCATTAAATACTATATCGTCAACGAACGTTTAAGCGTGCGGACCCTACGGGTTCGAGAACTATGTAGACATGACCGAGACATCTCTCCGGTCAATAACCAATAGAGGAACCTGGATGCCCATATTGGCTCCTACATATTCTACGAAGATCTTTATCGGTCAAACCGCATAACAACATACGTTGTTCCCTTTGTCATCGGTATGTTACTTGCCCGAGATTCGATCGTCGGTATCATCATACCTAGTTCAATCTCGTTACCGGCAAGTCTCTTTACTCGTTCCGTATTACATCATCTCGTGAATAACTCATTAGTCATTTGCTTGCAAGGCTTATTATGATGTGCATTACCGAGAGGGCCCAGAGATACCTCTCCGACACTCGGAGTGACAAATCCCAATCTTGATCTATGCCAACACCACGAACACCTTCGGAGACACCTGTAGAGCATCTTTATAATCACCCAGTTACGTTGTGACGTTTGATAGCACACAAGGTGTTCCTCCGGTATTCGGGAGTTGCATAATCTCATAGTCATAGGAACATGTATAAGCTATGGAGAAAGAAATAGCAGTAAAACTAAACGATCATAGTGCTAAGCTAACGGATGGGTCTTGTCCATCACATCGTTCTCCTAATGATGTGATCCCGTTGATCAAATGACAACTCATGTGTATGGCTAGGAAACATAACCATCTTTGATCAATGAGCTAGTCTAGTAGAGGCATACTAGGGACACTCTGTTTTGTCTATGTATTCACGCATGTACTAAGTTTTCGGTTAATACACTTCTAGCATGAATAATAAACATTTATCATGATATAAGGAAATATAAATATAACTTTATTATTGCCTCTAGGGCATATTTCCTTCAGACTCCCACTTGCACTAGAGTCAATAATCTAGCTCACAACGCCACGTGATTTAATACCGATAATTCACATCGTTATGTGAATAACACCCATAGTTCACATCGCCATGTGACCAACACCCAAAGGGTTTACTAGAGTCAATAATCTAGTTCACATCGCTATGTGATTAATACCCAAGAGTAATAAGGTGTGATCATGTTTTGCTTGTGAGGGAAGTTTAGTCAACGGGTCTGTCACATTCAGATCCGTATGTATTTCACAAATTTCTATGTCTACAATGCTCTGCATGGAGCTACTCTAGCTAATTTCTCCCACTTTCAATACGCATCCAGATTGATACTTAGAGTCATCTGGATTTAGTGTCAAAGCTTGCATCGCCGTAACCCTTTACGACGAACTCTTTATCACCTCCATAATCGAGAAATATTTCCTTAGTCATCCAATTACTAAGGATAATTTTGACCGCTGTACAGTGATCTACTCCTGGATGACTATTGTACCTCCCTGTCAAACTCATGGCAAGGTACACAACATGTTTGGTACACAACATGGCATACTTTATAGAACCTATGGCTGAGGCATAGGGAATGACTTTCATTCTCTCTATATTTTTCTACCGTGGTCTGGCTTTGAGTCTTACTCAACTTCACGCCTTACAAGTCAGGCAAGAACTCCTTCTTTGACTGATCCATTTTGAACTACTTCAAAATTTGTCAAGGTTTGCACTTATTGAAAAAACTTATCAAGCGTCTCGATCTATCTCTATAGATCTTGATGCTCAATATGTAAGTAGCTTCACCGAGGTCTTTCTTTGAAAAAAAAACTCCTTTCAACCACTCCTCTATGCTTTCCAGAAAATTCTACATCATTTCCGATCGACAATACGTCATTCACATATACTCATCAGAAAGGTTGTAGTGCTCCCACTCACTTTCTTGTAAATACAGGCTTCACCGCAAGTCTGTATAAATCTATATGCTTTGATCAACTTATCAAAGCGTATATTCCAACACCGAGATGCTTGCACCAGTCCATAGATGGATCGCTGGAGCTTGCACATTTTGTTAGCACCTTTAGGATTGACAAAACCTTCTGGTTGCATCATATACAATTCTTCTTTAATAAATCCATTAAAGAATGCAGTTTTGTTATCCATTTGCCAGATTTCATAAAATGCGGCAATTGCTAACATGATTCGGACAGACTTAAGCATCGCTACGGGTGAGAAAGTCTCATCGTAGTCAATTCCTTGAACTTGTCGAAAAACCTTTCGCAACAAGTCGAGCTTTGTAAACAGTAACATTACCGTCAGCGTTAGTCTTCCTCTTGAAGATCCATTTATTTTCAATGGCTTGCCGATCATCGGGCAAGTCAACCAAAGTCCACACTTTGTTCTCATACATGGATCCCATCTCAGATTTCATGGCCTCAAGCCATTTCGCAGAATCTGGGCTCATCATCACTTCCTCATAGTTCGTAGGTTCATCATGAGCTAGTAACATGACTTCCAGAACTGGGTTACTATACCACTCTGGCGCGGAATGCAATCTGGTTAACCTACGAGGTTCAACAGTAACTTGATCTGAAGTTTCATGATCATCATCATTAGCTTCCTCACTAATTGGTGTAGGAATCACTGGAACTAGTTTCTGTGATGTACTACTATCCAATTCGGGAGAAGGTACAATTACCTCATCAAGTTCCACTTTCCTCCCACTCACTTCTTTCGAGAGAAACTCCTTCTCTAGAAAGGATCCATTCTTAGCAACGAATATCTTGCCTTCGGATCTGTGATAGAAGGTGTACCCAATAGTCTCCTTTGGGTATCCTATGAAGACACATTTCTCCGAGTTGGGTTCGAGCTTATCAGGTTGAAGCTTTTTCACATAAGCATCGCAGCCCCAAACTTTAAGAAACGACAATTTTGGATTCTTGCCAAACCACAATTCATAAAGCGTGGTCTCAACGAATTTAGATGGTGCCCTTATTTAACGTGAATGAGGCTGTCTCTAATGCATAACCCAAAACGATAGTGGTAAATCGGCAAGAGACATCATAGATCGCACCATATCTAATAAAGTACGATTACGACGTTCGGACACACCATTACGTTGTCGTGTTCCGGGTGGCGTGAGTTGTGAAACTATTCCACATTGTTTCAAATGAAGACCAAACTCGTCACTCAAATATTCACCTCCACAATCAGATCATTGAAACTTTATTTTCTTGTTACGATGATTCTCTAATTCACTCTGAAATTCTTTGAACTTTTCAAATGTTTCAGACTTGTGCTTCATCAAGTAGATATACCCATATCTGCTTAAATTATCAGTGAAGGTCAGAAAATAATGATACCCGCCGCGAGCCTCAACACTTATTGGTCCATATACATCAGTATGTATGATTTCCAACAAATATGTTGCTCGCTCCATTGTTCCGGAGAATGGAGTTTTAGTCATCTTGCCCATGAGGCATGGTTCGCAAGTACCAAGTGATTCATAATCAAGTGATTCCAAAAGTCCATCACTATGGAGTTTCTTCATGCGCTTTACACCAATATGACCTAAACGGCAGTGCCACAAGTAAGGTGCACTATCATTATTAACCTTGCATCTTTTTGCTTCAATATTATGAATATGTGTATAACTACGAACGAGATCCATCAAACTATTTTCATTGGGTGTATGACCATTGAAGGCTTTATTAATGTAAACAGAATAACAATTATTCTATGACTTTAAATGAATAACTGTATTGCAACAAATATGATCAAATCATATTCATGCTCAACGCAAATGCTAAATAACATTTATTTAGGCTTTACACTAATCCCGAAAGTATAGGGAGTGTGCGATGATGATCATATCAATCTTGGAACCACTTCCAACACACATGGTCACTTCACCTTTAACTAGTCTCTGTTCATTCTGCAATTCTTGTTTCGAGTTACTAATTTTAGCAACTGAACCGGTATCAAATACCCAGGGGTTGCTATGAACACTAGTAAAATACACATCAATAATCTGTATATCAAATATACCTTTGTTCACTTTGCCATCCTTCTTATCCGCCAAGTACCTAGGGCAGTTCCACTTCTAGTGACCATTTCCTTTGCAGTAGAAGCACTTAGTTTCGGGCTTGAGTTTAGCTTTGGGTTTCTTCATGGGAGTGGCAACTTGCTTGTCATTCTTCTTGAAGTTCCCCTTCTATCCCTTTGCCCTTTACTTGAAACAAGTGGTCAGGTTAACCATCAACACTTGATGCTCTTTCTTGATTTATACCTTCGCCGATTTCAGCATCGCGAAGTCTCGGGAATTACTTTTGTCATCCCTTGCGTATTATAGTTCATCACGAAGTTCTACTAACTTGGTGATAGTGTCTAGAGAACTTTGTCAATTACTATCTTATCTGGAAGATTAACTCCCACTTGATTCAAGCAATTGTAGTACCCAGACAATCTGAGCACATGCTCACTGGTTGAGCTATTCTCCTCCATCTTGTAGGCAAAGTACTGTCAGAGGTCTTATACCTCTTGACACGGGCATGAGTATGAAATACTAATTTCAACTCTTGGAACATCTTATATGCTCTGTGGCGTTCAAAACGTTTTTGAAGTCCCGGTTCTAAGCCGTAAAGCATGGTGCAGTTAAACTATCAAATAGTCATCATACCGAGCTATTGTCAAAACGTTCATAACGTCTGTATCTGCTCCTACAATAGGTCTGTCACCTAGCGGTGCATCAAGGACATAATTCTTCTGTGCAGCAATGACGATAATCCTCAGATCATGAAACAATTCCGCATCATTGCTACTAACATCTTTCAACTTAGTTTTCTCTAGGAACATATAAAAAACGGGGAGAAACATCGCGAGCTATTGATCTACAACATAGATATGCTAATACTACCAGGACTAAGTTCATGATAAATTAAAGTTCAATTTAATCATATTACTTAAGAACTCCCACTTAGATAGACATCCCTCTAGTCATCTAAATGATCACGTGATCCAAATCAACTAAACCATGTCCGATCATCACGTGAGATGGAGTAGTTTTCAATGGTGAACATCTTATGTTGATCATATCTACTATATGATTCACGCTCGACCTTTCGGCCTCCAGTGTTCCGAGGCCATATCTGCATATGCTAGGCTCGTCAAGTTTAACCCGAGTAGTCTGCGTGTGCAAAATTGGCTTACACCCGTTGTATTTGAACGTAGAGCTTATCACACCCGATCATCACGTGGTGTCTCAGCACGAAGAACTTTTGCAACGGTGCATACTCAGGGAGAACACTTGTACCTTGAAATTTTGTAAGGGATCATCTTATAATGCTACCGTCGTTCTAAGCAAAATAAGAAGCATAAAAAGATAAACATCACATGCAAATCAAAATATGTGACATGATATGGCCATCATCATCTTGTGCTTTTGATCTCCATCTCCAAGGCACCCTCATGATCACCATCGTCACCGGCGCGACACCTTGATCTCCATCGTAGCATCGTTGTCGTCTCACCAACTATTGCTTCTACGACTATCTCTACCGCTTAGTGATAAAGTACAGCAATTACATGGCGATTGCATTTCATACAATAAAGCGACAACCATCTGGCTCCTGCCAGTTGCCGATAACTTTACAAAACCTGATCATCTCATACAAAACCGTATAACTCATCATGTCTTGACCATATCACATCACAACATGCCCTGCAAAAACAAGTTAGACGTCCTCTACTTTGTTGTTGCAAGTTTTACGTGGCTTCTACGGGCTTAGCAAGAACCGTTCTTACCTACGCATACAAAACCACAACGATGTTTCGTCAAGTATGTGCTGTTTTAACCTTCACAAGGACCGGGCGTAGGCATACTCGACTCAGCTAAAGTGAGAGAGACAGACACCCGCCAGTCACCTTTAAGTAACGAGTGCTCATAATGGTGAAACCAGTCTCGCGTAAGCATACGCGTAATGTCGGTCCGGGCCGCTTCATCTCACAATACCGCCGAAGCAAAGTATGACATGCTGGTAAGTAGTATGACTAGTATCGTCCACAACTCACTTGTGTTCTACTCATGCATATCATCTACGCATAGACCTGGCTCATGATGCCACTATTGGGGAACGTAGTATTTTAAAAAATTTCCTACGATCACGCAAGATCTATCTACTAGATGCATAGCAACGAGAGGGGAGAGTGTGTCTATGTACCCTCGTAGACCGAAAGCGGAAGCGTTTATCAACGCGGTTGATGTAGTCGTCCACCTTCACGATCCGTCCCGATCTAGTACCGAACGTACGGCACCTCCGCGTTCAGCACACGTTCAGCTCGATGACGTCCTCGCCTTCTTGATCCAGCAAGACGGGCGAAGTAGTAGATGAGTTCCGGCAGCACGACGGCGTGGTGACGGTTGTTGATGAATAACAATCTCTGCAGGGCTTCGACAAGCACTACAGAAACTAGACGGAGGATAAACTAGAGGGTCGGGGTTGCCGGCACACGGCTTGGTGTATCTTGATGTGTCTTGGGTGCTAGCCCTACCCCTCTATTTATATGTTGAGCCCTGGGGTCGAAACTTGGAGCAAAAGCCTCCTCAAAGTCGGTTTTGCCCGAAAGGAAAGAGTCCCACTCAGACTCCAGGGCTAGACGCCAGGGTTCCCGGCGTCTATCCCCTAGACACCGGGGTTACTGGCGTCTAGCCTCTGGTCTCCGCAAAACTTCCTTTTGCACTTTCCAAAAGCCTCGTGGGCTTTCCCCTTTGGCCCAAATAAAGTGTTCTCGTACCCAAACATTTCAGGAAACATCCGGAACCCCTTCCGGTGAATTCCGGAACCCTTCCAGAGGTCAAACAATATTATCCCATATATTAATCTTTATCTCTGGACCATTCCGGAGTTCCTCGTTATGTCCGTGATCACATCCGGGACTCCGAATAACATTCGGTCACCAACATACATAACTCATTAAATACTACATCGTCAACAAACGTTTAAGCGTGCGGACCCTACGGGTTCGAGAACTATGTAGACATGACCGAGACATCTCTCTGGTCAATAACCAATAGCGGAACCTGGATGCCCATATTGGCTCCTACATATTCTACGAAGATCTTTATCGGTCGAACCGCATAACAACATACGTTGTTCCCTTTGTCATCGGTATGTTACTTGCCCGAGATTCGATCGTCGGTATCATCATACCTAGTTCAATCTCGTTACCGGCAAGTCTCTTTACTCGTTCCGTAATACATCATCTCGTGAATAACTCATTAGTCATTTGCTTGCAAGGCTTATTATGATGTGCATTACCGAGAGGGCCCAGAGATACCTCTCCGACACTCGGAGTGACAAATCCCAATCTTGATCTATGCCAACACCACGAACACCTTCGGAGACACCTGTAGAGCATCTTTATAACCACCCAGTTACGTTGTGATGTTTGATAGCACACAAGGTGTTCCTCCGGTATTCGGGAGTTGCATAATCTCATAGTCATAGGAACATGTATAAGCTATGGAGAAAGGAATAGCAGTAAAACTAAACGATCATAGTGCTAAGCTAACGGATGGGTCTTGTCCATCACATCATTCTCCTAATGATGTGATCTCGTTGATCAAATGACAAGTCATGTCTATGGCTAGGAAACATAACCATGTTCGATCAATGAGCTAGTCTAGTAGAGGCATACTAGGGACACTCTGTTTTGTCTATGTATTCACACATGTACTAAGTTTCCGGTTAATACAATTCTAGCATGGATAATAAACATTTATCATGATATAAGGAAATATAAATAACAACTTTATTATTGCCTCTAGGGCATATTTCCTTCAATTAGGATTCGGGGGATTCTGCAAATATCCACGGCCGGCTGTTATCCTGCATGGGCCCTGCTGTCGATGTGGCTGTAGTCAAAGCGCCACGCAAGCTAGTCAGTGGTGGTCAGATGAAAAAGGGGCCTTGGATGAACATCTTGAAAAGATTTGGGGCCCAGATGTGCATTTTGAAATAATTAGGACCCAATTGACACTTTTAGGAAAGAATTAGGACCGCGCTTGTATTTTACTCATCTTTTTAGGAGTTAAGAACACTGAAACCGAACTCTCAAGTCCTATAACACCTTAAAAGTTTGAGGAGATGCGTCAGACGCTACTCAAATTTGAGCAGTCGAGCACAGCTCTCTGTACATGCTTCCCTTGGCCCACATCTCTCTCCCTCGCTCTGCTATGTCCACACCGGCCCCGACTCCGCCACATTCTTTGTCTCATGCGACCACCCGACATGCCCACCGATACCCTGCAGCCCCACGGACCTTTGTCCAAATATCAGCAAGAATCCAGTGATCACGAAAATTTTATTTGATTTCTGGTTGTCCTACAGGCCACTTCGGTATTACTCCCCTTCCCCAATCTTGGTTGCACTCCCACCCTCCATCCCCCAGCCATGGATGCAGCAGCAAAACACGTGCAACATCATTTGAATACCAACCTTTAGAGCGTCTCCAACAGACGTGCGGTCGGGCGGCGCGCTATTTTTTTAGAGCGCCAAAACAGCATTTTCGCACGCGGGAGGGGTCGGTTGCTTTTCCAGGCGCTGTAAATTTTAGAGCGCAGCTCTAGCACTTCAACAGACGCGGTAAAATACAGCTCGCGTGACCAGCCGATGCTTGGCAAATATGACACAGCACAATACAATTTGACAATATGATGAACTCGAACATAAACAAATATACAAAATAATGACTTGGAGCAACATAGCATAGTTTAATTGCATGGCATAGTTTAAAATAACCCAACCAAGTTCATGAAAAATAAAAGTTCACACAAACGAATGAAACAAGAACAATCATACCACATCATCTTCCTCCTCTTTCGAAGACGATTCTTCCTCCTCTTCTCCATTTTCAAGCAAAGCCATGTGGGGCACACCGGAAGCCATGCGTCCACCCATGTCACCGGAGGTGCTCCTATGCCTCCCATAAAATACCCAAAACTCATGCCTCCAATGAATCCCATGGTAGTTCCAATGGCACCCATGCCTCCCATGCCTCCCATGCCTTGGATGGTAGCTCCGAAGTCACCCATGTCTCTCATAGGTGCTCCCATGCCCCCATGTTGCACATAGCGCCCATGGCTCCCATGCTTGTTCCCAAGACTCCCAAGGTAGCTCCCATGCGTCCGAAGCCTTCCATGGTAGCTCCAATACCTCCCATGCCTCCCAAGGCCATCAATCTTTTTTGGACCAAGACTTCATCACGGGAATGATTGATGAACTCCTTTTTCCTATCACCGAAGGTAGATGTGTCCGTGAAGAACAAGTACTTCTCCCATTCGAATAATCTAGCTCGCTCCTCCATGGCCAATTTGTTGTCCTCGAATGGCACCTTCCTCTCCTCGGCCACCACCCTCCTCTCCTCGGCCACCAACCTTCTCTCCTCGGCCACCTCCTCTTGGCTCCCTGCCATAATCATCTCCTTGTTTGTTTCCTTTCTTGCCTTCTCAATAGCTTCCATAGCAATATTTATCACATCATCTCCTCCCTTCATCTTCTTCCCCTTTTTGTTTGCTTCTTTCTTATCACCGTTTGGTCTTTTTGGCTTGGAGTAGGCAACCGAGTTGGGTGTAGAGCTCCTCTTGCCGTCATCACTTGATGCCTCCTCCTTCTCATCATCATCCAAATCTATAGTTCCCTTGCGTTTCTTGCTCTCCTCTAGGACACCATGGGTCTTCCATTAATCTCGATCCTTCAACACTTCAAAGCAATGGGGCAACAAAAATGCTCTCCCTTTCTTGACCTTGCCTTTCGTGGTCTTCTTCTCTTCTCCTCGAAATAAGTTTTGTGCAATAATGAGCTAAAAAAAGAACAAGCTACCACTTGGAGCACAAAAGATGAAGCATGAACATGGAATATAAAGAAATGGCACTTACCCTGTCTCTATAATTAGTGCCACTTGGGTTTATCGTGTCAACCAACTTCATTGGCGCCCCCACTTTTGACAATCTTTGTTGATCTTCAACCACCGGGAGCGAAGAGATCTATCGGTGTGCTCAGTTCCACTCTTGTTGTGTGTATCAAGGAACTCCTTCATCCGAAACCAATATGTATCTCTACTCTGGCAACCTTTAACGTTCGCCTCCATAAACATATGCGACTATGTATTGCATAGCAAGACGTCTTCGTCAATGGTGTAGTTGCACGCCCTTCCTTTCGGTGCATCGACGATACCCTCGTCATCCTCATCCATTTCATACTCATGATAATCTTCATGCACTTCATTGGTTTGAGACCAATGAGAATTGTTGGAGCCACCACCCATTGTTGACATATATGTGTCATCATTGAAATTACAAAGTATGATAGAAGAAAACTAAGCTATCTATATGTATACATTTATCTAAAAACAACAACAACAAAAAAGTGGACGAAATCATACCTTGTGGGCATTTCATGAAACACCTTGTGCGCATCGGCCGTCGGCGCAACAATTTGTGAGCTATCTAGTGCTTCGGTTGGCGGAGGCATGGCCTGATGTGCTGCAGCAATCTTCTTCGGCCGCCAACAAGTGTCGTCCACTTTCTTCTTCTTTCGGGACGCCGTCGCTGCCGCCGCATTCGGTCGGTTGGAGACGGAGGGCCATGGCTTCATGGCGGGCAGCGGCTCGTCGCCACCCTACGAGGTCATCCGTGGCACCATGAAAAGGCCGCACGGGAGACCGGTGGTCGGAGGAGGAGGGGCGCCGGTGGCGAAGCCAAAGGTCAACCCCGCGTTACGGTTTGCGGCAGCGGAGGTGGGGTCGCGGGTGTAGAGGGGCCGGGGGATGTGCGTGTGGCCTTCCGTCGGTGGAATTTCGCCGGAGGCGACGCATCACGCGGCGAAGGCGGGCCGGCCAGAGAGGTTCATGGCGGGAGTTGGTCGCTCCTGCGCGAATCATCGTTATCCAACGCGCGGGAGCGAGCGCACCAAATATGCAGCGCATGATGCCGTTTTCCTAGTTTGCTGAACCAACTATACCGCGTGCGTGGTTTTAACACGTCTGCTGGAGCGCCGATTTCGATCCCGCGCGCGCAATAAAGTGGTTTCTTCCAGCGCGCTGCTAATATAGCGCACCTGTTAGAGAAGCATTTACCGTAGTGCACGTACATGGTGTTGTTGGCCGGTATTCACCGGTTTTGACAAATCGTTGCGTCCTCCACCATGCCATCGAGCCACAAGGAGAACAATAAAGGGAATAACCCATTCTGATGAAGAATTACCCAAACTGGCATGTGGTGGGCTAATTTTGCAGAGCCTCTCGACTCCTTTCTTAGATGCATAAGTCACGTGCGGATGCTGGCCGCCGTGAGGCGCGGCGCAACCCCTGTATACCTGCGACGGTGGTGGGGATAGGCCGGGAGCTAGGCGGGAACGAGGCGGCGTTGCACCAGCGGTGTGGAAGCCTGGAGGGGGTGGTGCGGCAGCAACGGAGGGCGTCGGCGTCACGGTGATGTGAGTGAAGAATGGAGGCAACGGCGTGGCGGCGACGGAGGCGTTGGCCATGGAGGCCAGCGGTGGAGACGCCAAAAACAAAGAGGCCAGGGCGGCCTGAGTGGCGGCGGCCGGGGCGGCGAGCGGCCTGGAAAAAGCCATTGGTGGCGATCAGGATAGGTGAGGAAGCAGACGGTTGAAACCTAAACTGATACCATATCAAAATTAGGGTTTTGGGAAACTGCGCGACACCCAATACGAGTGTGGCTATCTTATATATATATATAGGTGTACACTAAGTGTACAAATATAAAATACATGTCATATATAGAAGGGCAGTGATTACGCTCCGGTGCACCGGCCCAAGTTTGGGCCTGTTAGCCTGCAGCCATGTGATCTAGCATGCAGGAGCCGTCCGACCCCCCCTACGTCATGTCATCTTCTTCCTCGGTCCCCATGCTTCAGATCCATTTGGCGCAATGTGTCCCTGCCACAGCCACCGCGTGCGTGTGCTCCGGCGAGAATAGGAAGCATCCACCTCATCTCCCTCGCTGTCGTAGCACCCTGGTCCTCTCCCTCCCCGTCGCCGCTCGTCGTTGTCGCCACTCGTGCGCCCACAGACTCGTCCCTGGTAGGGACTGAGAAGTTGAGATAGAGTTTGAGGACGGTGAGCTGTTCACTGAGGCGCTGGTAGGGACTGATGTGGATATGCATGAAAAGGATGATGGATCGGGTAAGTCGGAAGAGCGATGGGAGGATGTTGGGCATGAGTTGCCCAATGGCTCGGGTGTCGCCCCTCAGAAGACCGTGAATGGGGCTGTATCTTCAGCGTCGGTGCCTATGAACGTTTTGAGGTTTGGTTCTTTTCAGCCAGTTTCCGCCCCTCCCAGGTTGTGGAGCGATCGGGTGGAGTCTGAGGATGTGCTAGAACACACACTCCCTCCCCTAGATTTTTAGGAGGCCGACGATTCTATTGCTGAGAGCTTGGGGGTGATTCGCACTGCGATAACTTCGCTTGACCGGGTAAGTCGGAAGTCGCAAAGTATCACAAATTCGTCAAAGTACTACAGCTCGCAAGAGAAGCGAAAAATAAAAGTAAAGCAAAGTTCATGCTAACAATCACAACCGGGATGGCAATAAAAAGGATAAGCTCCCTATACTCCTATCCTATTATGCGACCGCCATCCGAACCGGTTGAATATAGCCCGTGCGACCATCTCCCACTAGTTGCACCCAGTAAGCAAAGGCTCCCTGAATTCCATAGGAGTGAGTAAGGATCACGTACGGATCCAAGCCGTAGCTCTATAGATGACCTGCAAGAAAGTTAAATTGTGTTGTCTGTTAAATATCAAATCATTTATGCAATTCCTTATAGCCCACAATAGCGCACATATTCCAATCCAAATACGAGCAGCCATAGTATGTTCGACCCCAGTTAACCACGTTCCAAACAACGATGCAACGTCAACTGGAGGAGTAATGTTGAAGGCTATATGAATCGTTCTCCAAAGCAATTTAGCCAATGGGCATTCAAGAAATAAATGTTGTATTGTTTCATCATGATCACAAAAGCAACATCGTGGACTACCTATCCATCGTCTCTTAATTAAGTTGTCCTTTGTAAGAATTACTTGTTTGTGGACAAACCACATAAAGATTTTAATGCGCAAAGGAACCTTAATCTTCCAAATATGCAACGATCGCGAGATTGGGCCAGAATTAATCAAATCCATATAGAACGTTTTTACCATAAAAATCTCATTCTTAGCTAGTTTCCATTGCAAGGAATCCGGTTGATCAGAGAGTTTAACATCTATCAATCTCCGAACCAGGTGCATCCATGCAATCCATCGCTCACCAACTAGTGCGTCGTCTGAATTGAATATTCAAGGGGATCGTATGTAAAATTGTGCCTACGTAATCCTCCTTCCGTTGCACAATGTTATACAGGGTAGGATATTGTACGGCCAGGGGTGTCTCTCCTAACCACGTATCCTCCCAGAACCTTGTTGACATCCCATTGCCAACCAGGAATTTGACCCTCCGAAAGAACAGGTCCTTTACTCGCATAAGCCCTTCCAGAATGGCGAGTCTGTGGGTCTCATGGTAACCTGAGCGAGTGTTTTGGACTAGAGATATTTATTAAGCAAAATATGTGTCCACATACCCTCCGACTCTGTCTCTAACCTGTAGAGCCATTTGCTCATGAGGCACTTGTTCTTGATTTCTAAGTTCTCAATACCGAGACCGCCTTGGTCTTTTGGTCGACAAAGAATGTCCCATCGCGCGAGACAGTATTTCCTCTTGGCCTCATCTGACTGCCAGAAGAACCGCGATCTGAAGAAATCAAGTCGTTTCTGTACCCCTTTCAGAATTTCGAAGAACGATAGTAGGAACATCGGCATACTAGTCAGTACTGAGTTAATAAACACTAGCCGACCTCCATAAGACATTAGCTTACCCTTCCAGCAACTAAGCTTTTTTTCTATTCGATCTTCGATGCATTTCCATTCTTTATTGGATACTTACGGTGGTGAATCGGTATACCCAAATAAGTGAATGGTAAAGAACCCAATCCACACCCAAACAATTGTCTATATGTGTCTTGTTCGTCTTTGGCCTTCCCAAAACAGAACAACTCACTTTTGTGAAAGTTTATCTTTAAACTGGACAATTGTTCAAAAAGACATAAAATAAGCATCATATTACGCACCTTAGCAATGTCATGTTCCATGAATAGGATAGTGTCATCAGCATACTATAAGATGGATACTCCTCCATCAACCAAATGAGGAACTAACCCCTCCACTTGCCCATGCTGCTTGGCCCTGCCAATAAGAATAGCTAACATATCTGCCACTATATTAAACAGGAGAGGAGATATGGAATCTCCTTGTCTCAAACCCTTGTGTGTCTGAAAATAATGACCGATATCATCATTAACCTTGATTCCGACACTACCCTTCTGAACTTGAGAACCCACTTGGTTCCGCCAGACGTCACTAAATCCTTTCATGCGCATTGCCTGTTGTAGGAAAGGCCACTTAACTTTATCATACGCCTTCTCAAAATCCACTTTGAAGATAACCCCATCTAGCTTCTTCGAATGAATTTCATGTAGTGTTTCATGCAAACGACCACCCCTTCAAGTATACGTCGTCCTGACATGAACGTTGTTTGGCTCGGTTGTACCACTGAATGCGCGATCTGTGTCAGTCTATTCGTTCCCACTTTTGTGAGGATTTTGAAACTCACATTGAGAAGACAGATTGGCCTGAATTGTTCAATTCGAACTACCTCTTCTTTCTTTGGCAATAGCGTAATCATACCAAAGTTAAGATGAAACAGCTGTAAATGACCGCTAAAGAAATCATGAAACATAGGCATAAGATCATCCTTAATAATATGCCAACATTTCTTATAAAATTCAGCTGGAAACCCATCTGGTACCGGTGCTTTATTTGATTTCATTTGTGAGATTGCATCTAGAACCTCTTTCTCAGTAAACGGTGCAGCCAAAATATCGTTCTCTTCTACCTGTAGCTGCGGAATATCACCAATTACCGACTCGTCTAGGGACACCGTAATTGGTTTCGGATGGCCAAAGAGTTGTTTATAGTAATTAGAGATATACGCCTTCAGGTTCTCTGCCCTATAATTGTCCCCTCGTCCTGTTCAAGCTGAATAATTTTCTTCTTCCTATGTTTGCCATTCGCAATCATATGGAAAAATTGTGTATTGTCATCCCCTTGGACAACCTTAAGTACTTTGGCATGTAGTGCCCATTTGAGCTCCTCTTCTCTAAGAAGTGCACGAAGGCTTAGCTCAGCTTCGGACTTCGAACTTTGCTCATGTACCGAAAGCTGGGTACTTTCTACTTTTAAATCTAAAGCTTCAATTAAACGAGTAAGTCTCTCTTTTTCTAGTTTGTAAAGCCCACATTCATTTCTGGCCCATCCTCGCAAATACTATCTCAAATGATGGATCTTATTTTGCCATCTCTCAAGACTAGTTCTTCCACTAACCGGAATTGCCCATTCACGTGTGATGATCTCCAAGAAGTTTTCTTTCTCGAACCAACTAAGTTCGAAAGAGAATGCATTCTTATTCGCAACGTGAGTGGCCTCGCCCGAGTCTACAAGAAATGGTGTATGATCTGAGATCGCTATTTGCATCGCATGAACCGACACCAAAGGGTATTTTTGTTCCCATTCCATACTAGCAAGTACCCTATCCAACTTCTCCTACGTTGGAGTGGGCAACGAGTTGGCCCAAGTAAACTGTCTACCGGTGAGTTCAATTTCTCTCAAATTAAGACTCTCGATAATCATATTAAACATCATAGCCCACCGACCATCAAAATTGTCATTGTTCTTTTCATCCCTCCTCCGGATTGTATTGAAGTCACCACCGAAAAGGATCGGTAGAGTCTCATCTCCACAGATCCACACCAAGTCGGCTAAGAAATCTGGTTTAAGTTCAGGTTGTGCTGCACCATACACAGCTACGAGAGACCATCGGAACCCGTCCAATTTCGATCTCACCCGAAACTTAACTGCAAAATCACCCCGAACCACGTTAAGGACCTCAAGTGTTTCACATCGAACTCCTAGTAAGATCCCACCAGATCTTCCTCTAGGGGGTAAGATGTGCCAGTCAAAATCAATTCCTCCAGCAAGAGTTGCAAGGAATTGTGAGGTAAAATTATCCTGGCGTGTCTCTAAAAGTGTAATAAAATCTAAATGTTGCTCCACTGTTGTTTCTGCCAAGAATCTTCGTTTAGCCAAGTCAGCTAGACCTCTGCTATTCCAAAAGATTCCTTTCATATGTCATCATGGAATTTTTTTCTTAAGCTTAACTCTAGCACTTCTACGAACTGCAGAGGTAGGATAAATCTTTCGTTTCCAGGGATGCTTAGCCTTTCCCCAGCACCCTCCGTACACGTATGTTCAACATAACACGAACCAGTGCCCTCCGCGACTAGAGGCTCTACCGTGTCCATACTCTCCGACCCTTCCTCATCCTCAGCTTCATCACTAGGCAAAAGATTATTGCAAATGTTTTCTAGAGCTATAATTCCTAGATTGTTCATGTCATCCTCATTCATGGGTTTAACTGATGCAATGTTCCTAATTATTTCAGTGGCCCGTTCTGCTTCTAAATCCAGAAGATCATTAACAGATTTCGCTACCTCTTTTTCATTTGAACCCAAAGTAATTCCTAAGTTGTTTGCCTTATCAATAATTTCATGCTTTGAAAAATGCATAATTGAACAACTTCTATCAAAGGACATACCTGTATTTGTCTCGACATCGCGAAGCATGGCCGCCCTCTTGGCGCACGCTAACTGCAAGTCATCAGCATCAGGCTGTTCCTGGATCCGGTTGCTGACATACGTGCCAGAAGTAACCGAATCCGGGATCCCACCGAAGGTGACGAGCTCCTCCAAAGTCCTCTCCGGAGGTGAATGCTCCCCACTCAGCCGCCCATCCCTAATTGCCGGTGAAGAAGGGATAGGCGCGGCCGAGCAAGAGACCCCACCCGCAATGGTGGGAGCCGGCGACCATGGAGCCACCTGCTCCAGAGTCTCGGTCCCCCTCACTCCGGTATCGTGGCGCGGATACGATGTCGACGAGTTGCGGGCCTCTTGCCCGCACCCCGCTCCAAGCTGTCTAGGACTGCCTCACGGTGAGAGATAAGGGCGGGCCTCCTACCCGCGCACTTCCCCCAACTGGCCAGGTATAGTCGAAATTGGGCTGGGATGCGAGCCTCCTGCCCATCACCCCCCCCAATCGTCATCGGTAAATCGGTGCCCTGCGGGTCCTGAACCTCGGAATCCACCCTCTGGGACAAAAGCACATTAGGCGAACCAACAGTAGGGAGCAACACCGGTGGTAACTCGAGCTCCTCAGGGTCATCCGCCTCCACTCGGTTGCTCCATAACCGACTAGGTGCAGACCGAGCTCCAAAAGAACGAAACCTAAGTGTGTTAATCGGTGTCGTGGAAGATGATGCTCCCTTGGCCGTATCCACCTTATCTGTCTGCGATTCCGGCCCCTTGGCCAACTCCTGTGGAATACTCTTATGCCCCTTTTCCTGATTCCCGGAGGCTCCATCTCCCTCAGTCGTGTCCATGTCCTGAAGATCATCTCCCTCCTGTGGTACCGGCGTATCCTCAATCTCAATCTCGAGCACATATGTAACCCCGGCATGTGTCCACTTGACCACATCCGGCACGTGCTGCAAACTGAGTACACTCACAAGTAACCTCGCAGCTCCGTGAGATCGAGTAAACGGCATGTCAACCTGCTCCGTCTTACCAATGAGTGAGCCCAAGCTCCAAGCAACCAGAAAATTATTAATATATTTGCGCGGCGCCCCAAAGAATCGAACCCACACCTTCTCTAATGGTGTACCCTCGGGCTCCTTCTCTGTCCACTCATCAAACGCAATGACGATATTCGAGCTCTGAACTCTACACAAGCCATACTTGAGAACATGCAACTGCTCCTCCTTAGTGGGGAAGTCCACCATGTAAGTCTGATTTTCCAACTTTACAAGGTCCCACTGATAATCGCCTGGTACAAGATCCCTCAACTGCCGCACAATCCGTGCCTCCGTCAAAACCCCGTTAGTAACCTTGACAACTGCGGGGAAGCTGCTTTCCATCACATGTCCCATAGGTGCCACTTCCGGTGACTCAAAAAACATCAGCTCTTGACAACAGACCCCATAAATGTTAACCCCCGGTTTGGGGCCTGAGAGTAATGGGCACTCCGCAGACACATGATGCGATCTACTACAATAGTCACAAAGCTTAGTCGTGCACTCTGCCACAAAATGACCCGGTTCACCGCATCTGTAACACGGTAACTTTTTCTTCTTAAGTGCCCACTTGGATAGCTTTCCCCCATCGCGTTTGTCAGCATTTCACGACTATACTATAGCCTAACATTAAAGTTATTGTATATGAACTCTTTGTCATATTAAAACTTCACTACACTTGAAATTAAAATTTGTTGTCTAAGTACATTAACTACAAGAAAGGAGACATCGAGAATCAGGGTAGTTTTAAGATATCAACACATCAAACCTATAATTTTATCTGATAAAAATATAATATTATCACATAAATTATCACTGTTTGTTTCCCATATTATAAGTTCACCTAATGTATTTTTTCTAAGTGAGAAATACCATCCATGGATCCAATGTGATAAACATTTTTTATAGTGTGGTAGTAGAGCTGTCATTTATTGACAAAGAAACGTCATACGAGTACACCGTTAGTGAGAACACACAAAGAAACACATAAAAGGGATTCTTAGCCCAAAAATAGACACGACTCCATCCACATAATGTAAACGTTTGTCAGTATCATAGTTGTCTATTCGAACACCAATTGGAAATCAGTTTCATTTTTTATATAATAGGCAAGAAAGTCCATTAAGAAAAAAGGACATGTTGAGGCTACTTATTTGTACATTCTGAGAGTGATACATAGAGAGAAATTATACTAACATATAAGAATACATGTATGTATTGAGAGAGATATGAGAATACATGTATTGGAGGAATGTTAAGAAATTCTACTAACATATAAAAGTGTAGGTGGCATCTTCAAAATCACAATAACTATAAGTGTAGGTACTGAGAGAGATATAAGAATACATGTATGCAATTCTACATTTAAAGCAAATTAATTAGTTCAAGCTAAATCATGAAAAACACTTGCTTATTATATTTCTAGATAGTACATTGGAGGAATGTTAAGAATAATTTAAATTTGCATTCTTTTCGATTGTGATTTGTATTTCTTACTATAACTAGCTTGTATGTCTCCATTTTATTTAATTTGCAGAGTCGATTTTATTTATGACAAATTATTTCAAGTCCAACGAACCTCAAAAGAAGAAATTCTACTAACATATTGCCTATGAGCACAACCTTGAATAAAAAGTTTATATACAATTTTTTAATGATTAAAAAAATGAACGTTATTGTTCCTTAGTTTATTATAAGATTTATAGTATTCTAGGTTAGTAATCAAAATAATATTTTAATTCAAGGTAAACAAAAATCCAACAATGCAAGATGATAAAAATGTTAGGAAAGTTATACAAACATAATTTGAATAACATGACTGATCATAAAAAATACAATTGTATGGGATGCATAATTTCCAATTTTTCTTTAGACAAGACAAATATATGGTCAGATTATTAAAATTATAGAATCCTAGCCCGCGCATGGAGCAGGCCACTTTGCTAGTTGTATCTAACAAACAAAAATCCTAGAATAGGATAAAAAGAGGATGAGAATAATACTGGGTACTTGAGCTGTGCAAATGTAGGCAACTCGTTGCATGAACCATCTCCACCAAACCAGGCATCTCATCATGATCAAGAACATCAGACAAATGGAAATGCAGCTCCGTTTCATCAGCAACAACCAGATTTCGGTTGAAAGCTTTGGCCTATCAGTGGACAGCCTCCAGCCCTTTTCCAGGTCCGATTCGGCCTTATTTGCTCTAGTAACAGACCAAATGAGCTCCGGTGTGGAGAAGGTGTAAGAAACTAGTCTATTATTTCAAGTAGTAGCTTCTAATTTCGCAACATACTCCCTCGGTCCCACAATCTAAGAGCGTTTTTGACACTACACTACTGTAAAAAAACGCTGTTAGTTTGTATCAAAACTTTTGTCAGAGACGAGCCGCATTGTTGTGGACTGCCTTCTTTTTTGGCACATTTTTGTTGTATTCAGGGGGTTTCATAACCCACAATATAATTTGGCATGTCCGCCCATTTAGAAGTTTTCAAACCGTCGTACTTGTTTAACATTCTACAAGCATGAACTTATCATTCTTGACATGCAATTGCTCACTGGTACCTACAACTACTTAACAAAATCATACAAAGTTTCACACTGCAACTATGCAACATCAGAAGGATTTTAGCTACACACAGTTACGAGCACCAGCATCCACAGTCCGTCAGGCCTTCCTGCTCAGTGCATTTCTGACCGGTAGATGTGTTCTACCATGGCCTCCTTTCATTTTGTGGCTTTGGTCGCAGCCAACCCGGTGATCTCTCAAGCCAACTGATATCTCTTTTTTCTTTCTTTGCCACTTCTAGCAGACATATTGCTCAAAATTAACCAGCGTTGGGATTACAAGCAAGAAATTAACTTCAATTTTACAATTATAAGTTATTACAAGATCTATTGAATAACTTATTTTTTCTAATTGCAAACTATGACATGGGTCAAAATAACTATAAAGTAACTCCAAGGCATGGTTTCAAACAGCTCATATCCACTTCAAACTCTCAGTGCTGCGGGTTCCGAGCAATTTATGTGTCCCGCCTAAAACAAAAGATGAAGAAGTTGGAGAGCGTTGGTTATTATATTCTGGTTTCCTCCCATCTCTCAAATTTGAATCAATATTGTTCTCAAGGATATCTTTGTACAACTACAATTGGACATTCCATATACTCCATGGTCTTAACTGCTGGGCATGCAAAGAGCTATCGTGTATATACATATCTTATATAGAACTTACAAGAGCTTTAAACCGCAGCAAAGTTCCCCTTCCATTTGTGCCGGACCATCACATTTTTCTAGCCTGTACCTTGTATCATAAAATATTCATGTTACATATTTTCAATTGCTAAGACCTTGTATCATAATTATTTTGTTATGTCATGCATTGTGCATATTCGATGCATGTTTATATGGTGTCTTTTTCTCATGGGTTGGACCTGAACTGGATACAAATCTGCGACAAAGTTAGGATGACTATTTTCTCATAGCTGGTCATGCTGACTTTATGTGGTGAACAATTTTGTGATATACTCATGCAATTCAGTCTTCATCATGCTCTATGCACCTCAAAGTTCCATCTGCTCACTCTTATGTGTGTGATAGTATTTATTGTTGCAGGGAAGTCTGCCTCTATATATATCCCCAGGTGATTTCATTTGCCACCAGATTTCGTGTCAACTACCGCTAGTTAGCTAGAAGTCAATCTTTTAGGTGAGAGATTTCTCTAGAATGGTGTCATTCACTAATACTAGTATAATCACAACATTTAGGTGAGAGATTGGAGAGAACCAACATGCACTACAGGAAAAAACTTGTAAGCCGTGTACCTAATACACTTGGTTTATGCCGATTTGAACTCAGTTTATTTATAAGCCGAGTAAAACTCCCGGCTTATAGTACACGGCTTACAGGAGACCGGTTTATTAGGTATAAGCCAGGTGCCGTGACAAAAAAACTCAGCTTATACCTAAGCCGTGTGTTTACACGAGGCACCCGGTTTAATAATGTAACATGAGGCCAGTCGGGTGTTAAGGGCCAAGTGTCACCGTTTGTATAAACCAAGGGCCGAGGTGAGCCACACGGTTCATAAACCAAGGGCTGCGGTGCGCCCGGTTTATATATAAACCGAGGACTGTCATGAGCTGCCTGGTTTATACATAAACCGGGGGCAGTCGTGGGCTACCGGCAGTATATATACACGTATGTATATTCCTTTGTAAACATTGAACAGTGACGAGAAAATACGAAAATAAGCACGCCGGTTACAACTTGGGAAAGTTGTGGCTACCCTCGGGCGTAGGTACACCCGAGTTTGCAAAATTTCAAAAAACATGATCAAACAATGTCAAAAAAATCTGCAGTTTTGGGATATGAAACTTCATCAAATGTTCAAGCTTTTTGCAAAAAATCAGCTAAAAATAACATCAGGGGAGCTCTCGGCAAAAAAAAAACAAAAAAAAAATCAATGCTCAAACAGTGCGCAAACTTAGAACATTGATTTTGTTTTTTTTTTTGCCGAGAGCTCCTCTGATGTTATTTTTAGATGAATTTTTGCAAAAAGCTTGAACTTTTGATGAAGTTTCATGTCCCAAAACTGCAGATTTTTTCGACATTGTTTGATCATGTTTTTCTTTTTTTTTCCAAACTCGGGTGTACCTACACCCGAGAGTAGAAAAGCTGGTCTCTTCGAACTTGTGGCAATACACAGGTTTTGTGTGTGCGTGTGTACAATAAACGAAAAGAACCAGATTCAGGAGCTGTGTACGTGCGTTCCTGGAGGCAAGTATCAATTAACTTGATGCTTGGACTGCGCAAGGGTACTTGAAAAAAAAAAGCGTCGGCACGGCCGTTGGTGTGGTGGACTGCTGCTGCTGCTTGCCGCCGCTGCTCCTCCGCTGCTGCTGCTCCCTACTTCTGCTACTTGCTGCTCGCTGCTGCTCCTCCGCCGCTGCTTGCCGCCGCAGCTACTCCCTACTGCTGCTACTTGCTGCTCCGCTGCTGCTGCTACTCGCGAGGAAGGAAGAGGGGAAGAGGTGGAGAGGAGGAGGAGAAAAGAGGGGAAGAGGACCAGCTTGGCCGAGAGGAGAAGCAGTGGCGGCGAGGCGAGCCAGAGGAGGAGTGTAGGCGGCGAGGCGAGCGAGAGGAGTGTAGGCGGCGAGGCGAGCGAGAGGAGGAGCGGTGGCCGCTGCGTGCAAGATGTGTTTGTGCGGCGGAGAAACGAGAGGAGATAAGGAGAGGGAGAGAGCCAGGGGAGAGATAAGATAGGTATTCAGAGCCGTCCGATCAAAACCGGATCCAACGGTCAATTCATAACACGTAATCTGTGGGAGGTCTGTGTTGACCAATCAGAATGTAAGGATATAAGCCGTGTATTTTTCTTAACGACACTCAGCTTATAAATGGTGTAATTACTCACAGCCGTCCGATTAAACGAATCCGACGGTCGTGACGCGTAATTTGTGGGAGGCCTACACTGACCAATCAGAATGTAAGATTGTAAGGGCATGTACAATAGTTGCTAAGGTAGTCTTATCTTAAGTTTTGCATGTAAATTAGAGATGACAAAAAAACAAGTCTACAATGGGTCATCTCTTAGCCTTGTCTTCAATAATTAGTTATTCCTAAAAACATGGTGAGACAAATTGTGCTAAGCTATCATCTCTTGTCTTCTCTTAAATAAGATAAGACAAGCCTTCTCTTATGATTTCTCTCTCCTCCACCTCATCATTTATCTTACGTGGCATCCTTAAGCTAGAACCATTGTACATGCCCTAAGCCGGGTATTTCTTGGAGGCACTCGGCTTATAATGTTTTTTTTTTACTTTTACTTCCCACTATTTGTTTTGAATAAGGGCTATATGTTGACACAAGGCTCATAGCCTGCTCCGTGACGGCTCCATCAGCCATCTCCATTGTAGACACGTGGCAGCCATCTTTGTTGGCCGCGAGTTGTAAGCCGATTGCTATTCATAGTAGATACCGTGTGTTCCCTGTAGGTCGAGAGCTTTTTTGGAACACTCAGCTTATAGATGGCCATAAGCCGAGTCTTTTGTGTTTGTTAGGTGTTTTTTTTCCTAGACTCGGTTTAAAGGGACATAAGCTGGGTACCGAAAAAAAGCTCACAGCTTATAGGCTAAGACACGGGAAAGAAGAATGTTCTTGTAGTGATGGTAGGCTTTTCCCACTGCGACTGAATGAATGCAATGTATAGGTACGTCTTCTTCTGTGAGGCAGTACGCGCAAGGTGGCATGAACCTACAAGCACATCTGCACATGGTGTTGGCGAGGCTCCCCGTTGTAACAGACGGTTCACCCTCTTCCCGATGAAGTTTTATGTTGACGAAGCTTGTTGCGAGCAGTTCTACTTGTTAATATCCTAGGTCGTAAAGCAAGGTAGTTGCTCTTTAAAGTTGCCGCCCTGCAATACGATTTTCACCTCTCGCTCGTTTCTTCATCCACAAACACAATCGCCAGGGCACCCATCTGGATCGAGTAAAGATGGGAGGATTCTAAAGGGTTCTTCATGAGACAACGCCAAGGGAGACTGCAATTGATATAACTTGAACTATAAGCTTGGGCTCACACGCCTTGCAGTGTACTGTGTACGTGTTGGAGGAGCTCTACCCTTATAACTCTTTCCACCTATCAATGCAATGATACACTTCCATGTGTACTGGTGAAAACAAGTATCTAATGTTCGTTGTAAAGACACGTTCTTTTTTTGGACGCCGATATCCACATGTGATTCGGTCCGGAGACATCTCAGTGTCGTAGCTAGGAATTTTCAACGCCCTGCGCCAGCGCTGTACTACAGCGCGTATTGTAGCTACAGTAATCTCCTGTAGCTGCAATGCACAAAGCATTTTCTCTTCACGCCCCGGGCCACGGCCTGGGCAGCCTGGGGCTTGTCTACGCCCTTATCCCGGACTGAACGAAAGGTGATGGAAGCAACTAGTTAACGAGCGTTTCTTCGGAAGCCTCACAACGATCAGCGCCACATGGCACGCTCTCAGCCGTCCGTCACATGTCACGCTCTAGGTGCTCTGTCCGAATTTTATTTATTTATTTATTTTTTTATTGTTTCGCACGTGTTTCGGCTTTTTAAACTGTTTTTTTTCAGGTGTTTTCGATGTTTCGATTTAACACCGGTCTTCCTTAACTTTTGGATAAAAAAAATTGCGCCCAAAAAATTGTTTTCTTTCTTTTTCTTTCGGAAGAGTCACGGTTTTACTTCCGTGAGAGCCACGGTTTTGCTTTCGCGAGAGTCACGGCCGTGCCTCATAGAAACGAAAAAAACACGTTTCCTGTTTTTTCCTTCCGCAAGAGGCACGCGTTTGCTTCTGCGAGACTCACGGCCGTGCCTCTCAGAAATCGAAAAAAACCGATTTCTGTTTCTTTCTCTTCCGTGAGAGGCACGGTTGTGCTTTCGCGAGAGGCACGGCCGTGCCTCTCGGAAATGGAAAAAACACGTTTATTTTGTTATTTTTCCTTTCGCGAGAGGCACGGTTTTGCTTCCGCGAGAGGCATTGTTGTGCTTCCACGAGAGGCACGGCCGTGCCTCCTCGGAAAAGAAAAAAAGAACCATATTTTCTCTTCTTTTTTTCCTTCCGTGAGAGGCACGGTTTTGCTTCCGCGAGAGGCACGGGCGTGCCTCTTTCGGAAAGGAAAAAAACGTGTGCTCCCGGTTCGGTTTTGTTGTCCTTTTTTCTGTGAAAAAATGTTCGTCAAAACCTATCAAAATGAGATCTACTTTCGAAGATCTCGACACGACGAATCCAATGGTGAAAACGGTTCAAGATTTAGACGCGTGCTTTAAGAGATAAAATATTTTGAATAAATGGATCTACGGAAAAAGGGAAACTCCAGACATGCAGCATGCCATTATCACAACCTGGGAAGGTGGGAGTGATCTTTGCAATGACTACTCCTCGATTAGTCATTTCGACGAAAGGTTCACCATGGGTGGAGTGATCGATCGAACCAAATCGTTGGGACTAACTAGTTGACGAGCGCTTCTTCGGGAGCCTCACAACGACCAGCGCCACTTGGCGTGCTGTCAGCCGTCCGCCACGTGTCGCGCTCTAGACGGTCCCTCCAGATTTTCTTTTTTATTTTTATTTTTATGCACGCGTTTTCAGCCTTTTAAACGTTATTTTTGTTTTTTTCAACGTTCCGATTTTTCACCGGCCTTCCTTAGTTTTTGGAAAAAAAATCAATATTTTTTGCAGGAAAAAACACGTTTTTTTTCCTTCAACGAGAGTCACGGTTTTGCTTCCGCGAGAGGCAGGGTTTTGCTTCTGTGAGAGTCATGGCCGTGCCTCTCGAAAACGAAAAATATTCGTTTTCTTTTTTTTTTCTTCTGCGAGAGGAACGGTTTTGCTTCCGCGAGAGGCACGGTTGTGCTTTTGCAAGAGTCACGGCCGTTCCTCTCGGAAATGAAAAAACGTGTTTTCTGTTTTTTCCTTCCGCGAGAGGCATGGCTATGCTTTCGTGAAAAGTCACGGCCGTGCCTCTCAGAAACGAAAAAATACGCGTTTTCTGTTTTTTTTTCCTTCCGTTAGATGCACGGTTTTGCTTTCGCGAGAGGCATGGTTGTGCTTTCTTGATAGGCACGGCCGTGCCTTCTCGGAAAAGAAAAAAAAACACATTTTCTATTTTTTTTCTTCCGCGAGAGGCACCATTTTTTTTCTGCGAGGCATGGTTGTGATTTTGCGAGAGGCACGGTTTTGCTTCCGTGCTCCCGGGTCAGTTTTTTTCGTGAAAAAAAGTTCGTCAAAATCTATCAACATGGGATCTAAATTTGAAGATGTCGATGCGAGGAATCAAACGATGAAAATGGTTCGAGATTTGGACGTTCGGTTCAAGAGATAAAACATTTTGAATAAACGGGTCTACATAAAAAGAGAAAACTTCCAGGTTGCGACAAGTGGCGCACATTCAGCGCGCCACTTTTCACAACACGGAGAGGTGAGAGTGATCTTTGCAATGACTACTCCTCAATTAGTAATTTCGCAAATCGTTCGATCCGATCTACTTGTAGAGCGAACTGTCAAGCCAGCCAGCCTCTTGTGGCCTCCTGGTCCAAAACAATCAACTTTGAACATAAAATAATGGGAAATGCCCAAAAACGGTACTATGGATGCCCCCCAAGAAAAACAACAACCCAACTTTTCCTAACAGTAATAAAAAGGAAAAAAGGGGGAAAACTTCAATTTTTGCTATAACTAAGAAAGCCTAATTTTCGCGTGGCAATGGAAAAAAATTGTCATAGTCCAAAAATAAAGCACAAAATAAATTTGACTGGATAGAAATGAAAAACAAGATACCATGGATTGTTAAGTAGTAATTGCCATGTCTGATAAAGTAAATTTACCATGATCCCATGAAACTTATTATTTTTTCTACACACCCTAAATTTTGGGTAAGATGACGTATGCTTTTACCATGGTCCATTCAAACATCACAAATTTAGGGTGTGTAGAAATTCTAAAGAAAAAAATGGTCCATGGCCTACTCGGCGACCGTTAGCTCTCATGCCAACTGATATCTCTGTTCTCTTCTTTGCCATTTCTAGCAGCCCTATTGCTCAAAAAGTTAACCTGCTTCGGGATTACATGCAAGAAATTGGCTTAAAATTTACAATTATAAGTTATTACAAGATCTAATGAATAAATTATTTTTTCTAGTTGCAAACTATGACATGGGTCAAAATAACTATAAAGTAACTCCAAGGGATGGTTTCAAACAGGTCATATCCACTTCTAACTCTCATTGTTGAGGGTTCCGAGAAATTAATGTGTCCCGCCTAAAACAAAAGATAAAGAAGTTGGGGAGATTTGGTTACTATTTACTCAGTACTCCAATCTATGTTCAGGGAGTACCAGGGTATCATAAAAAACCTCCTTATGCAGGTCTTTGTGCGGAACAGTCATGTGATATATTCACGTACTTAATACTTTCTCATGCCCATGTCCGTCATGAGTTTTCTATGTACTCATGCTTATATGTGTGCCATCCATTCTTGGAGGGACGGAAGCTTCTATATATATCCTCGATTGATTTTATTTGCTTGATTTCATAGGCTGCCCAGCTAGAAGTTAATCACCTTACTACAAAAGTGTATTTGCAAGCTTAGGTGAGAGATTGGAGGATACCAATATGAGATTCAGGCTAATTTGGGCAATCCAGCTTGTGCTTGCATAGTCATTGCCGGAGATGGCCAAAAGCGCTACTGAGTGACTCAATTGATTCTCTGAGATGGTCCTGTCCTGGAAATAAATCTTCTGGAAAGAGTTTACCTGCTTGCTGAGGGTGTGAACCTCTTGTGATGTACCACCCAACAAGCCTGCACCACGATAAGGGAAGGTAATGCCAGATGGATCGCTGGTTTTCTCTGCTGTGAGGGCATGCCTCGGAGGGGCTTCCTCCAACCCCAACATTGTCCCGGGAAGTTATCTTCAATATATTATATCAGTAAAACAAAAGACAAATTAGCCATCGTGTTCATCCACATAATCGATCGTAAATTTTAGATATTAACGGTTGAGATTAAAGACGCAACCTATAACATAAAGTAGAGTCTGATCAGAATTTGTTTGTGCTGAAGTCATTTATGATTCCTGTAACTTAATCAATCACGAGGATTCCTTTTCTGCATTAAAAAGAAACAGTTTGAACTCCTGTTTTTCAGTGCTTCACGTGGACTAACCTTCTCTACCTATTCCTAGAAAAACTATTTCTACCCAGTTTGAAAGTAGACTAGTAGGATACCCGCGCCTTTCTGCGCCATTTTTCTTTAACTGTTGTTGTTTATTTGATATATAAGTTTATAACATATATATTTTTAGGCCACACACTATGGTTGCATTATTTTGTTTACTAAAGTATAATTCTTTTATCTCAAACTAATTGTCATTCAAAAGGTTGTATCTAACACTGATATCCAATAGCAACACCTCTAAATAAATAGCAGTAGCAAGGCCTGTAATCACGGCAAACAAATCAAACAACAGCTTCTCTATAGAAATAGCAATAGCAACAACTTCCGTAATTAAACACAACCGGAACGCCGGTACTGTGAACTCCCTTCCCACTCTTTGGAAAAAATTACATGAGACAAGGTCTCACGGTTAGCAGGTGAGACCCGCCCTGATGGATGACAAGTGGCATTCACAAATCACAAAGCATCTAATCTCTCCCCCTGATTTAAGCTGGGGGTGAGGTAGATGCTTTATGATTTATAAATGCCATGCGTCATCCATCAGGATGGGTCTCACCTACTAACCCGTGAGACCTGGTCTCGTAGAATTATTTCTCCCACTCTTTCGCCCATACCACATCGAACGGAGGCACGAACCCGGCCGCTGCTCCCCTCCACTAGTAGAAAACAGGGCATTGGTCCAGCCCATTAGCCCCGGTTCAATCTAGAACCGGGACCAATGGGGGTACTGGACCCGGTTCATTAGCCCAGGGGGCCGGCCGGGCCACGTGGGCCATTGGTCCCGGTTCGTCTGGACCTATTGGTCCCGGTTGGAGCTAAATACCGGGACCAATGGCTCTTGCTCCTGGCCCACCACTATTAGTCCCGGTTTGTTTTATGAACCGGGACCAAAGGCACCCCTATAGCCCCGGTTTTTAGCACCAACCGGGACCAGTGAGTTGCCTATATAAACCCCCTCACTCAAGAGCAGAGCTCACTGCTCTGTTTTTTTTTCTGGCCGAGGGGGAGAGGGGTTAGTGGTGCTCTAGCTCACCTCCTATGCACACAACATGTTCGGTGGAATGCCCGAGCCACACTAGTTAAGCTTTTCTCCTCTCGAAGCTCTATTTTCTCCGAGATTTGTCTAGGTTTAGCGGTCCGTCACGTCCCGTCCCCGTCTTCGTCGCCGTCGATCGCCCCCGCCGATCTCGTCACCGGCACCACCGTGGTGAGCCTCTTGTTATGTCCATGCTTTTCTTACTTTTATTATTGCTTTAGATAGATATTTGTCTAATTTTCTTACGTTTATTATTGCTTGTTATTATATAGTGCGATGGTTTTGATATCCGCCCACGTGGGCCCTCGTCCGGTCTACGATTCGGATGTGGTATATTATATTTAATTTATAACTATTTGTTTTAGTGCTTATGATAGTTATGCCGACCAACCTGACATGCATAGATGTTTTATTATGTCTAGGAGGTAGTTGAACCGGAAATTCCAACCGACCCTCTTGTGGAGAGGTTAAATTTAGTTGAAGAGGAAAACATTTCGTTAAAGAAAAAATTGGAAAAAATGGAGGAGGAGAAGATGGAATTGGAGTTGCATGTTGCGGAAGTTATCGATGATCACAAGATCAAGATGGAACCTATTGTCGAGAGGTTAAATTTAGTTGAAGAAGAAAACAAATTCTTGAAGGAAAAAATAAAAAAAATTGTGGACGAGAAGATGATATTGGAGTTGCATGTTGCGGATGTCGTCGATGATCACAAGATCAAGATGGATGCAATGCAGTTGAAGATTAAAAAGATTAGAAAATATGCCATTAATACCGAGGCTTGGTATCATTATGCCGTTGGATCAATTGTTACCTTGGTTGCGATTATGATAGCATTTGTTTTCGCGTTGAAATGTTTTACATAGTTTCGATGTGTATGGAGAGCTATATATGTTGTTAGATGAGAACTATATATGTATGTACTTTGGTTTTAATGTGATGATGAACTTTTATCCATTTGGTCACTTAATTATCTATTTATGATGTTCTGTAATGGTTTTTGACACACTTAATTATATATAAATGCACGCAGATGAACCGCCAATGGATGTACGGTGACAGACACACCTCCGAGTACATTAAGGGCGTGCGTGAGTTTCTAAATGCGGCAGAGGCAAACAAGCAGAATGGTTTTATGTGTTGTCCATGCACTCAATGTGTGAATACGATGTCTTACTCTAACCGAAAAATCCTTCGCTCCCACCTGCTTTACAAGGGTTTCATGCCACACTATAATGTTTGGACGAGGCACGGAGAAATAGGGGTTATGATGGAAGACGGCGAAGAAGAAGAGTACGATGACAACTATGTGCCCCCTGAATACGGTGATGCTGCAATGGGGGGAGCTGGTGAAGATCAAGAGGAACCAGACGATGTGCCCAATGATGCTGCAACGGGTGAAGCTGCAGAAGATCAAGAGGAACCAAATGATGATCTTCGCCGGGTCATTGTCGATGCAAGGACACAATGCGAAAGTCAAAAGGAGAAGCTGAAGTTCGATCGCATGTTAGAGGATCACAAAAAAGGGTTGTACCCCAATTGCGAAGATGGCAACACAAAGCTCGGTACCGTACTGGAATTGCTGCAGTGGAAGGCAGAGAATGCTGTGGCTGACAAAGGATTTGAGAAGCTACTGAAAATATTGAAGAAGAAGCTTCCGAAGGATAACGAATTGCCCGACAGTACATACGCAGCAAAGAAGGTCGTATGCCCTCTAGGATTGGAGGTGCAGAAGATACTTGCATGCCCTAATGACTGCATCCTCTACCGCGGTGCATACAACGATCTGAACGCATGCCCGGTATGCGGTGCGTTGCGGTATAAGATCAGACGAGATGACCCTGGTGATGTTGATGGCGAGCCCACCAGGAAGAGGGTTCCTGCGAAGGTGATGTGGTATGCTCCTATAATACCACGGTTGAAACGTTTGTTTAGAAACAGAGAGCATGCCAAGTTGATGCGATGGCACAGTGAGGACCGTAAGAAAGACGGGAAGTTGAGAGCACCCGCTGACGGGTCGCAATGGAGAAAAATCGAGAGAAAGTACTGGGAGGAGTTTGCAAAGGACGCAAGGAACGTATGGTTTGCTCTAAGCGCGGATGGCATTAATCCTTTCGGGGAGCAGAGCAGCAATCACAGCACCTGGCCCGTGACTCTATGTATGTATAACCTTCCTCCTTGGATGTGCATGAAGCGGAAGTTCATTATGATGCCAGTTCTCATCCAAGGCCCTAAGCAACCCGGCAACGACATTGATGTGTACCTAAGGCCATTAGTTGAAGAACTTTTACAGCTGTGGAATGGAAACGGTGTACGTGCGTGGGATGAGCACAAACAGGAGGAATTTGACCTAAAGGCGTTGCTGTTCGTGACCATCAACGATTGGCCCGCTCTCAGTAACCTTGCAGGACAGACAAACAAAGGATACCACGCATGCACGCACTGTTTAGATGACACTGAAAGTATATACCTGGACAAGTGCAGGAAGAATGTGTACCTGGGCCATCGTCGATTTCTTCCGACCAACCATCAATGTCGAAAGAAAGGCAAGCATTTCAAAGGCGAGGCAGATCACCGGAAGAAGCCCGCCATGCGTACCGGTGATCACGTACTTGCTATGGTCAATGATTTACACGTAATCTTTGGAAAGGGCCCCGACGCACTAGCTGTTCCGAATGACGATGAGGGACACGCACCCATGTGGAAGAAGAAATCTATATTTTGGGACCTACCCTACTGGAAAGACCTAGAGGTCCGCTCTTCAATCGACGTGATGCACGTGACGAAGAACCTTTGCGTGAACCTGCTAGGCTTCTTGGGCGTGTATGGAAAGACAAAAGATACAGCTGAGGCACGGGAGGACCTGCAACGTTTGCACGAAAAAGACGGCATCCCTCCGAAGCAGTATGAAGGTCCTGCCAGCTATGCTCTTACGAAAGAAGAGAAAGAAATCTTCTTTGAATGCCTTCTCAGTATGAAGGTCCCGACTGGCTTCTCGTCGAATATAAAGGGAATAATAAATATGTGTTGGAAATATGCCCTAGAGGCAATAATAAAAGAGTTATTATTATATTTCCTTGTTCATGATAATCGTTTATTATCCATGCTATAACTGTATTGATTGGAAACTCAAATACACGTGTGGATGAATAGACAGACTTTGTGTCCCTAGTGAGCCTCTACAGGACTAGCTCGTTGATCAAAGATGACCGCGGTTTCCAGGTCATAGACATGAGTTGTCATTTGATAACGGGATCACATCATTAGGAGAATGATGTGATGGACGAGACCCAAACGTTAACATAGCTTTTGATCGTGTCAGTTATCGCTATAGTTTTCTGCATGTCAAGTATAAGTTCCTATGACCATGAGATCATGTAACTCACTGACACCGTAGGAGTGCTTTGTGTGTGCCAAACGTCACAACGTAACTGGGTGACTATAAAGGTACTCTACAGGTATCTCCGAGGGTGTCTGTTGAGTTGACATGGATCGAGACTGGGAGTTGTCACTCCGTGTGACGGAGAGGTATCTCCGGGCCCACTCGGTAATACGTCATCTCAATGAGCTCAAAGTGACTAAGTAGTTGGTCACGGGATTATGTATTACGGTAACGAGTAAAGAGACTTGCCGGTAACGAGATTGAACTAGGTATAGAGATACCGACGATCGAATCTCGGGCAAGTAACATACCGACGAGACAAAGGGAACTGTATACGGGATTGCCTGACTCCTTGACATCGTGGTTCATCCGATGAGATCATCGAGAAACATGTAGGAGCCAATATGGGTATCCAGATCCCGCTATTGGTTATTGACCTGGGAGTGTCTCGGTCATGTCTACATGGTTTCCGAACCCGCAGGGTCTACACACTTAACGTTCGGTGACGCTAGGGTTGTTAGTGAGAAGAGTGCATGGTTACCGAAGGTTGTTCGGAGTCCCGGATGAGATCCCGGACATGACGAGGGTCTCCGGAATGGTCCGGAGACGAAGATTGATATATAGGATGAAAGGTTTCGGAGTACCGGAAGTGTTCCGGGGAGCATCGGGAAATCAGCGGAGTACCGGGAAGGTTTTCGGGGGGTCCGGAAGGTGTTCTGGGCCTATTGGGCCACAAGGGGGGACACCACAGCCCTCAGGGGGCTGTGCGCCCCCCCTGGGCCCTCTCCCCATGCGGCTAAGGGGGTGGGACCCCCTAGGGCTGGCCGCACCCCTTGGGACTTGGGGGGCAAGGCACCTAGGGGGGAAACCCTAGGGCCTGGGCGCCTCCCCTTGCCCTGGCCGCCGGCCCCTAAGGGGAAACCCTAGGGCGCCCTAGCCTCTCCACCCCCCCTATATATAGTGGGGCAAAGGGAGGGCAGCCAACACAGTTCGTGCCTCGGTGCTGCCCTCCCTCTCCCGTCATATCTTCTCCTCCCGCAGTGCTTAGGCGAAGCCCTGCCGGAGTTCTTCTCCACCATCACCACCACGCCGTCGTGCTGCCGGTTCTCCATCAACCTCTCCTCCACCCCTTGCTGGATCAAGAAGGAGGAGACGTCCCCGAGCCGTACGTGTGAAGAACGCGGAGGCACCGTTGCTTCGGTGCTAGGTCTTCGGCGATCTGAATCGCGACGAGTACGACTCCATCATCCGCGTTCATAACGCTTCCGCTTAGCGATCTACAAGGGTACGTAGATCACACTCCCCTCTCGTAGTTGCTTCTACTAGATTGATCTTGGTGAACGGTAGGAAAATTTTTGTTTCCCATGCAACGTTCCCCAACATAACCTTCCTCCTTGGATGTGCATGAAGCGGAAGTTCATTATGATGCCAGTTCTCATCCAAGGCCCTAAGCAACCCGGCAACGACATTGATGTGTACCTAAGGCCATTAGTTGAAGAACTTTTACAGCTGTGGAATGGAAACGGTGTACGTGCGTGGGATGAGCACAAACAGGAGGAATTTGACCTAAAGGCGTTGCTGTTCGTGACCATCAACGATTGGCCCGCTCTCAGTAACCTTTCAGGACAGACAAACAAAGGATACCACGCATGCACGCACTGTTTAGATGACACTGAAAGTATATACCTGGACAAGTGCAGGAAGAATGTGTACCTGGGCCATCGTCGATTTCTTCCGACCAACCATCAATGTCGAAAGAAAGGCAAGCATTTCAAAGGCGAGGCAGATCACCGGAAGAAGCCCGCCATGCGTACCGGTGATCACGTACTTGCTATGGTCAATGATTTACACGTAATCTTCGGAAAGGGCCCCGGTGCACTAGCTGTTCCGCATGACGATGAGGGACACGCACCCATGTGGAAGAAGAAATCTATATTTTGGGACCTACCCTACTGGAAAGACCTAGAGGTCCGCTCTTCAATCGACGTGATGCACGTGACGAAGAACCTTTGCGTGAACCTGCTAGGCTTCTTGGGCGTGTATGGAAAGACAAAAGATACAGCTGAGGCACGGGAGGACCTGCAACGTTTGCACGAAAAAGACGGCATCCCTCCGAAGCAGTATGAAGGTCCTGCCAACTATGCTCTTACGAAAGAAGAGAAAGAAATCTTCTTTGAATGCCTTCTCAGTATGAAGGTCCCGACTGGCTTCTCGTCGAATATAAAAGGAATAATAAATATGGCAGAGAAAAAGTTCCAGAACCTAAAGTCTCATGACTGTCATGTGATTATGACGCAACTGCTTCCAGTTGCATTGAGGGGGCTTCTACCGGAAAACGTCCGATTAGCCATTGTGAAACTATGTGCATTCCTCAGTGCAATCTCTCAGAAGGTGATCGATCCAGATATCGTACCAAAGCTAAGGAGTGATGTGGCGCAATGTCTTGTCAGTTTCGAGCTTGTGTTCCCACCATCCTTCTTCAATATCATGACACACGTCCTAGTTCATCTAGTCGACGAGATTGTCATTCTGGGGCCCGTATTTCTACACAATATGTTCCCCTTTGAGAGGTTCATGGGAGTCCTAAAGAAATATGTCCGTAACCGCGCCAGACCAGAAGGAAGCATCTCCATGGGCCATCAAACAGAGGATGTCATCGGGTTTTGTGTTGACTTCATTCCTGGCCTTAATAAGATAGGTCTCCCTAAATCGCGGTACGAGGGCAGACTGACTGGAAAAGGCACGCTTGGCAGGGACTCAATAATATGCAGGGACGGTTATTCTTGGTCTCAAGCACACTACACAGTTCTACAGAACTCTACATTGGTGACCCCGTATGTCGATGAACACAAGAACAGTCTGCGGTCCAAACACCCGGAGCAGTGCGACGACTGGATTACACGTGAACACATCAGGACTTTCAGCAGTTGGTTGGAAACACGTCTCAGAGGTGACAACACTGTTTGTGATGAGTTGTACTTGTTGTCCAGGGGACCATCTTCGACTGTATTGATTTACAAAGGATACGAGATAAATGGAAATACATTTTACACGATTGTCCAAGATCAAAAGAGCACCAACCAAAACAGCGGTGTCCGCTTTGATGCAACAACCGAGAGGGGAAAGGACACATATTATGGTTACATAGTGGACATATGGGAACTTGACTACGGACATGATTTTAAGGTCCCTTTGTTTAAGTGTAAATGGGTCAATCTGTCAGGAGGCGGGGTACAGGTAGACCCACAGTACGGAATGACAACAGTGGATCTGAAAAATCTTGGATACAATGACGAACCGTTCGTCCTAGCCAATGATGTGGCACAGGTTATCTATGTGAAGGACATGTCTACCAGACCGAGAAAAAGAA
>LR738714.1:816273057-816341141 GCA_902687465.1 Secale cereale
CTACTGTTACTTTCGCCTAATGATGAAGTATTGGTTTTGTTGAATCCTTTGACACTATAGCTAGACAAAATGTGACATGAGGGGGTCCAGGGTTTGTGGATCGCCGAGCAGTCGGGGGTCGAGGGGTCGAGAGAGGTTGCCTAGCTAGTGTCAAAGTATTGAAAAATTCCATGACTTCATCATTTGCCAGAAGTAACCGGGGCATGCTGGTACGAAGTTATGCAAAGATGTTTTGGAACGGAGTTCCTGATAGGTTAATCCGTCTTTTGTTACGGATTATCTTATCTGGGACTCCGTTCCAAAACAACTTTGGAGAGCTTCGTACCATCATTCTATTGTTACTTTTGCCTAATGATGAAGTATTGGTTTTGTTGAATCCTTTGACACTAGCTAGACAAAATGTGACATGAGGGGGTCTAGGGTTTGTGGATCGCCGAGCAGTCGAGGGTTGAAGCTAGTTCTACGTTTGCCATTAATATATCCATCTGTCATGTTTGAATAATAATTGGCATGTTGTAAATATTTGTAGAAACAATGGACGACAACACCCGAGACCTAGCACAAGAAGCGATGTTGATGGACATAATCGCAGACGGACAAAATGCCGTCAGGTCGTATCTCAACGACACCGATGAGCAGGTCGAACAAGAGCTGCGGCTGGAAGATCTAGGCTATGATATTGATGAATTGGGTGACCCAATGCACATGGAAGAAGTAGACCATGAGGACGGCTCCGGTGACCCAATGCCGGTGCAAGAAGGAGACCGTGATGCTGGCTCCGGTGACCGAACCGAGTCCGGCCAGGAGGTATATATGTTAGTTAAGCATGTGCTGACTAGTTAATTGATTCATTCATTAACTCTCGTCTTTGTTCCTTTTCTAGCCCTCCGGATCGAGCAAATCTTCGGTAAAGAGACGAGGAGCGAAGAAAAAGTTGAGGCCGGATGAAAAGTTTGAGATCTCAGAAATCTCGCGCTCCGGCGAGCCGATTGCACCCATCCGCACAAAGAACGCATTTGTTAATCAGTGCGGGGTTCTGGTTAGGGACAAGATCCCGATCAGCATCCATCAATGGTTAAAGCCGGCTGCAAACGACGCTCAGGTGACTTATGTCACAGATATGCAGAAAGAAGATCTTTGGACTCAGCTGAAGTCAAACTTCGTCCTACCGCGAGAGGTTGATCCGGCGAAGCCAGTTAAAGAGGACTTAATCAAGTCTTATGCACTTTCGAAGATGGCAGACCAATTCAGGGCATGGAAGAAAAAGCTGAATACGTTTGTCAGAGAGAAAACGACTCCAGAATTCGTGGGCATATATGAGAAGATCAAAGATGACTGGCCCGCATTTGTGGCCCATAAGAAGTCGGAAAAGAGTCAGAAGATGTCGGAGACAAACCGGATAAATGCTGCAAAGAAGATGCATCACCATCGCACGGGGTCGGGCGGCTACCTCGTAGCCCGGCCTAAGTGGGCCAGGGCTGAGAATGATCTGCTTCAGAAAGGGATCGAACCAGAGACAATGCACTGGCCAGAACGTTGCCGGACTTGGTTCTTCGGGGCTGGCGGATCCTTGGACCCTGTAACAGGGTGGTGCATTTGGACGGACAAGCAATTGGAAACACCACTCAGGAAGATGCGGCAGTATATCAAAGCAGCGCATGCAGGGACGTTCATCCCCGACAGAGAGAATGACGAGCTGACAATGGCCCTCGGGAATCCTGAGCACCCTGGACGGACACGAGGCACGCCAGGCTCCCTTCCGTGGCGTGCTGGGTTTCCGGACGCAGGAGGCTACAAATGCCACGACAGGAGGAAGAAAATGGAGATGACCGAAATCCAGGCGCTGCGGGCCAGAATACAAGCGATAGAGGAACGGGAAGCAGATCGGGAAAGAATTGTCGAAGCTTCCCCCGAAGCTACCCCGCCATCTCAGCGGAGAAGCAGCGTGGCTTCCACCGAGCTGCTTCAGCCAGAGCTTGCCTTGACGGCTACTGCCAGGAATCCTGTGGATGCTATCACGCAGGCACAAAATTGCCACCTTATGGCACAGTGGATGAATCTGAAGGTCAAGGCGGCTGCTGGCTCTGTTTATCCTTCTGGACCAGACGACACTTTTCACTGTCGGCCGATTCCAGAAGGATATGCTAGGGTGATGGTCGACGAAATAACGGAGGGATTTGAGGAGCTCCAGCTTGACCACCCTACCGGTGAAGGGGAGACTCGGCTGGGTTCTTCACTGAAGACTCCATGCCTATGGCGGAAGGACCTAATCAACATTCTGAACTGGACGCCTCCGCCTCCTCCTCCTCCGACGACGAGTCAGGGCACTCCGCCTCCTCCACCGCCTCCTCCTCCGACGAGTGACCATCAGGGCACTCCGTCTCCTTCTCCGGCGAGTGACCATCTGGGCACTCCGGCTCCTTCTCCGGCGCGTGGCGGCACAACGCCTCCTTCGCCGCCGGCGCGTGGCGGCACTCCGCCTCCTTCACCGCCGGCGCGCCCGAGCAGACAGCCAGCTCCTCCTTCGCCTAATCAGCAAGGGCGGAAGAGACCTGCCGCCGCTCCGGCTGCTCCTGCTCCGGCGCCTAAGCAAGTAAAAAAGACAGCCGCTTCGTCTGGTCCGGCGACGTCTACCAGTACAGCCAGAGGCGGGAGGCGATGCAGATTCGGTCCTTCTCTCACGCCTCTAGAGAAGTTACCGTACGAGAGGTCCGACGAGGAAAACACGAAGATCGCTGAAGGCGAAGTGAAGGACTTTTTTGAAGGGTTGAAAGCACAGAGACATCCACCTCCAGAGGAGAAGATAGATGCGGTGAAAGCAAAGCGCACTCTTGCTGCCCTGAAGCAACCAGCGAAAAGTAAGCCGAAGGGCAACTATGACCGCATTATTCAAAAGACATTTCAAGATGCCAAGCGGTCCGGAAGTACAAAAAGTGATCAGAGGTTAGCAGAAGGGCGAGCTGGGAAACAAATTGCCCAGCTCGGCGAACAAGCGAACCAATCGTGCCCCCCGCTCAAGGTGTCTAGCGACATGGTCTCTAATGATCCGAGGATGGTGCCCGGTTATACCAATCTTGCAGATTACGCGTCCGACGATGTACACTATGATTTCATGGACGTGCAGATAGAAAGATACGAGTACAAAAAGCCTCTCGTAAAAAATGAAAGATCTCTATCAACGAATATGCGAAGATTGCATGATTGGTACATGAAAATCTGCAGAGAGTCTGGGGGGAGGAATAACTTGTATTTGAGAGTTAAACCTGAGCATGACCTCGTTGGAATTGACCTGTTGCCTGTTCCATTTGAGGAGTTCTATCAATTTTTCAATCAATTGGCCCTCGATAAAACAACGATCACCTGCTACTGTCTGTAAGTAGTACTACTTCTGTCATTAAGTCTCTCTATATAGCTGATCTTCATTGCATGTATTTATAATTATCCTCACTATATTATGCAGATTGAAGATCGTCGAATTGAAGAAAAGACAAGTAGGTGATATTGGGTTTATTAACACATACCTCATAGATGCAAACGAGGTTAAATTGCGTCCCGGCGATACCGAGACCAACTTGCTACGATCGTTGGTGGTAAATGAAAACAAAGATATAATACTCTTTCCTTACAACTTCAAGTGAGTGTTAATGTCTTGTGCATATTTGGTTTCCCTTATATATCAGTCAAGTTTATAGTGATGTAATTGATGATCTCATGCATTCGTGCGCAGCTTCCACTATATTCTCTTAGAGATTAAGCTTGAGAAGGGAATAGTAACTGTCTTCGACTCTAAACGTAAAGATCCCGAGGAGTATGCGGACATGACTCAAATGCTAGCCAGGTAAGTTAAATCTATCAATATTTCAATCAATTGGCCCTCGATAAAACAACGATCACCTGCTACTGTCTGTAAGTAGTACTACTTCTGTCATTAAGTCTCTCTATATAGCTGATCTTCATTGCATGTATTTATAATTATCCTCACTATATTATGCAGATTGAAGATCGTCGAATTGAAGAAAAGACAAGTAGGTGATATTGGGTTTATTAACACATACCTCATAGATGCAACCGAGGTTAAATTGCGTCCCGGCGATACCGAGACCAACTTGCTACGATCGTTGGTGGTAAATGAAAACAAAGATATAATACTCTTTCCTTACAACTTCAAGTGAGTGTTAATGTCTTGTGCATATTTGGTTTCCCTTATATATATCAGTCAAGTTTATAGTGATGTAATGATCTCATGCATTCGTGCGCAGCTTCCACTATATTCCCTTAGAGATTAAGCTTGAGAAGGGAATAGTAACTGTCTTCGACTCTAAACGTAAAGATCCCGAGGAGTATGCGGACATGACTCAAATGCTAGCCAGGTAAGTTAAATCGATCAATATTATCCACCATGCATATATATCAGCAACTTCATTTCTGATATCAACTAATTGTTTCCTTTGTCTGGCAGGGCTTGGAAAAAATTCATCAAAAAAGCTCCGGGACTGTCGAAGAAGCTACAATTTAGATACCCGAAAGTAAGTACTATATAGTAGCATGTTCCGCGCGCGCATCTCCTATATCTTGATTCAAGCGCTAGCTAGTTTCATCAATACCAATTTGGCATTCTTGCTTATCAGTTTGATTGAGCTCTATTTCTTGTAAAGTGGTTGTGGCAGGAACCCGGGAATGATTATTGTGGATACTACATTTGCGAGTCCATCCGCCACACGACCTGTGAGCGGGGCTACACTGATGAACAATTTGAAGTGCGTAAGCAATCAATAATATTCACAAATTTATAGCATCATTTCATGTATTGACCCCCTACTTCAAATTAGATGTTTCGGATGCGGGATGAACTCCTAACACCAGATCGTCTGCGAGCAATTCAAGAGGAATTGGCGGCATTCTTCCTTGAACACGTGATCGCTGAAGACGGAGAATACTATGTGGACCCTGCATCCATGTGTTAGGAGATTATTTTTGTAAGAGATAATTATTGTATATATGTGCCCGGTAGTGTCGGATAGATATACGAGAACTTGTTGTTCGACCAATCTCTCGGAGAAGGAGAGGTGGTCGATAATATTACTTCTCTCTGTATGCATATATATATATATATGTTGATTATATATACGAGATCTTCTGTTCCTTCGTTTGCTTAGTAGCTAGCAGCTAGCTAGCTAGCTAGCGTGACTCTAGTCCATATATATACACGTATGTGTAGTATGTAGCGTCGACCAAAAGCACGGACATAAGAGAGAACACTTCTCTCTATTAATTAGCTAGCTAACACAATATATCAAACACCTAAATTAACCCCCAAAACCTAAAACCCCCCCTCCCCTTTCAAAAAAAAAAAAACCACAGCTACAGAAATGCTGACACGTGGATGCCTTTTGGTCCCGGTTGGTACCACCAACCGGGACTAAAGCCCCTCCTGCCTGGACTCGGTGCACAGGCCACGTGGACACCCTTTTGCCCCGGTTCTGGATTGAACCGGGACTAAAGGGTCAGAGCATTAGTACCGACCCTCTTGCCCCGGTTCCAGAACCGGGGCTAAAAGGCCAAATGAACCGGGGCTAAATCCCCTTTATCTACTAGTGCTCCCCTTCTATACTCGTGCTTCCTCCTGCGTCCGAAGGCAGGCCACAGTAGCCGACGCAGTCGTACATCTCCCCTGTATCCGCGATACGCCGCCTCAGCCGACCTCTCGCGCGACCGCATCAGAGAAGTCTCAGGGGCCCACGAAGGCATGCGGCGCCCAACTAATCAACATGGATTCCGCGCAAGACGCGTACTCCCTCCGTTCCAAAATAGATGACCCAACTTTGTACTAACTTTTGTAAAAACTTAGTACAAAGTTGGGTCATCTATTTTGAAACGGAGGGAGTACTACACATGAAAAACGGATACGCAACAAACCGTCTCACCCACTGTCACCCGGGACCCATGCACTTTTCACACAGCTTAGTATCTGTACTGATACGTACGTACACATATAGAAAGGAAAAGGCAAAGAAATTACTAGCAAAGTACTTGCGTTTAATAATAAAGTATGCCTACAATAGGATGTTTCTCCACGGAAGCAAACAATAAGATGCTAACTATATTAAATTGAGGGGAATACGTGAATATCTAATTACCAAGAACTTATATGTTGAAATATTAGGGTGGATCTAGGGTCCATCTAACAATTTCAGAAAATCTCTAAGGGCCCATGTGGGTTATATGAGACTAGGTGTAGCGGGAAGTTTAGTCCGACATTGCTAGTTGGAGAGGAGTTAAACCTCCATATAAGGGATTCTCGTTCACACGCTAATGGAGTTTGAAACGAGAAGTGGTTCCCCCGCGCTCTTCCTCCGCTGTCCGCCTCGCCGCCTTGTCCATGTTGCGACACATTCGGCCATTTACCCGTCTTTTTTGACCGAAAAAACTTCAGAAAATGAAAATTTGTTGAAAATCAAAACAACTTGGAAAGGTGCCTTTAATTGGTAATACAAGCCAACGAAAAAAGTAGCCATCTCAATAGGAAATAACGAGTGCTCTCAGACTTACCCTTCTGTCCTACGTAGACATTCTACGTTGAACATGGTGTTTTATTGGACATTCTTGTAATGATCCCAACTTTTTTCCAGCAGGTTGGCATGACCATGGTAGGCATCAGGATTGAACGACTTTTGATACTGTATGCATGTTTGCCGGGAAAAATTTCAGAAAATGTAAAACTTGTCAAAAATCCAAGCAAGCTGGCATAGTTCCCAGAATTGGTCATATAAGGCTATAAAAATATGGAAGTATTTGATGGATGTCAGAAAACATGTGCTCTCAAACAGAGCCTTCTGACCTACCCAAACGCCCTACGTGGAACATGGTGCATTTTGGACATCCTACAAATGTCCCCAATTTTTTCACCAGGTGGGAATGTCCATGGTAGGCATCCATGCTAGGTTTGAATGACACCCGACACACTATGCATGGAACTATTTTCTTTATACATTCAAAAAAATGTACCGGATTTTCAAAAAATGTTCTTCTTCTTGAAAAAAAATTAGAATGTAAAAAACGGACCCGTTTTCAATATTTTTCTCAAAACTAAAAAATATATGCGTTGTCAGATTTCTTTTCCCGAAAATGTGCGAGAATTTTACAAAATATTCTTCATTTCTGAAAACTGTTCAGAATGTTAAAAATGTTCTCATTTTCAAAGTTTTCTCAGAACTCCAAAATGTTTGGGGATTTCAGAAAATATTCGTGCTTTTGAAAATTGTTTAGAATTTCGAAAATGTTCCCACTAACAAGTTTTGTTCTCTAAATTAATTTTTTTCCGGGATTTTCAAAAAAACTTTTTTTTAAATAAGACATGGTTTTGAAATTGTTTGAATTTGAAAGTTTGTCTCAGTTGTTCAAACAATTGTGTTTAGCCGTCCTGGTTTGTATTTGTTCTCTCCTTCTATTGCAATGAAAAGCTAAGCCATCGGTATTTCACAAAAAAAGAAACATTAATTCGTCTGGACTGCTTTTGTGTGTTCGTGCGTGCGTGCGTGTGTGTGTGTGTGTGTTCGCGTGTGCGCGTGTGTTTGTTATTGTTGTACTAGTTGTAGTCAGGGAATTTCATAACCGACTATATAATTTGACATGTCGATTTAGAAGTTTTCAGAAGCTTACATTTTTGGAAGCACGGATTTATGATTCTCGATATGCAATTACTTGCAGCGAGCTACAACTACTAAACAAAATCCAACAAAGTTCCACACTACAGCTAAGCAACATTAATCTACAAAAAATAGCTACAAGCGATGTCAAGCATATCGCCATGTTTTCTACTATGGACGTCTCCTTTTCTACTGTGGCTGTAGTCAGGGCCGACCTGATGATGGTCCCTTGATCCGACGGCTCATCTTAATCTGTGCCCAGTTTCTTAAATGGTGCTTTTTATGAGAGGTTTTGCTATGGGTTTTGAGTATTGCACGTGGCCAGCCTAATGCAAAAGATGGACAAATTGGAGAGTTCTTGTTCTGGTTTCCTAACATCTCTCAGATTGAAATCAATATTTTTCTTGAGAAAATCTTTGTACTCCATGGGCCTAACTATCTGACACGCAAGAGAGTGAACTACTCGTTCCTCTTGCATGTGTGTACGTTATATGGAACTACATGAACTTCCAACCACAACAAATTTCTCCTTTCTATTTGTACCCGATTATCACATCTTTGTTTTTAATTTGTACCGTTTATTATAAAATATTCATGTCAGATATTTTAATTGTTTGCGCCAATGTACGGTGAGATCAATTGTTTTATTTTCTTAGGCATTGTGCATATGTCTAGGCATGCTTATTTCGCGCATTTTCTCTTGCGTTGGAAGTTGGAACATGGACTGGATGATAGCAAAGAAGAAGTAAGAAAGGGTTGAGGCTGATACACATGCTACAAAGTTACAACGACTAACTCCATGGAACTGATCATTCTGGTTTTTGCAGAGAGCACTTTTGTGATGTACACATGCAGTTTAGACTTTATCATGCTCTATGCACCTTGAGTTCCTAGCTGCTCATGCTCATATATGTATATGAGTTACCCTACATTGTTGCATGACGGAGGGTTACTATATAAATTCCGGACGGATTTCATTTGCCACCTGATTGTATGTCAATTAGCTAGCTAGCTAGCAAATCAATCTTTGTGCTTAATTTATCAGAATGGTTCTATTCATTAGTGCTAGTATATGTCCAACGTTTAGGTGAGAGATTGGAGGAAACCAAAGTGTTAGTGGGCAGGCTTCTCCTACTGCAATAAAACCAGCACACAGTTTGTTGCTCTGTGTCCTTCTACGACGCAGTAGTCACGAGGTGACATGAAGCTATAGGCGCAAGGTGTTATCAAGGCTCTCGATACAACAGCCTATTCAAATGCCGGTCTATGAAGTCGGCACCCTGTAATCAAAATAGCAATCGGAACGGGAGTCCCCGTTCAGTACTAGACGAACTTCGTCAGCAGGGAGCGACACTCGATTGGCAGGAGTACTCCAACCTGATCCTTGGCGGACAGAAGAAGAGGTGGCTACGATAGACAAGCACCTGCTGCGACTCAACGTAGCCTTGTGAGGCTTTAGCGAGGACATAAAAGAGTGAAGTGCATCCTAGATCCTTGAACTATCTTTATGGTGTTATGTAGGTCCTCAAACTATGAAAAGTACCATCTAGGTCATAAAAAATTCTTGAAGTGTAATAAGCGTGTATATATGTGACAGCTCTGATATAGTTGAAGGACCTATGTGGCACCTTTGAAATAGTTTGAGGACCAGGATAACACACATATTGCACTTTGTGGACCTGGATGATGATTTTCATAGTTCGAGGACCTATGTGACACCATTGAAATAGTTTGAGGACCTATGATACACTTCACTCGACATAAAACGTGTGACACCGCCAAAGTCAGGAGATATGTAACCATGGCTGGAGTGTGTTTGGCCGAGGCTGTTGTACGCAAATGCGGGACAAGACAGCCAGAACAAGCAGCTGGCATCCCTGACCAGTCCCCAAATGTTACACTTGGCAAATACCGCTTGCACAAAAAGAAAATGATTGTGTAAGAATAAAATAATGTGGTGGTATGCGTGTTGCCATTTAAAGTATCAACATGTACAAAAATCAAGACGCTTGCCAAATAAGGCTGGTTGTAATGTCGAGTATCATATATTAGTATCATGCACATGATAGTAGTGTATGATACTACATCCGTAGTGCATAGTATCATATGTTAGTATCATAGAATAGTTAATTTATTGCCATGCATGACACATAGTAACACATTACTTAATATGATACAATATCATGATATGATACTCAACTCTCTCTTTTTTCATTTAATTCTATGACACCTCAGCAAAATTGCCTATTGGACATGCATGATACTACCTATGATACTCCCATTACGGGCAGCCTAACGAAAATGATAAACTCGTACAATAAATAACATTCAGGACATGGTCAACCAATACAGCCATATGTTCTGATCTTGGTACAAACACCTGTTTCCTCTTTGGAAAACCCTAGCATTCTACCAGCTGATTTCTCGTCCACCCACTGCTTGACTCGTTTCCCCCCTCCCAACCTTAATTTTTCTGGACAAATGGTGGATCTTATTAACTTAAAATGAAACATCAAAAGGATACAAACACCATAAGTACACACCCGGTCTCAACATAGTTAGGATGCACCTCGCCAATACTAACGTATGCACTCAAGAAGCACACCGGCAAATAGGAAATTGATATAAGACCAAAATTTGCTTTAGCGAGGAGAATAAAATAACAAAGCGGTCGGATCTACGAACGGATGAGTACAACGATGACCATATCCTCACCTGGCCGGGTCGAGGGACTTGGCCGGGTTGAGCGACCCGGCCAAGTGCGGGCCGGACTGAGGGGCGTTGCTGGCCCTGATGTTTTTTAAAGTGTCGTTTGCCGTCTTGGGCCTACCCGGGGTCATCCCCCCGGCAGAAGAGATCTCCATACATGCATGCTTCCCCATCGGCAGAACCAACCAGGATCTCGGGCGACAGGGACAAATTGGGGGCAGCCCCAATCTGAAGCTCAGGCAGCGAAGACACAACTGGAACCACCTCAAGTTTGGCGAGAGCGGCCTCCACCCTCACCAAAACACTCCCAACTCACGCAAGGTAGTCACGAAGCTCAGTGCGAGGCAGCTCAGTCTCATCTGCCAACCCGATTTGCTGAGCCGAGATAAACTGAACTGCACTTCTGTCATGGAGACATCATCGGTGGATGCAGGCGATGGAGCATAACACTGGGGCGGCGAAGCTTGGTGGACATGCTTCTTAGCACGGCACAAGCGGGCGACCTGACCAGATCGAAGGAAATTCGTGCAGCGGATTGGATCCCTGCACGAGTATGCATAGTGACCTCGATAGAGGAATCAGAAGAACCAGTCTCTCAGCCACACCGGAAGAGGACGCCACATATTGAAAGGAACAGGCGTCGAGCGGCGCCCTATCGAGACAAGCTGCCCCCCCCCCAACGCAATCTCACTTGGAGCTTGACACACAGGGGATGCCGGCGACGCCTCGTGGTCGAAACATCCTTTCCAATCTCACCAGCCTGGACGCACCGGAGTGTTACGCAGTCCCGGGTCCGCTAGCACCAGCGTTCCAACCCACATGCGTCAACCAGACCCAACTGGAGAGCAACACCGACTTATGAGAGGCATTGGGCCCTCTCCCCCCAAAAGACTAGCCTGTTTGGAGGGGACATCCTCACCCTTATAAATCGTGTTATGTCTCTCCCCACAACCGATGTGGGACTAAACCCAACAATCTCCCCCTCACACATCGGTCACCCATGGGCCCGCTAACACCAGCATTTCCAGCCCACCAACCAAGACCGATCACCCGTGAGTTCACCGAGATTTATTCCTGGCACCTGGGCTTTGATACCAATTGTTACGCAGTCCCGGGTCCGCTAGCACCAGCGTTCCAACCCACATGCGTCAACCAGACCCAACAGGAGAGCAACACCGACTTATGAGAGGCCTTGGGCCCTCTCCCCCTAGAGACTAGCCTGTTAGGAGGGGACATCCTCACCCTTATAAATCGTGTTATGTCTCTCCCCACAACCGATGTGGGACTAAACCCAACACGGAGTGCATGACGTGCCCGTCGCCCGCGATAGCAGCGTCGGAAGCTACAGTAGCGGGCACGTTGAATTTAAAGAACTCCCGGCCCTGCCGGAGCCAAAAGTCTCCGTCCAGTTCAATTCAGGTATGATTCAAGGTCCAGAAGATGTTTCACTGTATGGAGCCATGTACATACGGGCCAACCCTTTATTTAATGGAAAACGTTATAAATCAAGCAGAGGACCTGCAGCATGCGCTAGTGTCCTGCTCACATGCCAGGCAATATTGGGCAGCAGCGAGAGTCACTGCACCCGGCGACCTGGGCGAAGGACATACTGATGGATGACGAGTTGCAGACCAAGATAGATGCAAGATTGTAACTATAATGCATGTTATATGGTTAGCCAGGAATCGATGGACCCATGGCAAGGTTCCATTCGATCCATTCCAAGCTGTGAAGACAATCCGCGATGATCTTCTACTACTAGAACTACCTGAACCTGGGCACGGCGCAGTATCACGGGGGTGCAATGGCGGCCGTCGGATATTGGCTGGGTGAAGATCTACATGGGCGGAGCAATAAATAGCGAAACTCATTGTGCAGGAGGAGGCCAAGTAGCTCGCTCCCATCTCTCCTTCCTGGGAGCTTGGAGTAAACCCTTCCACGGAGTAACCGATCCACTGATTGCCGAAGCACAGGTGCTCTGTGAAGGTGTTATTTTCGCCCAACTTCGTGGTTTCTCACACGTTGTGATGGAGGTGGGTTGCTTAGAGGTGCTGGACCTTTGGTTATCACACAACAGCTCACAGTCAATTGTTGCGCCTATCTTAGATGAAATTGGGGAGAAGTCAACAAGTTTTATCTCTTTTTCTATTAGGCATGTCCCAAGGGATGGTAATTGTATGGCCGATCTATGCGCCAAGCAGGCCTGCACCTTATTGGTATCAGACTGCTGGCTGGATGAGTGCCCTTCTTTTCTTATTAGCAGCCTTTGGGCAGGTTCTAATCTGATGATACTAAAGCAATAAAGCTCACCATGTTCGTGGCAAAAAAAGGCTGCTGATTTTCACAAGCGCGCCAACCGCCTTTTGCGCCGTCTGATCATCCGCTCATTATCCTTGCTTGCGCGCCGCTGCTGCGCGTCACTGATTCCTGGCTGCGAAGTGAAATATTACCCCGACTCATGACTACAAAGTGATCCAAGAATTCAGTTGGGTTGAGACTTAATCTACAGCTTATTACACGTGTAGTTTGGTTGAAGAACCAGGTTCTAACCAAGTTTAGCATGGGCTTGGTTGCGCTAGTAACCTCACATTTTTAGTCTGAGAAAATTTGAGCTGCTGGTTCCAATTAGTAGTCGGTAGTTTTTCTGAAGGGAAATAGGAAGGATTTCTACTTGTGTATGTTAATATTTTTGGTTTAGAGTATTCAAACATAAACAATGAAGGTAATAAGTGAGTATATATAAATTTATCTATCCGTGCTTGGAACCGAGTAGGGCCACATCCCACTTCTTTGCCATATTTTCCAGGATATCTCTTGTGTAGTGGGTGTTTCTTTACTGGTGTCTGTTACTTAGTCGGCTCTCAGACGATGGACCAGACTTGCTTTGTGAATATACCTTTGCTCTTGGAAAATAGGAACTGGATGGAAGTATTAGAGAAGTAAGAGAGGGTGAAATGCATGCAAAAGATGATTAAATTCTCAGAATTTATGCTTGCCCTTTGTGGGAATAGTTATGTGATATACTCACTCACTTCAGACTCATCATGTTCATGTGCATCTCGAGTACCTATGCTAGCTCTGGTACATGTTTAGTTTTTGTTTCCGACCACGGGTTTTCAACCTTGCCAACAAAAGCCACGGTTTGAGAGTCTCCACCTTCTTTAAAGCACCAACTATTTAGAGCATGATTGTCATTCTGAGTGTAATGTGCATTGTCCCAAAGTAGCATTGTCTTTTGCATGATTATGATATCGTTTATTCTGAAATCATTGTATCTAGTCGTCACTTAAACCTTGGAGGTGCCCCTGCATTTATGTTTTGCTTCACTAAAGGGGGCAAGCGAGATATCACTTTGTCGTATTTGCACACCATGCTCATTACAAATCTTTTGAGTATTTCAGTATCATATTGTAAAACTTTCAGTTCTTTGTGATTTTCTCATAAGGCAACTTAATTACTACAGATTCATTGTCTCAGTAAGCTTTTGTCATGTGACTATGAAAAGTTCTTATATGGTTAATAGCATGTCACCACAGAAATTATGCTTGTTATCATTTACCTACTCGAGGACGAGCAGGAATTAAGCTTGGGGATGTTGATACGTCCAAAACGTATCTATAATTTCTGCTTGCTCCATGCCTCTTTTGTGTGATATTGCTATGATATTTATACACTTCCATACACTTTTGATCATATTTGGACTAACCTATTAACTCAGTGCACCCCAGTGCCAGTTTCTGTTTTCTGCTATTTTTGTATTTCAGGTTTTCCCATCACGTAAACTGCCAGAAAAATACCGGAAAAATTATATAAAATATCAGCGTTCCGGAAGCTTCCTTGCGGCCAAAGTAGGGCCGGAGGGGGGCCACCAGGGCTCCAGGCGCCCTGGTGGCGCGGCCCCCCTCCTGGCCGGGCCGGGGGGGCGCCTGGGCCCCCCAGGTCTCCGCTGATGCCCCCCTTTGGCATATATTTACACCGTGTCCCGAAACCCTCGAGGACGGAACCCTTTTTCGCGATCTCATCTCTGTTCCGCCGCCGCCGCGCTTCCAAGATCGGGAGCACCTGGAGAACTCTTCCCGGCACCCTGCCAGAGGGGAGGATCACCACCGGGAGCCTCTCCACCACCATGGACGCCTCCCAGATGAGTTGTGAGTAGTCTCCCTTGGACCATGGGTCCATGACCAGTAGCTATGTGATGTTCTCCTCCCCTCTTTGCGCTTCACTAATTAGACCTCGTGAGCTGCCCTACATGATCGAGGCACATATGTAATCCTTATGCTGTTGCTATGTTGAGTTTGCTGGGATCCGATGGATTGTGAGATTATGTTCAGATTGTGTGTGAGTAATATATTTGATTTACCTCTTTTATATTTATGTTCTTGAGTAATTCTTGCATGTTCTCCGTTGCTATTTATTGCTTTGGCCGAGTAGTAGGTAGTAACTCCAAGAGGGAACGTTATGCTTGATTGTGGGTTCATGCCCCTCGATGACTAGCTTGAGTGACAGAAACATGAGTCTAGGGGATGTGTTGTTGCCACAAGGGGGAAAACAACGGTGCTTGTACTCGCGGGTGCAAGGATTGTTTACTTTACGCAAAGTTCTTTTAATGCAGTTGTCTGTTGCTTTGAGTTTACACTATGGGTGGGACTTGCAACTTAATACCAGCGAGATGTTCTGGATAGATAGCTCAAGGTGGATGATTAGTAGTAGATGCAGATGGATTTCGGTCTACTTACCTTGGCGTACCTCCCATGCTTTGAACCTCAACCTTTCTTGCAGCATAGTTAGCATTGGTTTGCGCACATAATCCTGTCAATTGCCCAGCTGTAATTCGTTTACCTCACATAGCTGTTTTATCGTCTTTTGGGAGAGAGACATCACTAGTGAACGTCATGGGACCCCGGTCCATATTACCATCACTGATCACATCCGCTATTTACTTTCTGCTTTTACTTACTAGTTGCAGCAATACCTATCACTATTATCTCTTGCGTTTAATCCTTTGTAAATGACAAGGCCGGAGGGATTGACAACCTCTCTGTACTCGTTGGGAGCAAAGTTATTTGTATCTGTGTGCAGGTCCGGTTAATTGCTAAGTATCTGGCGCCATTAGCAGTTGACACCTTCTTGTTGAACCTTGGAGTCTCAGGGGAATTCGATCCTTGGTATCTTTGCCAAGGGAAAACTACCGCTACACTGCATCTCAAATCTTCCACTTGGGGTAACCAACGAGGGGCGAGAAGCCATCACCCCATAGAGGACAAATAGGAAGACCGGTCCAATTGACAGACACTCTTCACATCGGTGGGTTGTGTATCTGCAACTAGCACCGTGATGTCTAGGTGTGCCACTACTGGAGCCGCCAAGGAAGAGATAAACGTCGTTGTGTGCAGTCCAATTGTAGACTGCACGGTGGAGAAGCTAGTTCTAAATTATCTGTAGAGATTAGTACGTGTGCCGACCCTGTTTACTTGGCGGCGTTGGCAATGAGCCAACCTTAGTTTGTTTACGGCATAGCCATGCAAAAGTGCACTGAAACAATGAGACCAGTGTGATGCATTAGAGGCAAGCATGGAGCCATGGAGGCATGACCTTTCGTGAATGTATTGCATTCAGTTAATTGAGGTAAAGTGCATGCATATACATACCTTACCTACGCTATGGACAGAGGTGTATTGCATTCAGTTAATTCAGGTAGGCTAGTGCTGAACTATGTAATGCTCATTTATCAAGTATTGTGCGATCTTTTGAATCCATCGCCGAGTACTAATTAAATACTGTGGAATCTTTTGACTCGCACATCATATATTTTTGTCCTAATTTGGCTTGCAGCTTGAGGGTCCTTAAAGGGACATATGTAATCAATGTTGCCCCTGATATTTTTAGTGGCTTGTCTATACATTTTCAGCTTTGAAGACGACAATTTTTTTATGTTCATGTTGTGGTGAATCTACCAATAGCCGACTCATAAGGTCCATGAGGATTAGACGGGGGCTCACCTTCCACTACTATTTCAATCAACGTCTAAACAGCAGTCCATAAAATTGTCAGCCTGAACAATGGCAATAAGATAAAATTGATTTTAAACTAGATTAACTCCTCTTTTCTCTGAAGGCCCACCAAATGAGATCGAAAACAAGACTTAATACTCTTAAGGCCAAAGGGTCAGATGTAGTGCTACAGTGCCGTTTATTTTTTCAAGCTTTGCCGGACAACACAGCTAATGCTTCTTTCTCAAACACACCTACGCCGTGGTGTCATTTGGTCTTCTTTTACTTTTTGTCCTGCTTGCAAAGATTCGTCCATGGATGGACTCTGTTTTGCAGGTGTGCTTCTTGATCTAGCTAGGTTTGGCCAAAATTGATCGCTGCCCTCCTTTCCTTTTTCTCATGTAGGTTTGCAAAATACGCATACTATGTGAATCTCTAATCAGTAAAATGCAAGCACGGTCCTAATTCTTTTTCAAAAGTGTCGATTTGGTCCTAATTCTTTCAGAACGCACATCTGGGTGCCAAATCTTTTTAAGTTGTTTATCCGAGGTCCCTTTTTCGTCTGACTGCCGTTGATCGCCCCCACATGGACAACATGGACCAGGGCGGGTGTTTTCCCGCGGCTGGCGTTTGACATATATGCAATCTAGCCCCTGAAACAACTCTACTTCCCTTTCCCATGTCCCTAGGTGTCCCCCCTCTCACCCTCTTTGTTCCGCTGCCGCTCCAGTGCCATGTCCGCCGCCGCTAGCTGATCCTCTGCGGTGAAGAACTATGGGAGGAAGTTGTTTGGTCCACCCCTGGCCTTGGCAGCACCGTCTCCATCGTGGGGATTAGCTCATTCAACACAGCCGCCCGGGGATGCTGTCGCTGGTCCCGTGCCATGGTTGTAGAATCCCGGATACCATCTTCCTAGTTTCTAAATCTGAAGCAAATTCTAGAAGGGTTTTGTACAAATTCCCAAATCACTGTGGAAGTTTCATGTTTGTCCTTTTTTTTTGCATATGGAATGCACTCCTCTGTTTTTCATCTGATTGATTTTGGGCTATAGGTTGGACCAAATCCTTGCCAGCACTAATACTGGGAAGATGGCCCAGATAACTACATGGATTTCTTGGTCAGTAATGGGCACATTACCACTGCAATTGGCAGCGCTGATTTAATTGCTGTCCCTGGTAATGAAGAAACAAATGGAAAAGAAGAGTGTGGAGTAATGAAGCAGAAACAGATGACATATGTAATGAAGAAGATGGAAGAGCTGATATTTCTCTGTAGGGCTATTTTCATTGCAATACTGTTCATGATTTCTATCATGGTGTTTGCAATTCTTAAGAAATGAGAATGGATTTTTTTGTTGGTTAGAAATGAGAAATCAGTGCTGGTTTGATGTATGCCATTGATGTAAGACAAGTATGCAAATATCTGCTAGTTTTTCATAAATTTGACAGCATTTTATTTGTTTTTCAGAATTTAGGCAGCATTTTGTTTGTTTTTCAGAATTTTGGTAGCATTTCGTGCAATGTTGTTCATAAATGTGCAAGAAACAATGACCAACAAAAAAGTGACAAATTACATCAATTGGGGAACTTAAAACAAGGCATAAACTTAGCCACATCAATCATAAGGTCTTAAGGTGCAGATCTTACATGGATCATGATCTCCAAAACCAAGGTTTTAAGGTAACATACATAATTAGAACTTTCATGGTTTGCGTGAAACCTACAACAAGAGGACAACATTAGGTTTCAGTACAAACCATCTACTATCATATCAGGAGAAGAGCAACATGGTTCTATCCAAAATACGTCAAACTTTTGCTTTTGTCCAAAATATGTCCACCATCTACTATCCTATCCAGAGAAGAGCAACATGGTTATGTCCAAAATATGTCAAACTTTTATTTCCACACTGAAAAGCTCCTCTTGCGGTCTAAGACTGCAAGGGATCCAGTCATTTATTTAGCTAACTGAGAAGAAGAGGAATGAAACAGTAGCATTGGGGTTAGGGTTACGAGGACTTACCATATCGCGGAGGAGGATCTCCGGGTCGCCGCAAATGTGGCGCCATCCTAGAGCGGCCGTCGCCGGACAATAGCCGGCAACGACCCCCTCTTCTCACCAGAGCAGCGCCGCCGCCATCGCGCTCCCCTATTTTCTCATGAGAAGGGTGGGAAAGAGGATTGGACCGCAAATGAAAGGGAATTAGTGTTGGGGAACGTAGTATTTCAAAAAATTTCCTACGATCACGCAAGATCTATCTACTAGATGCATAGCAACGAGAGGGAAGAGTGTGTCTACGTACCCTCGTAGACCAAAAGCGGAAGCGTCTATCAACGCGGTTGATGTAGTCGTGCACCTTCACGATCTGTCCCGATCTAGTACCGAACGTACGGCACCTCCGCGTTCAGCACACGTTCAGCTCGATGACGTCCTCGCCTTCTTGATCCAGCAAGGCAGGCGAAGTAGTAGATGAGTTCCGGCAGCACGACGGCGTGGTGACGGTTGTTGATGAAGAACAATCTCTGCAGGGCTTCGCCAAGCACTACAGAAACTAGATAGAGGATAAACTAGAGGGTCGGGGTTGCCGGCACACGGCTTGGTGTATCTTGATGTGTCTTGGGTGCTAGCCCTACCCCTCTATTTATATGTTGAGCCCTGGGGTTGAAACTTGGAGCAAAAGCCTCCTCAAAGTTGGTTTTGCCCGAAAGGAAAGAGTCCCACTCGGACTCCAGGGCTAGACGCTAGGGTTCCCGGCGTCTACCCCCTAGACGCCAGGGTTACTCGCGTCTAGCCTATGGTCTCCGCAAAACTTCCTTTTGCACTTTCCTAAAGCCTCGTGGGCTTTCCCCTTTGGCCCAAATAAAGTGTTCTCGTACCCAAACATTTCGGGAAACATCCGGAACCCCTACCGGTGAATTCCGGAACCCTTCCGGAGGTCAAACACTATTATCCCATATATTAATCTTTATCTCCGGAGTTCCTCATTATGTCCGTGATCACATCCGGGACTCCGAATAACATTCGGTCACCAACATACATAACTCATTAAATACTATATCGTCAACGAACGTTTAAGCGTGCGGACCCTACGGGTTCGAGAACTATGTAGACATGACCGAGACATCTCTCCGGTCAATAACCAATAGAGGAACCTGGATGCCCATATTGGCTCCTACATATTCTACGAAGATCTTTATCGGTCAAACCGCATAACAACATACATTGTTCCCTTTGTCATCTGTATGTTACTTGCCCGAGATTCGATCGTCGGTATCATCATACCTAGTTCAATCTCGTTACCGGCAAGTCCCTTTACTCGTTCCGTAATACATCATCTCGTGAATAACTCATTAGTCATTTGCTTGCAAGGCTTATTATGATGTGCATTACCGAGAGGGCCCAGAGATACCTCTCCGACACTCGGAGTGACAAATCCCAATCTTGATCTATGCCAACACCACGAACACCTTCGGAGACACCTGTAGAGCATCTTTATAATCACCCAGTTACGTTGTGACGTTTGATAGCACACAAGGTGTTCCTCCGGTATTCGGGAGTTGCATAATCTCATAGTCATAGGAACATGTATAAGCTATGGAGAAAGAAATAGCAGTAAAACTAAACGATCATAGTGCTAAGCTAACGGATGGGTCTTGTCCATCACATCGTTCTCCTAATGATGTGATCTCGTTGATCAAATGACAACTCATGTCTATGGCTAGGAAACATAACCATCTTTGATCAATGAGCTAGTCTAGTAGAGGCATACTAGGGACACTCTGTGTTGTCTATGTATTCACGCATGTACTAAGTTTTCGGTTAATACAATTCTAGCATGAATAATAAACATTTATCATGATATAAGGAAATATAAATATAACTTTATTATTGCCTCTAGGGCATATTTCCTTCAGACTCCCACTTGCACTAGAGTCAATAATCTAGTTCACAACGCCATGTGATTTAATACCGATAATTCACATCGTTATGTGAATAACACCCATAGTTCACATCGCCATGTGACCAACACCCAAAGGGTTTACTAGAGTCAATAATCTAGTTCACATCGCTATGTGATTAATACCCAAGAGTAATAAGGTGTGATCATGTTTTGCTTGTGAGGGAAGTTTAGTCAACGGGTCTGTCACATTCAGATCCGTATGTATTTCACAAATTTCTATGTCTACAATGCTCTGCATGGAGCTACTCTAGCTAATTTCTCCCACTTTCAATACGCATCCAGATTGATACTTAGAGTCATCTGGATTTAGTGTCAAAGCTTGCATCGCCGTAACCCTTTACGACGAACTCTTTATCACCTCCATAATTGAGAAATATTTCCTTAGTCATCCAATTACTAAGGATAATTTTGACCGCTGTACAGTGATCTACTCCTGGATGACTATTGTACCTCCCTGTCAAACTCATGGCAAGGTACACAACATGTTTGTTACACAACATGGCATACTTTATAGAACCTATGGCTGAGGCATAGGGAATGACTTTCATTCTCTCTATATTTTTCTACCGTGGTCTGGCTTTGAGTCTTACTCAACTTCACGCCTTACAAGTCAGGCAAGAACTCCTTCTTTGACTGATCCATTTTGAACTACTTCAAAATTTGTCAAGGTTTGCACTTATTGAAAAAACTTATCAAGCGTCTCGATCTATCTCTATAGATCTTGATGCTCAATATGTAAGTAGCTTCACCAAGGTCTTTCTTTGAAAAAAAAACTCCTTTCAACCACTCCTCTATGCTTTCCAGAAAATTCTACATCATTTCCGATCGACAATATGTCATTCACATATACTCATCAGAAAGGTTGTAGTGCTCCCACTCACTTTCTTGTAAATACAGGCTTCACCGCAAGTCTGTATAAATCTATATGCTTTGATCAACTTATCAAAGCGTATATTCCAACACCGAGATGCTTGCACCAGTCCATAGATGGATCGCTGGAGCTTGCACATTTTGTTAGCACCTTTAGGATTGACAAAACCTTCTGGTTGCATCATATACAATTCTTCTTTAATAAATCCATTAAAGAATGCAGTTTTGTTATCCATTTGCCAGATTTCATAAAATGCGGCAATTGCTAACATGATTCGGACAGACTTAAGCATCGCTACGGGTGAGAAAGTCTCATCGTAGTCAATTCCTTGAACTTGTCGAAAAACCTTTCGCAACAAGTCGAGCTTTGTAAACAGTAACATTACCTTCAGCGTTAGTCTTCCTCTTGAAGATCCATTTATTTTCAATGGCTTGCCGATCATCGGGCAAGTCAACCAAAGTCCACACTTTGTTCTCATACATGGATCCCATCTCAGATTTCATGGCCTCAAGCCATTTCGCAGAATCTGGGCTCATCATCACTTCCTCATAGTTCGTAGGTTCATCATGAGCTAGTAACATGACTTCCAGAACTGGGTTACTATACCACTCTGGCGCGGAATGCAATCTGGTTAACCTACGAGGTTCAACAGTAACTTGATCTGAAGTTTCATGATCATCATCATTAGCTTCCTCACTAATTGGTGTAGGAATCACTGGAACTAGTTTCTGTGATGTACTACTATCCAATTCGGGAGAAGGTACAATTACCTCATCAAGTTCCACTTTCCTCCCACTCACTTCTTTCGAGAGAAACTCCTTCTCTAGAAAGGATCCATTCTTAGCAACGAATATCTTGCCTTCGGATCTGTGATAGAAGGTGTACCCAATAGTCTCCTTTGGGTATCCTATGAAGACACATTTCTCCGACTTGGGTTCGAGCTTATCAGGTTGAAGCTTTTTCACATAAGCATCGCAACCCCAAACTTTAAGAAACGACAATTTTGGTTTCTTGCCAAACCACAATTCATAAGGCGTCGTCTCAACGAATTTAGATGGTGCCCTTATTTAACGTGAATGAGGCTGTCTCTAATGCATAACCCAAAACGATAGTGGTAAATCGGCAAGAGACATCATAGATCGCACCATATCTAATAAAGTACGATTACGACGTTCGGACACACCATTACGTTGTCGTGTTCCGGGTGGCGTGAGTTGTGAAACTATTCCACATTGTTTCAAATGAAGACCAAACTCGTCACTCAAATATTCACCTCCACGATCAGATCATTGAAACTTTATTTTCTTGTTACGATGATTCTCTAATTCACTCTGAAATTCTTTGAACTTTTCAAATGTTTCAGACTTGTGCTTCATCAAGTAGATATACCCATATCTGCTTAAATTATCAGTGAAGGTCAGAAAATAATGATACCCGCCGCGAGCCTCAACACTTATTGGTCCATATACATCAGTATGTATGATTTCCAACAAATATGTTGCTCGCTCCATTGTTCCGGAGAATGGAGTTTTAGTCATCTTGCCCATGAGGCATGGTTCGCAAGTACCAAGTGATTCATAATCAAGTGATTCCAAAAGTCCATCACTATGGAGTTTCTTCATGCGCTTTACACCAATATGACCTAAACGGCAGTGCCACAAGTAAGGTGCACTATCATTATTAACCTTGCATCTTTTTGCTTCAATATTATGAATATGTGTATAACTACGAACGAGATCCAACAAACTATTTTCATTGGGTGTATGACCATTGAAGGCTTTATTCATGTAAACAGAATAACAATTATTCTATGACTTTAAATGAATAACTGTATTGCAACAAATATGATCAAATCATATTCATGCTCTATGCAAATGCTAAATAACATTTATTTAGGCTTTACACTAATCCCGAAAGTATAGGGAGTGTGCGATGATGATCATATCAATCTTGGAACCACTTCCAACACACATGGTCACTTCACCTTTAACTAGTCTCTGTTCATTCTGCAATTCTTGTTTCGAGTTACTAATTTTTGCAACTGAACCGGTATCAAATACCCAGGGGTTGCTATGAACACTAGTAAAATACACATCAATAATCTGTATATCAAATATACCTTTGTTCACTTTGCCATCCTTCTTATCCGCCAAGTACCTAGGGCAGTTCCACTTCTAGTGACCATTTCCTTTGCAGTAGAAGCACTTAGTTTCGGGCTTGAGTTTAGCTTTGGGTTTCTTCATGGGAGTGGCAACTTGCTTGTCATTCTTCTTGAAGTTCCCCTTCTATCCCTTTGCCCTTTACTTGAAACAAGTGGTCAGGTTAACCATCAACACTTGATGCTTTTTCTTGATTTATACCTTCGCCGATTTCAGCATCGCGAAGTCTCGGGAATTACTTTTGTCATCCCTTGCGTATTATAGTTCATCACGAAGTTCTACTAACTTGGTGATAGTGTCTAGAGAACTTTGTCAATTACTATCTTATCTGGAAGATTAACTCCCACTTGATTCAAGCAATTGTAGTACCCAGACAATCTGAGCACATGATCACTGGTTGAGCTATTCTCCTCCATCTTGTAGGCAAAGTACTGTCAGAGGTCTTAGACCTCTTGACACGGGCATGAGTATGAAATACTAATTTCAACTCTTGGAACATCTTATATGCTCTGTGGCGTTCAAAACGTTTTTGAAGTCCCGGTTCTAAGCCGTAAAGCATGGTGCAGTTAAACTATCAAATAGTCATCATACCGAGCTTTTGTCAAAACGTTCATAACGTCTGTATCTGCTCCTGCAATAGGTCTGTCACCTAGCGGTGCATCAAGGACATAATTCTTCTGTGCAGCAATGAGGATAATCCTCAGATCACGAAACAATTCCGCATCATTGCTACTAACATCTTTCAACTTAGTTTTCTCTAGGAACATATAAAAAAACGAGGAGAAACATCACGAGCTATTGATCTACAACATAGATATGCTAATACTACCAGGACTAAGTTCATGATAAATTAAAGTTCAATTTAATCATATTACTTAAGAACTCCCACTTAGATAGACATCCCTCTAGTCATCTAAATGATCACGTGATCCAAATCAACTAAACCATGTCCGATCATCACGTGAGATGGAGTAGTTTTTAATGGTGAACATCTTATGTTGATCATATCTACTATATGATTCACGCTCGACCTTTCGGCCTCCAGTGTTCCGAGGCCATATCTGCATATGCTAGGCTCGTCAAGTTTAACCCGAGTATTCTGCGTGTGCAAAATTGGCTTACACCCGTTGTATTTGAACGTAGAGCTTATCACACCCGATCATCACGTGGTGTCTCAGCACGAAGAACTTTTGCAACGGTGCATACTCAGGGAGAACACTTGTACCTTGAAATTTTGTAAGGGATCATCTTATAATGCTACCGTCGTTCTAAGCAAAATAAGAAGCATAAAAAGATAAACATCACATGCAAATCAAAATATGTGACATGATATGGCCATCATCATCTTGTGCTTTTGATCTCCATCTCCAAGGCACCCTCATGATCACCATCGTCACCGGCGCGACACCTTGATCTCCATCGTAGCATCGTTGTCGTCTCACCAACTATTGCTTCTATGACTATCGCTACCGCTTAGTGATAAAGTACAGCAATTACATGGCGATTGCATTTCATACAATAAAGCGACAACCATCTGGCTCCTGCCAGTTGCCGATAACTTTACAAAACCTGATCATCTCATACAAAACCGTATAACTCATCATGTCTTGACCATATCACATCACAACATGCCCTGCAAAAACAAGTTAGACGTCCTCTACTTTGTTGTTGCAAGTTTTACGTGGCTTCTACGGGCTTAGCAAGAACCGTTCTTACCTACGCATACAAAACCACAACGATGTTTCGTCAAGTATATGCTGTTTTAACCTTCACAAGGACCGGGCGTAGGCATACTCGACTCAGCTAAAGTGAGAGAGACAGACACCCGCCAGTCACCTTTAAGTAACGAGTGCTCATAATGGTGAAACTAGTCTCGCGTAAGCATACGCGTAATGTCGGTCCGGGCCGCTTCATCTCACAATACCGCCGAAGCGAAGTATGACATGTTGGTAAGTAGTATGACTAGTATCGTCCACAACTCACTTGTGTTCTACTCGTGCATATCATCTACGCATAGACCTGGCTCATGATGCCACTATTGGGGAACGTAGTATTTTAAAAAATTTCCTACGATCACGCAAGATCTATCTACTAGATGCATAGCAACGAGAGGGGAGAGTGTGTCTATGTACCCTCGTAGACCGAAAGCGGAAGCGTTTATCAACGCGGTTGATGTAGTCGTCCACCTTCACGATCCGTCCCGATCTAGTACCGAACGTACGGCACCTCCGCGTTCAGCACACGTTCAGCTCGATGACGTCCTCGCCTTCTTGATCCAGCAAGACGGGCGAAGTAGTAGATGAGTTCCGGCAGCACGACGGCGTGGTGACGGTTGTTGATGAATAACAATCTCTGCAGGGCTTCGACAAGCACTACAGAAACTAGACGGAAGATAAACTAGAGGGTCGGGGTTGCCGGCACACGGCTTGGTGTATCTTGATGTGTCTTGGGTGCTAGCCCTACCCCTCTATTTATATGTTGAGCCCTGGGGTCGAAACTTGGAGCAAAAGCCTCCTCAAAGTCGGTTTTGCCCGAAAGGAAAGAGTCCCACTCGGACTCCAGGGCTAGACGCCAGGGTTCCCGGCGTCTATCCCCTAGACACCGGGGTTACTGGCGTCTAGCCTCTGGTCTCCGCAAAACTTCCTTTTGCACTTTCCTAAAGCCTCGTGGGCTTTCCCCTTTGGCCCAAATAAAGTGTTCTCGTACCCAAACATTTCAGGAAACATCCGGAACCCCTTCCGGTGAATTCCGGAACCCTTCCAGAGGTCAAACAATATTATCCCATATATTAATCTTTATCTCCGGACCATTCCGGAGATCCTCGTTATGTCCGTGATCACATCCGGGACTCCGAATAACATTCGGTCACCAACATACATAACTCATTAAATACTACATCGTCAACAAACGTTTAAGCGTGCGGACCCTACGGGTTCGAGAACTATGTAGACATGACCGAGACATCTCTCTGGTCAATAACCAATAGCGGAATCTGGATGCCCATATTGGCTCCTACATATTCTACGAAGATCTTTATCGGTCGAACCGCATAACAACATACGTTGTTCCCTTTGTCATCGGTATGTTACTTGCCCGAGATTCGATCGTCGGTATCATCATACCTAGTTCAATCTCGTTACCGGCAAGTCTCTTTACTCGTTCCGTAATACATCATCTCGTGAATAACTCATTAGTCATTTGCTTGCAAGGCTTATTATGATGTGCATTACCGAGAGGGCCCAGAGATACCTCTCCGACACTCGGAGTGACAAATCCCAATCTTGATCTATGCCAATACCACGAACACCTTCGGAGACACCTGTAGAGCATCTTTATAACCACCCAGTTACGTTGTGATGTTTGATAGCACACAAGGTGTTCCTCCGGTATTCGGGAGTTGCATAATCTCATAGTCATAGGAACATGTATAAGCTATGGAGAAAGCAATAGCAGTAAAACTAAACGATCATAGTGCTAAGCTAACGGATGGGTCTTGTCCATCACATCATTCTCCTAATGATGTGATCCCGTTGATCAAATGACAAGTCATGTCTATGGCTAGGAAACATAACCATCTTCGATCAATGAGCTAGTCTAGTAGAGGCATACTAGGGACACTCTGTTTTGTCTATGTATTCACACATGTACTAAGTTTCCCGTTAATACAATTCTAGCATGGATAATAAACATTTATCATGATATAAGGAAATATAAATAACAACTTTATTATTGCCTCTAGGGCATATTTCCTTCAATTAGGATTCGGGGGATTCTGCAAATATCCACGGCCGGCTGTTATCCTGCATGGGCCCTGCTGTCGATGTGGCTGTAGTCAAAGCGCCACGCAAGCTAGTCAGTGGTGGTCAGATGAAAAAGGGGCCTTGGATGAACATCTTGAAAAGATTTGGGGCCCAGATGTGCATTTTGAAATAATTAGGACCCAATTGACACTTTTAGGAAAGAATTAGGACCGCGCTTGTATTTTACTCATCTCTAATTGAACCCCTAAAATGCATTAACTCCTATCTTTTTAGGAGTTAAGAACACTGAAACCGAACTCTCAAGTCCTATAACACCTTAAAAGTTTGAGGAGATGCGTCAGATGCTACTCAAATTTGAGCAGTCGAGCACAGCTCTCTGTACATGCTTCCCTTGGCCCACATCTCTCTCCCTCGCTCCGCTATGTCCACACCGGCCCCGACTCCGCCACATTCTTTGTCTCATGCGACCACCCGACATGCCCACCGATACCCTGCAGCCCCACCGACCTTTGTCCAAATATCAGCAAGAATCCAGTGATCACGAAAATTTTATTTGATTTCTGGTTGTCCTACAGGCCACTTCGGTATTACTCCCCTTCCCCAATCTTGGTTGCACTCCCACCCTCCATCCCCCAGCCATGGATGCAGCAGCAAAACACGTGCAACATCATTTGAATACCAACCTTTAGAGCGTCTCCAACAGACGTGCGGTCGGGCGGCGCGCTATTTTTTTAGAGCGCCAAAACAGCATTTTCGCACGCGGGAGGGGTCGGTTGCTTTTCCAGGCGCTGTAAATTTTAGAGCGCAGCTCTAGCACTTCAACAGACGCGGTAAAATACAGCTCGCGTGACCAGCCGATGCTTGGCAAATATGACACAGCACAATACAATTTGACAATATGATGAACTCGAACATAAACAAATATACAAAATAATGACTTGGAGCAACATAGCATAGTTTAATTGCATGGCATAGTTTAAAATAACCCAACCAAGTTCATGAAAAATAAAAGTTCACACAAACAAATGAAACAAGAACAATCATACCACATCATCTTCCTCCTCTTTCGAAGACGATTCTTCCTCCTCTTCTCCATTTTCAAGCAAAGCCATGTGGGGCACACCGGAAGCCATGCGTCCACCCATGTCACCGGAGGTGCTCCTATGCCTCCCATAAAATACCCAAAACTCATGCCTCCAATGAATCCCATGGTAGTTCCAATGGCACCCATGCCTCCCATGCCTCCCATGCCTTGGATGGTAGCTCCAAAGTCACCCATGTCTCTCATAGGTGCTCCCATGCCTCCCATGTTGCACATAGCGCCCATGGCTCCCATGCTTGTTCCCAAGACTCCCAAGGTAGCTCCCATGCGTCCGAAGCCTTCCATGGTAGCTCCAATACCTCCCATGCCTCCCAAGGCCATCAATCTTTTTTGGACCAAGACTTCATCACGGGAATGATTGATGAACTCCTTTTTCCTATCACCGAAGGTAGATGTGTCCGTGAAGAACAAGTACTTCTCCCATTCGAATAATCTAGCTCGCTCCTCCATGGCCAATTTGTTGTCCTCGAATGGCACCTTCCTCTCCTCGGCCACCACCCTCCTCTCCTCGGCCACCAACCTTCTCTCCTCGGCCACCTCCTCTTGGCTCCCTGCCATAATCATCTCCTTGTTTGTTTCCTTTCTTGCCTTCTCAATAGCTTCCATAGCAATATTTATCACATCATCTCCTCCCTTCATCTTCTTCCCCTTTTTGTTTGCTTCTTTCTTATCACCGTTTGGTCTTTTTGGCTTGGAGTAGGCAACCGAGTTGGGTGTAGAGCTCCTCTTGCCGTCATCACTTGATGCCTCCTCCTTCTCATCGTCATCCAAATCTATAGTTCCCTTGCGTTTCTTGCTCTCCTCTAGGACACCATGGGTCTTGCATTAATCTCCATCCTTCAACACTTCAAAGCAATGGGGCAACAAAAATGCTCTCCCTTTCTTGACCTTGCCTTTCGTGGTCTTCTTCTCTTCTCCTCGAAATAAGTTTTGTGCAATAATGAGCTAAAAAATGAACAAGCTACCACTTGGAGCACAAAAGATGAAGCATGAACATGGAATATAAAGAAATGGCACTTACCCTGTCTCTATAATTAGTGCCACTTGGGTTTATCGTGTCAACCAACTTCATTGGCGCCCCCACTTTTGACAATCTTTGTTGATCTTCAACCACCGGGAGCGAAGAGATCTATCGGTGTGCTCAGTTCCACTCTTGTTGTGTGTATCAAGGAACTCCTTCATCCGAAACCAATATGTATCTCTACTCTGGCAACCTTTAACGTTCGCATCCATAAACATATGCAACCATGTATTGCATAGCAAGACGTCTTCGTCAATGGTGTAGTTGCACGCCCTTCCTTTCGGTGCATCGACGATACCCTCGTCATCCTCATCCATTTCATACTTATGATAATCTTCATGCACTTCATTGGTTTGAGACCAATGAGAATTGTTGGAGCCACCACCCATTGTTGACATATATGTGTCATCATTGAAATTACAAAGTATGATAGAAGAAAACTAAGCTATCTATATGTATACATTTATCTAAAAACAACAACAACAAAAAAGTGGACGAAATCATACCTTGTGGGCATTTCATGAAACACCTTGTGCGCATCGGCCGTCGGCGCAACAATTTGTGAGCTATCTAGTGCTTCGGTTGGCGGAGGCATGGCCTGATGTGCTGCAGCAATCTTCTTCGGCCGCCAAGAAGTGTCGTCCACTTTCTTCTTCTTTCGGGACGCCGTCGCTGCCACCGCATTCGGTCGGTTGGAGACGGAGGGCCATGGCTTCATGGCGGGCAGCGGCTCGTCGCCACCCTGCGAGGTCATCCGTGGCACCATGAAAAGGCCGCACGGGAGACCGGTGGCCGGAGGAGGAGGGGCGCCGGTGGCGAAGCCAAAGGTCAACCCCGCGTTACGGTTTGCGGCAGCGGAGGTGGGGTCGCGGGTGTAGAGGGGCCGGGGGATGTCCGTGTGGCCTTCCGTCGGTGGAATTTCGCCGGAGGCGACGCATCACGCGGCGAAGGCGGGCCGGCCAGAGAGGTTCATGGCGGGAGTTGGTCGCTCCTGCGCGAATCATCGTTGTCCAACGCGCGGGAGCGAGCGCACCAAATATGCAGCGCATGATGCCGTTTTCTTAGTTTGCTGAACCAACTATACCGCGTGCGTGGTTTTAACACGTCTGCTGGAGCGCCGATTTCGATCCCGCGCGCGCAATAAAGTGGTTTCTTCCAGCGCGCTGCTAATATAGCGCACCTGTTAGAGAAGCATTTACCGTAGTGCACGTACATGGTGTTGTTGGCCGGTATTCACCGGTTTTGACAAATCGTTGCGTCCTGCACCATGCCATCGAGCCACAAGGAGAACAATAAAGGGAATAACCCATTCTGATGAAGAATTACCCAAACTGGCATGTGGTGGGCTAATTTTGCAGAGCCTCTCGACTCCTTTCTTAGATGCATAAGTCACGTGCGGATGCTGGCCGCCGTGAGGCGCGGCGCAACCCCTGTATACCTGCGACGGTGGTGGGGATAGGCCGGGAGCTAGGCGGGAACGAGGCGGCGTTGCACCAGCGGTGTGGAAGCCTGGAGGGGGTGGTGCGGCAGCAACGGAGGGCGTCGGCGTCACGGTGATGTGAGTGAAGAATGGAGGCAACGGCGTGGCGGCGACGGAGGCGTTGGCCATGGAGGCCAGTGGTGGAGACGCCAAAAACAAAGAGGCCAGGGCGGCCTGAGTGGCGGCGGCCGGGGCGGCGAGCGGCCTGGAAAAAGCCATTGGTGGCGATCAGGATAGGTGAGGAAGCAGACGGTTGAAACCTAAACTGATACCATATCAAAATTAGGGTTTTGGGAAACTGCGCGACACCCAATACGAGTGTGGCTATCTTATATATATATAGGTGTACACTAAGTGTACAAATATAAAATACATGTCATATATAGAAGGGCAGTGATTACGCTCCGGTGCACCGGCCCAAGTTTGGGCCTGTTAGCCTGCAGCCATGTGATCTAGCATGCAGGAGCCGTCCGACCCCCCCTACGTCATGTCATCTTCTTCCTCGGTCCCCACGCTTCAGATCCATTTGGCGCAATGTGTCCCTGCCACAGCCACCGCGTGCGTGTGCTCCGGCGAGAATAGGAAGCATCCACCTCATCTCCCTCGCTGTCGTAGCACCCTGGTCCTCTCCCTCCCCGTCGCCGCTCGTCGTTGTCGCCACTCGTGCGCCCACAGACTCGTCCCTGGTTGAAGCTTTTTTAGCCTCTGGTTGATGCTTTTCCTATGCCGGTTGACGCATTTTTCCACGGGTGAAGCTTTTTCATGGGGTTGAAGCTTTTTCCACTAGGCCTGTTGAAGCTTTTTCCGCCACCGGTTGTAACATCTCCTAGGTGAGTTGAAGCTTTTCTCCATGTCAGGTTAAAGCATCGGCGCCCTTCGTCTGTCACACATGTAGCAACAAAGTCGTCGGTGGTAGAAAAAATAGGATGTGGTAGTAGCAAAAAAAAAAAGATGTGGTTGTAACATTCCCCGTGGTCACCATGGTCACCATGGTCAGCACCGAGGGAGGATAGCCGGTTCCAGCAAACCGTGACAACGGTTCCAGCAAATCACCAAGCTGGTTGTAGCGTTTCATCGATTTTGTGATAGGGGTGCTTCCAGCAACCGCGGTCTCTGGTTCCAGCAAAATACGACATCGGTTCTAGCAAATTGTGATGATGGTTGCAACATTGTCGTGGTGTCCCCACCATGCTCCACAGCCGCACCATTAATCTGGCTCACTGTCCGTCGTTCAGCTCCACTTACGCGCCGCTCGTGGCGCGACCATAACATGGCCGTGCACCAAGCTCTCAGTGGTTGCAGCTTGGCCAGATGTTTGCATCTCGTGTGGGGAGCATCTCGACGGCGCTGAGTGCGGCTCTTACTCCCGGGGCCGGTCCATACATATTCGGGGCTCTGGGGCGAGACGACAAAATGGGGCCCTTTTGGACAAATAAAAATTCATAATATATTGTATTTCGAAAGCAATTTAGTAGATAGCATATATTGATGTTCTTTGAACTAAAAAAGCACATGCCACAAATTATTTATTTGTAATGGTCCAGAGAACTACTATATCATAATAGTATGGAAACAATATAATTCTACAAAAGATTGCTCTTGTAAGTGGCACAAAGAGACCATCATCTTGCTCTTCTAAGTGTGAAAACCTTGTCAAAACTGATAGCAACTTGAAGCATTTGTGTTATCATGAGATATAATGTTAATGCACGAGAAAATACATTGGTTTCTATTCTCTCCAATCTGTTCGTCACTCGATGTCTTCACCCAAACAAAACGTCTCCAAAGCTTCCTAAATATGATGATAAGATCTTGTTGTTTCACCTAACACTTCTGGAAGAAAAGTCACCAATAACCACTTCAATATTTATTTCATCCAACTTTTTTTTCTCAATGCATAAAGTAGCAAGACCATTCAATCTTTCCTCTAACATTGATGATTTCAAATAGTTTTCCAATAACTTGAACTTTTGAGAAACTGCGTTCAGCTTATGCTACAGTGACTGACTGGTGCAGTAAATAAAATTCGATAAGCTATTAATATATTTGGACAAGAGTCTATGTCAATACATGGAACAAAAGCACCTGAATATGGGCATATGGCTTGATGTCGAATTGTCCATGTAGCATCCCAGATCTGCAAGGCTGCAACACTCATTCCTCGTCCCCCCTTCTCATCCCTGGATCCAATAAAGCTTTGAAGAGCAGGCCAACAGAAGAGTGGGAACTAGGAAGAGAAGAATTGAGATGTCAGATGGAGCAATCAGAGGCGGAGCACCATGCTATTTAACAACGAATCAAAAGAATACTTGATTAGGGGAAGGAGGTAGACGTACCATCTCTGATACGATGCTCCCTCAAACGTCTACTTGATGGGGAATGTTGAGGATGCAAAGAGAGATGATTGGGAAGGGAATAACACTATTGATCTCCGTTAATAGATGCAAGGAGCGGCACCTCGAATTTGGAAGTGCACGGGAGCGGCGGCTCTGTTCTTTGGGGATTGGAAAATTTGGGGAAAGGAGCCGAGGAGGCGAGGAGACTAGAGCCGAGGAGGTTGATGAATGCTGGAGCAGTGTAGCGAACCCATCCATTATTTCGGTCCATGATTGCTAGCTACGTGATGGGCTTGGGCCTTGTTTTTCTAGATCTAAATAAGAAATATCCTAATACGTGTATACTGTACTACTACCTGGCCCGGGGCCCCTACCTCCCAGGGGCCCAGGGCGGTCGCCCCGTTGCCCCGGCCTATGGGCCGGCCCTGCTTACTCCGGCCACGTGTGGTAGCAGCTCGCCGATGCGCACTCTGGCTCGTCCTCCGCCCACGTGGGGTAGCAGCTTGCCGACGGCCAGGGGTTGGTCGGAGGTGTTGCAGCGGGGGAAGAGGAAGTCAACATAGAAAGAAACAAAGGGATAAGATGGGTACGCGCTAGCTTCTGGCCACATAATGCAGCCGATTCAACGTTCCCTGCCCGTCCGGCGGAAAGTTCGGCCGGCACGCCGGGTGTAAATATTTATCTATATAGAAGCTATGTATAAACATTATCTAACAGCGAGCAAATGCATAAGTACGTGCCGGAGGAGGACGAGTGTGACACTCTGTTGGGGTGACTGCTGGTCGCCCTAGGTTGGGATAAAGTTTGCACGGCGATGGCCGATGGGCACGAGGGATGGGCCAACTCAGCTTGGGGACACTCTGCAGGATTGGTGCACGAGGACAGGCGTTCATGGCAAGACGATGCGTGCTATATACTCCGTCGGTCTTGCGGGTACGTCCCTGCTTTCCGGCTGCAGTTCCGTCGTCCGCAGTGGCGCAGTTCGCCTGCTCAGATTGTCCAGCTCGTTTCTGGGCGCTATAAGCCCCAAAACGATCCATCTACTGATCGTAATTTCATCTGCTGATCTGCAACTGTACAAGGTAATTTCTCTTCTGCTTTTTTAACAAACCACGAGTTTCTTTTTTGGCTCCTAATGAATTGATTGCTACTGATTCCTACTTCTTGTAATTGTTACTGATTGCTCCCACTACTGAACAAAGACTTGTATTACTTCCGTCGTGCTGATGTGCCGTTGTATACTGCTGTTTACTTGGAAAAGTAAAATAAAAGCAAAGAATGAGCAATGAAAATAATAAAATATAAAGGCAAAAAATAAGTTAGTAAAACCAGCAGAGATAAACATTGAAAATGGGGAAAAGAGCTGAAGGCTTCTTGAAACCGGGTGTAAGCTTCCCAAAAATCATGGAAGAAATGGCGGGTTATGGTCTGTCCCAATAGCACATCCGGGTGCACTTTGGCTCGACGTGTGGGTGTGTTCTTTAGCAGTGCGCATGCAGAAGCCAATTTGCCCCCTCTACAACCACAAACCTCAAAAGTCGGAACCCTGTATCATATAAACCTCGCTCGCGAGGCTTTCAGAAGCTTCAAGCCCGAGGCGGAGCATCTTCGCGTCTTTGGCTCGGAGGCGCCTATCGCCGGACGCGACTGTGGTCGTATAGAGCAGTAAAATAGCTAATCGTGATTGTAGATGCTCTGACTGATGAGTCGGGGATGCATTATTTTTGCTCAACTGGATACGCTAGGGAAGATACGGCTGTAATTGCAATGCATAACCTATGTATACAGTATGCCATGCTGAGACTGGCGGATGCACCTTTTGGTGTGTCAGGCCACTTTTTTTTTTCGTTTTTGCAGGCCGATCGTGCATCAGAGCTGGGTCCAAGATTGATGATCGTGTTAAATTGTCGTGCTTGCTTGATGGGATTGACACATTCATGCATGCTTACTTTGTTTATGAGAGAAGCATGCAAAAGTGCAATGGAAAGAAAGGGAGACCTATGCAAATGCATGACGGGCAAAACAAGCAGGAGGCATGCATAACTGTCCCCAAATGTACAGCATTCGGTTAATTCAGGTAAAATGCATGCAAATCATATACTGTACCTTTCTTATGCAAACATCTGGGTAGGAAGGCTATCAAGCTAACCATCCCTTCCACCTGCAATATATACATCTATGGTTTCTTGTTCTAGTGCTGCTATATATATATATATCTCGTTTGAACCATCCACACAAGAGAACCAACCTAGTTAGCCCGACCTTCAAGATGAAGTTGTCACGAACTAACTCGTGTGATATGGCCACTGGCCAACAAGTTTCCAAATGAACTTGAAGGTGGGAGATTGGAGCAAGCCAAACCACTGTCACATCTCATATTGTTGGCCGACCACAACATGCCTGTCAAGCCTGCTGTCTTCCAAAACCTGGGGCAGCGAGGAGCGCCAAGCGCGTGCACGTGTAGAAGGAGTATGGAGGGATACTAGCGGTTGAGGCGCCTCCTGTGGCGCCTCTTGAGAGGAAGTTGAGAGCGGTGCCAGGTTGGCATGTGAAAAAAATTCTATGAGACCAGGTCTCACGGATTAGCAGGTGAGACCCATCCTGATGGATGACACGTGGCATTCATAAATCACAAAGCACCCATCTCACCCCCACCTGAAATCAGGGGGGAGAGATTAGATGCTTTGTGATTTGTGAATGCCACGTGTCATCCATCAGGATGGGTCTCACGTGCATTATATGAGACCTGGTCTCATATAATTTTTTTCCGTTGGCATGCATCCTTTTCACTTGGTTTTTGCAGAAAAAATGATACACTTACGGTAACAATCTACGAAAACACCCTACGGACTCCATCTCCACCAATCCCCTTCCCCCTGATTTTTAGGTGGGCCTCCTCCATCTTCTTAATTTCCAATCATGCGTTGCGCTGTTAGTCTGTAGCTTTAATTCCGTAGAAAGTTGTCCGTAAGTGTAGCATCGTTGTTTTTGCAGTCTGGGTAGCACGGGTACATGCAAGTGATGAGGGCTTGTTATTTAAAGAGGGAGAGTAGCAACCAACAGTAGAGCAGCTTTGGTGATGCATCTCTACTATTAAAGGGGGATCGAACGTCGTGGTGGTTCGACCTCGTTCGATCCCCAACTCCTCCTATCGATCGCGTGCCGCCACCGATTTTCTTTCGCCGTGCGTCCCGCTTCCACCTCCGGTTAACAGGAAAAAACCACAAAACGAAACAGCCCTACCCCACGCACGCCTCACGAAGTCACGATCCCCAACTCTCGGCCAAGCCAGCGTACACCACGTCAAGGTGTTACACATGCGATCGGGAGGCGATCACGTCTGCTAGGGTTTCGCTCACGGGCATGGTTTCTTGCTGGCGGCCGTAAAGATTACGACGGCGTGATCCATTAGCTGGCCAGATCGTGTCTTGGTTGTCTCACTCTTGCTTGCCTGGAGGATGCAGGCTACTCGGCAAGGCTGGGAGGAGGAGGATGCAGGCCACTCGGCAAGGCTGGGAGGGCTCATCTTAACTGAGAAGGAAGATCAATAGATGCTCTCTAAGGACGAGCCAGATGATCAATTCCAAAAGTTAGAGTTGTGTGGAATATTATTGTACAAGTTAGGTTACAGTTGGACTTGGTTTTGGACTGTGTGTATACATGGTAGAAGTTGTGTCATAATAGGACACTTATATCTTAGGCCTCTTATATATAGTGGAAGTAGACACACGATGTAACATATGCCAACATAATAGCACAGGTACGCGGGGGAGCCGGCAGCGTGTGCCGGCGCCCGGGTGGCCGGGGTGCGGTATTGTGACGGTGTCATGGGGAACAGCGCCCGTAGTCAGGCCCCGTGGATGTAGCCAAGATGGTGAACCTCATTAACAAATCTCGGTGTCGTGCCTCGTGTGATTGCTTGGTCCTCGGTAGATCGACGGTGACCTCGGATTTATTTTAACAAGTGATATCAGAGCAAGGTTAGATTTTAGACCGTTGTGTTGATTTAGAGGAGGAGGAAAGCTCGACATGGATTGATGTTGTCTGCACGGGAGGTCATCTGAGACAGAAACGTGCTGGCTGGAATTTTTCGATCCGGAGGAGTCGGCGAGTACAAGAAGCTATCGGAAAGTGGCACGCAGCGGCGTGAGCGTGGAACTCGGCGGGATCCCGATTGGACTCGGGCTCGGGCGACGTGTACGTGCGTGAGCAGAGTTCTCGACGAAATTAGGTCGAGCGCATACCGCATGAGGGCAGAGACCCAAGTGCGGGGCTGCAGCATGTGCAGCCGGGCAGGCCGCCAGGCGCGGTGGATCGAGCAGGCCAGGAGGCCGGTCCAGAGCCGTGGGACAGCCTGGGGGCTGTAAAGCTGCGATACGGAGGTGCTTGAGCGTGAGATTTGTTTGTGACAAAAAAAGGGCAGTCTGCAAGATCTGGTGTTTACGTGGCATGGGACAGCAACATGGTTAGAGAAAAGGATCCTTGGGAGTTGTGTGGCACATATTGCATGCACAGAAGTTATCAAGGAACACTGTTTTTCAAACGCGTTGCTAATTTCACGTAGGGTTTTACTAGGAAATTTGCAGGCTTGTCGAGTGGCGCGTAAGACTGGTGGAGTCTGGAGCGCGTCAGGATCATACATACACAGGGCATTAAGCAATGCATGGAGATGTGCGGGCGGACACGACGCAGGGTGAAGCATGGTTGCAGTCGGATAATTTCGGCTGGGTCGGACTGGACTGTCTGACGGATCGATGGGGATGTCGGTCAAAGCAGAAGACGGCGGTGATTTCGACGACGACAACATATGGGCATGATGCTGATGGTGGCCAACTTCTGAGGCGTGGAAACACGTGGTGCAGGCTTGAGGGCTTGTGCGGCTTCGACAGGCTATGTCGCGGGGTTGATTCAAGACGGTGCACATGAGAGCTTGGAGTCGACGGAGTGCGAGGGGTGGCACGTACAACCACCATGGAGTCATGTTGAAGGTGGAGCTGTAGTCTGATGGACGATTTCACTCTGTGCTGATGGAGGGGCTACGGCGTAAGTTAACGAAGAGTCGAAGCCTATATCAGCGGGATAGCGAGAGACACGTCGATCGGACTGGGGCCCAATGGTCTGATGGAGACGTGATACTCGACATCGGTCGGTAATGATCGGTGGTTCTCCACAGTAGGGGTTTGAGTGGGGTGGGTTCGCGACCTTGGGAGACTTGACCAGGACAGCAGAGGCTCGACGCGGTGATAGCGGCGAGGCGTGTGGTAAGCACGGGACACAGCGACAGACCAAGGCACTAATGATGCGACATGTGGTCACACAAAGTGTTCAGGGTGTTGAAGCAGTGTTGACGAATACCAGGTTCAAGTTGATTACTAGATCTATCGAGTTGGACATGTCAGATGGATTAGAGTGGATCATAGGGAATATGAGAAAGTGCGGAAAGTCTAAAATTGTCAAAAGTTGAGAGAGTACATGGTCGTATATTATGTGGTGTTCAATGCACATGGCAAAGTGCGGATGACAAGTACAGAAGGAGGCGGAGTGCTATAGTTGTGAAACATGTCAGAGACTATCCGGAAGAAGTTTGAGACAACTACGAATTTGACTCGGGTTGACACAGGGCGACTGTGAAATTCCTTCAAGTTTCAGCCAAGCAGTCAAGAAAGAGCGGTGACGTTGAGTTCAGGTAACTCTTATATGTGGCGTCCAATATGTGAGTTGTTAATTTTCATGCAGACAGTGGTCGGTGTGTGATGGGGTTGAACGGATTCTCCACAAGTTGGGAGCACAAAGTAGAGTAATGAGGAACTTAATTTTGCTCGAGTGTTGACTGTGAAGAAGACGAGAAGGGACTACAATTGCAGGTGGAGTCACATGGAATCCAATGTATATGGAGGTTCGACGCATAGACGAATCCAAGATGATGAAGAATATTCGGCAAGGTGGAGTTTAGTGTTATAGAGAATACAGACCATTGATTCTAACCGTAATGGCTGAGATTTAAAACAAATAAATGGATACAAAAAACTATTGCAACTTCCCACAGTATATGCACAAATTCAACTCTAAAGATGCTTAAAAGAAGTCTATATATGTCCAGTGACAAGCGCTATTAGTAATCTACAATCTTGTTGCTATATGTAGACATTAGTACAGGATCACCTTACTAATCACGTGCGGTATACGCTATTAGCAACATTCTGGTGGCACTCCGTTAGTACGACACTGCTGGTCAGGTTACAAGCAGCAGTGTGCGTGCAGACACCTTGTTACCAGCAGTGTGGCGCTCTGAGAGCATCTTCAACAGCAGCGTCAAAAGACAAGCGGGGTAAACTTTCAGTTTAGCGCACGCTGGACGTTTTGGCGTGCTCCAGCGGCAGCGGGAAAAAACCGCGCGTGGGAAACGATTGCACGCGCGGGGAAAAGGCGGCAGCTCACGCACTAGATTTGGCGCACCACTTCGAGTGCGTCTATCAAATGCGGCGCTCGCCACGCGGCCTCCATACTGCCACGTGTGCTCTCCCCGCTCCCTCTGCCGCTTGCTCGCCGCTTTCTTGCCCCCGCCACCACAGCGACACCATGTTGCGCGCCGCCGGCTACCGCGGCGTCTGCGAGCGCCCCGGCGGCACCTACTACGGCGAGATCCGGTCCGGCGACGTTCGGCTCGGCCTCGGCACATTCCAGACCGCGCACGAGGCCGCCCGCGCGTACGATGCGGCGGCTTGGCGCCCAGAGAGGCTGCCGACGCTGATGAACTTCCGCGACGTCCGCACGCGCGATGAGGCGCAGTCCGTCGCCCCTCCGCCTCGTCTTATCATGGATCAGGACCGTGCGGAGCACCTTCTGCGGCAGCGCCGCCTCCTCATCGCCGAGGAGGACGAACGAGCCATGGCGGAGTGGCGCCGATGCCACCCGGAGGACGTCACGGCGGAGCGCGCTTACAGGGAGGAAAGGACGGCAAGGCGCCGCGCGGAGCGGTTGAACAGGCGTCGGCGGAAGGCCCTGGCGATATCGCAGTGCGATATCGTTGAAGCAGGTGGAGTATCAATCTTTGGGAATGATGGTCCTCGTGGGAGGACATTTGGATCGATACCTCGGACAACACCAGTACGGATGAGGACGAGGACGACTAGGAGTAGTATGTAGTTGCATCGTAGTTTTATCTATCTATGTACCGTTTATCTATCTATGCTATGAACCATGTAAAATATCTATTTTTCGTTTTATCTGTATTGAACTATGTATCTTTTTTATCTAATATATATATATGCAACCTAGTCCAGAGTGTCCGTGTGAGAGCACGCTCGCTGCATTTTAGCGCGCCTGTTGGAGCTAGCGCTGTCCGCCGCACTTTTCCAGGCGATGGGCGCGCTGCAAAGTAGTTTTTAGCGCGCCGCGGGTTGGGCCGCTGTTGGAGATGCTCTGAGAGCGGCAACGTGCGTGTGACCACCTTTCCGCTAGTACGACCCCTTGTTACCAGCAGCGTGTGACCCACATGCCACTAATATCTAGTGCAACAAGGGCATGTGCGGCAAATGGTACTAATAACAACTTTGGCAGCGGCGTACCACACAAATGCTACTAATAGGAAGTACACGAGTGATGTGAGATACACACACGTGCTACGAATTTTAGAACGAGCTAGTGGCACTCAGCCAAGTGAACATGCTACCTGGTAATAAATGGCCGCATATTTGATCTTGGGGGAGGGGGGGTATCTGATTGGCTAGTGATTCGGCCATGCTTGGAAAGCTTTTCAACCGAGCGATTCCAACTCCATCTGACGGCTTATTAACACTGTCGATCGCAAGCCAGCGTTCGGAGGGAAAGTACCAAGAGAATCGAAAACACAGGTTTCTGCACTTGTTGCTCAATGTACTTGTGTGTTAGCACTAATCATGTCATTTTTTGGTGAATAAGCACTAATCATGTCATTGTGCATCTGCGTGTTTAGTTTTGAATGTTGCGTGGCTAGAGAGAAACATATAGCGTAAGTGTTTCACTGGGAGCAAAATGCAAAGTCATTTTTCTGCTTGGTGAAGTGTGTACGTGTGTTTGTTCCCCTGTGGTGTGTGCGTCCATGTATTCTAGAGAGAAGAGAGTTGTGAGAGGCAATGAGAGGTAGAAGAAGGGTGCTGCGAGAGGCAGCGCCAGAATTGTGATGGGACGCATATGTATAATACATGGTATATTCCACGGACATCATCTCTAATCGGCTGGTATGCGTGTACAATCCTGCGGCCAATAGTTACAACACTGGGTTGAACTTGAGCGGTTGCTCGTACAAGATCAATAATTGTTGCAGTAGTAATAGTCATGTCACACAGACGACCGGCAGCACTGCATCAATATTGTCCTACCCAAAGCGGGTTCGCCTGGCTGGTGGTGCGAAACACTCCGATTTGCTTGGCTCGTGTGCCAAACGCTGTCCCCAGCCGGCCACCGGCCGCCGCCATGGTGCCCCTGCTAGCTGATTAGTCCCCGTGAAAGTTCGAGAAACATGAGAGTGGGTAGTGGGCCTAACTACATTATTTAGTGAAAGGCCATTAGTCAATAATGCAATTACTCTAATGTATGGTAGATCTGGAAGAGGTACCTCTCAAGCATACCAAAAAAGGTAAATTTGTATACCGAAAAAGGGTACCTCTCAAGCATGAAACCTGCAAGAACTTCAGATGCAACAAACTATTAGTTCATCACATCGTCCCGTACCCTATATTTTAGGGGTTAATTATCCTTTTGCCCTGAGTGGTGTCCATGTGCTCAGTTTTGCCCTCAGATGCGAATTGTGCTCAGTTTTGTCCCTAGTCCATGTACAGCGACTCGTTCCGTGAATTCTACCGTCTCCGTCAGGTCAACCTTTTGACTCGACCCTTACATGTGGGACCAGGCGGCAGAGAAGACCAATTGTATTCATACTGTTGCACGCGTGGCTTGTGGGACCCAGCAGAGAGCCGTTGAGCAGAGAGCCGTTGCGGGTGTGCTATATAAGCGGGCGAAAGAGGCGGTGACCACGGCGACAGAGAGCACGGCGACAGAGAGCACGGTGGTGACCACGGCGAGAGAGAGAGAGAGAGAGAGAGCACAGTGGTGACCACGGCGAGAGAGAGCACGACGGTGGGAAGCTAGCTGTGGAGGGCGCGGCGGCGTTGAGATCCCCTTCGGCTCCGAGCTCCATGTCTTCCTCAAGCACCCGCGCCACCTCGCGGATGCAGAGCCGGGCGCGTGTGGACATTCTTGTCTTCATCTGTCCGCGGTGCCGGGCGGGCATTGATCGGAGGGTTTCTCAAACAACGAGGAACCAGAATCGTCCGTTCTACGTGTGCAGCGGGAATGGGGTAAGAATCGGGGCAACTGCACCATTTTTGTGATCGGGATCTTTGAGCAATGGGTTGATCTGTTTGGTGTTCATGCAGGTGACATGCTTCTTTCTTTGGGTCGATGCTCTGGCCAAGACACTGATGAATGAACTGCAATAAGAGCATGAAGAATGGTTGCACATGCTGCCACGAACGGCAGTGGCCGCAACACGAGCTCCGGAAGAAGAGATGGAGGGCAAAGCACACACTGACAGAGAGCTAGTTGTTGAGCTTAGGATGTTGAAGAAGAAGGTTAGGAAGCTTGAAGATCAAGCACAAATAGTAATACCCATTTGCAATTACTTTTGGGCAGTGGTAGGTATGATAATCGCACTGGTTGTAATGTTGAAAATGTATGGAAAGGCATGAATTATGGAGGAATTTGTAAGCTTGAAATTGTATGAGAAATTCACCTAATTTAAATGTTGGTCAAAGTTGTTTAAATGTTGAAAAAAAAGAAGAAGTGACCAACATTTAAATATGTTGAAAAAAGGGAGAAGAAATGAGGAATTCAGAAACTTTTGATCAATGAATGCAGCTCTCTACCCTGCCTTTCTGTCAATGAAAAGGTTCATTAATGGGCCAAATTCAGAGTCTAGAGCCGAGTGCAGGATAGACTAATGGGCGAACTGCATCCAATTAGGCCCATTCGGGGGTTCTCTTACGTGTTTTTCTATTTTCTGTTCTGATTTATTTAGGCAGTAAATCATAATGCTGAAACTTTTTATGGAAGCTAATTGAATTATTCCAGAGCCAAACAATTAAGTTTAGAATTTTTTTGTAGCTGTTAAATATTTAATAGCAATTTAATTGCTCCATTTCAAATACACCGTGATTTAAATCAAATACAAAATTGTCATGGAAAATGTGCCTCAGCTCGAGGTTTACACCTGGTGCCAAAATAAATGAACATTTTTTAAGGGCATTACATTGAGAAAAAATAATTTGTCTAGAAAAATAATGGGTGGAAAATGCAAAAAAATTTGATGTGGCTGGGGACTCGAACCCAGGACCGTGTTGGTTTGTGGCATTTAGGGCTGCGCTGGTAACCGCTAGGACAGATGGAAAGACTTTGACATGGGTAGGGAAGGAATGTATACATAGTGAGATAGTGAATGTTTGCACACGTGTGAGAGTGGTTTTCCTTTGTTTTGCACTGAAATTTTGGAGGGTTGGAAACGTATGTTTGCACTGCCACGTGATTGTGGTTACAATGACACTTGGTTTAGGGTTAGAGTGGCACTTGGTTTAGGATTTTAATGGAATAAATTTGCATGTTAGTTCATGACTTGTTTTTTTTATTAAAGAGAGGGCTTCTCACCCCCCTTTGATTTTCATTTTTCATTAATGAAAGCCACAAGTTCTCGAACTTCAGGATTTGGTTTAGGGAAAAAATGATATGTTTGGGCACGGACATTTTTTAACACACATAATAACTTAGATAAGATGCAACACACATAATAACTTAGATAATAACTTGGGTAGATAAGTTCACGGACACGACACGACACGGCACACACGACATAGAAAAGCAACAAAATAAAAACGATAAAACTAAGAACATCTTCATCTTGGCCTCCTTCTTCCACCTCGGTCGCGCGCCCCTTCAACACCGTCTTCACTCCTCCTCCTCGTCGTCGTAGGGAAGGGAGTGCATCTGGCCTGGAGTGGGGAAGATGTTCTCGTAGTTGATGAAGATGTTGTACGCCGTGAAGAAGATGGAATCGCAGCCGCACCAAAAGACTTGGCCGAGGAGCTCGCGCGCGTCAAACGGGTTGGTGAAGGTGACCGTGAGCAGTTGGAGGATGCCGCCGCGGTCACGAACCTCGTTGAGGGTGAACATCCTCGACGAGCCCCGTGGGAGGTGGGCATATCCGGCTCTGAGGAAGGCGCGGGTGAGTTCGACGGCACCCCTCCACCTAGAAGTCGCCCACACACGGAGCTCCCTCTCGACAAGAACGCCCGGTGGGTAGCGCAGCTATGGCACGACAGGCGGACGGTGGAAGGTCGGCCCGTTGAACTGCATCTTCACTTGGGTGGAGAGGGCTCGGTCGCTTGGGTGTTTGAATTTGGAGAGAATGGATCAGATCTGGCTTGTGGGTGGGAGAGGAAGAGAGGCACCCCATTTATAGGCCTGTGGGTGGGAGAGGAAGAGAGAAATGATGAGAACGGTGCGTGTGTGAATTCGGGCGCGTGTGTGAATCCGTTACGTTTTGGGCTCTTAAAGTTTTGCACGAAAACGATGCATGGGGCGCGTGCGTGCATCTGAATCACTTCATAGCGAAGCTTTTTACCGGGCCCGTGCAACTAACTCGCTACCGTAATCTGAACCACTGCCGTAATGGCCTAACTACATGCATGGCCACCTAGCTCGCCTCGCTAGCCTAGCGCGCATCGCTCGCCTTGCTCGCCTCGCTAGCCTAGTGCGTGCATCTGAATCACTGCATAGACTAACTAGCCTAGCTGCCTCGCCTCGCTCTGAATCAGTACGTGCATGGTGGCCACTGCCTCGCTCGCCTCGCTCGCATGCATGTACGTCCGGCTCGCTCGCGCATGCAAACGACGTCGCCACCCTTCCCATGCATACAGGCCTGCAAAGGCTGAGACGGCCTATTAACTGCGGTCTCAGGTCCAGACAACGAGACGGCCCAACGGTCCATCCAGCGCGCCCGGTATTTTTTTTGAAAAAATAATCTTCCAGCCAATCAGATTGCATCTCGCGGATCGCCCCCCTCCTCCCCGCAGATTCCTTCTAGAAGGGTTAGATCGACGGCCCTGGATCGCCGCTAGGGTTAGATGGACGGTCCTTGTTCAGCGCTAGGGTTAGCGGCGTTTGGGAGGGGTTTGGAGCAGTCAAAGATATGTTTGACCAGATTTCAAATGGGCATAATAAATTAAATAAAAATCAGAAAAATGAAAATCCTGCACACATAGTCTTCTTATGTCATATAATAACGATTTAAGTTGGTAAACAAGGTTTACATACATTTAAACGATAAGTTCATGTGTATTATGTGATATCTCGAGTATCTCGAACTCTCCTGTATGAGGTGAAGAGAAGTGTTTTGGTGAAATGAACATGAAAATTTCAAAAAACTCACCACAACTTCATTTTGGAGTGATTAAGAAGGATCCAGGCTTAGTTTTTCATTTTGATGTTTTAGACTTGTTTAAATCTTGGTCAAAGTTAAGTTCGACCAGAACTCAAATGAGCAAAACAAATTTCAAAAAATGAAAAAAATGATAAAAAACAGCGCACATAGTTTGTATATGTGTGTGTGTGTGTGTGTGTGTGTGTGTGTAGGAAAGTTATTTGGCTGATTTAGACAAGGTCGAAAAAAACCTTGCTTACAAATGAGGCTGTTTACCCTACCTTTGGACCCCACTTTTTAGCACATTTTTCATGAAATTTTCAAAACCTCACCACTGCTTCCTTTTGGATTTATTAAGAAGGATCCAGGCTTAGTTTTTCATTTTGACGTTTTAGACTTGTTTAAATCTTGGTCAAAGTTAGGTTTGACCAGATTTCAAATGAGGAAAACAAAATTAAAAAAAAATTCAAAAAAGGAAAAACATAGGTCCAACATCCATATAGCATGTCAAATTTGAAGTTCTAACATAGGTCCAACATCATTCAAACATACTTCTAACATAGGTCCAACATCATCCAACAGAAAATACAACATTATTTATAATGTTTCATAATTATTCATAAATAGCGTTGGGGCTTCTGTCTGTTCCTTGAGCCTCTTGCCATCACTTTGCTCCTCGTGCACCTTGTGCTCATCACTTCTTCTCTTCTCCTCTTGGTTGTCGGTACCTTGCGCATCTTCTTCAAACCTACCATAGAGCTGTGCAAAACATAAAGGGTAATGAGATCATGTCAAGTGATAAATGTACAGTAGTATTTGACCCTTGCAAGATTTACATACCTAGCAGAACTCACAACAACAGAAGGTTGGTCACCATTTGGAGCCTCACTTGGATCACCATGATCAACATTTGGAGCCTCACTTGAATCACCATTTGGAGCCTCACTTGGATCACCATGATCAACATTTGGAGCCTCACTTGGATCACCATTTGGAGCCTCACTTGGATCATCATTTGGAGCCTCACTTGAATCATTATTTGGAGGATATTTTGGATCATCGTCAAAATCATGCGGCTGTTGACCATCATCATTTGGAACCTTGTCAAAATCCTCATCTGATGCAACCGGGTGTTGACCATCATTTTCATCATCTGTTGAGGCAACCGTCTGTTGACCAACATTTTCATCGAAACCTTCATCGAAACTCTCTCCGAACGCTGGATCTACTGTGTTATCACAATACTTACCAAAATGACCAGACCCACCACACCTCGTGCACTTACGCTTCCTCGCTCCAAGTCCAGCCCCTCCGCTGCAAGGTCTGATCCGACTCTTCCTTGGTCTACCTGCTGCTCTCTTCAGAACTGGAGTGCAAAGCTTGAATCCAGGGTCCACCATGTCCCATTGTTGTTTTCCCTCCATAGCAGGCAAGGCATAAGCATATGTGGCTTTGAACCTTGCAACAGAGTAGTAATCATGCACATACTGCTGCATGTTCCCTGCTGGACCTAGGAGAGAAGTGATGAAAAACAAGGCATGAATGCATGGCAACCCAGTTATCTGCTGTTGCCTACAATTGCAAGTTCTAGCTTCTAAATCCACTGGATATCTCCATTCCCTCTTCTCTTTATCCAAATATGATATCTCTGCTGTGGTACCCGAGCAAAGAGTCATGTTCATTTCCAAGCCTGTTGTTTTCTGCTTCAGTTCATTCATCACGGCTGGGATGATAATGTGGCCCATGAATTTTGCCTCGGCTATTCCTGTACGATAATGAAATTTCTGCATGTATTCTACCCTTATCCTGTCAAGCAAATCCACCACATAATGACCCTTTAGTTTCCGGATCGTTGAGTTGAAAGACTCTGCTAAATTATTGTGCACATAGTCAACTTTGCTCAGTTCACTGAATTGGCTTCTGGCCCATAACTTGGAGTGGTGTGTTTTCAAGTATTCTTTCACTTTGGGATTCATGTATAACTATCTCAAGTGGTACTTGTGCTTCTTCACACTGCAAGTCAAAGATGCTGGCCATAAATTGTCGGTATACACCTTTCCTTTGAATTTCTTCATGAAATTTGCAGCAAGGTGACGCATGCATTCCCTATGCTCTACTCCAGGGAACACATTGTCCACGGACACTTCTAAACCTTTGCAGACATCTGTATGAATGACCAACCCATTGGGATGTGCAATAGCCCGTCGCAGTTTATGCAAAAACCAAGTCCAACTCTCCTCAGATTCTGTCTCCAGCACACCGTAGGCAACTGGAAATACAAAACTGTGTGCATCAACTGCACAAGCTGCTACTAATTGTCCTTTAAACCTCCCTGTGAGAAAAGTGGCATCAATAGCCAAATAAGGCCCGCAGCCTGCCAAAAAAACCCCGGCAACAAGCCTCAAAGCAGACAAAAACCCTCCTAAAGCATTCCTTGGTCTTTGTCACTCCCCTGAATGTGTACTCCATGGTGTGGTGATCAATATCTACAATACTACCTGGGCTGGTCCTCTCCACTTCACCTTTGAATGAATACAACAATTGAAAACTTTCCTGCCAGTTACCATAAATAGAATTCATAGCATGTTGTTTACCATTGAACAACCTCATGTATGGTAAATCTATCTTGAACTTATCTTTAATGTTCTTCTGCAATTCCTTTGGACCCACTTGCTGGTTTTCTTTCACCCACTTCTTTACTTCTTCTGCCATCCATCTTGACTTGGCTCTACTGATTGTATCCTTCCTAAGGGTTGATTCCTGGCACGTGTGCTTAAAAGGGTTCACTTTGACCTGAACATTAGTGCTATTTCGCATTTTAGATGCAAGCAGCCTCCATGGACAACCCTCAGTCGGACAGTGCACTCTGTAACGTACTTGATCGCTTTTGTCAACTTTGAAAGTACGTTCTACCTTGATGCAGTATGTCACAAGTGCATTTCTACACTTAGTCATGGATGCAATAACGGTACCTTCTTCCATATGAGGGTTCAAAGGGTCCCATTCAACAGCTGCAAGGTCTTCGTCCTCACCCACCGCGTCATCGTCCACACGGAGTGCATTGTGAGCCTCATCTTGGTTTTCAGCCCGAGGTGCCCGTCGTAAATTCTGAATAACATCATAATATAGCTTCTCTTCATCAACCCCAGAATTGTAGTCATCAGGCTCCACTTCTAGGGGGACCCTACTGCAGTTGCCCAGACTTGTCGAGCCACCACGTCGCCGTGCACCAACCGAACTGTTCTGGCTAGAGATTCCATTACGACGACTTGGTTCTCCCCGAGATGTTGCACCCGTCATCCTAGGCTGCTCAAGCACATCAATTTGCAGCCTCACATGAAAATTATCTTTCTCTTTATGCCTAGCAAACATAGTAGCCAGCTCCTCATCATTACTAACTGTCACCCATTTCTTTTCCCCATCATAGTATTTGTATACCACTTCATGACACAAACCCCAAGGATATTGGCTACAAATTACCTCCCCAAATTGTCTGAAACTCCAATTACTAGCCATTGGCAACAGATAATCGAAACCTCCTTGGTATTTCTTCTTATCCTTTGCATCAAACATGTACCGGTCCATTCTAATGTGCATCAAGAAAGCAAACTGCAACTCCATCCTAACCGACGAAAAACAGAGACGCAATCAACATACTAATTGGGCAAACCTACTCGAATCGACTGTTCAAGTGCATAACTAAGCTCAATCTAAACAGGAGTTGTGACTTACCCCTCGGGAACCCAGTCGTGGACGCGGTGGATCTCCGGCCCGACGCCTGCCTCACCGACGCATGCCTCGCCAAATACTCCGGGGTCGCCGCTGCTCGCCATTTCGCCCTGGGTTTCTTCCTCCTTGCTCAAACAGCTCCAGCAGCCCCCTACCTTTGAGCGCTCCGGCCGGGCGCACGGAAGGAGGCCGCGCCGCGGGTCGAGCAGGTGGCTGGCGCCCCACCTGTGGCGTCGCAGGAAGGTGGCAGGCGTCGCACGTAGCGGTGGAGCGTCGGCGCAGGACAGTAGCGGCGGAGCAGGCCGTGCAGCTGGTGGCGGAGCAGGCCGTGCAGCTGCAGTGGCGCTCACGGAGGTGGCCAAGTTTCTTTGTTTCTTGATGGTTCTAAATTTGTATAAGTGATGGAGATAGTGAACTTGCAACATCAAACATCATAAGTGGTTCATTTGCTTTTCTTCAAAAAATGAAGTTTGATCTCACCTACCGTCCAAGTGTGGCGCTCTGGTCGTCGCCCCTTTTTCGCTTCTAACTAGTGTCTCTACGCAACACGGAGGAAAGTGGAGACCTCATGGTCGAGCTCCTTAGCATGGAGGCACATGGCAGCACACGTCACCACTATAGTGCCAAGGAGCCGGCTACTGGAACAGATGGAGGCGGTGATGTTAATTTGTGACCAGGTGAGAAGGCAGCAAGCAGTAGGGAAGAGCCGCTGTGCTGAGCCGATTTATTTGCTCGCCGGCAGGCTTGGCTAGCTGATGATAAAGAAAGTTTACATTCCTGTATTGCCCTTGTGCGTGCCAGATCTGCTTTGCTGTTTCACGATGCGACACCAAACAGGAAAGAGACATGAAGATTTTCTTTCCTTTCATGTTTGGGTGGTTCCCACATGTAAGGAGGGTGCAAAAGCTAACGTGGCCAACCTAACTAGGAAGTCTGTGGGTCAAAACCATCCTTGTCTGAGGAAACCGGCTTCAGCCGAGCCCAGGGTGGAATAGTTAATGATGTCGAAGTTTTTTTTTAACTGTGGTAACTGAAAACCACAATATTACTTTGGGTGGCCAAGGAATACTACAGTTTCCCAAAATCAATATTTTTCTCAGTTTCAAATGTGTTTGGTTGGTGCTATTTAACCAATGTTTCGAGCAGGTATTTTACCGTGGATGACTGAGCAATTAGCGACTGCTAACAGCGGCCGGCTGCATGCAGCTGCCATGCACACATAATACCATCCTAGAAGCTGTTAACTACTCCCTCCGTTCCTAAATATTTGTCTTTCTAGACATTTCAAATGGATTAAACATACGGATATATGTAGACATATTTTAGAGTGTAGATTCATCCATTTTGTTTCGTATGTAGTCACTTGTTAAAAACTTTAGAAAGACAAATATTTTGGAACGGAGGAGTAGATTGAAGAAATACCATCCTAGGAGCAGTCAAGTAGACTGATGTAATAAAATACGAGGAGTGTGTTGCCATTATATATATATATATATATATATATATATATATATATATATATATATATATATATATATATAAGTGCATGTACTTTGAGCTGGTCCTAAATTCTTTGTGCGTGTACATGCCTTATTTATACTGAATGGGCTAGCTAGCTAACAATATAACCGGCTGCGCACGAGTGTTCTCCAAAAGGAATCAATCTAATCCTTGGGCTACTGAAGATTTCTCTCCGTTCTGTTTAACAAAAAGACGCTGGGACCTCTTTTCCAGGAACCGCAAAAGACCATGGTTTCTGGCATACAATGGTTTACAAAACTTCAACTTTTTCTGAAGCCAAATGCATTAAAATATTGAAAATCATGTTTTTTACTTCAGAAACAGCGGTACTCTAAAAAAACTTTAAAAAAACTTTGCTGCCTAAAATAGCATGGATGAATCTAACCCTTTAGTTAACGAAAATGAACGATCCATAATTATTGAATGTACTGTAAAAGCCCCATAGTGCTATTATATTTACAACTTCTATTTGAATGAGAGTTTTGAGGATACCAACATGCAAACAAGCATGTTTCTCCCACTGCATGCGAGGCAATTAGCATGTGTTGTCACCTCGTGTTCCTCTACAACGCAGTAGGCGAGGGATGACCTGAACCTGTAAAAGTGAGGCATAGGCGTTTGTGTGGCTCCAAACGTAGCAGCTACTGAGCCCCCGATCGAGCTACTGGCATGGCTAGCTTCGTTTGCTTCCCAATTCTATAAAAGTGTTCGCCATGCAAAAATAAATAAAAAATAGAAGCTCTATAAGAGTGTCCGCTAGGCACTGATGAGCAGGTGAGTGCAATGCTCATTCGCCATTCCACCTTACACGGATACATTCACATGTTTTTTTTCGAAACGGAGGCAAAGATTGCCTCATCTTTTAATTAAGCAGAAGAGAATTGCCTAATTAATTACGGAAAATCGGGCAAAAACCGAAACAACAAGGGCCAAGCCCCTCCCCTAGATTGAAACACATAGGCCAAAGCTCATCCTAATCGACGACATGTCGACCTGCAGCCATACAACGCAACTCCAACTCTGACGGAGAACTCGAAAAAACGAAACCACAGGGCCCCGCCACCGCAGCTTCGACTCCACAGCAACAAACAAAACCGAGGCAATACCGTGGACACGCCGGAGAAGAGCCGACTATCACAACCATTGCCGCGTCGCCGACATCGCTCCCACCATCATCGTTGCCACAAAAGTCTGGTCGCCACAGTGATTCTCTCAGGGCCGCCGCCCCGACATCCACGGCTCCATCGCGCCCAGCGCAATCAACCGGCACCACCTTCCGGGGCCGCCGCCCCGACATACCACCGCTCCCCTCGAGTAGCAACGCCGCACAACCCAGCTGCCCGCAGCCCACGCTGATCAGGGCAACCGCTCGCAGACCACGAACGTCGCACCACATCCGGGGCCGCCGCCCCGACGTAAAATCAAACCGCCCCCTCTGGAGCGCGTCGACTGGACCAACAAGCCTGCCACCCAAGTGGCCCAAGATTGCCACCCAAGCAAGGCCGAGCCGCCGCCCCGCCCCATGGAGACGCCTCGCGCATCACTTTTCGAGGCCGCCGCTTCGGCGCACATCAGCCGTCCGGGGCCGCTGCCCCGGCATCCACCAAACCCGACGTAGGAGAAAACCAGACGCACCAAGCACAAGCTAACTCTCCCAAGTAATGCCCCCAAGGGGGAAACGACGAAGACGCCGCCGCCGCCCGCTCCAGAAACATTTGGAGCTTAGGTTTTCACCCGGAGAGCCCAAGCCCCACATAGAAGAAGATGAATTCCACAACGATGCCTCCAAGGAGGGAAACGACGCCCGAAAGTGCCACCGTCGACGGCACCGACAAAATCAGGTCAAGGCTTTCGCCCGGAACACACACACCCCATTGGAGGCCTGTAGATCTGATCCACCCAAAAGCGTGGAGATCGTTGGAGCCGTTCCTGTTGCACCTTGCACTCTCCAACGCCGACCACCAAGCTTCACCGCGCAGCACCCACAGCAGCAGCACCTCAAGCTACGACTGAGATGTGAGCGCACAAGTCACCATGGCCAAAACGCCATGGCTCCCAGCCCGGGGCCGCTGCCCCGGCTTCCTCCTCGCTCCTGCTCACACATGCCCGGATCGGGTGAACTCATCGCGGCAAGGAGGAGAGCACCCAAGCAGCAGAGCACCACCCGAGCCTCCACGCCGCACCTCGAAGCCGCCCGACGCGACTGCCCAGCACTAGCCATCTGCCTACCAGCGTCGTGCCAGATCCGCGCCGGATCCACATGCCGCCCCGCACCTGACCGTGCGGCGCGCCAAGCTAGTCCCACGTCGCCCAGTGAAATAGATCATCGGTGCCGCCCCTAGCAGCCGCCCCGGGCCACCGCCAGCCCGACCCGCCCCCTCGAGCCGCGCGCCACCACAAGACCGACCGGCCCGCGCCGCCCAGACGCCTCGTGGGGAGGGCAGAGCCCCGCCGCCGCCGGCGCGCGCGGGCTTTGCCCGGCGGCATCCCCTAGCACCGGCGAGGGAGGGGAGAGGTGAGGTGAGGGGTGGAGGCGCCGGCGAGAAAGGATGCGCCGGGGCCGTATGTGCAGGCACTTACATTCACATGTCATAACCAACTTACACGGTGCAAGGAGTGGCTCTATATGTACAAAATATTGTGTCTGGAGTGCGCTTGGTCGAGGCTAATGGAGCCCCACATATTTATGTTTGCTCCCGTAATCAGAGGTTCTTTTTAGTTGAAATTGCAAAGAAAATGGCTCCTTCTTTAATTAAGAAAGATTTTTGTAAGTCGTCATGTCAAAGGAAAAGAAAAATAATTTGAGTCTACTCTCCCGAAAAATAACGCCCGGAAATCGCCACAACCTAATTTGTAGCCTCATTTCGAGTGGGCAACATGATGAAATGGAGGAGCGTTGATTTTTTTGGTTGTGCAATTAGAGGAGCCTTTATTTTCTTGTTCCAATTATCTCATGTCAAGAGTATCAGCAAAGAAGACATAGCCTTACACATGCCTAGCATATTGTGCTCCAAGTGAGCCCAGCACAATTTACACTGGTGTACAAACATGCAGGACAGCCAGCCAGCAGACTTCCTGAGTATATTACGACAGACCCTCGTAAATGTTTCCTTTTTGCAGGCCGAGCATCAGAACTAGGTCCACGATTTAACAATCACATTACTTTGGTTTGGTTGTCTAATCGAATCAACACGTGTGAGCCAGTCAACCTTAGTTTGTTAACACCATATAACGATGCAAAAGCTAGACCAATGCGATGGCATCACAGGCAAAACAAGCATGAATGCATGACCTGTCCCCGAATGACTGTATTCGGTTAATTGAGGTAAATTGCATGCATATACATACCTTACCTATGCTATATATGGACACATCTGGCTAGGCAGCGTAGCTATATGTACGGTTTGTTGTTCTACTGCTGTTACATAAGGCATCACACGGGAGAACTAACCTGGGTAGCCAGCCCTTGGCATCTGTATTAGTCTTAACACAAGGGCTAAGTGTAGGCGTCTATGATGTACTGACTACAGCATGTGGTAGCCATTTGTGGGATTAATTTGGAAAACTGAGTAGCTTTTTTTTTAAATAAACTTATTTCTTCTTCTGGTGAACTGTTTATTTATCAAAAATTGTGCAATCTTTTGAATCCATCATCGAGTATTTATTCAATATATTGTGCCATCTTTTGACTTGTACATCATTTATTTAGTCCCGAATTGGCTCAAGGGTTCTCAAAGTGTGAGATGCAGTACAATGTTGCTGCATATTTTTTTAAATGGCTTGCCAATACATTTCAAGCATACACATATATATTGCATCATTTTTTTCCGAGAAAACTTCCGATTTATTCAGCTTTAATCATGGCAGTACAACAAACATCAGAAATAATAAAAGTTACATTCAGATCCGTAGACCACCTAGCGACGACTACAAACACTGAAGCGAGATGAAGGTGCGCCACCGTCATCGTCCCTCCCTCGCCAGAGTCAGGCACAATTTATAGTAGTAGACAGCCGGAAAGACGTCATGCTAAGACCGCAGAGGAACAACAACCGCCGTCGATGAAGAATAATGTAGATCAAAAGGATCCAACCCAAAGACACATGAACATAGACGAATAACAACAAGATCCGAGAAAATACAAAGAGGATAGATCCGCCTTCCTAAGCAGGATACAAACCTTAACAGATCTTAAAGCAACGACTAACAACGGACACCAGAAATAAAATAAGTACAACCGGATCCGTACACCATCTAGCGACGAGTACAGGCAGTGAAGCAAGTCGAAGGCGCGCCGCTACCATCATCCCTCCCTCGCCAGAACCGGACAAAATTTGTTGAATTAGACAGTCGAGAAGTTGTCGTGCTAAGGCCCCATATTAAAATGGAGTTCATCTTCCACTACTAGTGCAATTGATGTCTAGACGACCAATTTACATAATTGTTGGTCGGAAAAATGGCAATAAATAGAATTGATTTAAAAACTAGATTAACTCCTCAATTCTATGAAGGCCCACCAAATGAGAGAGAAAAAGAAGACTTCAAATTTTGAAGGACAAAGGGACAGGTGGAATGCAACAGTGCCACTTATATTTTCAAGCTTTGCCTGACAACACACATATTGCTTCTTTCTCAACACACCTGTCTGTGGTGGTGTCCTTGGTGTTCTCTAAATGTTCGCCCGGCTTGCGAGATTCTGTCTCCATGGATGGCCTCTTGTTTACTGGTGTGTTTCTTGCTTTAGGTGTGGCCTCGGTTGATCGGTGCCCTTCATTACTTTTACTCTTTTAATCATGTAGGTTTGCACAATATGTATCTGAATGGCAACTCTCATCAAACACCTATAAGCTCTAACTCCTTGAAATATTATCTTTTGAGGTGTTAAGCTCACTCTAACCGTACTCTTAAACCTTTAACTCCTCACAAAAAAATCGGGAGAAGCATCAGCAGCTGCTCAAATTTTAGCAGCCGAACACAACCCTCAGTTAAAGATTCCCTTCTCTCTCTCTCTCTCTCTCTCTCTCTCTCTCACACACACACACACACACACACACACACACACACACACACACACACCCACGCGCGCGCGCGCACGCACGCACGCGCACGCGCACGCACACGCGCGCGCGCACACACACACACACACACCTTTTGCCAACTCGATGATAACAAGCATAGAAGCAATGGAATTAGACATGCTATTTTCTCTTGTCGCAAAGCAATTTCTGAGGGCTCCGTATGAGGCACATCGCATGGGTTATGCAATCCCTTATGGCAACTCTTGCATTGTGGCTATCATATTGCTTGCCTTTCTCATGGAAGATCTAAGCTGCACCCAATACAAGTGTTCTCTTATTATTTCGGGCAGATGCCATATCGTTTACAGCATGGCTCATTGGTTAGAATCAGATTGGTACTACAGTCTCATATTTATTTCCAACTCTCTGGGAATGGGACTTCTGCATGATGATTACTTTCAAATTTTGGAGTCCACCTTTCTTGCTGGACAACTTATTCAGTGTGATTTTAAGCTTAACCAATGGAGTCGCATGGGTCAGCTGGAACTTGAGATGGTCACGTTGATGACTATTTTGAAGGGAGAGTTCACAAGTAGGTGCCTGGGGATTCATCTCAATAAGGATGCTCAAGTCAAATTCCCCTGGTCCAGTTGCTACTTGTTTCTACAGGTTGGAAAGTTGCAGGATGTTATGGTGGAGCTCGAGACTTGTTTCTCTATAAAGTGGTTCTTATCGGCTGTGACATTCTTACTCAATCTGCATGATATTGTGTGCTGCAACAAGGCAATGAGCATCCAATCTCTGCGATATTCCCTTTTGCATGGTTGAATGTTGTGGTATGTTAATCCCAGTTATACGCACTCACAGAGCATGGTTACTCAAAATTTCACCCCCTTATGGTAGCCCAGAATACGTGCAAGTCTGGATTAGCAGCGTTTTATGCATTTGGACTTCTCATGGAGCTCATATAGACAATGAATATTTTCCTGTACAGCCTCCTTTGATGGATCAAGAGCTATGGAGGACTACAGAATATTGGCTGTTAGATATTCAAGGTTTGCCGCTGGCCGATGTTTTTTCTGAAGATTCTTTCTGGTCTGAGCAACATATCATTGAAGCATGCCTTGCGAGCCCTTATCACAGGTTCATGGTCGCAATTGCTGTCGAGTGGCTCTACACTCGTAAGTCTTATGGAGAACTTATAGCAGTCAGCAATCAGCTGAAGGGTAAAGATATTGTCACAACTCGGCTACGCAGTTCTGATGAGATTAAATGTCTAGATGCCTTGGCAAGTATTCTACACTGTACTGATAACTATTTGCCTGTAATTATGTTCGATGAGATTGAGCTGCAGCTTACGGTACATTCGATGAAATTGGTAGTTCTGGACAAGGCTATTGTCATATCCAACATGACCAAGCCCGCAATGGTAGGTACACCCGTCAATCACCTTTGTTTGGAGGAATATCTAGTCTCTCCAAGTCACAACTTCTCTAGTGCACCTGAAGTTACATTATCCGAGAGCAGAAAGTTGGAGTTTAACAACAAGATTTCTTATACGATGGAGCAGTACACTGACGTAAATTCTTATATGACAAAATTTGGTTTGCATCCCTTATATGTGAGCATCAGCATCACAGAACGAACCTCTCATAGGAATAACCCCATTCATCAATTGGTTGAGCTGCGATTGTCATTTCCTGCAAGTACGTGCAAGCAGGCAGACATAAAGGCTGCAATTAGTAAAAATCAAGGAGCTTACTCCTTATGCTGCAAATGCTCATGTGACTTTCTCGACACTATTGCTACTTGGATAGAGTACCCTGACAGGCACGGAGTGTACCTACGCGGCGAAATCATTATGGACCAGCATTGTAGTCTTGGTTGTCTGAATCTCGGAGTTCTGTTAACATGGTCCGACGTCTCTGAGTTACCTTGCACTGGACTCGGCTCCCAGAAACATCCAGTGCCAATTGTGGACCAGCTGATGCTGAAGATCTTCTATGGATGCCATTTTTCTTGGAAACACTTCTCCGAAAATATTTCTTGACTGTTCTGGTAGTCAGCTGGTGAGTTGCAACCTCTTACAATCTCATGCCGGCCGCTGACTTCTATATTGACTACCCGGTACAATTGGGGTTTAAATTCACTCCCTTGATGGTTTGGGAGATTGCTTGGGTGCTTTGTTTTGTGCGTACTGTTGCTGCATATAGCTCCCAATGCGCATTCTTCACACAACTGAATGGCTGGCCTCAGATGGGTCAACAAAGAGATCATGGGTGTACTTCCTTGATCGGCCACAAGGACTACTTGGACTTCGAGCAAGTCTGCGTCAACAAGAGCTACTACATCGATGATGCCGGTGTCTTCGACCTTGATCGATTCAACCTCGACACCTTCCTCGGGTAAGTCTCCATCAGCTATGACTACTCTACTTCTACATCATTGATGTCTCCCTCGACTACAGCTACCAAATGTGACTACTACCAAGCCAAGCAACAACAAGTGCAATGGGATCCGGGCAATTCTCGGTGGATTCGGCTTGGGGTCAAGCCGAGTTTCAAGGAGGGAGGAATGTCACGGGAATATCCTCAACAGCCACCACGAGAAGCCCACGGCCTGCCCAAGGCCCAACAAGAGGTAACCTGTATATATATGGTGCTCCTCCTTCTAAGAGCGGCATCGAAGAACCGAAGACTGAACCGGCCGCCGTTGGGCGTTTTCCCCTCTCCCACCCCCTGGCTCTCGATTCCCCGATCCCCTTCTTGCTGCTACTACCTCTATCTTGTATCCCAGATTCCTGGCGATTGAGTGAGCAATATATCCTAGATCGAGGTTCATAACAGTGTGTCCTGTAGCAGTGCAGTGCCCAGACAGTAGCCAATTTGCTCCCTCCACAACCACAAACCTCAAAAATCGGAACCATGTATCATACAAACCTCGCTCGCAAGGCTTTCAGAAGCTTCGAGCCCGAGGCGGTGCATCTTCGCGTCTTTGGCTCGGAGGCGCCTATCGTCGGACTCCGCTGGACGCGAATGTGGTCGTATAGAGCAGCGAAATAGCTAACCGTGATTGTAGATGCTCCTTTTTTTTTTTTTTGCGGGCGAGGATTGTAGATGCTCTGACTGATGAGTCGGGGATGCATTATTTTTTCTCAACTGGATACGCTAGGGAAGATACGGCTGTAATTGCAATGCATAACCTATGTATACAGTATGCCATGCTGAGACTGGCGGATGCACCTTTTGGTGTGTCAGGCCACTTTTTTTCGTTTTTGCAGGCCGATCGTGCATCAGAGTGTTGGCACAGGCCCGACCTCAACGCTGCTATAGCCGAGTACTTTCCGGCTATACACGCGTACAAGGCTAGCTCGAGTACTTTCCGGCTATACACGCGTACAAGACTAGCTCGAGTACTTTCCGAGCTTACCGAGTAACCGGTTGGAGTCTTGGAGACGTAGGAGATGGCCGCGCACGTATACACCAAGCAGGCACGCAGCCTAGTTGATTGATTCTTCCGGTACCTAGCTAGCTAGGTAACTAGTAGCACACGCACAAGAGAAAAAGGACCAGCGGCCGGCACCTTCAATCTATACTGTAACTCGTCGAGACAAACCAAACACTACGCACACGTGGAAACGGGAGTTGATGGTAAAAGGCTCGTGTCGAGCCTTTGTTTCTTTCTATTGATCTGTCTGGTACAAAGATTACAAAGGGTGGTTACATATATATACTAGTATAGCTAGCCTATACGTAACCTATTAGGTGATTGAGTCCTAGTCCTAGCCGGCTAGGAGATGGAGACGTGTTAAACTCCAACACAGAGCTGGGTCCAAGATTGATGATCGTGTTACATTGTCTTGCTTGCTTGATGGGATTAACACATTCATGCATGCTTACTTTGTTTATGGGAGGCATGCATAACTGTCCCCGAATGTACAGCATTCGGTTAATTCAGGTAAAATGCATGCAAATCATATACTGTACCTTACTTATGCAAACATCTGGGTAGGAAGGCTACAAGCTAACCATCCCTTCCAGCTGCAATATATACCTCTATGGTTTCTTGTTCTAGTGCTGCTATATATATCTCGTATGAACCATCCACACAAGAGAACCAACCTAGTTAGCCCGACCTTCAAGATGAAGTTGTCACGAACTAACTCGTGTGATATGGCCACTGGCCAACAAGTTTCCAAATGAACTTGAAGGTGGGAGATTGGAGCAAGACAAACTACTGTCACATCTCATATTGTTGGCCGACCACAACATGGCTGTCAAGCCTGCTGTCTTCCTAAACCTGGGGCAGCGAGGAGCGCCAAGCGCGTGCATGTGTAGAAGGAGTATGGAGGGATACTAGCGGTTGAGGCGCCTCCTGTGACGCCTCTTCAGAGGAAGTTGAGAGCGGTGCTAGGTTGGCAGGCATCCTTTTCACTTGGTTTTTGCAGCAAAAATGATACACTTACAGAAACAATCTACGGACTCCATCTCCACCAATCCCCTTCCCCCTGATTTTTAGGTGGGCCTCCTCCCTCTTCTTAATTTCCAATCATGCGTTGCCTGTCAGCCCGTTGCTTTAATTCCGTAGAAAGTTGTCCGTAAGTGTAGCATCGTTGTTTTTGCAGTCTGGGTAGCACGGGTACATGCAAGTGGTGAGGGCTTGTTATTTAAAGAGGGAGAGTAGCAACCAACAGTAGAGCAGCTTTGGTGATGCATCTCTACTATTAAAGTGGGATCGAACGTCGTGGTGGTTCGACCTCGTTCGATCCCCAACTCCTCCTATCGATCACGTGCCGCCACCGATTTTCTTTCACCGTGCGTCCCGCTTCCACCTCCGGTTTACAGGAAAAAACCACAAAACGAAACAGCCCTACCCCACGCATGCCTCACGAAGTCACGATCCCCAACCTGCGAAGGCACTTCCCAGCAGGACAACTCTCATGACGTCCAGTAGCCACGGACCCCTCTACCCGTTTTACGGCTCATCCTCAAGTGGTGGCGCTGCTCTCTTCACTTCGGGCGACCTGTGGCACCAGCGGTTGGGCCATCCTGGCAAAGACTCTTTAGCATCTTTGTCTAGCACTTCTATTCCCGATTGTAATAAGCATGCTTGCTCTCCATGTACCGCATGCCAGCTCGGGCGTCAACCTCGTTTACCTTTTTTATCTTCAAATAATTATACTGGTGCCCCTTTTGATCTTATACATTGTGACCTTTGGACCTCTCCGGTTGTGTGTTTTTCTGGCTATAAGTATTACTTATTCTTCTTGACGATTACTCACATTACTCCTGGTCCATTCCCCTACGTCACAAATCCGAGACATCGCCCACCCTTCAATGCTTCTTCTCCTACATCTACACTCAATTTCACACCATCATTCGTTGCATGCAATGCGACAATGGTGGTGAATTTCTTACCACCGCTTTTCGCACATTCTTTTCCAACAACGGCATCATCTACCGCCTATCTTGCCCATTCCTCTCCACAAAATGGGAAAGCTTAACGCATGATTCATACAACTAATGACGTGGTTCGTACACTTCTCCAATACGCTCATCTTCCTCCCCCATTTTGGGTGGAGGCCCTCCACACAGCCACTTACCTTCTCAACCGACGCCCTACACACCATACCTCTTCCATACCGGCGTTCAGCCCACATATGATCATCTTCGCGTCTTTGGGTGCTTGTGCTTTCCCAACTTGTACGCCACGTCTCCCCACAAACTTGCCCCCCGCTCAACGCGTTGTGTATTTATCGAATATCCTCTAAAACATAAAGGCTATCGCTGTTTCGATCTTAGTTCTCGCCGTGTCATTGTTTCTTGGCATGTTATCTTTGACGAAACTACGTTTACCTACGCCCCAGCCACACCAGCAACTCCTTCCGCACCATCCGCACCCGATCCAGCCACTGCAATCCCGCCCTGCCGTATCCTTCCGGGATAACCGCACCACCCACCTTAGCCCCTCCGATCCCCCCGCGATCCGCCTTGCTTCCCGTTCCACCAACCCCTGACTCGCACCCCCCGAGCCGACTGGATCTGGCCCACCCTCCGTTCCGCACAGCGCGCCCTCTCCCCACTCCCGACACGCAGAATCACCACCCCTCGGGTCGCCCGCCCGCACGTCCACACCCGCCAGTCTCGGATCGCCCACGGATCCTACGCCTGCTTCGTCTGCCACTTCTGCTCCCAGCCCCACCGAATCATCCCCGTCCTCTGCACCAACCACTCCTACGCCGCCACGTCGTCCTTTAGTCCCAGTTCCTCCTCCCCTTAATTCCCATCAGATAAAAACCCGGGCTAAACATGGATTTGCTTAACCCAAGCGGCTTTTCACATTAACAGTGTCGTCCACCATCTCTCCTCTCCCTTCATCCTACAAAACGGCTCTTAGGGATCCCCATTGGTAGGATGCTATGCATGATGAACACACTGCTTTGCTTAAGAACAAATCGTGGAGTTTGGTGCCTCGGCCTGCAGGTACAAACCTGGTCACCGGCAAGTGGATTTTTCGGCATAAACTTCATCCCGACGGCTCGCTTGCTTGCTACAAGGCTCGTTGGGTTCTCCATGGTTTCACCCAACAAGAAGGCGTCGACTACACCGAGACATTCAGCCTGCTTGTCAAACCGGCCACCGTTCGTGTCGTCCTAAGCCTGGCTACTGCCCGCTCCTGGCCCATCCACCAATTGGATGTCAAGAACGCATTCTTGCATGGTGACATTGGTGAAACGGTTTACTGCACCCAACCCACTGGCTTAATTGATCCACAACATCCCCAACATGTTTGTCTTCTCAACAAATCATTATATGGGTTAAAACAGGCTCCACACACCTGGTTCTTGCAGTTCAAGACCTTCATTCAGTCGTTGGGTTTTGTTGCCTCCAAAAGCGACACCTCTCTCTTCATATTTCGCCATGGCTCCTCCCTTGCATATCTCTTGTTATATATAGATGATATCATCCTTACTGCCAATACCACCCTCACCCTGAATTCTATCATCTCCTCCCTCAAGTCTGAATTTTCCATGACGGATGTTGGGGATATCCATCACTTCCTTGGTGTGAATGTCACCCGAAACTCTTCTGGCCTGTTCCTCTCCCAACAACAGTATGCCTTGGAAATTCTTGAGCGGGCTCACATGTTGCAATGCAAACCAATCTCCACATAGATACCGCCTCCAAACTTTCCACTTCCGATGGTGATCTTCTGCCCAACCCAACTCCGCAGCCTAGCAGGTGCCCTACAGTACCTTACCCTCACACGTCCAGACATCTCTTACGCCGTGCAACAAGCTTGTTTGTTTATGCACGCCCCCCGCACCTCCCATTTTACACTGGTCAAACGCATTCCCAGGTACATCAAGGTCACATCCCATTATGGCTTGCAGTTCTACACTACTCCCTCTCATGACCTCGTCGCGTATTCAGATGCGGATTGGGCCGGCTGCCCGGATACTCGGAAGTCCACATCAGGGTTATGTGTCTTCCTTGGCCCCAACCTCATCTCCTAGTCTTCTAAACACCAGCATACTGTTTCCCGGTTGAGAGCTGAGGTGGAATACCACGCAGTAGCCAACTGCGTCGCTGAGACGACTTGGCTCCGCCAACTTCTTCATGAGCTGCACCGTCCTCCGAACCGTTCCACCCTTGTCTATTGTGATAATATCAGCGCCACCTACCTCTCTTCCAACCCCGTGCAACACCAACGCACTAAACATGTGGAGATCGACCTTCATTTTGTACGCGACCGTGTCTCTTTGGGCGACACACGTGTCCTTCCTGTACCATCCGGGTCGCAGTTTGCTGACATATTCACCAAGGGGCTCCCGTCCACTGTGTTTACTAGTCTGTAGGATCGGCCAGCCCACTCCACGACTTGGCCTGCGTGTCACTCTTCACGGGAGACGTTGGGCTGCCGCCTATATGTACCTTGTAACCTCATTGATCAATACAGTGCGTGTGTTGTGAGCTACTCTCTCTCTCTTTCTGGTGAAGTGTGTACGTGTGTTTGTTCCCCTGGTGTTTGTGCGTCCATGTATTCTTGAGAGAAGAGAGTTGTGAGAGGCAATGAGAGGTAGAAGAAGGGCGCTGCGAGATGCAGCACCAGAATTGTGATGGGACGCATATGTATAGTACTCCCTCCATCCCAAAATAAGTGTCTCAAGCTTAGTACAACTTTGTACTAAAGCTAGTACAAAGTTGAGACACTTATTTTGGGATGGAGGGAGTACATGGTATATTCCACTGAGCATCTCTAATCGGCTGGTATGCGTGTACAATCCTGTGGCCAATAGTTACAACACTGGGTTGAACTTAAGGGGTTGCTCGTACATGATCATTAATTGTTGCAGTAGTAAAAGTCATGTCACACAGACGACCGGCAGCACTGCATCAATATTGTCCTACCAAAAGCGCGTTCGCCTGGCTGGTGGTGCGAAACACTCCGATTTGCTTGCCTCGTGCGCCAAACGCTGTCCCCAGCCGGCCACCGGCCGCCGCCATGGTGCCCCTGCTAGCTGATTAGTCCCCATGAAAGTTCGAGGAACATGTGAGTTGGGAGTGGGCATAACTACATTATTTGGTGAAAGGTCATTGGTCAATAATGCAATTACTCTTATGTATGGTAGATCTTGAAGAGGTGCCTCTCAAGGATACCGAAAAAGGTAAATATGTATACCTAAAAAGGGTACCTCTCAAGCATGAAACCTGCAAGAACTTCAGATGCAACAAACTATTAGTTCATCACATCCTCCCATACCCTATATTTTAGTGATCTAAAATATCTTATATTTATTTACGGAGGAAGTATATATCATATAATATTCATGTAGGATCATGATAGCTAGACATGCCGCAAATACGATTGATCCTTACTTAGAACTGATATCGTTCCAGTTGCTACATATTGGCAAGCGGGCTTCTCCCGCTGTGACATCGGCACGGTAGGAACGAGGTGTCGGCCTGGCTCCCGATCCAGCAGATGCGGGACAAGATCTTCTATCTAGAATTCTAGATGCGATATACACGACGGGGTGATGTGCTGAACATGGAGCAGTAGTATCTATTCATCCTTTCATGGATACTGCCACTTTCACAGTTATACCCAACGAGGACACATCTGAGGAATCTAACCTAGTCCTTGCCAGATAGCCAGAGGATGTGGATACATTCGACGAGCACCTCTATGATATGGCTAGGTGAATGTTTGTCGCTGATTCCTGATTAATTGCGAAGTGAAATATTACCGTGACACATGAGTCATGACTACAAAGTGATCCAAGAATTCAGTTGGATTCAGACTTAATCTACAGCTTATTACACGTGTAGTTTGGTTGAAGCACCAGGTCCTTACACAATCTAGCTCGGGCTTGGTTGCGATAGTAACCTCACATTTTTAGTGTGAGAAAATTTGAGCAGCTGGCTCCAATTAGTAGTTGGTAGTTTTTCTGAAGGGAAATAGGAAGGATTTCTACTTGTGTATGTTTATATCTTTTGTTTAGAGTACGCAAACATAAACAAAGAAGGTAATAAGTGAGTCTAGATAAATTTATCTATCTGTGCTCGGAACCGAGTAGGGCCACGTCCCACTTCTTTGCTCTATTTTCCAGGATATCTCTTGTGTAGTGGGTGTTTCTTTACTGGTGTCCGTTACTTCGGTGGCTCTCGGTGATGGACCAGACTTGCTTTGTGAATATACCTTTGCTCTTGGAAAATAGGAACTGGATGGAAGTATTAGGGAAGTAAGAGAAGGTGAAAATGAAATGCATGCAAAAGATGATTAAATTCTCAGAATTTATGCTAGCCCTTTGTGGGAATGATTATGTGATATACTCACGCACTTCATACCTCATCATGTTCATGTGCATCTCGAGTACATATGTGCTCATGCCTATATATATATGCCCCTCCGTTGCATTCGCTGAGGGGCCAAAGCTTTCTGTATATATCCCCGATTTATATCATTTGCCTAATTGCTTATCAACAAGGCCAACTAGCTCAGAATCAAGCTTCTTACTTAAATATTATCTGCAATGAATGTATTGGCAAGCTTAGATGAGAGATTGGAGGATACCAAAGTGCATGCTAGCAAGCAGTCTTCTCCCACTGTGATGCAATCGTCCGAAGTGTGTAGCGGTGATGGCATGGCACCTGATATAGGAAATCTTGAGTCATTTGGAAGACGGAGATGCAGACGTCTGTCGTGATTGGTCTGCTTGACATCGATGTGAGTCGTAAATGTGGTTACTCGATGCTTGTGAAGCTGCCATGCTGCACATGTAATGGCAGCCTCATTCCTCCTTCCATGCACAGTTACCCCATAGAGGACAAATTGGAGGACTGGTGCAATTGACAGGCACTCTTCACATCGGTGGGTTGTGTATCTACAACTAGCACCGTGATGGCCAACTGTGCCACTACTGGAGCCGCCAAAGGAAGAAAATGCATCGTTGTCTGCAGTCGGATTGTAGACTGCACTGGGGAGAAGCGTGCTCTAAATTATTTGTAGAGATTAGTACGTGTGCTAACCATGTTTGTTTGGCGGTGTTGACAATGAGCCAACCTTAGTATGTTTATGGCATAGCCATGCAAAAGTGCATTGAAACAATGAGACCGATGTGATGCGTTACAGGCAAAACAAAGCATGGAAGCATGACCTTTTGCGAATATAGTGCATTCTGTAGATTCAGCTAAAGTGTCCATAGCATAGGTAAGGTATGTATATGCATGCACTCTACCTGAATGCTAGCCTATCTAGACAGAGATGTCCATAGCATAGGTAAGGTATGTATATGCATGCACTTTACCTGAATTAACAGGATGGAATATATTCGTGAAAGGTCATGCTTCCAGGCCTGTTTTGCCTGTGATGCATCACATCGGTGTCTCTATATATATGTAATATATATGGTTTGTTGTAGTGCAGCTGCTATGTAAGGTATCACAGATATCACACGAGAGAACTAACCTAGTTAGCCAGCCCTTGACAACGAATATGTCACAAAACAAGCTCGTGTGTCACGGCCCATGGTAAATAAGTGTTTAAATTAACTTTAGCATGGGAGATTGGAGCGAACCAAACCACAATCACATCACACGAAGGAGGGGTGCTTGTACCAGTACCAACATTTAGTCATAGTTAATTCCATGAACCGAGGCCGGAGGGGACTTAGCTAGTTTTGAGTTCCCAATCATATGTGTGTTGTAGTGGACGGCTCAATGAGATTGAGGAAGTGCTTTGTACTTCTGGATCTCTAAATTATTCTGTTTAGGTCTAATACATGGTTTGAACATCTCCGTGTTGAAACCCAAAAGTCTCAAAATATTTTCTTTGCATTTAGCTTCTGGAATGGACATCACACCGGGCTCAAGTGGTAGTGGCTTCATCATGTGATTGAAATATGTTGGACTTTGGGATCGTTTTTTGAAACAAGCTGATTATATCTTCTGCTGATCTATGAAATGCTCACTTAAAGCATTGTGCGATCTTCTGAATCCATCTTCGAGTATTTATTAAATATTGTGCAATCTTTAGACTCGGACATCATATATTTTGTCCTGATTTGGCTTGAGGGTTGTCAAAGGGACATATGTAATACAATGTTGCTGCTTATATTTTTAATGGCTTGTCTATATATTTCCAGCTTCTGAAGACGTAAATCCTTATGTTCATGCTGTCGTGAATCTACCTATAGCCGATTCATATGGTCCATGAGGATTAGACTGGAGCGCACATTCCACTACTATTCCAATCGACGTCTAAACGAGTAATCCATTGAATTGTCAGCCTGAACAATTAATGGTAATAAGAAAAAATGATTTTAAACTAGATTAGCACCTCTTTTCTTTGAAGGCCAACCAAATGAGATGTAAAAGAAGACTCAAGACTCTTAAGGACAAAGGGTCAGATGTAATGCTACAATGCCGCTTATTTTCCGAGCTTTGCCTGACAACACAGCTAATGCTTCCTTCTCAAACACACCTACGTGGTGGTATCCTTTGGTCTACTTTTACTTTTTGCCCTGTTTGCAAGGGTCTGTCTCCATGCACTAGTAGATAAAGGGGATTTAGCCCCGGTTCATTTGGCCTTTTAGCCCCGGTTCTGGAACCGGGGCAAGAGGGTCGGTACTAATGCTTTGACCCTTTAGTCCCGGTTCAATCCAGAACCGGGGCAAAAGGGTGTCCACGTGGCCTGTGCACCGAGTCCAGGCAGGAGGGGCTTTAGTCCCGGTTGGTGGTACCAACCGGGACCAAAAGGCATCCACGTGTCAGCATTTCTGTAGCTGTGGTTTTTTGTTTTTTTTTTGAAAGGGGAGGGGGGGTTTTA
>LR738714.1:816358101-816407443 GCA_902687465.1 Secale cereale
CCCCGGGCCACGAGGACGCGCGCGCGGGGAGAGGAGATCATGCCGCCGCCGGCACAACCCGGGCCGGAGCCGGGGGCGCCCGCCGGCAACATCAGGGGAGAGAATGAGGAGGGCGAGGTCGAAAGCATAGGAGCGGGAGCCGCCCTAGCCGCCTCCCGGAGAGGCGGCGCGAGGGCGGAAGGAGGGGCGAGGAAGGAAGGGCAGGGGAAGGGGAGGCCGTATCCGGGCCGCGCGCCGGCGAGGACGGCCGGATCCCGCCGGAGACGGGCAGGGGGAGGTGGCGGTGGCGAGGGTTTCGGAAGCGGGAGCGGATCGCGCCCGCCCGTGCTTTGTCGATGAGCTTTTACCACCGCTTCGATGCATCTTTTTTTTTCTCCGCTGGATATCCTAGGGATGCTACAAGCGTAGATTGCAATGCATAAACTACGTAGGCAGCATGCCATGCTGGGACTGCCGGATGCACATTTTGGTGTGTCAACCCACGTTTGTTTCATTTTTGCATTCCAAACATGTATTAGAATTGGTCCTATATTGATAATCGCATTACTTTGTCTCGCTTGTTAGATGGGATTTACACACTCATGCATCCTTACTTAACTTACGAGAGAACGTCGGAAACTGCACTTCAAAGAATGGGAGATTGATGATATGCATGGCAGGCATGACAGGGAAGAGGCATGCATGACCGGTAAGGTCTGGAAATGTACTATATTCGGTTAGTTCACGTAAAATGCATGCAAACCAGACCTTAGTTATGCAAACATCTTGCTAGGCGAGCTAGCTAGCTAGAAAACCATCCATTCCACCTGCGATATATATCCATGGTTTCTTGTTCTACTACTGCTATATAGGTATTGATCATCCACACGAGAGAAACAATGACCTAGTTAGCCAACCCTTGAAGACGAAGCTGTCACGATCAAGCTCATGTGATATGACCTATGGCTAACTTAGTTTACAAATGAACTTCAGCCTGGGAGATTGGAGAAAACCAAACTATAAGTCTATAACCACATCTCGAAGTGGTCTGAGTCAGGAAGTTGTATCAGTATCAAAATGCCGATGTACTTAGGCAGGGAAGGGGCAGTGAATGTCAGGCAACACCTAGAAGCCATACTTTGTTTGAAAGTTTGCGAACAGGAAGAACAGGCCCACCAGTAAAATTCATGGAAATTCACATTGAATATGCCGCACTAAGTCCCATGGCTAGCAGGTGTACATTTCTAGCAAGATTGGTCTATTGTAGATCTGCAGAGGCGCTCAGGGAGGTGGCCAAGTTTCTTTGTTTCTTGATGGTTCTAAATTTGTATAAGTGATGGAGATAGTGAACTTGCAACATCAAACATCATAAGTGGCTCATTTGCTTTTCTTCAAAAAATGAAGTTTGATCTCACCTACCGTCCAAGTGGGGCGCTCTGGTCGTCGCCCCTTTTTCGCTCCTAACTAGTTTCTCTAAGCAACACGGAGGAAATTGGAAACCTCATGGTCGAGCTCCTTAGCATGGCGGCAGAGGGCAGCACACGTCGCCGGTAGTGCCAAGGAGCTGGCTACTGGAACAGATGGAGGCGGTGATGTTAATTTGTGACCAGGTGAAAAGGCAGTAAGCTGTAGGGAAGAGCCGCTGTGCTGAGCCGATTTATTTGCTCGCCGGCAGGCTTGGCTAGCTGATGATAAAGAAAGTTTACATTCGTGTATTGCCCTTGTGCGTGCCAGATCTGCTTTGCTGTTTCACGATGCGACACGAAACAGGAAAGATACATGAAAATTTTCTTTCCTTTCATGTTTGGGTGGTTCCCACATCTAAGGACGCTTTAAAAGCTAACGTGGCCAAGCTAACTAGGCAGTCAGCGGCTCAAAACCATCCTCGTCTGAGGAAACCGGCTTCAGCCGAGCCCAGGGTGGGATAGTTAATGATGTCGAAGTTTTTTTTTTAAACTGTGGTAACTGAAAACCACAATATTACTTTGGGTGTCCAAGGAATACTACAGTTTCCCAAAATCAATATTTTTCTCAGTTTCACATGTGTTTGGTTGGTGCTATTTAACCAATGTTTCGAGCAGGTATTTTACCGTGGATGACTGAGCAATTAGCGACTGCTAACAGCGGCCAGCTGCATGCAGCTGCCATGCACACATAATACCATCCTAGAAGATGTTAACTAGATTGAAGAAATATCATCCTAGGAGCAGTCAAGTAGACTGATGTAATACAATCCGAGAAGTGTGTTGTGATTATTATATATACTAGTAAGATGCCCGTGCTACGCTACGGAATCACAAAAAATAAAGTGAAACATTGTTTACTCATGTACCAGGAGCCTACTAAACAACACAAGAAATTGATCAAAGTGATGTTATATTGTTATTTTTACTCAAGTACCAGGAGCCTACTGAAGAATACAAGACATATAAAACGTTGATCAAAGTGGCGTTATATTGTTGATAAGTACACAACCTATTAGCACATATCATGTTCATTCACCTGAGATCTCAAATAAGTTGGTGTGAATTTTGAATAAAAATAATATGATATACTACATGATAGTATCTTTAAGTACAGCAGTCTACACTACAAGTGTAATGAACCAAAACTGAATGCTCCTAAAATAATTTGCGAAGTGTAGTAATCAGCCAATAATAAATGTTGCTACAATAATTTGCTAAGTGTATTGTAGTCCCACAAACATATCACAATCAGTAACTGGCCAAGAGAACTCAGATAAAAATACAAACATTTGGTACATAAGAGAGTATATACAAGTTCAAAAGTGTTACATGTACATATTGACACTGATATAGAAAGCAGCATAAGTGCCTCTCATCTCAAGTTGATTCATTTAATGCAAATACAAATATCCGGCATGGGCAACACAATTGCATATCTGAAATTAATCTTTCCCTTCTCACTTGTTAAATTTTGCCGACGTGCTCTCACACGTGTTCTCACCTTGCTTGGATTTGTTCTGGTGTACGGCTAGCATATCTAATTGCTTCACGTCCACACTTTCGCCCTATAGTATTTTTACAAGAAATAAATTAAGTAGGTAAACAAAATTACAAAAGCACACACTTTCGCCTGATAGATTTACCTTTTGAGCTTTCTCGCTCCAAGCCCTCAATTGATGTGACCATACCATTAGTAGGAAAATGGTAGCTGATTTGGTTGGCACTTCATCATCCGAAGAAGATGAATAACTTAAATGTGTCACACATGTCGGCTCGCGTATAAATAGAACTGTCTGAGCTCGTGGCATGCCATTGGGGCTAGTTCTGTTTGACACATTATTGTCGTCCGCCACTGTGTAATTTAAAGCTGGACCACTAATAGTCAGATACTACTCCCTCCGTGTAAATCGGAACGGAGGGAGTACTATTCAAGAAATATGCAAACAGATTGCTCCGCCAAGCAATTAGGGACGGGATATTAACCTTTCTGTTTTCCTTTATAGCTTTGTTGGCATGAAGGTTGTAATATTTGGGAGCAAGACCTGATATTTTTCCCCCAAAAAACAGGAGTATGAGGTTAGCCAAAAATGAATCAAAAGTTCAAAACACAAAAGCTAATAGGAATGTTATATGCAGTCTAACAAGAATACTATTCTTTGCCAAAAGATAATAACAAGAAAATTTGTTTTAACCCAATGACACGTATGACAGGGAATCAACCTTCTAGTGATCAAGTATGAAATTTTCACAGCATTTCCTAAGAACCTATCACAATAAATTCCAAGCATGTCTCATAATAAGCTTCACAACTTGTAGTGGGCAGTGGGAAAAATACGTTTACAGGAACATGCACAAAACAGTGAAGTATGAAGCATGTTGCACTCCTAATATATCTCTGATTATTACAATTACCAATCTCTAAATGAGTGCACATACTGAATATTCAACCTAACTAAGCTACTCTGTCCTAACCTTGTGGTTCTTCAGTTTGACACCTAAAATCGAGGGTTTCTCCTGGAGACTTTTAATATCTGAGCTTATCAAGTATCTGGACCTGCCATGTGGATCGTCATTTAGAAAAATCAGTGATTTGATGAGAACCAAAATCCAATTGTTGTTCGAGCTTCTACTAAGTATTAATGTGCATAGATTTAGTATCGATGCATATTTGGTCAACTTAAGGAACTACTTCAAGATTTCAATGTAAGCAATACGTGGCATCTTTTCTACATAGCTACAAAGTGGAACTAATTTACTTCAAGACCAATGTTTAACAATGGGCATTTGGACAACAGTAGCAATTAATTACTTCAAGATTTCATGTGTAAGCAATACATGGTATCTTTCTACATAGCTAGGAGGTGAAATTAAAAAATAAATCATTTTATTGTTCAATGATTTGTAATGCACAATGCCTCCTTCACATGAAATAGGGATATCCAGAGCACATGAACCAATCCAGTCTACATTTACATGCAGTTGTAATGCGGCATACCAAAAATAAACACTAATTCAGAATGACAGTAGAAACAAGTAGTTGTCAGACAAGGAATGCATGAATAATATGGTACTACAAAGTCTAAGATCAAGTGACGAGACTGTGTCTATCTGTGGTCCAGCAATTTATGCCAACATAGATGAATAAAAAATCAAACTACTATCATATTCACTCATTATCGGTGCTAGCATTTACTGTGTGCCAATCATATTACCATAGAAGTAGGTCAGGATAGCAAATCTAGGCACACTGAAATATCCCTCTAGTATTATAGGGAAAAGGTACATGTTGCTTAATCTCCTAATCAGATCAATTATTTCTGTCAAAGAGAATAGAACCAAAAAATAATAATCTTGCTCAATAAAAGAACTCAGAACATAAGCAAATCAGTTATTGCTTTAGAGTCCAGATATAGAACCATACAATGACTCACAACTTCCATTTTTATGTCAACTATGCCAAATAAAAAGGCATCATCATCTAATAGTAGAACATGATGAAACTGATATATTGCAATATTTAGTAAATTTTGGGATACTAAAGAACTTCTTCAACACAAATTGTATCCTACTGCCTATATGATATCCAGGTATATTCATCTAGCAGTAAATGTAGCAGTAATTGTGATTCATCACTAAAATAGCCAATGTTGTAGAAAACTGATACTCCAGTTTAATCTGTTAGCAACATCACATATCTGCAGTTACACAAATAAGAAGATTCACCCATACCTTGGTCCTTCACGAATCAGATCAGAAGGCAAAGTCTTCACAATCCGTTCAATCTCAAGATTGGTCTGACCAGCGCGTGGCTTCTTTGGGTGTAGTTCGGGCAGCGTGAGTCCCATATGCCTGCACATTTGCTTGATATTGGTCTGCAAGAGTAGTTTCTAGAAAACTGGTCCTTGGCGCGCGAATTTGAACTCTGGGTGACAGAAATTTGGATATATACTGGACTTCAAGAGTGGTTTCCAGAAAGTTCGGCCTGGGCGCGCGGATTTAACATTGGTAACAGAACATTTGAAATTTGGGGCGGCACGGGTCGGCATGACGAAGCTGTCACGATCAAGCTCATGTGATATGACCTATGGCTAACTTAGTTTACAAATGAACTTCAGCCTGGGAGATTGGAGAAAACCAAACTATAAGTCTATAACCACATCTCGAAGTGGCTGAGTCAGGAAGTTGTATGTGTATCAAAATGTCGATTTACTTAGGGAGTGAAGGGGCAGTGAATGTCATGAAACACCCGGAAGCTATACTATGTTTGAAAGTTTGCGAACAGGAAGAACAGGCCAACCAGTAAAATTCATGGAAATTCACTTTGAATATGCTGCACTAAGTCTCATGGCTAGCAGGTGTCCATCTCTAGCAAGATTGGTCTGTTGTAGATCTGCAGAGTCGCTCAGGGAGGTGGCCAAGTTTCTTTGTTTCTTGATGGTTCTAAATTTGTATAAGTGATGGAGATAGTTAACTTGCAACATCAAACTGTTGGAAATATGCCCTAGAGGCAATAATAAAAGAGTTATTATTATATTTCCTTGTTCATGATAATCGTTTATTATCCATGCTATAACTGTATTGATTAGAAACTCAAATACACGTGTGGATGAATAGACAGACTTTGTGTCCCTAGTGAGCCTCTACAGGACTAGCTCGTTGATCAAAGATGACCGCGGTTTCCAGGTCATAGACATGAGTTGTCATTTGATAACGGGATCACATCATTAGGAGAATGATGTGATGGACGAGACCCAAACGTAAACATAGCTTTTGATCGTGTCAGTTATCGCTATAGTTTTCTGCATGTCAAGTATAAGTTCCTATGACCATGAGATCATGTAACTCACTGACACCGTAGGAGTGCTTTGTGTGTGCCAAACGTCACAACGTAACTGGGTGACTATAAAGGTACTCTACAGGTATCTCCGAAGATGTCTGTTGAGTTGACATGGATCGAGACTGGGATTTGTCACTCCGTATGACGGAGAGGTATCTCCGGGCCCACTCGGTAATACGTCATCTCAATGAGCTCAAAGTGACTAAGTAGTTGGTCACGGGATTATGTATTACGGTAACGAGTAAAGAGACTTGCCGGTAACGAGATTGAACTAGGTATAGAGATACCGACGATCGAATCTCGGGCAAGTAACATACCGACGAGACAAAGGGAACTGTATACGGGATTGCCTGAATCCTTGACATCGTGGTTCATCCGATGAGATCATCGAGAAACATGTAGGAGCCAATATGGGTATCCAGATCCCTCTATTGGTTATTGACCTGGGAGTGTCTCGGTCATGTCTACATGGTTTCCGAACCCGCAGGGTCTACACACTTAACGTTCGGTGACGCTAGGGTTGTTAGTGAGAAGAGTGCATGGTTACCGAAGGTTGTTCGGAGTCCCGGATGAGATCCCGGACATGACGAGGGTCTCCGGAATGGTCCGGAGACGAAGATTGATATATAGGATGAAAGGTTTCGGAGTACCGGAAGTGTTCCGGGAAGCATCGGGAAATCGGCGGAGTACCGGGAAGGTTTTCGGGGGGTCCGGAAGGTGTTCTGGGCCTATTGGGCCACAAGGGGGGACACCACAGCCCTCAGGGGGCTGTGCGCCCCCCCTGGGCCCTCTCCCCATGCGGCTAAGGGGGTGGGACCCCCTAGGGCTGGCCGCACCCCTTGGGCTTGGGGGGCAAGGCACCTAGGGGGGAAACCCTAGGGCCTGGGCGCCTCCCCCTGCCCTGGCCGCCGCCCCCCTCCCCTTGCCCTGGCCGCCGGCCCCTAGGGGGAAACCCTAGGGCGCCCTGGCCTCTCCACCCCCCCTATATATAGTGGGGCAAAGGGAGGGCAGCCAACACAGTTCGTGCCTCGGTGCTGCCCTCCCTCTCCCGTCATATCTTCTTCTCCCGCGGTGCTTAGGCGAAGCCCTGCTGGAGTTCTTCTCCACCATCACCACCACGCCGTCGTGCTGCCGGTTCTCCATCAACCTCTCCTCCACCCCTTGCTGGATCAAGAAGGAGGAGACGTCCCCGAGCCGTACGTGTGAAGAACGCGGAGGCACCGTTGCTTCGGTGCTAGGTCTTCGGCGATCTGAATCGCGACGAGTACGACTCCATCATCCGCGTTCATAACGCTTCCGCTTAGCGATCTACAAGGGTACGTAGATCACACTCCTTCCTCGTAGTTGCATCTACTAGATTGATCTTGGTGAACGGTAGGAAAAATTTTTGTTTCCCATGCAACGTTCCCCAACAGAACTGTTGGAAATATGCCCTAGAGGCAATAATAAAAGAGTTATTATTATATTTCCTTGTTCATGATAATCGTTTATTATCCATGCTATAACTGTATTGATTGGAAACTCAGATACACGTGTGGATGAATAGACAGACTTTGTGTCCCTAGTGTGCCTCTACAGGACTAGCTCGTTAATCAAAGATGACCGCGGTTTCCAGGTCATAAGACATGAGTTGTCATTTGATAACGGGATCACATCATTAGGAGAATGATGTGATGGACGAGACCCAAACGTTAACATAGCTTTTGATCGTGTCAGTTATCGCTATAGTTTTCTGCATGTCAAGTATAAGTTCCTATGACCATGAGATCATGTAACTCACTGACACCGTAGGAGTGCTTTGTGTGTGCCAAACGTCGCAACGTAACTGGGTGACTATAAAGGTACTCTACAGGTATCTCCGAGGGTGTCTGTTGAGTTGACATGGATCGAGACTGGGATTTGTCACTCCGTGTGACGGAGAGGTATCTCCGGGCCCACTCGGTAATACGTCATCTCAATGAGCTCAAAGTGACTAAGTAGTTGGTCACGGGATTATGTATTACGGTAACGAGTAAAGAGACTTGCCGGTAACGAGATTGAACTAGGTATAGAGATATCGACGATCGAATCTCGGGCAAGTAACATACCGACGAGACAAAGGGAACTGTATACGGGATTGCCTGAATCCTTGACATCGTGGTTCATCCGATGAGATCATCGAGAAACATGTAGGAGCCAATATGGGTATCCAGATCCCGCTATTGGTTATTGACCTGGGAGTGTCTCGGTCATGTCTACATGGTTTCCGAACCCGCAGGGTCTACACACTTAACGTTCGGTGACGCTAGGGTTGTTAGTGAGAAGAGTGCATGGTTACCGCAGGTTGTTCGGAGTCCCGGATGAGATCCCGGACATGACGAGGGTCTCCGGAATGGTCCGGAGACGAAGATTGATATATAGGATGAAAGGTTTCGGAGTACCGGAAGTGTTCCGGGGAGCATCGGGAAATCGGCGGAGTACCGGGAAGGTTTTCGGGGGGTCCGGAAGGTGTTCTGGGCCTATTGGGCCACAAGGGGGGACACCACAGCCCTCAGGGGGCTGTGCGCCCCCCCTGGGCCCTCTCCCCATGCGGCTAAGGGGGTGGGACCCCCTAGGGCTGGCCGCACCCTTTGGGCTTGGGGGGCAAGGCACCTAGGGGGGAAACCCTAGGGCCTGGGCGCCTCCCCCTGCCCTGGCCGCCGCCCCCTCCCCTTGCCCTGGCCGCCGGCCCCTAGGGGGAAACCCTAGGGCGCCCTAGCCTCTCCACCCCCCCTATATATAGTGGGGCAAAGGGAGGGCAGCCAACACAGTTTGTGCCTCGGTGCTGCCCTCCCTCTCCCGTCATATCTTCTTCTCCCGCAGTGCTTAGGCGAAGCCCTGCTGGAGTTCTTCTCCACCATCACCACCACGCCGTCGTGCTGCCGGTTCTCCATCAACCTCTCCTCCACCCCTTGCTGGATCAAGAAGGAGGAGACGTCCCCGAGCCGTACGTGTGAAGAACGCGGAGGCACCGTTGCTTCGGTGCTAGGTCTTCAGCGATCTGAATCGCGACGAGTACGACTCCATCATCCGCGTTCATAACGCTTCCGCTTAGCGATCTACAAGGGTACGTAGATCACACTCCCCTCTCGTAGTTGCTTCTACTAGATTGATCTTGGTGAACGGTAGGAAAATTTTTGTTTCCCATGCAACGTTCCCCAACAGTGGTATCAGAGCTAGGATCTTACGTAGATGCTTTCTCGAGTAGAACACAAAGAAGTTTGTGGCGTTGATGTTTAAATTGCTGCCCTCCTTAGTCTTTCTTGATTCAGCGGTATTATAGGATGAAGCGGCCCGGACCAACTTTACATGTCCACGTACATGAGACCGGTTCCATCGACAGACATGTGACTTTTGTTGCATAAGATGGCTGGCGGGTGTTTGTCTCTCCTATCTTAGTTGAATCGGAATAGAACAAGGCGGTCCTTGTAGAAGGTTAAATAGCAACTTGAATATCACCGTTGTGGTTTTGCGTAGGTAAGAAGCGTTCTTGCTAGATACCCATAGCAGCCACGTAAAACATGCAACAACAAATTAGAGGACGTCTAACTTGTTTTTGCAGGGTATGTATGTGATATGATATGGCCAATGACATGATGAAATATATTTTGATGTATGAGATGATCATGTTGTAATAGTTAACATCGACTTGCATGTCGATGCATACGGCAACCGGCAGGAGCCATAGGGTTGTCTTTATTTTTTGTATGACCTTCGTGTCAATCATTAAGCGCTTTGTAATGCTTTACTTTATCGCTAAACGGTAGCAATAGTAGTAAGAGCATGGTGGGGCGCCGACAACCCCGATGGCAACACGATGATGGAGATCATGATGATGGAGATCATGGTGTGGCGCCGGTGACGATGGAGATCATGCCGGTGCTTTGGAGATGGAGATCAAAAGCACGAGTTGATGGCCATATCATGTCACTTATGATTTGCATGTGATGTTAATCCTTTTATGCATCTTATTTTGCTTAGGACGACGGTAGCATTATAAGGTGATCCTTCACTAAAATTTCAAGATAAAATTGTGTTCCCCCCGAGTGTGCGCCGTTGCGAAGGTTCGTCGTTTCGAAGCACCACGTGATGATCGGGTGTGATAGACTCTACGTTCGCATACAACGGGTGCAAGCCAGTTTTGCACGTGCAGAACACTCGGGTTAGACTTGACGAGCCTAGCATGTACAGACATGGCCTCGGAACACGGAGGACCGAAAGGTCGAGCATGAGTCATATAGTAGATATGATCAACATGTTGATGTTCACCATTGACACCACCTCATCTCACGTGATGATCGAACTTGGGTTGGTGAATTTGGATCATGTCACGCTCGAATGACCGGAGGGATGTCAATTTGAGTGGGAGTTATAATTAATTTGATTAGGTAATAACTCACTTATCATGAACAATAGTCTAAAATGTCTTTGCAAATTTATGTTGTAGATGGCTCGCGCAGGAGTTCCCCTGAATTTTAATGCGTTCCTAGAGAAAGCTAAACTGAAAGATGATGGGAGCAACTTTGTGGACTGGCTCCGCAATCTGAGGATCATCCTCACAGCTGCCCAAAAGGTTTATGTCCTAAATGCACCGCTAGGTCAACCCCCCGCTCCTGGAGCCTCTGCGGACGATATGAACGTCTGGCAGACGCGTTCGGATGACTATTCGATAGTACAATGTGCCATGTTGTACGGCTTGGAAGGAGGACTCCAAAGGCGTTTTGAACGTCATGGTGCATATGAGATGTACACGGAGCTGAAATTCATCTTTGAGAAGAATGCTAAGATCGAGAGGTATGAGACCACCGATAAATTCTTCGCTTGCAAGATGGAGGAGAATTCGTCTGTCAGTGAGCACTTACTGAAGATGTCTGGGTACTATACCCGCATAGCTGATCTGGGACTTGTGTTCCCGGATGAGGCTATCATTGACAGAATTCTCCAGTCACTCCCTCCAAGCTACAAGAGCTTCGTCCAGCAGTACAACATGCAAGGGATGAATAAAACCATCGCCGAGCTGTTTTCGATGCTGAAAGTCGCTGAGGCAGACATCCAGAAGGAGTATCAAGTGTTGATGGTCAATAAGACCACCAGTTTCAAGAAGAATGGCAAGGGCAAGAAGGGTAACTCTAAGAAGGGTGGCAAAGCAGTTGCTAATCCAGTGAAGAAACCCAAGGCTGGGCCCAAGCCAGAGACTGAGTGTTTCTATTGCAAGGGGAATGGCCACTAGAAGCGGAACTGCCCCAAGTATCTGGCGGACAAGAAGGGGGCCAACAACAACAAAGGTATATATGATATACATGTTATTGATGTGTACCTTACCAACTCTCGTTGTAGTGCCTGGGTATTTGATACCGGTTCGGTTGCTCACATTTGCAACTCTAAACAGGAACTGCGGAATAAACGGAGGCTGGCGAAGGACGAAGTGACGATGCGCGTGGGAAATGGTTCCAAGGTTGATGTGATCGCCGTCGGCACGCTCGCTCTTCGATTACCATCGGGATTAGTTATGAACCTGAATAATTGTTATTTAGTGCCTGCGTTAAGCATGAACATTATATCTGGATCTTGTTTATTGCGAGACGGTTACTCATTTAAGTCAGAGAATAATGGTTGTTCTATTTATATGAGTAATATCTTTTATGGTCGTGCACCCGAAGTTAGGGGTTTATTCTTATTGAATCTCGATAGTGATGATACACATGTTCATAACATTGATGCCAAAAGATGTAGAGTAGATAATGATAATACCACTTTCTTGTGGCACTGCCGTCTCGGTCATATCGGCGTGAAACGCATGAGGAAGCTCCATGCTGATGGACTTTTGGAGTCTCTTGATTTTGAATCACTTGACACGTGCGAGCCGTGCCTCATGGGCAAGATGACAAGGACCCCGTTTTCAGGGACAATGGAACGGGCAAGTGACTTATTGGAAATCATACATACTGATGTGTGCGGTCCGATGAGTGTAACGGCGCGCGGTGGATATCGTTATTTTCTCACCTTCACTGACGACTTAAGTAGATATGGGTATATTTACTTGATGAAGCATAAGTCTGAAACTTTTGAAAAGTTCAAGCAATTTCAGAGTGAAGTTGAAAATCATCGTTACAAGAAGATCAAGTTCCTACGATCTGATCGAGGGGGAGAATATCTGAGTTATGAGTTTGGTGATCACTTAAGAAAATGTGGAATTGTTTCACAGTTGACACCACCTGGAACACCACAGCGTAATGGTGTGTCCGAACGTCGTAATCGAACCCTATTAGATATGGTACGTTCTATGATGTCTCTTGCCGACTTGCCACTATCGTTTTGGGGATATGCGTTAGAGACAGCTGCATTCACTTTAAATAGGGCTCCATCTAAGTCCGTTGAGACAACACCGTATGAACTATGGTTTAGTAAGAAACCGAAGTTGTCTTTTCTCAAGGTTTGGGGTTGCGATGCTTATGTCAAACGGCTTCAGCCAGAAAAGCTCGAACCCAAAGCGGACAAATGTGTCTTCATAGGATACCCAAAAGAAACAGTTGGGTACACCTTCTATCTCAGATCCGAGGGCAAAGTGTTTGTCGCTAAGAACGGGTCCTTCCTCGAGAAAGAGTTGCTCTCGAAAGAATTGAGTGGGAGGAAGGTAGAACTTGATGAGGTTATTGAACCTCTGCTTCAACCAGAAAGTAGCGCAGCACAGAAAGATGTTTTTGTGGAGCCTACAGAGGTTGAAGAGGAAGCCAATGATGATGATCAAGAAGCTTCCGATCAAGTTACTACCGAACCTCGTAGGTCGACAAGGGTACGCACTGCACCTGAGTGGTATGGTAACCCTGTCTTGGAGGTCATGTTGTTAGACAACGGTGAACCTACGAGCTATGGAGAAGCGATGGTGGGCCCAGATTCCGACAAATGGTTAGAGGCCATGAAATCCGAGATGGGATCCATGTATGAAAACAAAGTATGGACTTTGGAAGTATTACCTGAAGGGCGGAAGGCCATTCAGAATAAATGGATTTTTAAGAGGAAGACGGACGCTGACGGTAATGTCACCGTGTATAAAGCTCGACTTGTGGCAAAGGGTTTTTCACAAGTTCAAGGGATTGACTACGATGAGACTTTCTCACCCGTAGCGATGCTTAAATCCGTCCGAATCATGTTAGCAATAGCTGCATATTTCGATTATGAAATTTGGCAGATGGATGTAAAAACAGCGTTCCTTAACGGTTTTCTTAAGGAAGAGTTGTATATGATGCAACCAGAAGGTTTTGTCGATCCAGAGAATGCTGACAAAGTATGCAAGCTCCAGCGTTCCATTTATGGGCTGGTGCAAGCATCTCGGAGTTGGAATCTTCGTTTTGATGAGGTGATCAAAGCGTTTGGGTTTATACAATGATACGGTGTATCCTAGGGCCATCCCCATGGACCCTCCTTCACCCCCTCAAGTGCCTCAAGGACCGATGACACGTGCTCGTACTAGAGCTTTCGAGACCGAGGTGACGTCACTCCTAGCCCTACTTCCTTATGAATCTTGCGAGACATGGTTGCTACCTCAAGCGAGTGTGCTTTGTGTGCTCAGGTGTGAAGGAGACCGCTTCGGAGAAGAGCTTGAAGATGGACAAGTCCCCAAGGCCACGGACGAGCTGATGCATCGAGAAGGGCAGAAGGAAGCTCCAGGCCCCGGACATCCGGCCCCATGGCCCGGACATCCGGCACCTGGGCGTTCAACTACAGAAGGCCTCCTGCAGCAGAAGCTACAGGGCCCGGACATCCGGCCAGGGCCCGGACATCCGGCCAAGCACGGCCCGGACATCCGGCCCCGGGCCCGGAAATCCGGCGCCTCTGTCCAGAGAGCACCCGAGGCTCGACCGCCCTAGCCCGGACATCCGGGTCCCCGCCCCGGACATCCGGCGCCCCGCGAAGCCCCGGACATCCGGCCCGCCGCCCGGACGTCCGGCTCCTGATCTGCCTGCGCGCAGCACTTGGGCCGAGGCCCGTGTATCCCCTTCGCCCCGTAGACTATATATACTCCTCTCCTCATTCCGTTTAGGGTTAGCTGTGGTTTAGCTCATTTGACACTTGTGTGGATTTCTCCCACGAGACCGTGCGCCTCTACGGAGAAGATCCACTTCGGATTCAGGACCTCCTTCATCGGAGAAGATCCCCCGGGATATCAAGACCTCCTCCGGGAGAAGACTATCTGTATCACCGTTGTTGACCTTGGATCATGGATCTCAACCTTGTAACGCGAATCTAGCATTTGTGTGATTGCTTTCGTGTTGATTGAGTGTTTTCCTCTTGTGTTTCCCCCATCTTTCCCTTGTGATTCCCCGTGTTCATCGTGTGCCAACCTCCAAACGTGAAAGATCCGCTGATTAGGGTTCCACCCTGTATCAGAAATGGTTCCAAGGTTGATGTGATCGCCGTCGGCACGCTCGCTCTTCGATTACCATCGGGATTAGTTATGAACCTGAATAATTGTTATTTAGTGCCTGCGTTAAGCATGAACATTATATCTGGATCTTGTTTATTGCGAGACGGTTACTCATTTAAGTCAGAGAATAATGGTTGTTCTATTTATATGAGTAATATCTTTTATGGTCATGCACCCGAAGTTAGGGGTTTATTCTTATTTAATCTCGATAGTGATGATACACATGTTCATAACATTGATGCCAAAAGATGTAGAGTAGATAATGATAATACCACTTTCTTGTGGCACTGCCGTCTCGGTCATATCGGCGTGAAACGCATGAGGAAGCTCCATGCTGATGGACTTTTGGAGTCTCTTGATTTTGAATCACTTGACACGTGCGAGCCGTGCCTCATGGGCAAGATGACAAGGACCCCGTTTTCAGGGACAATGGAACGGGCAAGTGACTTATTGGAAATCATACATACTGATGTGTGCGGTCCGATGAGTGTAACGGCGCGCGGTGGATATCGTTATTTTCTCACCTTCACTGACGACTTAAGTAGATATGGGTATATTTACTTGATGAAGCATAAGTCTGAAACTTTTGAAAAGTTCAAGCAATTTCAGAGTGAAGTTGAAAATCATCGTTACAAGAAGATCAAGTTCCTACGATCTGATCGAGGGGGAGAATATCTGAGTTATGAGTTTGGTGATCACTTAAGAAAATGTGGAATTGTTTCACAGTTGACACCACCTGGAACACCACAGCGTAATGGTGTGTCCGAACGTCGTAATCGAACCCTATTAGATATGGTACGTTCTATGATGTCTCTTGCCGACTTGCCACTATCGTTTTGGGGATATGCGTTAGAGACAGCTGCATTCACTTTAAATAGGGCTCCATCTAAGTCCGTTGAGACAACACCGTATGAACTATGGTTTAGTAAGAAACCGAAGTTGTCTTTTCTCAAGGTTTGGGGTTGCGATGCTTATGTCAAACGGCTTCAGCCAGAAAAGCTCGAACCCAAAGCGGACAAATGTGTCTTCATAGGATACCCAAAAGAAACAGTTGGGTACACCTTCTATCTCAGATCCGAGGGCAAAGTGTTTGTCGCTAAGAACGGGTCCTTTCTCGAGAAAGAGTTTCTCTCGAAAGAATTGAGTGGGAGGAAGGTAGAACTTGATGAGGTTATTGAACCTCTGCTTCAACCAGAAAGTAGCGCAGCACAGAAAGATGTTTTTGTGGAGCCTGCAGAGATTGAAGAGGAAGCCAATGATGATGATCAAGAAGCTACTGATCAAGTTACTACCGAACCTCGTAGGTCGACAAGGGTACGCGCTGCACCTGAGTGGTATGGTAACCCTGTCTTGGAGGTCATGTTGTTAGACAACGGTGAACCTACGAGCTATGGAGAAGCAATGGTGGGCCCAGATTCCGACAAATGGTTAGAGGCCATGAAATCCGAGATGGGATCCATGTATGAAAACAAAGTATGGACTTTGGAAGTATTACCTGAAGGGCGGAAGGCCATTCAGAATAAATGGATTTTTAAGAGGAAGACGGACGCTGACGGTAATGTCACCGTGTATAAAGCTCGACTTGTGGCAAAGGGTTTTTTACAAGTTCAAGGGATTGACTACGATGAGACTTTCTCACCCGTAGCGATGCTTAAATCCGTCCGAATCATGTTAGCAATAGCTGCATATTTCGATTATGAAATTTGGCAGATGGATGTCAAAACAGCGTTCCTTAACGGTTTTCTTAAGGAAGAGTTGTATATGATGCAACCAGAGGGTTTTGTCGATCCAGAGAATGCTGACAAAGTATGCAAGCTCCAGCGTTCCATTTATGGGCTGGTGCAAGCATCTCGGAGTTGGAATCTTCGCTTTGATGAGGTGATCAAAGCGTTTGGGTTTATACAAGTTTACAATGAAGCTTGTATTTACAAGAAAGTGAGTGGGAGCTCTATAGCGTTTCTAATATTATATGTGGATGACATATTGCTGATTGGAAACAATATAGAATTTTTGGATAGCGTGAAGGGGTATTTGAACAAGAGTTTTTCGATGAAAGATCTTGGTGAAGCTGCTTTCATATTGGGCATCAAGATCTATAGAGATAGATCAAGACGCTTGATAGGACTTTCACAAAGCACATACCTTGATAAAGTTTTGAAGAAGTTCAAAATGGATCAATCCAAGAAGGGGTTCTTGCCGGTATTGCAAGGTACGAAGTTGAGTAAGACTCAATGCCCAGTGACTGCGGATGATAGAGAAAAGATGAGTGTCGTCCCCTATGCTTCAGCCATAGGCTCTATCATGTATGCAATGCTGTGCACAAGACCAGATGTCAGCCTTGCCATAAGTATGGCCGGAAGGTTTCAGAGTAATCCTGGTATGGATCACTGGACAGCGGTCAAGAATATCCTAAAGTACCTGAAAAGGACTAAGGATATGTTTCTCGTTTATGGAGGTGATCAAGAGCTCGTCGTAAAGGGTTACGTCGATGCAAGCTTTGACACTGATCCGGATGACTCTAAGTCACAAACCGGATACGTATATATTCTTAACGGGGGAGCGGTAAGCTGGTGCAATTCCAAGCAGAGCGTGGTAGCTGATTCTACATGTGAAGCGGAGTATATAGCTGCCTCGGAGGCGGCTAAGGAAGGTGTCTGGATGAAGGAGTTCATGACAGATCTTGGAGTTGTGCCTAGTGCACTGAACCCAATGACTCTGTTCTGTGACAACACTGGTGCCATTGCTCTAGCCAAGGAACCAAGGTTTCACAAGAGGACCAGACACATAAAGCGACGCTTCAATTCCATCCGCGATTCGGTCAAGGAGGAGGACATAAACATTTGCAAAGTACACACGGATTTGAATGTTGCAGATCCGTTGACTAAGCCTCTTCCACGGGCTAAGCACGATCAACACCAAGACTCTATGGGTGTTAGATTCATTACCTTGTAATGCTAGATTATTGACTCTAGTGCAAGTGGGAGACTGTTGGAAATATGCCCTAGAGGCAATAATAAAAGAGTTATTATTATATTTCCTTGTTCATGATAATCGTTTATTATCCATGCTATAACTGTATTGATTGGAAACTCAGATACACGTGTGGATGAATAGACAGACTTTGTGTCCCTAGTGTGCCTCTACAGGACTAGCTCGTTGATCAAAGATGACCGCGGTTTCCAGGTCATAAGACATGAGTTGTCATTTGATAACGGGATCACATCATTAGGAGAATGATGTGATGGACGAGACCCAAACGTTAACATAGCTTTTGATCGTGTCAGCTATCGCTATAGTTTTCTGCATGTCAAGTATAAGTTCCTATGACCATGAGATCATGTAACTCACTGACACCGTAGGAGTGCTTTGTGTGTGCCAAACGTCGCAACGTAACTGGGTGACTATAAAGGTACTCTACAGGTATCTCCGAGGGTGTCTGTTGAGTTGACATGGATCGAGACTGGGATTTGTCACTCCGTGTGACGGAGAGGTATCTCCGGGCCCACTCGGTAATACGTCATCTCAATGAGCTCAAAGTGACTAAGTAGTTGGTCACGGGATTATGTATTACGGTAACGAGTAAAGAGACTTGCCGGTAACGAGATTGAACTAGGTATAGAGATACCGACGATCGAATCTCGGGCAAGTAACATACCGACGAGACAAAGGGAACTGTATACGGGATTGCCTGAATCCTTGACATCGTGGTTCATCCGATGAGATCATCGAGAAACATGTAGGAGCCAATAAGGGTATCCAGATCCCGCTATTGGTTATTGACCTGGGAGTGTCTCGGTCATGTCTACATGGTTTCCGAACCCGCAGGGTCTACACACTTAACGTTCGGTGACGCTAGGGTTGTTAGTGAGAAGAGTGCATGGTTACCGAAGGTTGTTCGGAGTCCCGGATGAGATCCCGGACATGACGAGGGTCTCCGGAATGGTCCGGAGACGAAGATTGATATATAGGATGAAAGGTTTCGGAGTACCGGAAGTGTTCCGGGGAGCATCGGGAAATCGGCGGAGTACCGGGAAGGTTTTCGGGGGTCCGGAAGGTGTTCTGGGCCTATTGGGCCACAAGGGGGGACACCACAGCCCTCAGGGGGCTGTGCGCCCCCCCTGGGCCCTCTCCCCATGCGGCTAAGGGGGTGGGACCCCCTAGGGCTGGCCGCACCCCTTGGGCTTGGGGGGCAAGGCACCTAGGGGGGAAACCCTAGGGCCTGGGCGCCTCCCCCTGCCCTGGCCGCCGCCCCCTTCCCCTTGCCCTGGCCGCCGGCCCCTAGGGGGAAACCCTAGGGCGCCCTAACCTCTCCACCCCCCCTATATATAGTGGGGCAAAGGGAGGGCAGCCAACACAGTTTGTGCCTCGGTGCTGCCCTCCCTCTCCCGTCATATCTTCTCCTCCCGCAGTGCTTAGGCGAAGCCCTGCTGGAGTTCTTCTCCACCATCACCACCACGCCGTCGTGCTGCCGGTTCTCCATCAACCTCTCCTCCACCCCTTGCTGGATCAAGAAGGAGGAGACGTCCCCGAGCCGTACGTGTGAAGAACGCGGAGGCACCGTTGCTTCGGTGCTAGGTCTTCGGCGATCTGAATCGCGACGAGTACGACTCCATCATCCGCGTTCATAACGCTTCCGCTTAGCGATCTACAAGGGTACGTAGATCACACTCCCCTCTCGTAGTTGCTTCTACTAGATTGATCTTGGTGAACGGTAGGAAAATTTTTGTTTCCCATGCAACGTTCCCCAACACAAACAACATGAGTGGTTTATTTGTGTTTCTTGCAATAATGAATTTTGATCTCACCTACCGTCCGAAGTGCGGTGCTCTGGTCGTTTTTCTTTTTTCGCTCCTCACTAGCCCGGTAACGCAACATGGAGGAAAGTGGAAAGCGTCATGGTTGAGCACCTCAGTATGGAGGCAGCGGGCAACGCACGTTACCGGTAGTGCCAGGGAGCTGGCCACTGGAACAGATGGAGGCGATGATATTAGGTGGTGACCAGGTGTAGAAGACAACGGGCAGTGGGGGAGAGCCGATGTGCTGAGCTGATTTATTTGCTCGCTGGCTGGCTTGGCTAGCTGATGACAAAGAAAATTTACATTCCGGCAAACCGTTGTGAGTGTCAGATCTGCTTTGCTCTCTCACGATTCGACATGAAACAGGAAACACATATGAAGATTTTTTTCCCTTTCATGTTTGGGTAGTTAATGATGTCGAAGTTTTGTTTTAAACTGTGGTAATTGAAAACCACAGTATTACCTGGGGTGGCCAAGGAACACTCAGTACAAGGAGACCCCTATAAAGCAACATAAATTCTACAACATATTAACTATATGCTGCAAAATTTATCATAGATACGCATATAAGCAGTGTAGCATATGTGTTGTATAATTACAGGTCATGGCCCTATATCGTGGTACATATAGGAAAAAAAAGATGAAAGGAAAGAGACGCGCGAGAAACAAACCTCGTCTCTCCCAAATCGCCGCCACTAGGCACCCACCTCCTCATCTCCCTCCTCCGACCCATCTCGCCGCCGGCACTCCCCCTCCCCTCCTCCCACCTCGCAGATCCAAAGGCTGCCGACCGCCCCATCTCTCTTTGTCTCTCTTCACGGGTTTCCTCGCTGCGCCATCTGCGGCGGCCGATTCAAGTGACTTCCGGCGAATCCCGCCACCATGAAGCACAATCGAACCGCGGAGCCATCCCAGCCTGTTAGACCCGGCGCTCCCGGCCACCAAATCCCACCCGCGAACCTTCCCCCATGGCTAGGGCTTCGAGCATCAGCTCAGGCACCGGTGGCCATGTCGTCCTCTTTTCCACTTGCTTGCCTCGACAGTCATCTTTTGTTACCTAAGTTGGCTATTCAAAGATATCATGATTTTGTTCCTTTGGTTTGAATGGATAGTAGCTTATTCCCGATTGTGATTGTATATATGGTATTTTTGCAGAAATTGTTTTAAAATTGCTGGAGGCAAAACTACTTGCACGTGTTTGGGGTGGCGATGGATCACGCTCATGTATTGCGTGAAAGTTGAAAGGTTTGAAAAGATAGAGTATGAAAAGAAGTGCTTGGCTGAAATCGGGGTTTTGCATGATATCAATATTTTTGTGTGATAACAAGGGAGCATAGCCAACATTATATGATTTTGTAGGGATAACTTTCTTTAGCCATAGTATTTTGAGAAGACATGATTGCTTTGTTAGTATGCTTGAAGTATTGCTATTTCTTATTTCAATATAGACTTTTATCTTGAATCTTTCAGATATGAACATTCATGCCACAATTAAGAGAATTACATTGGAAAACTATATTGGTTAGCATTCCACATCAAAAATTCTTTCTTTATCATTTACCTATTCGAGGACGAGCAGGAATTAAGCTTGGGGATGCTTGATACGTCTCCAACGTATCTATAATTTTTTATTGTTCCATGCTATTATTTATGAAGTATTGGATGTTTATGGGCTTTATCATTCACTTTTATATCATTTTTGGGACTAACCTACTAACCCAAAGGCCCAGTCCAGATTGCTGTTTTTTTTGTCTATTTCAGGGTTTTGCAGAAAAAGAATATCAAACTGAGTCCAAACGGAGTGAAACCTTCACGAGAGAAATTTTAGGAGAACATCACGCACGCGGAGCTTGAGAACCACATCAGGGGATCAAGAGGTGGCCCACGAGGGTGGGGGGCGCCCCCCCCCTACCTCGTGCCCCCCTCGAGCGTCCCCCGGTGCCCCCCTTCTTCCTATATAAGTCTACGTACCCCAGAACCTCCGTGAACAGTGAGAAAACCCTAATTCCACCGTCGTACCTTCTGTTCCCGTGAAGATCCCATCTTGGAGCTTGTTCCGGAGCTCCACCGGAGGGGGATCCATCACGAAGTTCCTCCTCCTCATCATCATCGTCCTCACCATGAGTTGTGAGTAGTTTACCACAGACCTTCGGGTCCATAGCTAGTATCTAGATGGCTTGTTCTCTCTCTCTCTGGATCTCAATAGAAAGTTCTCCTCGGTCTTCGAGGAGATCTATTCGATGTAATCTCTTTTTGCGGTGTGTTTGTCGAGATCCGATGAATTGTGAGTTCATGATCAAGGTTATCTATGAAAGATATTTGGTTCTTCTCTGAACTTTTTATGTGTCCTCATAATATCCTTGCAAGTCTCTTCAAATTATTGGTTTGGTTTGGCCTACTAGATCTATAATTCTTGCAATGGGAGAAGTGCTTGACTTTGGGTTCAATCTTCCGGTGTCCTTTCCCAGTGACAGTAGGGTCAGCAAGGCACGTATTGTATTGTTGACATCGAGGATAAAAATATGGGGTTTATATCATATTGCTTGAGTTTATCCCTCTACATCATGTCATCTTGCGTAAGCCGTTACTCTGCTCTTATGAACTCAATACACTAGATGCATGCTGGATAGCGGTTGATGTGTAGAGTAATAGTAGTAGATGCTGGCAGGAGTCGGTCTACTTGTCTCGGACGTGATGCCTATATACAATGATCATGCCTAGATAATCTCATAATTATTCGCTTTCCTATTAATTGCTTGATAGTAATTTGTTTACCCACCGTAGAATATCGCTATCATGAGAGAAGCCACTAGAGAGCACTATGGCCCCTGGGTCTATTCTCAACATATCAATCTGCATCTACTTTACTTTTATAACTTTTATTTTCTGTTCTTATAAACTAAAATACCAAAAATATAAACTATCATCTCTATCAGATCTCACTTTCGTAAGTGACCGTAAAGGGATTGACAACCCCTTATCGCGTTGGCTGCGAAGTTATTATTTGTTTGTGCAGGTGCGAGGGACTCACCCGTGGTATCCTACTGGATTGATACCTTGGTTCTCAAAAACTGAGGGAAATACTTACGCTACTGTGCTGCATCTCCCTTTCCTCTTCGACGGAATACAACGCAAGCTCGAGAAGGTAGCATACCTCTGGGCCTGTTATCCCTTCTCCTCTGAGCAGGAACTTCTTTCACGAATGGCCAGATACCGATTTTCCCAGAGAAGGTCACGCTTCCTTCACTGTCCCACCTTGGCCTAGCAACGGCCGTCAAGAACATCACCTTGCCAATACAGTTCCCATGTATATGCCTCGTGGGCTCTTCCTCCCCATTCAGCAGATAGTATGTCTTATTCTTCTTCGTCATGTTGAACCATTTCTCATCAATGTGCACAACATTATGCATTGTCTTAAATTTAGTGTTTACACTAAAATTTCCATGACATGTTTTATCTATTTTTTATTCTAGATCTGAAGCTATTATTATATTTTCAACTACTTTTTACAGCAATATTTATTAATTGATCATGGCAATATTTAGTAAGTAACCACGGAAAATTTAATGGATGGATCATGGCAGTTTTTTGTAATTCATCATGGCAAATTTAGTTTATAGATCATGACAACTTTTGTTTGTGGATCATGGAAATTTTAGTATTTTGGCCATGGCAATTCCAGTAATTTGACCATATAAATTATTGTTTGTATGAACCATGGCAAATTTAAGTGCATGTATTATGGCAAATTTAAATAAATCACCATGGCGATTTTAGTTTATTGTTCATGGCAAGTCTAGTTTCTTAATTTCCCATTTTATAATATGTCAAAATTTACTTTTCAAGGTAGAAGAAAAAATAGTTGAAACATATCATGGCAACTTCAGTGTAAACAGCATGGCAATTCATGTGCTATAAACATGGCAACTTTTTACCCAAAAAAAAGTGGCCAAAACATATCGATATGAGATCTAGTTTCGAAGATCTCGTCGTAATGGATTTAATGGTGAAAACGGATCTTCAATCGGATTTTTCATTTAAGAGATAAAATATTTTAAAAACTAGAAATTGAAAATGATTCTCACATGCATGCACACGGTGCCATTGCCCAATCAGCGTGTTATAGGGCGTGTGAGCGGGGGCCCATGTTACTCCCACCACACGTGTGAGTGCTATTAGCGTCCAAGAATTATCAGTTTTACTACCGAATACTAAGTGTGTTACCACCAAAATATCAACGTCAACTAAATCCACCCGTGCACGCCTCCTATATGTAGTAGTAGGTGGTAAAATAATCCATTGGGTTTATTATTGAACATTAAGTGAATTACCATCAAATCTTAACACACTAGAAGTACTAAAAGAGTCTATCACCTTTACTATAAAACACGAGGTATGTTACTATCAAATCTCATGTTAATTTTGAATCGTAAAACTTACTATCACTTTGCGGGTTGACCAAGCAAACAAAATTAGACATTCTATTGGAGCATTACTATGTGACTTACTATTTTACGAGCACATGCAATAAATAAAAAATGGTTAGTTGTTTTACGTGGCGGAGGGTGGTGTATGGCTGACGGTAACGGAATTGATTACATCACTATACATTCAAGAAATTTTACCTTGGCCTTACGAGGCGAAGGAATTGTCCGTGACATGTAGTAACCAAATAAATTGCATTAGTTTTTTTCACGAGTTGTTTTACCATCATTAGAAATTGCTTGTTCGGACGAGGCACACGATGGGTTGTAGCGGCAAGAGCGCATGATTAGGCTTTTCCGCTCTATATAAGGTATCACAGGTATCACACGAGAGAACTAACCTAGTTAGCGAACCCTTGACAAGGAATATGTCACAAAACAAGCTCGTGTGTCACGGCCCATGGTCAATAAGGGTTTAAATTAACTTTTTTTAAGAGAGAATGGAACGAACCAAACCACAATCACATCACACAAGGGCGAACAAGGTGCTTGTACTTAATTCCATGAACGGGGCGAACTTATCTAGTTTTGACTTCCCAAACATATGTGTGTTGTAGTGGACGGCTCAATGAGGTTGAGGAAGTGCTTTGTACTTCTGGATCTCTAAATTATTATTTTTACGTGTAATAGGTGGTTTGAACATCACCGTTGAAACCCAAAACTCTCAAAATATTTTCTTTGCACTTAGCATCTGGAATGGACTTCACATCGGGGTTCAATTGGTGGTACTAGCTTAATCATGTGGCTGAAATTTGTGGGACTTTGGGATCTTTTTTTTGAAACAAACTGATTATATCTTTTGTTGAACTATGAAATGCTTAGTTATCAAGCATTGTGCGATCTTCTGAATCCATCTTCGAGTATTTATCAAATATTGTGCAATCTTTTAGCTCGGACATCATATATTTTGTCCTGATTTGTCTTAAGGGTTGTCAAAGGACAGATGTAATAAAATGTTGCTGCTTATATTTTCAATGGCTTTTCTTTATGTGTACATCTACCAAGAGATATAATCTACCAAGAGCCGATTCATAAGGTCGATGAGGATTAGACTATAGGTCACCTTCCACTAGTATTCCAATCAACGTCTAAACGAGCAATCCATAGAATTGTCAGCCTGAACAATGCCATATGTAAAATTGACTTTAAACCAGATTAGCTCCTCTTTTCTATGAAGGCAAACCAAATGAGATGCAAAATAAGATCCAAGACTTTTAAAGACAAAGGGTTTGTTGTAATGCTACAATGCCGCTTATTTTCCGTGCTTTGCCTGACAAGACAGCTAATGATTCTTTCTCAAACACACCTACGTGGTGGTGTCCTTTGGTCTTCTTTTACTTTTTGCCTTGTTTACAAGGGTCTGTCTCCATGTATGGACTCTTTTTTGCAGGTGTGTTTGGTAATCTCGGTAGGTGTGGCCTCAATTGATCGGTGCCCTCCATTCATTTTTCTCATGTAGGTTTGCACAATACGTATACTATGAAAATGCATTAACTCCTCCCTGATTCAAAATAAGACCACTCTAACTGAACTCTCAAATCCTTAAATACCTTAGAAGTTTGAGGAGATGCATCAACCCCAAGATCTTGGACATCATCTACAACCTAGAAATCATTGTTGGCCGCGTGGAAGGATGATGAGAGAGAGAGAGAGAGAGAGAGAGAGAGAGAGAGAGAGAGAGAGAGAGAGAGAGAGAGAGAGCAGGCTTCCATGTGGGGTATAATTCTTGTGTGGATTTAAGTTTGAGGGACCAGTTAGCAACACACATTTTTACTCCTGAAATTTAAGGAGTTGTTGTTTAAGGGGGAGTTTGGTGAGTTCATATTTAGGGGTTTAGTTACAGATGTCCGAAGAGCAACTCCAACAAGGAACCAAATCCAAGGGGAGATTAACGCGGGGGATAGCAAGCAAACGCGTAAGTACGTGATGCAGGAGGACTCGCCCTAGTTTGGCCACTATCCATGCGGATGAGAGAAGGAAAATAACAAAGAGGAAGGAAAGTTTGGGGTAAGTTTTGCATGGCGAAGGGCACGAGGGATGGCACTCCTCAGCATGGGGAACCCTGCAGGATTCGTGCACGAGGACGGGTGCGCTCATGGTCACCATGGCAGGACGGTGTTGCTATATACTTGCTATACTTGTGGGAACTTTGGAATCATCGGAACGCAATTGTGTTTGAGAATGAGGCGCAGTGCCAGCAGCAAGTACTTCGGCGTATTGCTAGCGAGAGTAATGTGTGGAGTGTAGCATGTTTAGTGAGTGGAGAGCTTTATGCTTTCCTGGCCGTGGTATCCTCGTGGCAGAGTAGGGAGTAATTACTTTGGGTTGCCGTCAGGTCTATTTGGCATATCATTTGCAGTACGCACGCCATATAAAACTTGTTTGGTTGTGGGGTTCTTATCACCTTTCGTGTCTAATATATGATACGCATATTCGAGAAAAAAAAGGATGCTTAGAGAATTTTTTTTTGGGAAAAATGCTAATTTAATTTTTTTTCATGAATTTTAAAATTTTCATCGATTTTTTTAAAAATGCCCTGAATTTGAATAAATGTTCAAGAGCTGAGAAAAAATCATGAATTTAGAAATGTTCATGAATTGAAAAAACATTCATGCGAAAAATAAATTTAAAAATGTTCATGAATTTAAGAAACATTCGTGTACATAGTGTTTAGAAAATGAAAAAATTGAAAAGAAAAGAAAAAATGTAGACAAAAATATAAACAAATAATAATCAAATATAAAGGAAACAAGGACCCACTAAAATCAGTGGAGATAAACATTGAAAAGGGGAAAACGGCCGAAAACTACTTCAAACAGGGCGGAAGCTTCCCAAAACTCATGGAAAAATGGCGGGTTATGGGTTGACCCAATAGCACACCCGCGTGCACCTTGGCTGGATATGTGGGTGTGTCCGCTAGCAATGCCAAGACAGAAGCCAATTTGCATCCTTCACAACCACAAACCACAAAAGTCGGAACCCTATTTCATATAAAACCTCATTCACGAGGCTTTCAGAAGATTCGAGCCCTAGGCAGAGTGTCTTCGCGGTTTTGCGTCGGAGGCGCCTCTCGTCGGACTCCGCCGTACATGACCGCCGGCGTATAGGGCCGCAAAATAGGTTGTAATTGCAATGACTTATGAGTCAGGGATGCATCTTTTTTTGCCGAAAAGGGTATCCCCGCTTTGTATACAAAGCAACCAACCGAGACAACCAATGATAGGTGCTGGGGCGGAAGCAGCACAGTCACGACCAAAAAAAATGAAAGAGAAAATACAAGAGAAACAAATGCCGACAACAGCGCGCTTCGTGGCCGTTGCATCCACCGGAGATCGCCAACCAAGCTTCGAGCCTCCGAAGCACCGGCACCAATCAACACCTCCAAGAAGGGACGCGACGATGACGACGCTTCTGTCAAGGGTTTACCCCGGTACGCGGTTACAAGAGAGGAAGGGTAGCCCCGACAGCCTCCAGGAAGGTCCGGCGGCACCCTCAAGCGCCACCGCGTCGGTATCAGACAAGCCAACAGGGATTTCTCCCGATCCTAACCTTCACCTCTGGCACTCCGGACCTCGCCACCAAACAGACCCCCACCCTGCACCAACCCGGTCACGATGCTTCCCACGCTGTCTCACCACGGCACCGTGAAGCAAGGCCTGCATAATGAAAAAGAGGAGCCGGGACTATGGCAGCAGCACCGTCGGCACGCGGAAGGGCCCCACCTTCACCGTCGAAAACGGTAGCTGACCGGACGCAATAACAGGAACATACCAGGCCTGTGGCCGCACATGCCCGGCCGGGATCTCCGAGGCACGTAAAGTTCCCGCCTTCGCGCTGCAGCCGGCACGCCGTCAGCGCCGCCGCCCCTGTCCAAGCCGCACCTCTGCCTCACCACGCAAAAGACAACGAAGCCACCCGCTAAGACCCAGATGGGGCCCACAAGGCCCAGATCTGAGCCGGGGACGCGCCGCCGGCCACCCCACGCCACCAAGCCGCCCCGCCGCCATGGAGCAGCGCCGCCACCACGGCCGCCGCCGGCCACCCTGCTGGGTCACCGGACCGCCGCCTAGCCGAGCAACACCGCCGCACCCCCCCCCCCGCCCCGGGCCACGAGGACGCGTGCGCGGGGAGAGGAGATCCTGCCGCCGCCGGCACACCCCGGGCCGGAGCTGGGGGCACCCGCCGGCGACAACAGGGGAGAGAATGAGGAGGGCGAGGTCGAAAGCATAGGCGCGGGAGCCGCCCTGGCCGCCTCCCGGGGAGGCGGCGCGAGGGCGGAAGGAGGGGCGAGGAAGGAAGGGCAGGGGAAGGGGAGGCCGTATCCGGGCCGCGCGCCAACGAGGACGGCCGGATCCCGCCGGAGACGGGCAGGGGGAGGTGGCGGCGGCGAGGGTTTCGGGAGCGGGAGCGCGCTTTGTCGATGAGCTTTTACCACCGCTTCGATGCATCTTTTTTCTTCTCCGCTGGATATCCTAGGGAAGCTACAAGCGTAGATTGCAATGCATAAACTACGTAGGCAGCATGCCATGCTGGGACTGCCGGATGCACATTTTGGTGTGTCAACCCACGTTTGTTTCGTTTTTGCATTCCAAACATGTATTAGAATGGGTCCTATATTGATAATCGCATTACTTTGTCTCGCTTGTTAGATGGGATTTACACACTCATGCATCCTTACTTAGCTTACGAGAGAACGTCGGAAACTGCACTTCAAAGAATGGGAGATTGATGATATGCATGGCAGGCATGACAGGCAAGAGGCATGCATGACCGGTAAGGTCTGGAAATGTACTATATTCAGTTAGTTCACGTGAAATGCATGCAAACCAGACCTTAGTTATGCAAACATCTTGCTAGGCGGGCTAGCTAGCTAGAAAACCATCCATTCCACCTGCGATATATATCCATGGTTTCTTGTTCTACTACTGCTATATAGGTATTGATCATCCACACGAGAGAAACAATGACCTAGTTAGCCAACCCTTGAAGACGAAGCTGTCACGATCAAGCTCATGTGATATGACCTATGGCTAACTTAGTTTACAAATGAACTTCAGCCTGGGAGATTGGAGAAAACCAAACTATAAGTCTATAACCACATCTCGAAGTGGTCTGAGTCAGGAAGTTGTATCTGTATCAAAATGCCGATGTACTTAGGCAGGGAAGGGGCAGTGAATGTCATGCAACACCTAGAAGCCATACTTTGTTTGAAAGTTTGCGAACAGGAAGAACAGGCCCACCAGTAAAATTCATGGAAATTCACATTGAATATGCCGCACTAAGTCCCATGGCTAGCAGGTGTACATTTCTAGCAAGATTGGTCTATTGTAGATCTGCAGAGGCGCTCAGGGAGGTGGCCAAGTTTCTTTGTTTCTTGATGGTTCTAAATTTGTATAAGTGATGGAGATAGTGAACTTGCAACATCAAACATCATAAGTGGCTCATTTGCTTTTCTTCAAAAAATGAAGTTTGATCTCACCTACTGTCCAAGTGCGGCGGTCGGGTCGTCGCCCCTTTTTCGCTCCTAACTAGTTTCTCTACGCAACACGGAGGAAAGTGGAAATCTCATGGTCGAGCTCCTTAGCATGGCGGCAGAGGGCAGCACACGTCGCCGGTAGTGCCATGGAACCGGCTACTGGAACAGATGGAGGCGGTGATGTTAATTTGTGACCAGGTGAGAAGGCAGTAAGCAGTAGGGAAGAGCCGCTGTGCTGAGCCGATTTATTTGCTCGCCGGCAGGCTTGGCTAGCTGATGATAAAGAAAGTTTACATTCCTGTATTGCCCTTGTGCGTGCCAGATCTGCTTTGCTGTTTCACGATGCGACACCAAACAGGAAAGAGACATGAAAATTTTCTTTCCTTTCATGTTTGGGTGGTTCCCACATCTTAAGACGCTTCAAAAGCTAACGTGGCGAAGCTAACTAGGCAGTCAGCGGCTCAAAACCATCCTTGTCTGAGGAAACCGGCTTCAGCCGAGCCCAGGGTGGAATAGTTAATGATGTCGAAGTTTTTTGTAAAAAAAACTGTGGTAACTGAAAACCACAATATTACTTTGGGTGTCCAAGGAATACTACAGTTTCCCAAAATCAATATTTTTCTCAATTTCACATGTGTTTGGTTGGTGCTATTTAACCAATGTTTCGAGCAGGTATTTTACCGTGGATGACTGAGCAATTAGCGACTGCTAACGGCGGCTGGCTGCATGCAGCTGCCATGCACACATAATACCATCCTAGAAGCAGTTCACTACTTCCTCCGTTCCTAAATATAAGTCTTTGTAGAGATTCAACTATAGACTACATACGAAGCAAAATGAGTGAATCTACACTCTAAAATGCATCTATATACATCCGTATGTGGTCCATAGTGAAATGTCTACAAAGACTTATATTTAGGAACGGAGGGAGTAGATTGTAGAAATACCATTCTAGGAGCAGTCAAGTAGACTGATGTAATACAATCCGAGGAGTGTGTTGTCATTATTATATATAAGTGCATGTACTTCGAGCTGGTCCTAAATTCTTTGTGCGTGTACATGCGGCATTTATACTGAATCGACTAGCTAGCTAACATATATAACCGGCTGCGCACGAGTGTTCTCCAAAAGGAATCGATCTAATCCTTGGGCTACTAAAGATTTCTCTCCGTTCTGTTTAACAAAAAGATGTTGGGACCTCTTTTCCAGGAACCGCAAAAGACCATGGTTTCGAGCATACAATGGTTTACAAAACTTCAACTTTTTCTGAAGCCAAACGCATTAAAATATTCAAAATCATGTTTTTTTCTTCAGAAACCGCGTTACTCTAAAAAACTTAAAAAAAAACTTTGCTGCCTAACGTAGCCTATGGTTTGAAATAACTGGTTTTGGAATTGGGTCCTAAAGGAAGTGTTAAGTTCATGGTTGAAAAGTGGAATTCTCTCAGCAAGAAATGTACTACTCCCTCCGTTCCCAAATATTTGTCTTTCTAGAGATTTCAACAAGTGACATACGGAGCAAAATGAGTGAATCTACACTCTAAAATATGTCTATATGCATCCGTATGTTGTAGTCTATTTGAAATGTCTAGAAAGACAAATGTTTTGGAAGGGAGGAAGTACACGAATTGTGCAATAGCATGGATGAATCTGACCCTTTAGTTAACGAAAATGAACGATCCATAATTATTGAATGTACTGTAAAAGCCCCATAGTGCTATTCTATTTACAACTTCTATTTGAATGAGAGGTTTGAGGATACCAACATGCAAACAGGCATGCTTCTCCCACTGCATGCGAGGCAATTAGCATGTGTTGTCACCTCGTGTTCCTCTACAACGCAGTAGGCGAGGGATGACCTGAACCTGTAAAATTGAGGCATAGGCGTTTGTGTGGCTGCAAACGTAGCAGCTACTGAGCTCCCGATCGAGCTACTGGTATGGCTAGCTTCGTTTGCTTCCCAATTCTATAAAAGTGTTCTCCATGCAAAAATAAAAATAAAAAATAGAAGCACTATAAGAGTGTCCGTTAGGCACTGATGAGCAGGTGAGTCCAATGCTCATTCGCCATTCCACCTTACACGGATACATTCACATGTCAGAACCAACTTACACGGTGCAAGGAGTGGCTCTATATGTACAAAATATTGTGTCTGGAGTGCGCTTGGTTGAGGCTAATGGAGCCCCACATATTTATGTTTGCTCCCGTAATCAGAGGTTCTTTTTAGTTGAAATTGCAAAGAAAATGGCTCCTTATTTAATTAAGAAATGTTTTTATAAGTCGTCATGTCAAAGGGAAAGAAAAATAACTTGAGTCTACTCTCCCGAAAAATAATGTCCGGCAATCGCCACAACCTGATTTTTAGCCTCATTCCGAGTGGGCAACATGATGAAATAGAGGAGCGTTGATATATATATATATATATATTTTGCAGAGGTGCAATTAGAGAAGCGTTTATTTGCTTGCAAAGATCCTTACATTTTTCTTCTTCGAAATATCTCGTGTCACAAGCATCAATAAAGAAGACATAGCCTTACATATGCCTATAGCATATTGTGCTCCACGTGAGTCCAGCACAAATTTACATTGTCGGATCCATACCAAGAGCTTCACCATGTCAGTCCAGACTTGTACCGATGATTATACTGGTGTAAAGACATGCAGGACAGCCAGCCAGCAGACATCCCGAGTATATTATGAGAGACCCAAGGATGCAATGTACGAACATGTTTCCTACTCCCTCCGTTCATTTTTATAAGACCTTTTAGACATTTAAGACAACACCTATTATAGTTCAATTTCAGCTGTCCTAAAGGACTTATAAAAGTGAACAGAGGTAGTACTATATTTTGCAGGCCGTGCATCAGAACTAGGTTGTTTAATCGAATCAACACATGTGAGCCAGTCAACCTTAGTTTGTTAACACCATATAACGATGCAAAAGCTAGACCAATGTGATGGCATTACAGGCAAAACAAGCATGAATGCATGACCTGTCCCCGAATGACTGTATTCGGTTAATTGAGGTAAATTGCATGCATATACATACCTTACCTATGCTATATATAGACACATCTGGCTAGGCAGCGTAGCCATATGTACGGTTTGTTGTTCTACTGCTGTTACATAAGGCATCACGTACACGGGAGAAGTAACCTAGGTAGCCAGCCCTTGGCATCTGTATTAGACTTAACACCAGGGCTGAGTGCAGGCGTCTATGCTGTACTGACTACAGCATGTGGTAGCCATTTGTGGGATTAATTTGGAAAACTGAGTAGCATTTCTTTTAAATAAACTTAATTCTTCTTCTGGTGAACTGTTTATTTATCAAACATTGTGCAATCTTTTGAATCCATCATCGAGTATTTATTCAATATATTGTGCCATCTTGTATCTTGTACATCATTTATTTTGTCCCGAATTTGCTCAAGGGTTCTCAAAGTGTGAGATGCAGTACAATGTTGCTGCATATTTTTTTAAATGGCTTGCCAATACATTTCGAGCATACACATATATATTGCATCATTTTTTTTCCGAGAAAACTTCCGATTTATTCAGCTTTAATCATGGCAGTACAACGAACATCAGAAATAATAAAAGTTACATTCAGATCAGTAGACCACCTAGCGACGACTACAAACACTGAAGCGAGATGAAGGTGCGCCGCCGTCATCGTCCCTCCCTCGCCAGAGTCAGGCACAATTTATAGTAGTAGACAGCCGGAAAGATGTCATGCTAAGACCGCAGAGGACCAGCGCACCAGAACAACAACCGCTGCCGATGAAGAATAATGTAGATCAAAAGGATCCAACCCAAAGACACATGAACATAGATGAATAACAACAAGATCCGAGCAAATACAAAGAGGATAGATCCGCCTTCCTAAGCAGGACACAAACCTTAACAGATCTTAAAGCAACGACTAACAACGGACACCAGAAATAAAATAAGTACAACCGGATCCGTACACCATCTAGCGACGAGTACAGGCAGTGAAGCAAGTCGAAGGCGCGCCGCCACCATCGTCCCTCCCTCGTCAGAACCGGACAAAACTTGTTGAAGTAGACAGTCGAGAAGTTGTCGTGCTAAGGCCCCATATTAAAATGGAGTTCATCTTCCACTACTAGTGCAATTGATGTCTAGACGACCAATTTACATAAATGTTGGTCGGAAAAATGGCAATAAATAAAATTGATTTCAAACTAGATTAACTCCTCAATTCTATGAAGGCCCACCAAATGAGAGAGAGAAAGAAGACTTCAAATTTTGAAGGACAAAGGGACAGGTGGAATGCAACAGTGCCACTTATATTTTCAAGCTTTGCCTGACAACACACATATTGCTTCTTTCTCAACACACCTGTCTGTGGTGGTGTCCTTGGTGTTCTCCAAATCTTCGCCCGGCTTGCGAAATTCTGTCTCCATGGATGGCCTCTTGTTTACTGGTGTGTTTCTTGCTCTAGGTGTGGCCTCGGTTGATCGGTGCCCTTCATTACTTTTACTCTTTTAATCATGTAGGTTTGCACAATATGTATCTGAATGGCAACTCTCATCAAACACCTATAAGCTCTAACTCCTTGAAATATTATCTTTTGAGGTGTTAAGCTCACTCTAACCGTACTCTAAAACCTTTAACTCCTCACAAAAAAATCGGGAGAAGCATCAGCAGCTGCTCAAATTTTAGCAGCCGAACACAACCCTCAGTTAAAGATTCCCTTCTCTCTCTCTCTCTCTCTCTCTCTCTCTCACACACACACACACACACACGCACCCGCACCCACACGCACACGCACACGCACACGCACACGCACACGCACACGCACACACACAACTTTCTTTGTGAACATAACTTTGCTCTTGGAAAATACAAACCAGATGGAACTAAAAGACAAGTAAGAGAGGTTGATATGCATGCAAAAGATGATTTAATTTTCATAATAGATGCTAGCTTTGTGGGTACAGATATATGAGATACTCATGCACTTTAGAGGCTGTTTGGATTGGGACCAAATCTTACCTTACCAAAATATTGGTCACGCCCGCAGATTTTGGCTACTGTTTGGTCTGCCACTAATTTTGGCTCGCCATCGTCGCCTTGGGCGCGCCCACGTCCTATTTTCGCCAACTCGCGGGCGAAACTGCGGGCGCGGAAATCGTCCGCCAATAAATTGGCTGCCAAATCTGGCGCGAACCGGCCACCGAGGTATAAAAGGAGCCGACGACTTTTCTTTCCTATTCAACACTTTCCCCTTCTTCTTCTTACCTATCCGCGCAGAAAAGAGCACACACTCCCGATCTAGAATCACCGGGCGGCCGGCGAGGCGGCGACGCAGCTCCGACGGCCGGGTTCGTGCAACCAGCGGCGGTGCTCCGGCGGCCGGTGACGCTGATCTACCTCTCGTCCTCGTCTCTCAGTTAAGCCACGCCCAAAGGTCTGCAGCTCAGATCTCATCAGCCATGTTCTGATCCCCTTTTCTATTGTTTGATTTTGTTCAATCTGGGAACATTTTCTTCAGGATGTGTTGTCCGTTGGTGTTACTTGCTAGATGTGACGGTTTGCTAACTAAATCCATCTTTGTTTGCTGCAACTCCAAGTAAAAATCCCAAGTGACTTCCGTTCCTGTTCTAGGATTCCTGCAAGTAAAAAACGCATGACACATCCATACACATTTTATTTTTTTGCCACAAGTAAAAATTGCATGAGACTGCCATCCATTATTTGTTTGCCGCAAGTAAGTAATGCATGAAACTAATTATGCTAATTAGTTAACAACCAGTCATGGTTCTAATCTAACAATTGCAGGGCATGTTCATTTTTTATGCCATACAATCTCTGCTTTTATAACATTGCTGCCCACAAATTTCTTGGAAGTTGGACATATATACAGAGACATACTAGCACACTTTTTATTCTTTTTTGTATTTTTTTAATGAAAGTTCTTTGTCCTGTTATTATTTATAAGCAGCTCTGGTTTCGAACATGCTTCTCTTATCAAAGTAATCATTTGTAATGATCTACAGTGATAGCTCATTCATATTATTTTGCTTGTCATACTGACCCAGATGGACATGGAGCAGCAAAGATACTATTATTACAGCATGTTGAGGCAGAGAACTCTATCTATCATTGTTCTTCTGTTGGCTCTTTGGTGTAGAAACAGAGATCGTAGGAGGGCTCGAAAGTATGGTCCATTAGTCGAGAGAGACATCTACAGAACTAACGTGCTGATTAGGCTTATTGACACATCAGATGCAACATGCATCAAGCAACTAAGGATGTCTCGAGCTGTATTTTACAAGCTATGTAATAGGCTTAGGCAGAAAAAGCTGTTAATCGATACATTTCATGTTTCGGTAGAGGAACAAGTTGCAATATTCCTATACATGGTCGGTCAGCACCACACAAATTCATCTATTGGATTTTGGTTCTGGCGATCTAGTGAAACAGTGAGCAGATATTTCAACATTGTCCTGCGCGCCATGGGGGTCTTAGCACGTGATCTAATTTATATTAGATCAACGGACACACACACAAAAATCACTAGCAGCCCGAACAGATTATACCCATACTTTGAGGTAACCCTTAGACTATTACCGATTGTACAAGATCAGCCTGACCTAAGCTTAACATGAACTACCATTTTTCATATTCGTAGGGATGTATAGGGGCACTAGATGGAACTCATGTTAAGGCTTGTGTTCCTGCCCGCATGGTGGACAAATTTAGGGGCCGCAAGTCATACCCCTCCCAAAATGTGCTAGCAGTTGTTGACTTCGACCTTCGGTTCACATATGTTCTAGCAGGGTGGGAGGGCTCTGCACATGATTCTCTTGTGCTAAAAGATGCTCTCTCACGTCCAACGGGTCTAAAAATACCTGAAGGTACATATACAATGTAATACATGTTTCTCGTTGTATTATGCCAATTTGACCTTATCTCACCATTAGTATAACATGAATGTAGGGAAGTTTTTCTTGGCTGATGCTGGGTATCCTGCAAGGCCAGGGATATTGCCTCCTTATCGTGGCATGCGCTACCACCTAAATGAATTTGCTGGACCCCATGACCCAACTACACCAAAAGAATTATTCAACCTTCGCCATTCATCACTTAGGACCACAGTTGAACGAGGATTTGGGGCTCTTAAGAGTCGCTTCAAGATTCTTACTCAGAGGCCCTTCATACCTTTAAAATCTCAGATTAAGGTGGTAGTTGCTTGTTGTGCTTTGCACAACTGGATACTCGAAAATGGTCCAGATGAATATGCTGTGGATGAGGCAACATGGTATGCCAACCTTCCTAGGAGTAGTGGACGGGTTCGTGATCAGGAGGCTGACATACGTGAATGGGCTGCCAAACGTGATTTATTAGCTCAGCGAATGTGGATAGATAAGCAGACTGCACTTGACAATGAGGCTGAAGCTACCCCTTAGTGATGTTGATGTATTTCTATGTGAGGGATCAATTGAAGGCTGTATTGTTTAATGTTGATGAATTTATGTAACTTAATGTATCACTGTAAGACTATTGAATTATTCTAGTTTCATAGTTGCTTCAGTATTGGGGCAACCTTATGTCTATGTACCCTGCTAAATAATTTTGCTTGTAATGTTGTTTTGCACCAGTTTTAAGGCCGTGCAGTTTTTGTGTACATGCTGAATTGGACATCATTTTGCTTGTATTTCGATGCATTTGCTTGATCCCTTTTAACATGTTTGCTTTGCTGACCTATCCGCAGGTCATGGGGAAGCATAAGCTCACTGTCAAGACCGAGGATGACTCCAACCCTCGTGATAAGTACATCACCTGGACTGACGAGGCTACAAGTTTCATGCTTGACTGGTATATTGAGCTTCGTAAGGACAAACCTGCAACTTTCAAGTTTAAGAAACAACACCACTTGCAATGCGCTGATGCTCTAAATGGCAAGTTTTCTCTTGGTGTCACTCAAAACCAAGTGGATCGCCACTATCGTTCATGCAAGGAGAAATGGGGTTGGGTGCGCCGGGCCTTGGCCAATAGTGGCAATGGCTTCGACAGGATCGCTTTCAAGTTTACACTTTCTGAGTCAGAAAAGCAAAGTCTTAATGTGAGTATTTATATTTGCAACTTCTCTCATGCTTCGTGTTTATAATTATTTTACCTTCTTCTGCCTTTTCTTTGTGTAGAAAACTGCTGTCAATTATCTTACTAGACCCATCAGATTCTTCCATCAATTGGAAGAGTTGTTCTCTGATCAGTCCCATGCTGATGGCTCACTTGCAATTGATCAAAACACTATCAATGTGGATGACGCGAGTGATGACAGCGAGGATGTGAGGGAAGTCGAGGGCTATTCATTTCCATTAGATAGTGATGAAGCTGACTCAGATACTATTAATCGTCTCAGTCCTAATGTTGACTTGGATGGTAATCCTTTAAACAAGAAGCGCAAGCGTGTGTCATCGTCACCTTCCAGCAAGCCAGCCAAGGGCAAATCACACAAGAAGGGCAAGGTATCCAATGATGATATGGCAGCAAGTATCAAGAAACTAGCTGACTCTCTTGCATCTCCTATTGTCTCTGTGCAACCAATGCCTCCGACAGATCCTTATGCAAATCTTTGGAAGCGGATAAATGCCCTTACTATCACAGCTAAAGACAAACTTGAGATTGTGGCTTATCTATCCAAGCCGGACCAAGATATCTTTCGTAGTTATCTCAACCACGCCGACGAAACAATTCTTGGAGAGTGGGTCCTTAGCTACTTTGAGCCTCGGTTTAGGGAAGATGGTGGCACTGGTGGATCTGGAGCTTCTCATTGATTTGTCACATGACCAGATAGAGTTTGTGGCTAACTTTTGTTTATATCGCTAGGAACACTTTAATGCCTAGTGGTAGTCTGGATGCATATTTTGTTGATATGGAGTAGACTTGGATGCATCATATTTTGTTTATATGAAGCGGCCATGGTGCATGGCTGTCTATTATGTCTTAGATGGCCTGGTAAAGTGTTGGTTTGTATGTGAACTTTATATGGTCATTTCGATGAATCTTATGTACTGAACAATGTATGGCTGCTTAATGCATTAACTGAACAATGTCATTGTGCAGTTATGTGAAGGTTTGCTTATTTTTTTTTGTTAGTTAATTCACAATTTTGTATTTGTATCATGTTATGTATGTGAGTTTAAATTGATACCAAAAATTGGAAGCAAACCAAAGAAAGGTCAATCAAAGTTGCCAACTATTTGGCTTCAAACCAAATGATAGCCAATGGTTTTGCCAAAAAAATTGGCAACTATCATGGGATACAATCCAAACAACCACAAGTTGCCAATATTTTGGTCATGCCCTTGATTTGGTCACGCCAATAATTTGGTAGGGCTATCTTGGGCACAATCCAAACAGACCCTTAGACTTTATCATGTTCATGTGCATCTTGAGTGTGCGCATGCTTATATGTCTGTCTCGTCCATCGTTTAAGGGACCAAAGCTTCTATATATAAATCTCCCATTTATTTCCTTTGCTTGATTGCGTATCAGTAAGGCCAGCTACCTAAGAGTGAACTTTGTATTTGAAACCTATGTGAGAGATTGGATGACACCAATGTACATGCTAGCAAACACACTTCTCCCACTGTTACGCAATTGATGGACATGTGATGTGGTAGCGCCATGGAACCTGATATCAGAAGTCCTGAGCGGTATGGAGAATGTCGTCGACCGTCTGCTTGTCATCGCTGTGAGTCGTAAATGTGCTCACTGGACGCTTGTGAAGCATAGTTAAAAAAACTGAACCGGAAATCGAATGAGAAAGGTTGTCGGTTCAGGTTTTTACCGGTCGGACCGCCGGTTCACCAGTTCGATTGTCGGTTTTGTAACCAATAAAACAATATATGTTGATTAATATACGCGCTAATATCGTATGAAACAATGGTCAAATGAAATTACATCCATGTAGTGGAAAACAAAGTAGCACAACCAGTTGGTTATTGGGCCATGGATAGGCTCCGCGTACTGCTCACATGACCTTGTATTAAAACATTTTTTTCTGATTTTCCCGGTTCAATGGCCCGGTTTTTCACCGGTTCTTCAGAAAACCAGCCGGTTCGACCGGTTTTCTCCGGTCTGATTGCAGAATGGTTCTTATTAGCTTAAAAAACCGATGAGGCTGCCGGTTCTGGTTTTTCCGGTTCGACCGCCAGTCCAATCCGGTTTTTTAAACTATGTTGTGAAGGTGACGCGCTGCACATGGAGCAGACGAGCGGCGACCCACATTCCACCTTACATGCACAGTTATTCCAATGAGGCGTGTCTCAAGAAAAAGTCATTCCAAAGAGGACAAGTTGGAGGACTGGCTCCCATTAATAGGTTCTCCTCACACCGTTGGGTTCTGTATCTGCAACTAGCACCGTCATGGCTAAGTGTGCAACTACTAAAGCCGCCAACGAAGATAATACATCGACGCATGTCCGCATGCCGATTGTTGACCCTACTGTAGAGATTTGTGTGTGGGCTGAGTGTGTTTGTTTGGCACTGCAGGATGATGATAGTGTTTGCGTGGCTCCGAATGTTCTTGATCATATTGCTTTCTTTTCCTGACAGAACTTTTATACGACTTCATCTGTGTGTAATGGTATATTATAATATTATAACCCATGCTTGATGTACAACTTGTACGTAAATGTAAGCTTGATTGAGACCGGTGCAATATGCATGCATGCATGCATATGACTGGTCCAAATGTACGGAATTGTTCGGGTTAAAGCGCATCCCTAATATCGGCCCAGGCTGACCTGGGTAACTAGTTCTTTAATATTTCCTCCTGAAAAATGTATGGTTAATTGCTTTTGAGAGCACTCATTTTTTCTTAACTGAGTAAAACATACATCTTTTCGTGATGCAACTTTGCACGTTATGTTGTACAATAAACATGGAATTTTATTTCTACATGCTAAAGATTTTATTATTCACCATAGGAGCCAAAACTGCCACCCCCTATCTAGGCATGGTTAACCTGATATCTTTGTTCCTGCAATGAAACATGAAGTATATGAAAGGAAAGGGGATGTTGCAAAGTTATCATGACTAATTTCGTAGAACTGATCATGCTAGCTTTTGTGGAGAACAGTTTTGTGATGTACTCACACTGTTAAACCTTTTATATGGTCATGCTTATATGTGTGTATCATTCGTTCTTGCATGGAAGAATGATTCTATATACTCCATCCGTTCCAAAATAGATGACCCAATTTTGTACCAAAGTTAGTATAAAGGTAGGTCATCTATTTTGGAACGGAGGGAGTATATACCCAGACTAATGACATGTGCTAGATTGTACTTCCTCCGTAAAGAAATATAAGAGTGTTTAGCTCACTGCCTTATAGTGATCTAAACGCTCTTATATCTCATTACAGAGGGTGTATATCAATAGTGTAGCTAGCTACAGGCCAGTCTTTGAGCTAGTTATTCTGCAACATACATGATGTTATTGTACTACTCCCTCCGTCCCATAATGTAAGACGTTTTTTGACACTAGTATAGTGTCAAAAAACGTCTTACATTATGGGACGGAGGGAGTAGTATATTTGCAATGTTTTGACCAGAGGATACCAAGATGAGTCCTGCTATACCCAACATTTATACCAATACACGGAATCGAAACGTTGGTGCATGAAACAGAAGTGCAGTGAAGCATGCGATTTTGCATTCTACACATGTCGGACAGGAAGCATCATGCACATAGTACTTCTAACAAGCTAGCTTCGGCCACTGCGAGGTCACTAGCACGCATTGTCGCCGCTTCTTCTTCTGCAACGCAGTAGGCGAGGGGTGATGTCAACCTGTAAAGGTTAGGCATTGGCGTGGCTCCAAACATAGCAGCTCATGAGCTCCCGACGCATTGACGTGGCCCCGTCTACTTCTCAACAATGTAAAGGTGTTCGGTTGAGACAAGTTAGCAGGTGAGGGCATTACTCACGTGCTAATTTGCAGTTCTGCCTTACACGAACACAATCACTGGCCAGCACAGAAAAGAACATGTAGGAACCCGACACATGGTGCAAGCAGGAGTGGCCCTACATGTAGAAACATTGTGTCTGAAGAGTGCTTCGCTCGGGATAATGGTGCCTCATATATTTACTTTTGAACTCCTAAAGAGAGATTCGGACTTGTACTTTTTTGGTTGAAATACAAAAAAATGACACATTCATTAATTAGTAAAGTATTTTACAAGTCAACATGCCAAAGGAATAGTAATAACACAATACTCTCCTGGAGTGTTGCATTGCTTGCAAAGATCATTAAGTTTCACTCCTTCCAAATCTCTCACATCACCAGCATCAGCAAAGAAGACACGGCCTTACACCGGACCCATCGTCCATATTGTGCTCCACATGAGTCCAACACAATTTTACATTGTCGAATCCATGTGAAGAGCTTCGTCACGTCTGTTCTGACTTGCACCGATGATCATACTGGTGTACCAATTTGCAGGACAGGCAACCAGCCATGTTGAGTTTGTTACGAGAATAAATCTGAGGCACATAGTCGATCATCCGAGGACCAAGCAATCACACACAAGCACAGCACCGAGATTTGTTAACGAGGTTCACCGACATGACTACATCCCGGGGCCTGACTATGGGCACTCTTCCCCATGACACCGCTACAATACCGCACCCGGTCGCCCTGGATGCCGGCACATGCCACCGGCTTCCCCTGTGCTCCTGTGCTATTATATTGGCATATGTTACATCGTGTGTCTGCACTCGCTATATATGAGAAGCCTAGGATACAAGCGTCCTACTAGGACATGACTCCATATCCCATCTAAACACAATACTACGCAGAGTCCAAATGTAACCTACCTTGTACACAATATTCGACACAACTCTAACAGAGACCCATCGAGACAATGTAGGAACATGTTTCTTTTTTGCAGGCTGTGCATCAAAACTAGGTCCAAGATTTGCCAATCACATTACTTCGGTTTGGTTGTCTAATTGAATCCACACATATCGGCCAGCCAGCCATAGTTTGTTTAGGGCATACCGATGCTAAAGCGCACCGAAAAAATGTGACCATGTGATGCATATCAGTTAAAACAAGCATGCATGCATGCATGAATGACCTGTCTAGAAATGTACTAGGCATTCGGGCAATTCGTGTAAAGTGCATGCATATACATAACTTACCTATGATATCCACACCCCTGTCTAGGCAGGCTTGCTCTATATATGGTTTGTTGTTCGACGGCTGATATATAACGTATCACACGTGGGAATTAACCTAGCTAGTTAGCCAGCCCTTGAAAACAAATATATCACGAAACAAGTTCATGTGTCATGGACTCATGGGCGATGGCTAACGATGTTTAAATTAACTTTAGCGTGGGAGATTGGAGCAAACCAAGCCACAATCACATCAAGTGAAGAAGGGATGGAGCGCTTGTACCTATACCGATAATTATTCATACTTACATCGTTGATCCGTGGGAACCTAGCTAGTTTTGAGTTCTAAATCAGGAGTGTTGTAGTGGATTGCTAAATGATTACGAGGAACTGTTGCGTCCTTTTGGTCCTCTCGATTATTCAGTTTTGGTCTAATAGGTGGTTTGCACATCTCGTTAGAGAACAAAAGTCTAGAAAATATTATTTTTGCACCTCGAATCTGTAATGGACTTAACACCATGGCTACATGTGGGCATCAATGTTGTACTGGCTTCTAAATTTGGTTGCAATTTGTAGGTCCACTACTAGGAAAAAGCCTACTAGCAGCACGGGGTAAAGGACTAGTAGTAGCGCGGGGGCCCACGCTACTACTAGGACGCTGCATCTAACTGGTAGTAGTAGCGTGGGTGTCACCGGCGCTACTACTAGTTATCTGTAGCGTGGGTGTGGACTCTCGCTACTACTAAATAATTAGGAATTGAAAAATAAATTCCAGCAATGGCTGTTGCTGCTAGGCATCATCGTCCTCTCTATCCATGGCTGATGCTGATCCTGGAGGGGATGAAGTTGTCCATGGTGATGACGCTTCCCCACCCAACTCTTCCCCAAACCTCTCCTTTGCTGCTTCTACAAAAAAGGATTATAAGAGAAAGAGAAAGATAGAGAGGAGTAGGAGCAGCAACTCACCGGTGGCTACCGGAGATGGAGCCAACGCCAAAAACCCTAGAGGAGACCTGGTGACGTCCTACCGCTTTTCCTGGGACCTCATGTCCTTACGAGGCCATGTCCCGACGAGGAAGTGCAAGTGGTTGCGTCCATGGCAGGTCTGGCCATCGCCATGGACGACACTCTACTGGTTCTCCCTCTCCTTCCAGAAGTGGAGAAGGAGGAGGAAGGAGGGGTAGGGGAGGGGTTGCGGTGCGAGAGGGTGTTACCGGATTTTGGGGAGACGTCGAGGTGCAAGGCCGGCAGTGGTGGTGGTTGAGGAAGGGCATCGTGGGTGGGCGGGACAAGGGTAATCGAGAGAGTGTGGGTCTGGATTTGGGCCTCGGCGCGTGTTGGGATATACCCGACGGTATACCATGGCCCGAAGTACGACCCAGCCGGGATTTGACGCCTCATTGGTAAGCCGGCATGACTGGGCGGCTCATTGGTGACCCGATCAGTGGGTCAGATTAGCAGCAAGGCCCAAGGCCCAGAAGGCGGCTCGTGAGAAGGTTGGCTCAAGGTATGGTATCCGGTGGGCCGGCTTGAGAGGAAAAGCATACGGAATATTTCCCTTAATTAGGAAGCAAGACCTACCAAGGAAAGCACGATCCGGACTAGGATTCCACTTGTAATAGAAAATAGACTAGTCATAATCCTATTAAGACTCTACATGTAAGCCAGTCCTTTCAATTTATATAAGGAGGGGCAGGGCATCCCAAGAGAGACAGGTGAGAAGGAGACAAGTCAAGATAGACAGAGAAATTTTAGACGACATCAAAGTACAAACCGTATAGATAGATGTAGCAATTAAAAGAGGACCCATGTAACCATGAGCATCGTCATCATCAATCCAAAACAAGCAGGATATAGGCTTTTACCTTCACCGCGAGGGGCCGAACCTGGGAAAAACTCGCGTCTCTCGATTCCGACCAACCCCATTCAAGCTACTATCTAGTTCAAAGGCCTGAGCACTAAGTTATTTCACGAGGACAACTGCCGTGACAAAACCACAACAATTGACGCCCATTATGAGGCAAACGCATAGTTATGTTCTTTTTAAAGGAATCTCTCATAGGAATCGAGAAGCTCCCGATTGGCCTGATGAAGAAGAGCCGGCGCGGAACTATCGCGCAGGATGACGCGGCCGAGAGGAGATGAATTTGGTGATACCTCCTGCAAACCGCCGAGACTGAGAGAAGATCAATGTTGTACTGCCACACGTTCAGTCGGCCGAAGCGGGCGCATCATGTTAATCTGTGACCGAATCAATTTAAACCAGTACAATCCGCGAGTCGTCGTCGCTGGTGCACGCACAGCCGTCCAAGTAGGAGGTGATCAGAGACAGCGAACACGCGTCACGCGCTTCATCTGATCCTACAACGACGATCAGGACAGATGCTTGCGGCCGCATATGAATGAAGTGTCCACAGTGCTGATCGATTAAAAATAAAAAACCAAAACCCGATGGATTTCCTGGCTCCCCCTTGTGAAGAGCCCTCCATTAGCACAACCACTGTACATACATGGACTTCAAGGAAGGATATAATATAAGGAAGTTTAATTAGCTCATGCGCGGCCTACAAGATCTATCAGAAATCAGAATCCAGAGAATTTTTTTCTACGGCGGCTCTTTTTCGGACGTCCAACAAAAGTAACTTGCTCAGAGTAATCGCGATGACCTGTTATGCCGTTGCCTAGCACGGGCAACTCACCATTGCAGGACGTATTGTCGTTTTCTTCTACCATCCAAGGAAAGTTCTCTGCACCACTCGTCCTCCTGAGTCGTCCCCGTGCAGCGGCAGGGAGGCCCTCAGATCCCATCGCGCCAGACTCCACCTCTCATCCTCCTCCTCCCGCGCCGCCGCCCCAAGGCGTGGCCAGTCAAAGCCTAGCCATCGCCAGCGGCGGCGGGGACTAGGTGCCCTCCCGCTCGTGAGGAGCTGGCGCGGGCCGGAGCGTGGCGTGCGGCCGGACATCACGACATGGGCTGGCAGCGCTCCGGCGACCCCATTCCCCATAGCAGGCGGCTTCAAGATCTAGGGCGCCACGGTCACCAGGGACGATGGCGGCGTGACCAGATTGGCGGCGGCGCGGCCGGATCTCCGGGTCACGATCAACACGATGGCGAGTGTGACACGTCGTCAGCTGGACGTCCTTGACAAACCGGGCAACTCCGGGTGACACTCTAGATCTCCATGGGATCGAGCGATGGCGGTACGCTTGCGCTGTAGTCCCTCTTCAGGGCATCGCTTTGAAGTTTGCTACGGTCGAATGAATCGGCGAGGCCGGCGGCGTATGCCCGGTGGCACAACTGCTATGAAAATCGTGCTGACTATTGTCATGGCGGACAATGGCGGCTTCTTTGGTGTTGTTTCCTTGTCGAGGCATCGTTGTTGCAGTTGGCGTCATCAGGCTCGGGATGCTCCGGGGGAAACCCGAGATCTGGGTCTTTCGAATCGAACGATGCTAGCGTTCTTAGTAGCGCTTTCCCTCATGGGGGCATCGTTTTGGAGCAAGTGATAGTTGGAGGTGACAAGAGGAGGAGCGGTGATTCATCACACATAATGATGGTGTCGGATCTCGATGGCAGGGCGCTCTGGAGATTAGGTGTCTGATGTGCGACGATGGACTAGGGCAGGAGGTCGATGCTGTCTAGCCTCGTGGTGGCGTCGGCAGCAGCTAGACCGGGCAAGGTTCATGAAGCAGTACAGCTCTGAAGATGGATTGATGCAGGTGGCTGCGGCGGCCTCATACCCGGCAGGCGTCCTAGTTGAGGAGCACGCCGGACTGGTGAGTGGCCATACCCGACAGGCGTCCTGGTTGGGACCTCAGGTCTTAGATGTTAGGTTCGGCTGCGAGGTCTATTTGGTACTAGGCCTAGACTATCAGCATCCCTTCATCAATTGGATAGGAGTAGCGACACTTTTGTTGCCTAGACGGTGGCTTCAATCTTACTACTGTATGACTTTGTAAGGTCTTGTGTGAATAATTAATAAAGTGGTTGCATGTATCATCCAGATGCAGAGGTCGGGGGTCCTCCTCCATTTCTAAAAAAAGGAAATCCTAGGAAAGTTCTCGGAAATCTGTGCGCGCGACAGCCAGAATTATTACCAGGCATATGAGGGATCCCTCGGGACTTTCGCTTTGTGAGAGAGTAACCTCGTGTTATATTGTAGGAGTGGTGATGGGTGTTGACTCGAGTGCCTGACGAGGTTACAGACCTAGGGTAGGGTCACAGGCCTGACCAAGGTACCCCACCCAAGGTAACTATCCTAGAAGATCGAAAGACAAGACCCATGACAGTGGAGACAGTCGACTGAGACGGTCCAAGGATACACTTCACTCGATTGACTCATGTACGCAGGACGACTCAACTCCACTCGACTGGATCAGGCACTCGACCTCCGAAGGTCAAACGCCTCTTGGAACAGCAACGGTCCTATATTTACTCACTCTAGTAAATATCTTAATTATCCTTTACTGCAGGCGTTATCAGTAACGCCTGCCTTAATGTACCTTTAAACCCTTGGTAACGTGGAGCATGGCTGGGGTCCGGGCACACTATATAAGCCACCCCCCTCCTCCAGAACAAGGGTTCGCACCTCTGTAACACACGCATACACATATCAGTCGACCAAGCCCCAGGGCACCGAGACGTAGGGCTATTACTTCCTCCGAGAAGGGCCCGAACTCGCTAAACACCTTGTGTACAACTTCGCCATAGCTAGAACCTTGCCTCTCCATTCGTACCCCCTACCCTTACTGTCAGACTTAGAACCACGATAGTTGGCGCGCACCGTGGGGCAAGGCGTCTTAGCGACATTTGGTGAAGTTGCGATCTCTTCTCCGACCACTTTCATCATGGTGCCAGGCGGCGTTTTGGCGTTGGGCCTCGAGATCCGGCTCGGCGCGCTGGTCTTCATCGTCGACGACTCCGCGTGGCTCCAGGAAGCCCCTCTCGACGTCGAGGCTCTGCCCGCCCGCGGAACTACGCACTTTCGTGCCGGCGCCGGCGGCGTCCTCCTGCTGCAGCCATCGACTCGGTACTCATCGTCCCCCGTCCCCGTTGGTCGCCGCCGCAAGCGATCCGGTCGTTCACGGCTCCAGCGGTGGGTGAAACATGCGGTGGCCCATCAAACGGCCACCCCACAAGTCGCGGCCATTGAGCCTGACGGTTACCTTTATGGGCCGGTCGATCAGTCGGCCGGGCTCGAAGATTCCGTTTCCGAGTGTGGGAGCAGCGATCCCACGGCGGAGATCCTCATTGTTGATTCGCGCCGCAGCCCGCCAGGTTTTCCTCATGGTGAGAACGGCGGCAGCGGTGGCGATCGGGCGCACGACAACGACGGTTACAGTCCTCAGCCCCTCACCTCCGAGCAAAGGGTTGAACTTTGTCGCCGCAAAGGAGATGCACTCTTCACTCACATCGTGGGAGATTCCCCAGAAGCTTTGGCTCTCGAAGCCACGCGCGTGGCCACCTTGGCCGAGCATGCGCGCTTGGAAAACATCCAACGCTCACTCGACGAACAGGCCCGCCGACTGGCCCCCGAGTCCAATCGACGGCCGCGGCAATCGCGTTAGTGCGAGACTCAGGTGTTCCGCACACCAGTCGAAGACCTCGAAGCCGCGGCTCGTATCGTGGAGTCGATTCAACCCTCCCAGTCGGAAGCTGGGAGAGGTCTTCAGCAGATCCGAGCTTTGCTCCGAATGGCTGAAGAGCAAAATGCGGCTGTTTCTCAGTCGCGCAACAGAATTCACAGCAGATCAGTTGCTGCAGACACCGTATGGTCGGCCCACAGTCCAAGATCGCCCCCGAGGCGTGAGGAACGTGGCCCGCGGCAAGACCGGCACCTGGGTCGGAACGACGATCCACTCGACCGTCGACACGGACGCTACGACTACCGTCGAGCGCCTACCCCTCCTCCGGGGAGTGGATCACACTCGCCCAGCGGCACGTGGGCAGGCGCCTGCGAGATGACGAGCGTAGGATTCTCCCGGATCCCCGGCGGCCAGGTTGCGATGCAAGGTCCATCCTTGTACAAGGTCGAGTCGACCCTAACCGGTCATCCAGAGACGAGCGAGGCGGAGACCAACCCAGTGGCAGCCGAGCGCCGGCCTTGGGGCCTGAATGTTTCTGCAGTGCAATCAAGGCCGCGGAGATCCCCCCGAACATCAGGCTGACGGCAGGAGTAAGCAAGTTCACCGGTGAGTCGAAGCCGGACACTTGGCTGGAAGACGACCGAGTGGCCGTGCAGATCGGAGGCGGCAACGACGACGTGGCCATGAAGCACCTCCCCTTGATGCTGGGAGGCTCCGCTCGGGCGTGGCTCAACCAGTTAGCTCCCAGGAGCATATACAGTTGGGAAGAGCTCGCTCGAGTTTTTGTTCGGACCTTCGAAGGCACCTGCAAGCGACCTGCTGGACTAGCAGAACTTCAGCACTGCTGATACGTCCAAAACGTATCTATAATTTCTGCTTGCTCCATGCCACTTTTGGGTGATATTGCTATGATATTTATACACTTCCATACACTTTTGATCATATTTGGACTAACCTACTAACTCAGTGCACCCCAGTGCCAGTTTCTGTTTTCGGCTGTTTTTGTATTTCAGGTTTTCACGTTACGAGAACTGCCAGGAAAAATCCAGAAAAATTATATAAAAAATCAGCATTCCGGAAACTACCGTGCGTCCGAAGGACAGCCGGGGGGGGGGGGGAACC
>LR738714.1:816407556-816420674 GCA_902687465.1 Secale cereale
GGGGGGGAACCAGGGCTCCAGGCGCCCTGGCGGCGCACCCCCTGGGCCGCGCCGGGGGGGGGGCGCCTGGGCCCCCCGAAGCTTCCCCGATGCCCCCCTTTGGCATATATTTAAAGCATCCTCCGAAACCCTCAGAACAAGAACTCTTTTCGCGATCCCATCTCTGTTCCGCCGCCGCCGCCGCTTCCAAGATCGGGAGCACCAGGAGAACCCTTCCCGGCACCCTGCCGGAGGGGAGGATCACCACCGGGAGCTTCTCCACCACCATGGACGCCTCCGGAATGAGTCGTGAGTAGTCTCCCTTGGACCATGAGTCCATGACCAGTAGCTATGTGATGTTCTCCTCCCGTTCTTGTGCTTCACTAATTAGTCCTCGTGAGCTGCCCTACATGATCGAGACACATATGTAATCCTTATGCTGTTGCTATGTTGAGTTTGCTGGGATCCGTTGGATTATGAGATTATGTTCAGATTGTTCTTGAGTAATATATTTGATCTACCTCTTTTATATTTATGTTCATAAGTAATTCTTGCATGTTCTCCGTTGTTATTTATTGATTTGGCCAAGTAATGGGTAGTGACTCCAAGAGGGAACATTATGCTTGATTGTGGGTTCATGCCCCTCGATGACTAGCTTGAGTGACAGAAACATGAGTCTAGGGGATGTGTTGTTGCCACAAGGGGGAAAACAACGGTGCTTGTGCCCGCGGGTGCAAGGATTGTTTACTTTACGCAAAGTTCTTTTAATGCAGTTGTCTGTTGCATTGAGTTTACACTATGGGTGGGACTCGCAACTTAATACCATCGAGATGTTCTGGATAGATATCTCAAGGTGGATGATTAGTAGTAGATATTGATGGATTTCGGTCTACTTACTTTGGCGTACCGCCCATGCTTTGAACCTCAACCTTTCTTGCAATGTAGTCAGCATTGGTTTGCGTTCGTGGTCCTGTCAATTGCCCAGCTGTAATTCGTTTACCTCACATAGCTGTTTTATCGTCTTTTGGGAGAGAGACATCACTAGTGAACATCATGAGACTCCGGTCCATATTACCATCATTGATCACATCCGCTATTTACTTTTCGCTATTATTTACTATTGCAAACACTATCTATCACTACTATCATTTGCGTTTAACCCTTTGTGAACTACAAGGCCGAAGGGATTGACAACCTCTCTGTACTCGTTGGGAGCAAAGTTATTTGTATCTGTGTGTAGGTCCACGTTGATTGCTAATATCTGGCGCCGTTAGCAGTTGACACCTACTTGTTGAACCTAGGAGTCTCTGGGGATTCAATCCTTGGCATCTTTGCTAAGGGAAAAACTTCCACAACACTGCATCTTACACCTTCCACTTGGGGTAACCAACGAGGGGTTAGAGGCTCATCAAGGAGTTTTTCTGGCGCCGTTGCCGGGGACTCCACTCTTCAGGATAGGGGAGTTGCATGCTATCTTTTACCTTTGCTTTTTAGTCTTGTTAGTTTACCTTTCATTTTTGCTTTAGTACCTTTTTATCGAAATCACAAAAATAGTTATCTTGTTCTTTAGTTGTCATTATGTCGGGTCCTTTTGTCTTTGACGAGGCAGAAGTTCTCACCTTTAAACAAAGAGGTGGGGAAAGTTTGAAAGATGCTTGGTATAGAATTAATGATTCACAAAAAAGAGCCACCAAGAAGCAACCTACTACTATCTTACTTAGAAATTTGTATGTTGGAATTACTTCTTGGAATAGGTTTATTCTAGATACTGCTATCAATGGGAATTTCCTAGAGGCCCCAGTTTGGGAGTCTCTTAGTATTATTGAAAATCTTGTTGGGAATTTCCCTGTTGTTAGCATTCGAGAGGACATCACCCTAGCTCACATTATGAAAAAACTTGAAAAGATAGAGCTAGAGATGCCAAGCATTAATAAGATGAATGAGTTGGATCGTAAGATCCAAGGGAATTTGAATAGGCTTGATAGCTCCATGCATAAAATTTTCAAAATTTTGGAGACCGTCATATTCCATGACTTGGACTCTCCTAGGATAGACAAGATTGAGGAAATATTTGATACTCTAGGAACCACCTTCTCCTCAATCGAAACCAAAAAGGTAGAAACTCCGGCAAAGAGGGAGCCTAAGTTCGTTCACGTTCCAAAGGCTCCCCGTTCTAAAAGTAATCCACCTACTGCCAAAGGGGTTGAAACTGTAAAGACCTTGGAAGAAACACCTCTCTGTGATGAATTTATAAATGAATCTTCCCTTGACTTTTATCATTTTGGTCTTCTACCTAGAAGTATCTCTATGAGGCCCTTATTTGAGAGTCCTCTTAAGACTAGTGGTATTATTGAAGAGCTTTTTGATGATCTTGACGATGGTTCAATTGATACAACTTGAGCTTTATGCATTATGCCTAGCTTAAAGGCATAAAAGAAAGCGCTCTTGGGAGGCAGCCCAATGAATAAATTTATTTTGCTTTTGTTGTGTCTTGATGTTGTTTACTACTGTAGCATCATCATTGTATCTTTGCTTTTCATATTTGTGCCAAGTATAGCCTCTGATTGCTAGAAAGTTCAAAAGTTGTGAGGTGCTGTCCAGGAAACAGATTCTGTCCTTGGATAGAAAAATTCGTATAAAATCACCAGATCATCTTTTTGGTCTGAATTTTTTTCGACAGCATTCTCTATATAATTATCTTTCGTGCATCTGTTCTGAGTTTTTTTATTTGAGTTGCAGAAGTATCCTGAACAGATCAATTGCTACCTGCTGTTCTGTTTTTCACAGATTCTGTCCTGCTTTGCCTTTCCTTCACTTTGCAAATCAAGAACTTGCTTTTTCTTTGCAAAAACCTTTTGGCAACCTTGAGAAACAGTAGAAATTCAAGAATATCTTTATTTCCAGCTAGGTGCAATTATTTTATTAAGGGTACTAACCTCGCTAATCAGATTATAATGAGTTATGTATGAAGGGAGTTTTCAAGTGTGCGAGGGAAGATGATAAAAAGATTCAGGAGTGTCAAGCGCTCAAGCTTGGGGATGCCCCCGTGCACCCCCAAGAAATATTCAAGGAGACTCAAGCGTCTAAGCTTGGGGATGCCCCCGTGCATCCCCTTCTCCATCAACATTATCAGTTCGTCTTTCGTTCCGCTATATATTTATCACTTCATGTGTTATGTGCTATGCTTGGAGCGTCTTGCTTTTAGTCTTCTTTTTAGTTTTTCATAACGAGTCGGAACTCAGCGTTCTTTATGTGGGAGAGAAACACGCTTCACTTCTACATAGAACATAACATAGAATTTTCATGTCTATCTTTGCTGTGTGTGTTCTTTGTCTTTTAATAGCTACTATCATGCTCTGCTCTTAGTATTCATGCTTATCTTTTCAAAGAGCTTTTGTCTAGTTGGTTGCTTGAACTCTCTTTAATTATCATGATCACCTTATTAAGAGAGTTTGCTTCCGTTGCATTGGTTAATGTGTCTATGATAAAGATGCTACTTGCATAATGGTGCCTAGTAGTTCAGGTTTTCTTATGGTTAATCTCAAATAGCTGGGGGATTCCCAGTGTGTTATTGGAGTACCAACTTGATTTGTTTGCCTATGATGTGGTATGGTTTAGTAATATCTTCCTTCAAGAATTTATTTCAATTGACTTGGCGTATGCTCACGCATATTTAAGACTGTAAAGAAAGTCTGTCAAGCCTTGATGATCTTTTATTTCTGAGTAGCGATATAACTACCATGCCTGATTCAATATTGCTTTGTCGCTCTGCATGATTATGACCGTCATTGCTCTCTTAGTTGGTCGCTCCCAGTCTTTTGCTAACCTCCACCTGTACTAAGCGAACTAACTTTGCAATACATAGCTCATGGGAAAGTAGCTTAAAAACTACTGTCGTAAAGAATATGTTGCTTATGTATCTTATTTCTTATAAGTTGCTTGCTGAGCGGTAACCATGTTTCTGGGGACGCCATCAACTGTCACACTTTTGTTGAATATCATGTGAGTTGCTATGCATGTTCGTCTTGTCTGAAGTAAGGGTGATTTGCCATGGGTTGAATGAGTATGCATATTGTTAGAGAAGAACATTGGGCCGCCAACCAAAGCCATGTATCATGGTGGAAGTTTTAGCTTGGACATTAATCCTCAATCTCTTATGAGAATATGCTTATGCATTGAAGAGGAGTCCATCATCTATTTTCTATGTTGTCCCGGTATGGATGTCCTCAAGTTGAGATCTATCAAAAACGAGAAATAAAATGCGATTTATCTCCTTGGACCTTTGTACAGGTGGCATAGAGGTACCCCTTTGTGACACTTGGTTGAAACATATGTAATGCAATGATAACCCATGGAAATCCGAGCTAATTAGGACAAGGTGCGAGCACTATTGGTATTCGATGCATGAGGCTTGCAATTTATAGGACGTCTTTTGCATGACACATATGAAGTACTACTACCGTTGACAAAATTGCTTCTATGTTTTCAAAATAAAAAGCTCTAACACATAACCATTCTTTTACTTTTATGTTGAGTCTCCACCTTCTTTTAAAAGCACCAACTACTGAGAGCATGATTGTCATTCTGACTGTAATGTGCATTGTCCCAAAGTAGCATTGTCTTTTGCATGATTGTGATATCGTTTATTTTGAAATCATTGTATCTAGTCATCACTTAAACCTTGAAGGTGCCCCTGCATTTATGTTTTGCTTCACTAAAGGGGGCAAGCTAGATATCACTTTATCATATTTGCACATCATGTTCATTGCAAATCTTTTTGATGTTTCAGCTTCATGTTGTAAAACTTTCAGTCATTTGTGATTTTCTCATGAGGCAACTTAATTACTATAGAATCGTTGTCTCCGTAAGCTTTTGTCCTATGACTATGAATAAGTCCTATATGGTTAATATCATGTCACCACAGAAATTATTCTTGTTATCATTTACCTACTCGAGGACGAGCAGGAATTAAGCTTGGGGATGTTGATACGTCCAAAACGTATCTATAATTTCTTCTTGCTCCATGCAACTTTTGGGTGATATTGCTATGATATTTATACACTTCCATACACTTTTGATCCTATTTGGACTAACCTACTAACTTAGTGCACCCCAGTGCCAGTTTCTGTTTTCGGCTGTTTTTGTATTTCAGGTTTTCACGTTACGAGAACTGCCAGGAAAAATCCAGAAAAATTATATAAAAAATCAGCGTTCCGGAAACTACCGTGCGTCCGAAGGACAGCCGGGGGGGGGGGGGGCACCAGGGCTCCAGGCGCCCTGGCGGCGCCTGGGCCCCCCGAAGCTTCCCCGATGCCCCCCTTTGGTATATATTTAAAGCGTCCTCCGAAACCCTCAGAACAGGAACTCTTTTCGCGATCCCATCTCTGTTCCGCCACTGCCGCCGCTTCCAAGATCGGGAGCACCAGGAGAACTCTTCCCGGCACCCTGCCGGAGGGGAGGATCACCACCGGGAGCTTCTCCACCACCATGGACGCCTCCCGGATGAGTCGTGAGTAGTCTCCCTTGGACCATGAGTCCATGACCAGTAGCTATGTGATGTTCTCCTCCCGTTCTTGTGCTTCACTAATTAGTCCTTGTGAGCTGCCCTACATGATTGAGGCACATATGTAATCCTTATGCTGTTGCTATGTTGAGTTTGCTGGGATCCGATGGATTATGAGATTATGTTCAGATTGTTCTTGAGTAATATATTTGATTTACCTCTTTTATATTTATGTTCATAAGTAATTCTTGCATGTTCTCCGTTGTTATTTATTGCTTTGGCCAAGTAATGGGTAGTGACTCCAAGAGGGAACGTTATGCTTGATTGTGGGTTCATGCCCCTCGATGACTAGTTTGAGTGACAGAAACATGAGTCTAGGGGATGTGCTATTGCCACAAGGGGGAAAACAACGATGTTTGTGCCCGCGGGTGCAAGGATTGTTTACTTTACGCAAAGTTCTTTTAATGCAGTTGTCTGTTGCATTGAGTTTACACTATGGGTGGGACTCGCAACTTAATACCAGCGAGATGTTCTGGATAGATATCTCAAGGTGGATAATTAGTAGTAGATATTGATGGATTTCGGTCTACTTACTTTGGCGTACCGCCCATGCTTTGAGCCTCAACCTTTCTTGCAATGTAGTCAGCATTGGTTTGCGTTCGTGGTCATGTCAGTTGCCCAGCTGTAATTCGTTTACCTCACATAGCTGTTTTATCGTCTTTTGGAAGAGAGACATCACTAGTGAACATCATGAGACTCCGGTCCATATTACCATCATTGATCACATCCGCTATTTACTTTTCGCTATTATTTACTATTGCAAACACTATCTATCACTACTATCATTTGCGTTTAACCCTTTGTGAACTATAAGGCCGGAGGGATTGACAACCTCTCTGTACTCGTTGGGAGCAAAGTTATTTGTATCTGTGTGCAGGTCCACGTTGATTGCTAATATCTGGCGCCGTTAGCAGTTGACACCTACTTGTTGAACCTAGGAGTCTCTGGAGATTCGATCCTTGGCATCTTTGCTAAGGGAAAAACTTCCACAACACTTCATCTTACACCTTCCACTTGGGGTAACCAACGAGAGGTTAGAGGCCCATCAACTGCACGCAAAAGCCGAGTGAAACTTTGAGGGACTACATTCAGCGGTGGACCACTTTGCATCACACGGTGGAAAATGTTTGCCAGCACCAGGCGGTGTGCGCCTTCAAGGAAGGCGTGCACAACCGAGAGTTGAATCTGAAGTTTGGCCGAACAGGCGACATGTCCCTGTCGCGAATGATGGAGATTGCCAGTCGGTACGCCAACGGCGAGGAGGCCGATCGGCTCCGCAGTGGCAAGAAACCAGTCGGGCAGGACGACCAGAATCACAATCGAAAGAATAAGCGCAAGGCCGACCTAGCCGCTCAGGGAGAGGCTGCGGTGGTTAATCAAGGGAAGGGCAAAGGGAAGCCAAAAGGCTCCTGGGCCCCCATGAAAGGAAAGGGTCAGGCTGGAGATGATATGCTCGACCAGCCGTGCCCCATACACACGAAGAAAGATGAAGAGGGGAACTTGGTGTATCCCAAGCACACCACTCGACAGTGTCGGCTCTTGATCCAGAGTTTCCAGAAGGATCGGTCGACTGAGAAAGAGAAGGAATCAGAAGAGTCCGAGGACAAGGAAGGGGATGGAGAATACCCCCACATCAACTCCACCTTGGTGATTTTCGCAGACGTCGAGAGCAAAAGTCGACTGAAAATCATCAACAGAGAAGTAAACATGGTTGCCCCGGTGACCCCCACGTTCTTTAAATGGTCGACGACCCCCATCACATTTGACCAGTCCGATCACCCAGCGCGCATTGCCACCCCAGGGCGGCAGGCTTTGGTGGTCGACCCCGTTATCGAAGGCACGCGCATGACCAGAGTTCTGATGAATGGGGGTAGTGGCTTGAATATCTTGTATGCAGCAACCCTCCGGGATATGGGCATTCCGATGTCCAAGCTGAGAGAAAGTAACATGAGGTTCCACGGGGTAATCCCCGGGAAGAAAGCCGACTCACTTGGCCAGATCTCACTCGACGTCGTCTTTGGTGAGTCCAAGAACTACCAAAAGGAGAAGCTGACGTTCGAAGTGGTGGACTTCAACAGCGCCTATCATGCCATCCTGGGTAGGCCCGCCTACGCCAGGTTCATGGCTCGACCATGTTACGTCTACCTCAAGCTGAAGATGCCGGGACCCAACGGCGTCATAACCATCACTGGGAACCGGCGGAAAGCGGAAGAATGCTTCCAGAAAGGCTCGAAGATCGCCGACGAGAAAATGGAAGCAGTAGAGATGGAGGAGAACCAAAAGTGAGTGGATCCGGGCGACCTGCTAAGGGCGAAGAAGCCGGCTTCTGAGTCAGCTTTTCAGTCGGCCGGGGACACAAAACCTGTGCACATCCACCCCACCGACCCCAACGCAGCACCGACCCACATCTCCACCACACTCGACAGTAAATAGGAAGAAGCGCTCATCCAGTTCCTCCGTGAGAACTGGGACATCTTTGCATGGAAACCATCAGACATGCCGGGTCTGCCCAGGGGGCTGGATAAGCACCATTTGCGAGTCGACCCTAAAGTGAAACATGTGAAGGAACATCTCCGTCGATCCGCTGCGGAGAAGCGAAAGGCGATTGGCGAAGAAGTGGCTTGACTCCTAGCAGCAGAGTTTATCCGCGAGATATACCACTCCGAGTGGCTCGCCAACGTCGTCATGGTTCCCAAGAAGGACATGTCTCTCCGCATGTGCATCGATTTCAAGCACATCAATCGGGCCTGCCCGAAAGATCATTTTCTTCTTCCCCGCATCGATCAGATAGTCGACTCGACTGCGGGATGTGAACATTTGTCCTTTCAGGACACATATTCCGGGTACCATCAGATCCGTTTGTGTGGACCCGATGAGATAAAGACAGCTTTCATCACCCCTTTCGGGTGTTTTTGTTATGTCACCATGCCTTTCGGCCTCAAAAATGTTGGAGCCACCTTCATGCGCATGATCCAGAAGTGCTTGATAAAGCAAATCAGTCGGAAAGTCGAGGCATACATTGATGGCATCGTGGTCAAGTCACGGAAAGGTTCCGACCTGCTGACTGACCTCGCTGAGATATTCGCAAACCTCAGAAGCTACGATATCAAGCTCAACCCGTCAAAGTGTACATTTGGAGTTCCTGGTGGAAAGTTGCTCGGTTTTCTCGTTTCCGAACGGGGAATCGACGCCAACCCAGAGAAGGTCAGCACCATCCTCCGAATGAAACGCCCCGAGCATATTCATACTGGTTGCTTGGCCACATTGAGTCGATTCATTTCTCATCTTGGTGAGAGGGCACTACCTCTCTACCGACTCATGAAGAAATCCGACAAGTTCGAGTGGAATCCCGAAGCTGAAGCAGCATTTGAAGAGCTCAAAGCCCTGTTGTCCACCCATCCGGTGCTCGCTGCCCCAGTCAGCGGAGAGCCTCTTCTGCTGTACATTGCTGCCACCGGACAAGTCGTCAGTACTGTACTCACGGTCGAGCGGGAAGAAGAGGGCAAGGCATACAAGGTCCAACGCCCTGTCTATTACATATCCGAAGTTTTGACTCCCTCCAAGAAAAGGTATCGACATTACCAAAAGCTTGTGTACGGGATTTACTTGACTGCAAAAAAGGTTGCCCATTACTTCTCGGACCATTCGATCTCAGTCGTCAGCGATGCCCCATTATCAGAGATACTAAACAACCGAGATGCAACCAGTCGAGTGGCAAAATGGGCGATTGAACTTCTTCCGTTAGATATCAAGTTTGAAGCGAAGAAAGCCATCAAGTCTCAGGCCATAGCGGATTTTGTGGCTGAATGGATAGAACAAGAGCTGCCGACTCAAGTCCAGTCGGACCATTGGACTATGTTCTTCGATGGATCCAAGATGCTGAACGGATCCGACGCAGGGGTGGTCCTGGTCTCTCCCAGGGGCGACAAGCTCAGCTACGTCCTTCAGATCCATTTCGATTCATCAAACAACGAGGCCGAATATGAAGCACTTTTATATGGGTTGCGTATGGCCATCTCACTCGGCGTTCGTCGCCTGATGGTCTACGACGACTCCGACCTGGTAGTGAATCAAGTGATGAAAGAATGGGATGTCAGGAGCCCGGCAATGACCAGTTATTGCAGTGCAGTGCGGAAGCTTGAAAAGAAGTTCGAAGGTTTAGAGCTCCATCATGTGCCCAGAGCAAAGAATCAGCTAGCCGACGACCTCGCAAAAATTGGGTCGACTCGGAGGTCTATACCCAAGAATGTGTTCCTGGAACATATGCACACCCCCTCTGTCAAAGAAGACCCCTTCACGGAAGAGCCCCCGCAGCCAGTAAGCGCGACGGATCCGACTGAGGTCGAAGTGCCTGCCGTGGTCGACTTGATCATGGAGGTCTTAGTGATTACGCCAGACTGGACTGTGCCTTATATATCATATCTGCTCAGGTAAGAACTCCCAGAAGACGAAGTAGAAGCGCGCCAGATCGTCCGCCGATCCAAAGCGTTCACAGTCATCCAAGGTCAGCTCTACAGAGAAAGCGTCACCGGAGTCGCCCAACGCTGCGTCGATCCAGAGGAAGGTCGACTGATCTTGGATGAAATCCACTCGGGAACTTGCGGCCACCACGCCTCCTCTCGGACTATCGTGGCCAAAGCATACCGAGCCAGGTTTTACTGGCCCCGCGCCAACGAGATGGCCAAGGATATTGTGGACAAATGCGCAGGTTGCCAGTTCTACTCCAACATGTCACACAAGCCGGCGTCCGCCTTGAAAACCATTCTGTTAGTCTGGCCCTTCGCTGTTTGGGGCCTGGACATGGTCGGCCCCTTCAGGACAGGCAGAAGCGGATTCACCCACCTTCTGGTGGCAGTCGACAAGTTCACCAAGTGGATCGAGGCCAAACCTATCAAGAACCTCGAGACGAGCACCGCCATCAGCTTCATCAAAGAGCTAATATTTAGATATGGGGTCCCTCACAGCATCATCACAGACAACGGCTCCAACTTTGACTCGGATGAATTCAGAGCTTTCTATGGTTCCCAAGGGTCGCGAGTCGACTACGCCTCCGTGGCACATCCGCAGTCGAATGGACAAGCAGAAAGAGCAAATGGTTTGATTCTCCAAGGCCTAAAGCCACGGCTCATGCGTGACCTTAAGAATGCCGCCGGAGCTTGGGTAACTGAGCTTCCATCTGTCCTATGGGGTCTGAGGACGACTCCGAATAGGTCGACTGGCCGTACCCCCTTCTTTTTGGTCTATGGAGCCGAAGCGGTGTTGCCAAGTGACTTGTTAAACAATGCCCCCAGAGTGGAACTCTCCTCCGAAGCCGAGGCAGAGCAGGCTCGCCAAGATGCAGTCGACCTTTTGGAAGAGGAAAGAGAGATGGCCCTGATCCGGTCGACCATCTATCAACAGGACATGCGTCGATCCCATGCTCGCAACGTAAGAAGCCGAACATTCCAAGAAGGAGAACTGGTCCTACGAGTGCATCAGAAGCGTCCACACAAGCTCGCCCCGGCCTGGGAAGGCCCGTTCATCATCACCAAGTGATACGTCCAAAATGCATCACTATTTTGTATCATAATTTATCCCTATTCATTGATATATTTCACGTTATGATGATGTTCTTATGTTGTTTTGGTCTATTTTACACATTTTGCAACTTTCCGATGCCAGAACAGCAGACGCAGGATTCAGCAGGAAAAAGTGGATGCTGAGTTGCTGAAGAAGAATACCTCCAAATTACCTGAAAATTGACGGGAGGTATTTTTCAGACGGATCACGAAGACACGCAAAAGGGGGTTAGAGGGGGGCCACAGGGTGCCCAGGCGGCCTGGGGGCGCGCCCCCCCTGGCCGCGCCGGGGGGGGGCGCCTAAAGCCCCTGGCCCACCTCTGGTCGCCCCCTTTTGCATATATGTTCTCCGTGATCCAAAAACCCTAGGCACGGGACTTTTTACGGAGTTCCGCCGCCGCTTCGAGGCGGAAACCTACAGAGAAGAAAAAGCCATCTCTGGCAGGCAGATTCCGCCGGGGAGATCACCTCCCGGAAGAGGAGATCGTCGCCATCGTCATCACCATCATCACGGGCACCATCGAGATCATCATCAACATCATCCCCAACACCAGCACCATCTCCATCTTCATCCAAATCTCATCTTACCATCGCAACTCGTGTTGTAACTCGTACTACCTATCCTCTCTACTCCATCGGTGTTGATTACTACTTTGTGGTGAATGCTATTGAGTTTTGTTGGAGAAATATTATTATGTCCAGATTGTTTATCACATATTTATCCCCACTGATCATGATCTCTTTTATGTCTCGTGAGTAGTTACCTTAGTTCTTGAGGACATGGGGAAAGTCTTGTTGTTAGTAGTCATATGATGTTGAAGTAATATGTGTTGTTTGATATTTAAGTTGTGTTGTCATTCTACTAGTGGTGTTGTGTGAGTCGAACACCCAACACTTCGCCTTATTAAGGACCTAGGAGAATACATTGTGTATAAAGAATGCTTATGGTGGGTTGCCGGAGTGACAGAAACCTGAACCCCAATTCGCACGCTTTTGCATAAGGGAATAATGGATCCTTGATCGTATTGCTATGGTTAGGCTTTTGCCTTAAATTCTATCTTGTATTTGCGGATGCTTGCAAGGTGTTTAATCATAAGAGTGTATTCATCTTAGTCTAGAGAGTGCACTAGCATAGATCCACCCACTCAACACTTATCAACACATAACATAGTATCGATACGGAATATGGTGAAAGCACATGACTATCTCTCCCGTGTGTCCTCAAGAACGCTTTAGCCTTTATAAGTTCAGTTGCTAGGCCTCTCCTTTGCTAAGAAAGGATTGGGCCACTTGATACTCTTAGTACCTTTTACATTACTTTCTTTACTTTCCCGTTGCTTATACCGAGAAAAACCCTAAATGTTATCTTTCAGTGCTTGCAGTAATTTCTTGCTCATAATCGCTTATTAATACCTTCTGCTCCTCGTTGGGTTCGACACTCTTACTTATCGAAAACGCTGCAATAGATCCCTTACGGTTGAGGGTCATCACCAAGGTGCTGCGCAACGGAGCGTACCACCTCTACAATGTAGCCCAGAAGAAAGACGAACCTCATTCGTGGAATGCGGACCCTCTCCGCCGCTTTTACACTTGAAACACTCGACAGTCGAGTTGTAATAAAGATTTCCCAATTTGTTTCAAATGCAAGGTAGCAATGATCCCCTAACGATTGGTGTCCTCTAAATCCCCCAGTGGGTGCTCAGCTGCGGTCCTCCAAGCTTCGCTAGAAGTATAAAGCGGCTCGGTCCTCCGAGCTCCGCCACAAATACAACATAGCTTGGAATCGCCTAAGTTATAAACATTCTACTCCGAGTGAAGAGCGACCCTCTCACTCAGGGGCTTAGCTGCGACCCCGTGACTCGCCTAAGTTACAATCATTCTACTCTGAGTGGAGAGAAACCCTCTCACTCGGGGGCTTAGCTGCGGTCCTCCAAGCTTCGCTACAAGTATAAAGCGGCTCGGTCCTCCGAGCTCCGCCACAAATACAATGTAGCTTGGAATCGCCTAAGTTATAAACA
>LR738714.1:816420857-816461210 GCA_902687465.1 Secale cereale
AGTGGAGAAGAACCCTCTCACTCGGGGGCTTAGCTGCGGTCCTCCAAGCTTCGCTACAAGTATAAAGCGGCTCGGTCCTCCGAGCTCCGCCACAAATACAACGTAGCTTGGAATCGCCTAAGTTATAAACATTCTACTCCGAGTGAAAAGCGACCCTCTCACTCGGGGGCTTAGCTGCGACCCCGTGACTCGCCTAAGTTACAATCATTCTACTCCGAGTGAAGAGCGACCCTCTCACTCGTACACTTAGCTGAAGACGTCGACTCGAAGATTCGAGCAATCAGAAGAAGAGCGACAAACCAAAGGATCCAAATCAAATAAAAGCCCCGCAAGGTTCAGGCAAGAGTATTTGGGCCATAGACCCACCAGAGTTTAACGATTACAAATCCACGTGGCATTCCGCGGCAAATGAGATTAATGTATCAAAGTCATGGCTCGGGAGGAGGCGGACTTGCAGGCGCAACGAATTCGTCCAGATCAATCCCATCGGCGATGCGAGTGGCGGCTTCCAGAAAAGTCTCCATAAACAACTGGAATTGGAGCTCCTTCGTGTTTGCGACCTTCAGCGCAGCAAGCTTCCTCTCCTTCACCTCCCTGCAGTGCACACAGACCAAAGACAGCGCCACGTCAGCTCCTCCCCGGGCTGCCGACTTCTTCCACTCCTGCACTTGGTCGGGGATATCGTTGAGTCGAGTCATCAAGGACTCGAGGTCGTTCTCCTGCACGATCCCCCGCCAAAGCGCGGCGTCGATTCGGGCCATCACTGCCTTCAGTCGTCCCAGATAATCCGTGGCCGCATTGAGGCGGGACTCCAGCCTCAGTATATTCATGGACACCTCGTCCTTCACGATGGAGTTGGTTGGGTCCAAGCCAGGCTCGACCCGTCCAGTCTCCTCTTCGAAGTTACGACAGAACTCTGCACCAAAAACAGCAAGTCGAGTCAACGGATAAGATACGGGTCGACCGATCCAATTTTAACCAAGCCAAAGGAGGCATACCTTCAAGCACGAGGTACCATTTTTTCGTGATGTCGCCCAGATACGCCTCAAGATCAACCCTCTTCCGGAAGAGAGCCTCGTACTTGTCGTTCAGGACGGCCTTGGACTTCTTTAGCTGAGTCACCTCTTGGTTGGCCGCGTCGAGTGAGCCTCTCAGTCGGATGATCTCCGTCTCGAGCGCACCCACGGAAGCCAGCTTCTTCGCCACCAGTTCCGACTTCTCCTGAGCCGCCTCCTGCGCCGCTGCTGATACGTCTCAAACGTATCTACTTTTCCAAACACTTTTGATATTGTTTTGACCTCATTCTTGCATGATTTGAACTAAACTAACCCGGACTGACGCTGTTTTCAGCAGAGCTGCCTGTATGGTTTTATTGTGTGCAGGAAAACGGATTTTTAGGTATCTCAGAAAAATCCACGAAAAATCACAGAAAATCCACGCACCCGAAGGAACCAGGAGCCAGAAGAGGGGCCAGAGGGGGGCCAGGGGGTGCCCAGGCGCCCTGTGGGCGCCCCCCCCTGGGTCGCGCCGGGTGGTCGCCTGGGTGGGGCCCACACCCCCTAGTGCCCTACTTTGCCTCGTATTTTCACTCACGACGCGGAAACCCCAGATCAGGAGTTCTTTTCGCAGTTTTCTGTCGCGGAGCCGCCGCCACCCTCTGTTCTTCCTCGGGAGGGCTAATCTGGAGGCTGATTTGGCCTCCGGAGAGGGGAGATCGTCGCCATCGTCATCATCATCACCACTCCATCATCCCTCCATGACTTCTCCCTCCATGTGTGAGTAATTCCCCTGGTGTAGGCGAATGGGATGGTAGGGATTGGATGAGTTAGATCATGTAATAGTTTATCAGACCGTTGGGGGCATGTTGCCTATCATCTACTATGGTGTTTATCTTCAACTTGTTATTCTTAATGCTTGACACTTAGGGCCCGAGTGCCATGATTTCAGATCTGAACCATATGTGTTTGCATGAATATATTTGTGTTCGTGATCCTATCTATGAGTTGTTTGCACCTGTTACGGTTCGGAACCGGCGATCCCAAAAGTGACAGCTTGGGACACCAAAGGGGATGGTCCGTAGTTTGAGGATTACATGTATCCATTGAGTTCATTGATGTGTTCCGGTGCTCTTTGACAGGAGCACCTTAATATCCATAAGTTCCTTTTGGCCCCGTTCGTAACGTGATGGTAGGACAAAAGATGTTGTGCAAGTTCTTATTGCAAGCACATACAACTACCTACGGGATACATGCCTAATGTTTGATATTTGGCTAGATGATCATTACTTTTCCGTGTGCCGTGCCCCAAGTTAGAATCTATCTCATCCATGCAGCGCCCAACCATCCATCTCCCTAGCCTACAGTGTTTTAAATCCTGCTGGTCACTAGTTGCTACTTTTACCATTTACTTTTGCTATTTACTTTTACTGTTTACTTTTACTATCCCTATCATCACTATCATATAACTGTTACCACTTATCCTTTGTTGCAAGTAAGTATATTTCAGGTGCGGTTGAATTGACAAATCAACTGTCAAAGCTTATAAATACTCTTTGGCTCCCCGTGTGTCGAATCAATAAATTGGGTTATTCTTACCCGCGAAGACTATCTCGATCCCTTACGGTTGAGGGTTATCAAGTACCATTTTCTGGCGCCGTTGCCGGGGAGCATAGCAATATTTACAAGTCTACTTGAGGTATCCTACCTGCTGCACTTCATCCACTATGGGAGCATAGCAATATTTACAAGTCTACTTGAGGTATCCTATCTTACTATCCACTACAAGAAGCGGTACTGCTCTGAGCACTAGTGCTACACTTGATTCACCTTCCGTTATAAGTAAGTTTGCCTCACCACCACCACATGATGCTCCTACTGAATCTGTTACTATGTCTGATACTCTTGATGATGCTTCTACTACTTTTGATGATATTAGTTCGCTTGGTTATGCTCTTGAGAAACAAATTGCTGCTGCTGCTAAAAAGTCTGGAATTGAACTTCCTGTTACTCGCTACCCTATTGGTGAAACTTATAATTATCCTGATTTGAGTAAACTCCAAGAGAGGCTCCTTGATGATGATTACTATATGCTTGATGAAGATCTATGCAGGGAACTGACAGAGTTTTCCGGCTCTGACCCTGAAGTCATTAAGAAGCTATTTGAAAAACACTCTTTGAAGCACAAAACCGTTCCTAATCCTGAATTTGCTACATCTCCTATATGCATTGATGATCCTGATTATGATTTCTCTGTTGATCTTTCACTTATACCTATGGTTGAAGCTGACCCCTTTTATGGCAGAGAAAATGATGATGCTATTGCACACCTAACTAAACTCGGTGAGCTTGGTGGCCTATTTACCACAGATGAAAATATACGATACTTTTATGTGACCAAGCTTCTTCCTTTCTCGTTGAAGGAAGGTGCTAAAGCATGGTATGATTCACTCCCATACGGTTCCATTAAGAGTCCTCAAGATTTAGCTCACTCTTTTGTTGATAAGTACTTTCCTGCTCACATGCAACATGCTGCTTTACAAAGAATTTATAACTTTAAACAGTTGCAGGATGAGTCCCTCCCTAAAGCTTGGGGGAGGTACTGCGGTCTGATTCGGGCTAGACCTGGACATGAAATCCCTAAGAATGAATTAATCGATATATTCTATGCTGGTCTAACTGATGAATCCAGGTCCTATTTGGACAGTTGTGCTGGTTGTGTTTTCAGGAAAAGAACACCGGACGATGCGGATGAATTGATGGGCAGGATTGCCAAAAACCATGAAGATTGGTCCGTCCCTGAACCACCTCCACCACCAAAGAAGAGGGGCATGTTTGTTCTAAGCCCCAAAGATATGCGAGAAGCAAAGAAGTCTATTAAAGAGAAAGGTATTAAAACAGAAGACGTGAAGAATCTACCCCCTATTGAGAAGCTGTGTGAGCCTACTACTCACCCTCCTATGGTAGAGGTACACTCTCTTTTAGATTTCAACGCAAGTGACATCCCTCATGGTAAGCCTCCTAATCAATGTTTAGATGAGTTTGATAATTTTATTATGAAACAAAATCATTTTAATGAGAGGATAGAAAGTCAGTTGCATGATAATTCCCTTGCTATCGAAAGACTGCTTGATGTTTTAAATAGAACAGTTAATGATGTTCAATGTCTTGTGAAGAATTTTCATATGGTTCAAACTCAGCTTGACCAAATTTCTAATGTGCAAAGAGATTTGCTTGCTAACAATGCCAAACAAGATAATTTGCAGGCTTTCGGGATTAAGACCCGAGGAGGAACTAGCACTCAAGATCCTCTCTATCCAGAGGGACATCCGAAGAGAATCGAGCAGGATTCTCAAATGCAGGAAGAAGAAATTGTTGGCTCTCCAAAGAAAAAGAAGAAACATAAGGAGACTGACAATTCTAATGACCCTATTGCAGATGAAGAGCCAACTATTGATCCTAACAGCGTATCTATCTCCGATGCTGAGACTGAAGACGGAGCTGAACCTGAAGGTAAGGATACTGAGAAGAATGATCCGCCTGAATTTCGAGAAGAAGAAGCACCTGACAAACGTAAGAGGTACACTAAAGAAGACTTCATCGCAAGAAAACATGGGAAGGAAAGAGAACCATGGGTACCGAAACCCATGCCCTTTCCAGGTAAGTCCATCAAATCTAAAGAAGAAGAGCATTATAATAAGTTTTGTGAGTGGATTAAACCTCTTTTTATTCAAATCCCTTTGACTGATGCTATTAAGTTACTTCCTTATTCAAAATATATGAAAGATATTGTCACTAACAAAAGAAAAGTTCCTAATGATGCAATATCTACTATGCTTGCTAACTACTCTTTCAGTGGCAAGATTCCTGAGAAGCTCGGTGATCCAGGTATACCCACCATTCCTTGCTCCATAAAGAATAATTATGTCAAAACTGCATTATGTGATCTTGGGGCAGGAGTGAGTGTTATGCCCCTCTCTCTTTACGAGAGGCTTTGTTTAGAGAAACTAATTCCTACAGATATCTCCCTTCAGATGGCTGACAAGTCAACCGCTGTTCCGATAGGTTTTTGTGAGGATGTTCCCGTGGAAGTTGCTAATTGTTTAATTCTTACTGATTTTGTTGTGCTTGACATGCCCGAGGATGGGAGCATGTCCATTATTCTTGGTAGACCTTTTCTTAACACCGCAGGTGCTATTATTGATTGCAATAAAGGGAAGGTTACCTTCCATGTGAATGATAAAGAACACACGGTATATTTTCCGAAGAAGATCGACAGGAGGTATGGCCTCAACTCTATAGAGAATATCGAGACCGTGAAAATTGGAGAATGGGACTGTCCACTACATGTGCCTCACAAATACAAAACTATCATGGTGGGGACAATGTCCATCAAAGTAAAGGTTCAGTGATTACTTCGTAAGAGGTGAGACTTTTTGCTCTATATATCGCTTGTTTGTTGGTAAGACTTGATCAACCTTACTAGTAAACATGTTTTATATTGATAATAAGTCGAGCTTGTTATGTTTTCACTTGTTTTTAGTCTTGTCCTACTTGCTGTACCAAGTATTTATGTTTTTGAAGCTTCACAATACTACTAACTGCTTCGAGTTTTCAGAGGGTTTCGCAGCTTTTTGAACTTCAAAAAAATTTCAACAGTGAAGTTTTCAGAAAAAATCCAGAAAAAATATAATAAAAATTTTCACGTCGGGAGAGACCTAGAAAGTCCTGGTGCCTGCCAGGGGGACCCACCAGTGGTGCAGGCGGCCAGCTGGCACGGCCCAGCCCCTGGCCGCGCCCACAGGGCGCCTGGGGCCCACAGGACCCCCCTCCAGGTATGTCTTCTTCCTCTCTCTCTCTCTCTCTCTCTCTCTCTCTCTCTCTTTCTCCAAAAACGTGAGTTCTGCACTTGTTCTTGTGTTCTTGCTGTTCTTGGAGGCGATTCTTCGATCTCTCTCTACAGCCCATCATTTGAGCTGAAATTTTGAGCAAATACTCCCTGGTATGTGACTCCTCCACCCCGCCAATTAGATTTTTGATTGGTGGCTTCATTTGTGACTATTTAGTAGTTCTTGGTGCTGTATAGACGGGCTTGCATGCATATGTAGAAAGTTATTTTTCAAGTTTTGATGCAAGCTTATGCCTTGGGCAAAATGAGTTTGTTAGGAAGGGCAAAAGGGTGGCTTGAGAAGAGGAGGCCCGCACACTCCGATCGAGTTACTAGAGCCGCAGCTTCACCATCGACTGCTAGGGTGAGCTATAATGAAGATCATGTGCCCCTGGAGTTGTTGGAAGATACAAGTCCAGCACGTGCGATGACATTTCCATGTGATGAATTCATGGAAGCTGCGGGAATCAAGGATGAGTTTTATAATCTTTGTGCTAATGCAGGTTTGACACGAGTCGTCACGAGCCGTGTTACCCAGTATCAAAAACTCACCTCCAGTTTCATTAACAGTTTTAGATATAATCCTTATTCAGGTGCTATTGAGTTTAAAATTTATAATGATCTTATCACCATGACTTTGGGGAATTTTTGTGAAATAATAGGTGTGCCGAATGTTGGGACGACGGCTAGGATGGCCACTCAGCCCTCCGAGCTGAAAACCGTCATCAACTCTCTCTGCAGCATGGGTACGAGGGATATTCATCGGTCGAAGATCTCCAGCATCTTATTTCCTCACCTCAGGTATTTTGCATATTATATTGCCAGAGGGGTGTTAGCTCGTGACAACACGAGCAACATTTCTGCTCCGGATATTTCTATCCTGGCAGCAGCCCTCTCAGGGAGGTCTGATTATAATCTGGGTGCCTTAATTGCTCAACGCCTTGCTATGAACGGTAACAAGGGGGACTTATATGGTGGCGTTTATGCCACACTTATCTTAGAACATCTTGGAGGCACCCCACACCCTGATGATAATCCTTTTACTTATTTAAGCTTTGATCTTGCTGCTATGAAAAGGCATAAGTTTGTTACCATGGGTTGTGAGCTTGATAATCTTGTTTATATCTTGCATTTTGGAACTACCGCGGAACGCGAGATCCGTCTACCTGCACCTCTTTTGTTTGATTTTTCTCGCAGGAACGGATGGTCCTTTGATGTTGTCCTGTTCGACGAGTTCATGGTCCAGCATCAGTTTCATAACCCCATGGAGGGGGTTGTGCCCGACGAGGAGGGGCACGGTGAGATACCACCTTTTCAGGGAGAAACCGCCACCGAGTTTGGTAAAGGTTCTTCCTCTGTTTGGCGTTCGGAACCTTCCTCGTGGGAGACTCCGAGGAGTTCGGTGTACGCGCCAGCATCCTTCTACGACCCTTGGACTCACCACCATACCCCCGAAGCAGGAGGCTCCTGGGGGCAGTAGCTGCTACCAACTTAGGCCAAAAGCCTAAGCTTGGGGGAGTACGTGCCCCTCTCACTTTTCCATTGTATTATACATTTTATTCGCTTTGATCTTTTCGAAGTTTTTGCCCGTTCATCTTTATTTCTCTCTTTGCAAAAACAACAAAAAGATTTTCTCTTTCTTTTTCTTTTATTCAACCTTTGAAAAATCCAAAAAGATTTCCTTTTCTCTTTAGTTTGCTTTGCTTTCAGAGTTCAGCTCGAGTCTGTGATGGCATTTAATTATATTTCCTACGTTCGATCGTGCAAGTGACAAGCAGTAATGACGAAGATCGACTAAAGGGAAGCAACAAGGAAGACCGGTATGAACTCTTTTTGTTTCTACTTTTGTACATATGCCTGTACTTATGATCTAGAGACCAGCTTGTAGCGACATAGTGCTATGTTTACAATGCTCTTCCAGTGGTTCATGCTTTCCTTGTGGCTAGTCCCGAATAACTAGAGTATATAATGTGTTATTGAAATGATCTACATGCATTGCACTGTCCATAGTCTGGTATGCTAAGGTGGTATTTCCCTTTAGAGAATTTTTGGATTGACTTGGCACATGTTTAAGACTAAAAAGTCTACTCTGCCTTGATGATCTTTGAGTTTCAGAATAGTTATATCACTTTCATGCCCGATTCAATGTTGCTTTGTTGCTCTGCATGATTATGACCGTTATTGCTCTCTAGTTGGTCGCTTCCCAGTCCTTTGCTAAACCTCCACCTGTACTAAGCGGACTGACTGTTTGTGCATCCAAAATCCTTAAAACCTGTTATGCCATATGAGTCCACCATACCTTCCTATACATGGTATTTACCTGCCATTCCTAACGAAGACTTTCATGTACCATCTCGAAACTAATCAAAAGCATTTCTCTTTTGTGCCTATGTTTTAGCTCATGAGGAAGTAGTAGTTAATTCATGATCTTTTTAAGTTGGACAAGTTTCACCCCTGGATTGCATGAATAATGTGCAAACCCATAATACGAAAAGGAACTGGCATTGAGTGTGCCCGGCTCAAAAAGATAATATAACAAACAAACCCTCCTTCACGCTTTGTTCATGAGAAATCAGAAAACTTTGGCAGTGATAAACAAAGGAGATTAAGAGGATGTGATCGTCCTCATGCGGGAGCCGTTCCTCGAGACTTGTCCACTCAAAAGGTGATTAAGTTATCTGCTAGCATTCGTTGACGAAATATGCACTTCTCAAAACGTGTTTACTTCTGTTTTTAAAACCAAGAGATCTGGTACATGTTTAGTTTTTGTTTCCGATCACGGGTTTTCAACTTTGCCAACAAAAGCCACGGTTCGAGAGTCTCCACCTTCTTTATTCAAAGCACCAACTAGGAGAGCATAATTGTCATTCTGAGTGTGATGTGCATTGTCCCAAAGTATTACATTGTCTTCTGCATACTTGTGATATGATTTATTCTGAAATTCTTAGTTCTAGTCTCATTTAAAACTCTGGAGGAGTTTCTGCATTTATGATTTGCTTCACTCATGGGGACTAGCGAGATACCACCCTAGTATGCTCAATCTATGTGCAATGTAATCTTGTCTTGATTTTCAGTAGTATATTATTTACTTTTAAGTATGTGTGACTAGTCACTTGAAAGAAGGATTGCTCCTTGCATTGTCCTCATAGTACTGTTTCAATACTTGCTAAACTCTTTTCTTAGTACATGCTTATATACATCTAATGAAGCAAAAGAGTTTGTCAAAGTTTTCTTTGTCGCGTGCAGTTCGTTGAACTGAATTGCTTGAGGACAAGCAATATGCTAAGCTTGGGGGAGTTGATACGTCTCAAACGTATCTACTTTTCCAAACACTTTTGATATTATTTTGACCTCATTCTTGCATGATTTGAACTAAACTAACCCGAACTGACGCCGTTTTCAGCAGAGCTGCCTGTATGGTTTTATTGTGTGCAGGAAAATAGATTTTTAGGTATCTCAGAAAAATCCACGAAAAATCACAGAAAATCCACACACCCGAAAGAACCAGGAGCCAGAAGAGGGGCCAGAGGGGGGCCAGGGGGTGCCCAGGCGCCCTGTGGGCGCCCTCCCCCCCTGGGCCGCGCCGGGGGGTCGCCTGGGTGGGGCCCACACCCCCTGGTGCCCTACTTTTCCTCGTATTTTTACTCACAACGCGGAAACCCCAGATCAAAAGTTCTTTTCGCAGTTTTCCGTGCGGAGCCGCCGCCACCCTCTATTCTTCCTCGGGAGGGCTAATCTGGAGGCTGATTTGGCCTCCAGAGAGGGGAGATCGTCGCCATCGTCATCATCATCACCACTCCATCATCCCTCCATGACTTCTCCCTCCATGTGTGAGTAATTCCCCTGCTGTAGGCGAAGGGGATGGTAGGGATTGGATGAGTTAGATCATGTAATAGTTTATCAGATCGTTGGGGGCATGTTGCCTATCATCTACTATGGTGTTTATCATCTTTGCTTCAACTTGTTATTCTTAATGCTTGACACTTAGGGCCCGAGTGCCATGATTTCAGATCTGAACCATATGTGTTTGCATGAATATATTTGTGTTCGTGATCCTATCTATGAGTTGTTTGCGCCTGTTACGGTTCGGAACCGGCGATCCCAAAAGTGACAGCTTGGGACACCAAAGGGGATGGTCCATAGTTTGAGGATTACATGTATCCATTGAGTTCATTGCTTTGTTCCGGTGCTCTTTGACACGAGCACCTTAATATCCATAAGTTCCTTTTGGCCCCGTTCGTAGCAGGATGGTAGGACAAAAGATGTTGTGCAAGTTCTTATTGCAAGCACGTACAACTACCTACGGGATACATGCCTAATGTTTGATATTTGCCTAGATGATCTTTACTTTTCCGTGTGCCGTGCCCCAAGTTAGAATCAATCTCATCCATGCAGCGCCCAACCATCCATCTCCCTAGCCTACAGTGTTTTAAATTCTGCTGGTCACTAGTTGATACTTTTACCATTTACTTTTGCTATTTACTTTTACTGTTTACTTTTACTATCACTATCATCACTATCATATCACTGTTACCACTTATCCTTTGTTGCAAGTAAGTATATTTCAGGTGCGGTTGAATTGACAACTCAACTGTCAAAGCTTATAAATACTCTTTGGCTCCCCGTGTGTCGAATCAATAAATTGGGTTATTCTTACCCGCGAAGACTATCTCGATCCCTTACGGTTGAGGGTTATCAGCTGCCAGATCAAGATCCTTTTGCTCCAAGGCTGCCTTCAGTTGACCTACCAAAGCCGCCACTGGACAGATGAACATGAAGGAACACAAGGCACATCCATCGAAAAGTCAGTCGACAAAAGACAGAAATAAGTTACCAGCCGCATCGTCCTGCGTCTTCTTCAGGTGGCCCCGAGCCAACTGCGAGTCAAAATTAAGCTGGATTTGCTTCTTCTCAAGATCTGCAAACTTGGCCCCGAACTCGCAAGATTTCTACATTAACACAACATAGCAAGATTATAAGACTACAGTCGAGTCAAAATACTCAACCGCAGTCCCGGGGACTACACCCAGTGGGTGCACTGAGCGTGCCCCCACTGGTTTCACTCGGCCAAGGTCAGTCCGGCGCGAGCAAAAATTCTCAACAACAAGAAAGAATGGTTATATAGTAAGACCATGGCCGACCGCCAGCAGTCGACCACGGTCTCGGGGACTACACCCAGTGGGTGCACTGAGCGTGCCTCCACTAGTTTCACTCGACCAAGGTCAGTCTGGCGCGAGCAAAAAAGAAGAAGAACACCTAGTGGGTGTGATATCTCACGAAACAAAACAAGAAGATCCTCTCGAAATTAAAGACTGCTTCAATGAAGACAACGTACCTGGACGTTAGCCAGAAGAGCAGAGCTGGCATCGTAAGCCGCCACGCTGGCCTCGTACGACGCCTTCGTCCTCCCCATCATCACCTCCGCCTGGTGAACGGCTTCTTGAGCCGCTGATAACCGTCAACCGTAAGGGATCGAGATAATCTTCGCGGGTAAGAATAACCCAATTTATTGATTCGACACACGGGGAGCCAAAGAGTATTTATAAGCTTTGACAGTTGAGTTGTCAATTCAACCGCACCTGAAATATACATACTTGCAACAAAAGATAAGTGGTAACAGTGATATGATAGTGATGATAGTAATAGTAAAAGTAAACAGCAAAAGTAAATAGCAGTAGTAAATGGCAAAAGTAGCAACTAGTGACAAGCAAGGTTTAAAATACTGTAGGCTAGGGAGATGGATGGTTGGGCACTGCATGGATGAGATAGATTCTAACTTGGGGCACGGCACACGGAAAAGTAATGATCATCTAGGCAAATATCAAACATTAGGCATGTATCCCGTAGGTAGTTGTACGTGCTTGCAATAAGAACTTGCACAACATCTTTTGTCCTACCATCCCGCTACGAACGTGGCCAAAAGGAACTTATGGAGATTAAGGTGCTCCTGTCAAAGAGCACCGGAACAAAGCAATGAACTCAATGGATACATGTAATCCTCAAACTACGGACCATCCCCTTTGGTGTCCCAAGCTGTCACTTTTGGGATCGCCGGTTCCGCACCGTAATAGGTGCAAACAACTCATTGATAGGATCAAGAACACAAATATATTAATGCAAACACATATGGTTCAGATCTGAAATCATGGCACTCGGGCCCTAAGTGACAAGCATTAAGAATAACAAGTTGAAGCAAAGATGATAAACACCATAGTAGATGATAGGCAACATGCCCCCAACGATCTGTGAAACTATTACATGATCTAACTCATCCAATCCCTAACATCCCCTTCGCCTACAGCAGGGGATTACTCACACATGGAAGGAGAAGTCATGGAGGGATGATGGAGTGGTGATGATGATGACGATGGCGACGATCTCCCCTCTCCGGAGGCCAATTCAGCCTCCAGATTAGCCCTCCCGAAGAAGAACATACGGTGGCGGAGGCTCCGCGACGAAAACTGGGAAAAGAACTTCTGATCTGGGATTTTTCCGTCACGAGCTAAAATACGGGTCAAAGTAGGGCACCAGGGGAGGTGGGGCCCACCCAGGTGACCTCCCGGCGCGGCCAGGGGGTGGGCCGCGCCACCAGGGCGCCTGGGGCCCCCCTGGCCCACCTCTGGCCCCTCTTCTGGCTCCGGGTTCCTTCGGGTGCGTGGATTTTCTGTGATTTTTCGTGGAATTTTCTGAGATACCTAAAAATCCGTTTTCCTGCACACAATAAAACCATACAGGCAGCTCTGCTGAAAACAGCGTCAGTACGGGTTAGTTTAGTTCAAATCATGCAAGAATGAGGTCAAAACAATATCAAAAGTGTTTGGAAAAGTAGATACGTTTGAGATGTATCAACTCCCCCAAGCTTAGCATATTGCTTGTCCTCAAGCAATTCAGTTCAACGAACTGGACGCGACAAAGAAAACTTTGACATACTCTTTTGCTTCATTAGATGTATATAAGCATGTACTACGAAAAGAGTCTAGCGAGTATTGAAACAATGCTATGAGGACAATGCACGGAGCAATCCTTCTTTCAAGTGACCAATCACAAATACCAAAAAGGAAATAATATATTACTGAAAATCAAGACAAGATTACATTGCACATAGCTTGAGCATATTAGGGTGGTATTTCGCTAGCCTCCATGAGTGAAGCAAAACATAAATGCAGAAACTCCTACAGAGTTTTAAAGGAGACTAGAACTAAAAATTTCAGAATAAATAATATCACAAGCATGCAGAAGACAATGTAATACTTTGGGACAATGCACATTACACTTAGAATGACAATTATGCTCTCCTAGTTGGTGCTTTGAAGAAAGAAGGTGGAGACTCTCGAACCGTGGCTTTTGTTGGCAAGGTTGAAAACCCATGGTCGGAAACAAAAACTAAACATGTACCAGAGCTCTTGGTTTTAAAAACAGAGGTAAAAATGTTTTTGAGAGGTGCATATTTCGTCAACGAATGCTAGCAGATAACTCAATCACTTCTTGAGCTGGACAAGTTTCGAGGAACGGCTCCCGCATGAGGACGATCACATCCTCTTAATCTCCTTTGTTTATCACTGCCAAAGTTTTCTGATTTCTCATGAACAAAGCGTGAAGGAGGGTTTGTTTGTTGTATAAATTTTAATGAGCCGGGCGCACTCTATGCCAGTTCCTTCTCGTATTATGTGTTTGCACATTAGACATGCAATCCCGGGGTGAACCTTGTCCAACTTAAAAAGATCATGAATTAACTACTACTTCCTCATGAGCTAAAACAGAGGCACAAAATAGGAATGCTTTTTTGAATAATTTCGAGATGGTACATGAAAGTCTTCGTTAGGAATGGCAGGTAAATACCATGTATAGGAAGGTATGGTGGACTCATATGGCATAACTGGTTTAAAGGATTTTGGATGCACAAGCAGTCAGTCCGCTTAGTACAGGTGGAGGTTAGCAAAAGACTGGGAAGCGGCCAACTAGAGAGCAATAACGGTCATAATCATGCAGAGCGACAAAGCAACATCGAATCGGGCATGGAAGTGATATAACTATTCTAAAACTCAAAGATCATCAAGGCAGAGCAGACTTTTTAGTCTTAAACATGTGTAAACATGTGCCAAGTCAATCCAAAAATTCTCCAAATGGAAATACCACCTTAGTATACTGAACTATGAACAATGCAATGCATGTAAATCATTTCAATAACACATTATATACTCTAGCTATTCGAGACTAGCCACAAGGAAAACATGAACTACTGGAAGAGCATTGTAAACATAGCACTATGTCGCTACAAGCTGGTCTCTAGATCATAAGTACAGGCATATGTACAGAAGTAGAAACAAGAAGAGTTCATACCGGTCTTCCTTATTACTTCCCTTCAGTCGATCTTCGTCATTACTGCTTCGTCACTTGCACGATCGAACGTAGGAAATATAATTAAATGCCATCACGGACTCGAACTGATCTCTGAAAACAAAGTAAACTAAAGAGAAAAAGGAAATCGTTTTGGATTATTTCAAAGGTTGAACGAAAGCAAAAGAAAAAGAAAATCTTTTTGTTGTTTTTGCAAAGAGAGAAATAAAGAAGAACGGGCAAAAACTCCGAAAAGATCAAAGCAAGTAAAACGGATAATACAATGGAAAAGTGAGAGGGGCACGTACTCCCCGAAGCTTAGGCTTTTGGCCTAAGTTGGTAGCAGCTACTGCCCCCTGGAGTCTCCTGCTCCGGGGGAACAATGGTGAGTCCAAGGGTCGTAGAATGATGCTGGCGCGTACACCGAACTCCTCGGAGTCTCCCACGAGGAAGGGTCCGTACGCCAAGCAGAGGAAGACCCTTCACCAAACTTGGTGGCGGTTTCTTCCTGAAAAGGTGGTAACTCACCGTGCTCCTCCTCGTCGGGCACAACCCCCTCCATGGGGTTATGAAACTGGTGCTGGGCCATGAACTCATCGAACTGGATAACATCAAAGGACCATCCGTTCCTGCGAGAAAAATCAAACAAAAGAGGTGCAGGTAGACGGATCTCGCGTTCCGCGGTGTTTCCGAAACGCAAGATATAAAAAAGATTATCAAGCTCAGAAGTCATGGTAACAAACTTATACCTTTTCATAGCAGCAAGATCAAAGCTTAAATAAGTAAAAGGAGTATCATCGGGGTGTGGGGTGCCTCCAAGATGTTCTAAGATAAGTGTGGCATAAACGCCACCATATAAGTCTCCATTGTTACCGTTCATAGCAAGGCGTCGAGCAATTAAGGCACCCAGATTATAATCAGACCTCCCTGAGAGGGCGGCTACCAGGATAGCAATATCCGGCGTAGAAGTGTTGCTCGTGTTGTTACGAGCTAACACCCCTCTAGCAACATAGTATGCAAAATACCTGAGGTGAGGAAATAAGATGCTGGAGATCTTTGACCGATGAATATCCCTCGTACCCATGCTGAAGAGAGAGTTGAAGACGGTTTTCAGCTCGGAGGGCTAAGTGGCCATCCTAGCCGTCCTCCCAACGTTTGGCACACCTATTATTTCACAAAACTTTCCCAAAGTCATGCTGATAAGATCATTGTAAATTTTAAACTCAATAGCACTTGAATCAGGATTATATCTAAAACTGTTAATGAAACTGGAGGTGAGTTTTTGATACTGAGCAACACGGCACGTGACGAGCCGTGTCAGACCTGCATTAGCACAAAGATTATAAAACTCATCCTTGATTCCCGCAGCTTCAAGGAATTCATCACATGGAAACGTCATCGCACGTGCTGGACTTGTGTCTTCCAACAACTCTAGGGGCACATGATCTTCATTATAGCTCACCCTAGCAGTCGATGGTGAAGCTGCGGCTCTAGTAACTCGATCGGAGTGCGTGGGCCTCCTCTTCTCAAGCCGCCCTTTTGCCCTTCGTAACAAACTCATTTCTGAAATTTTTGGCAATTTACAAAAAACAAGGATTAAAACAAGGTGAGTTAAGGCAAACTACTCAACTCACTTGCCCAAGGCATAAACTTGCATCAAAACTTGGAAAATAACTTTCTACACATGCATGCAAGCTCATCTATACAGCCCAAGAACTACTAAATACTCACAAATGAAGTAACCAATCAGAAATCTAATTGGAGGGGTGGAGGAGTCACATACCAGGGAGTATTTGTTCAAAATCTCAGCTCAAATGATAGGCTGTAGAGAGAGATCTAAGAATCGCCTCCAAGAGCAGCAAGAACGCAAGAACAAGTGCAGAACTCGCGTTTTTTGGAGAGAAAGAGAGAGGGAGGAAGAAGACTTACCTGGTGGGGGGCCTTGTGGGCCCCAGGCGCCCTGTGGGCGCGGCCAGGGGGCAGGCCGCGCCAGCTGGCCACCTGGGCCACTGGTGGGTCCCCCTGGCTGGCCCCAGGACTTTCCGGGTCTCTCCCGACGTGGAAATTTTTATTATAATTTTTCTGGAATTTTTCTGAAAACTTCACTGTTGAAATTTTTTCGAAATTCAAAAAGCTGCGAAACTCTCTGAAAACTTGAAGCAGTTAGTAGTATTGTGAAGCTTCAAAAACATAGATACTTGGTACAGCAAGTAGGACAAAACTAAAAACGAATGAAAACATAACAAGCTCAACTTTTTATCCATATAAAACATGTTTGCTAGTAAGGTTGATCAAGTCTTACCAACAAACAAGCGATATATAGAGCAAAAAGTCTCATCTCTTACGAAGTAATCACTAAACCTTTACCTTGATGGACATTGTCCCCACCATGATAGTTTTATATTTGTGAGGCACATGTAGTGGACAGTCCCATTCTCCAATTTTCACGGTCTCGATATTCTCTATAGAGTTGAGGGCATGCCTCCTGTCGGTCTTCTTTGGAAAATATACCGTGTGTTCTTTATCATTCACATGGAAGGTAACCTTCCCTTTATTGCAATCAATAATAGCACCTGCGGTGTTAAGGAAAGGTCTACCAAGAATAATGGACATGCTTCCATCCTCGGGCATGTCAAGTACAACAAAATCAGTAAGAATTAAACAATTAGCAACTTCAACTGGAACATCCTCAAAAATACCTATCGGAACAGCGGTTGACTTGTCAGCCATCTGAAGGGAGATATCTGTAGGAATTAGTTTCTCTAAACAAAGCCTCTCGTAAAGAGAGAGAGGCATAACACTCACTCCTGCTCCTAGATCACATAAAGCAGTTTTGACGTAATTATTCTTTATGGAGCAAGGAATGGTGGGTATACCTGGATCACCGAGCTTCTCAGGAATCTTTCCACTGAAAGAATAGTTAGCAAGCATAGTAGATATTGCATCATTAGGAATTTTTCTTTTGTTAGTGACAATATCTTTCATATATTTTGAATAAGGAAGTAACTTAATAGCATCAGTCAAAGGGATTTAAAGAAAAAGAGGTTTAATCCATTCACAAAACTTATTATAATGCTCTTCTTCTTTGGATTTGATTGACTTACTTGGAAAGGGCATGGGTTTCTGTACCCATGGTTCTCTCTCCTTCCCATGTTTTCTTGCGATGAAGTCTTCTTTAGTGTACCTCTTACGTTTGTCAGGTGCTTCTTCTTCTCGAACTTCAGGCGGATCATTCTTCTCATTATTATTACCTTCAGGTTCAGCACCGTCTTCAGTCTCAGCATCGGAAATAGATACACTGTTGGGATCAATAGCTGGCTCTTCATCTGCAATAGGATCATTAGAATTATCAGTCTCTTTATGTTTCTTCTTCTTCTTTGGAGAGACAACAATTGCTTCTTCCTGCATTTGAGAATCCTGCTCGATTCTCTTCGGATGTCCTTCTGGATAGAGAGGATCTTGAGTACTAGTTCCTCCTCGGGTCTTAATCCCAAAAGCCAGCAAATTATCTTGTTTGGCATTGTTAGCAAGCAAATCTCTTTGCACATTAGAAATTTGATCAAGCTGAGTTTGAACCATATGAAAATGCTTCACAAGACATTGAACATCATTAACTGTTCTATCTAAAACATCAAGCAGTCTTTTGATAGCAAGGGAATTATCATGCAACTGACTTTCTATCCTCTCATTAAAATGATTCTGTTTCATAATAAAATTATCAAACTCATCTAAACATTGATCAGGAGGCTTACCATGAGGGATGTCACTTGCGTTGAAATCTAAAAGAGAGTGTACCTCTACCATAGGAGGGTGAGTGGTAGGCTCACACAGCTTCTCAATAGGGGGTAGATTCTTCACGTCTTCAGCTTTAATACCTTTCTCTTTAATAGATTTCTTTGCTTCTCGCATATCCTCGGGGCTCAGAACAAACATGCCCCTCTTCTTTGTTGGTGGAGGTGGTTCAGGGACGGACCAATCTTCATGGTTTTTGGCAATCCTGCCCATTAAATCTTCCGCATCGTCCGGTGTTCTTTTCCTGAAAACACAACCAGCACAACTGTCCAAATAGGACCTGGATTCATCAGTTAGACCAGCATAGAATATATCGATTAATTCATTCTTAGGGATTTCATGTCCTGGTCTAGCCCGAATCAGACCGCAGTACCTCCCCCAAGCTTTAGGGAGGGACTCATCCTGCAACTGTTTAAAGTTATAAATTCTTTGTAAAGCAGCATGTTGCATGTGAGCAGGAAAGTACTTATCAACAAAAGAGTGAGCTAAGTCCTGAGGACTCTTAATGGAACCGCATGGGAGTGAATCATACCATGCTTTAGCACCGTCCTTCAAGGAGAAAGGAAGAAGCTTGGTCACATAAAAGTATCGTATCTTTTTATCTGTGGTAAACAGGCTACCAAGCTCACCAAGTTTAGTTAGGTGTGCAATAGCATCATCATTTTCTCTGCCATAAAAAGGGTTAGCTTCAACCATAGGTATAAGTGAAAGATCAACAGAGAAATCAAAATCAGGATCATCAATGCATATAGGAGATGTAGCAAATTCAGGATTAGTAACGGTTTTGTTCTTCAAAGAGTGTTTTTCAAATATTTTCTTAATAACTTCAGGGTCTAAGCCAGCAAACTCTGTCAGTTCCCTGCATAGATCTTCATCAAGCATATAGTAATCATCATCAAGGAGCCTCTCTTTGAGTTTACTTAAATCAGGATAATCATAAGTTTCACCAATAGGGTAGCGAGCAACAGGAAGTTCAATTCCATATTTTTCAGCAGCAGCAGCAATTTGTTTCTCAAGAGCATAACCAAGCGAACTAATATCATCATCAAAAGTAGTAGAAGCATTATCAAGAGTATCAGACATAGTAACAGATTCAGTAGTAGCGTGGTGGTGAGGCAAACTTACTCATAACGGAAGGTGAATCAAGTGTAGCACTAGTGCTTAGAGCAGTACCTCTTCTTGTAGTGGATAGTAAGATCGGAACCTTGGGGTCTCCTTTCTTACCCATAGTGAATAAAGTGCAGCAGGTAGGATACCTCAAGTAGACTTGTAAATATTGCTATGGTCCCCGGCAACGGCGCCAGAAAACGGTACTTGATAACCCTCAACCGTAAGGGATCGAGATAGTCTTCGCGGGTAAGAATAACCCAATTTATTGATTTGACACACGGGGAGCCAAAGAGTATTTATAAGCTTTGACAGTTGAGTTGTCAATTCAACCGCACCTGAAATATACATACTTGCAACAAAAGATAAGTGGTAACAGTGATATGATAGTGATGATAGTAATAGTAAAAGTAAACAGCAAAAGTAAATAGCAAAAGTAAATAGCAGTAGTAAATGGCAAAAGTAGCAACTAGTGACAAGAAAGGTTTAAAATACTGTAGGCTAGGGAGATGGATGGTTGGGCGCTGCATGGATGAGATAGATTCTAACTTGGGGCACGGCACACAGAAAAGTAATGATCATCTAGGCAAATGTCAAACATTAGGCATGTATCCCATAGGTAGTTGTACGTGCTTGCAATAAGACCTTGCACAACATCTTTTGTCCTACCATCCCGCTACGAACGGGGCCAAAAGGAACTAATGGATATTAAGGTGCTCCTGTCAAAGAGCACCGGAACAAAGCAATGAACTCAATGGTACATGTAATCCTCAAACTACGGACCATCCCCTTTGGTGTCCCAAGCTGTCACTTTTGGGATCGCCGGTTCCGAACCGTAACAGGTGCAAACAACTCATAGATAGGATCACGAACACAAATATATTCATACAAACACATATGGTTCAGATCTGAAATCATGGCACTCGGGCCCTAAGTGTCAAGCATTAAGAATAACAAGTTGTAGCAAAGATGATAAACACCATAGTAGATGATAGGCAACATGCCCCCAACGATCTGATAAACTATTACATGATCTAACTCATCCAATCCCTACCATCCCCTTCGCCTACAGCAGGGGAATTACTCACACATGGAGGGAGAAGTCATGGAGGGATGATGGAGTGGTGATGATGATGACGATGGCGACGATCTCCCCTCTCCGGAGGCCAAATCAGCCTCCAGATAAGCCCTCCCGAAGAAGAACAGAGGGTGGCGGCGGCTCCGCGAGGAAAAACTGCGAAAGAACTTCCGATTTGGGGTTTCTGTGTCGGGAGTAAAAATACGGGCTAAAGTAGGGCACCAGGGGGTGTGGGCCCCACCCAGGCGCTCCCCCGGCGCGGCCCAGGGGGGGGCGCGCCCACAGGGCGCCTGGGCACCCCCTGGCCCCCCTCTGGTCCCACTTCTGGTATTTGGTTCCTTCGGGTGCGTGGATTTTCTGTGATTTTTCGTGGATTTTTCTGAGATACTTAAAAATCCGTTTTCCTGCACACAAATAAACCATACAGGCAGCTCTGCTGAAAACAGCGTTAGTCTGGGTTAGTTTAGTGTAAATCATGCAAGAATGAGGTCAAAACAATATCAAAAGTGTTTGGAAAAGTAGATACGTTTGAGACGTATCAGATGCCCCTCTGGATAGAGAGGATCTTGAGTGCTAGTTCCTCCTCGGGTCTTAATCCCGCAGGCCTGCAAATCATCTTGTTTGGCATTGTTAGCAAGCAAATCTTTCTGCACATCAGAAATTTGTTTAAGCTGAGTTTGAACCATATGAAAATGCTTCACAAGACATTTAACATCATTAACTGTTCTACCTAGAACATCAAGCAAACTTTTGATAGCAAGGGAATTATCATGCAATTGACTTTGTATCCTCTCATTAAAATGATTTTGTTTCATAATAAAATTATCAAACTCATCTAAACATTGATCAGGAGGCTTACCATGAGGGATGTCACTTGCGTTGAAATCTAAAAGAGAGTGTACCTCTACCATAGGAGGGTGAGTGGTAGGCTGACACAGCTTCTCAATAGGGGGTAGATTCTTCACATCTTCAGTTTTAATACCCTTCTCTTTAATAGACTTCTTTGCTTCTCGCATATCTTCGGGGCTTAGAACAAACATGCCCCTCTTCTTTGGTGGTGGAGGTGGTTCAGGGACGGACCAATCTTCATGGTTTTTGGCAATCCTGTCCATCAAATCCTCTGCATCGTCCAGTGTTCTTTTCCTGAAAACACAACCAGCACAACTGTCCAAATAGGACCTGGATTCATCAGTTAGACCAGCATAAAATATATCGATTAATTCTTTCTTAGGGACTTCATGTCCTGGTCTAGCCCAAATCAGACCGCAGTACCTCCCCCAAGCTTTAGGGAGGTGCTCATCCTGCAACTGTTTAAAGTTATAAATTCTTTGTAAAGCAGCATGTTGCATGTGAGCAGGAAAGTACTTATCAACAAAAGAGTGAGCTAAGTCCTGAGGACTCTTAATGGAACCGTATGGGAGTGAATCATACCATGCTTTAGCACCTTCTTTCAAGGAGAAAGGAAGAAGCTTGGTCACATAAAAGTATCGTATCTTCTCATCCGTGGTAAACAAGCCACCCAACTCACCGAGTTTAGTCAGGTGTGCAATAGCATCATCATTTTCACTGCCATAAAAGGGGTCAGCTTCAACCATAGTTATAAGTGAAAGATCAACAGAGAAATTATAATCAGGATCATCAATGCATATAGGAGATGTAGCAAATTCAGGATCAGGAACGGTTTTGTTCTTCAAAGAGTGTTTCTCAAACAGCTTCTTAATAACTTCAGGGTCAGAGCTAGAAAACTCTGTCAGTTCCCTGCATAAATCTTCATCAAGCATATAGTAATCATCATCAAGGATTCTCTCCTTGAGTTTACTCAAATCAGGATAATCATAAGTATCACCAATAGGGTAGCGAGTAACAGGAATTTCAATTCCAGACTTTTTTGCAGCAGCAGCGATCTGTTTCTGAAGAGCATAACCAAGTGAACTAATATCATCAAGAGTAGTAGAAGCATCATCAAGAGTATCGGACATAGTAACAGATTCAGTAGGAGCATCATATGGTGGCGGTGAGGCAAACTTACTCATAACAGAGGGTGAATCAAGTGTAGCACTAGTGCTCAGAACAGTACCTCTTCTTGTAGTGGATAGTAAGATCGGAACCCTGGGGTCTCCTTTCTTACCCATAGCGAATGAAGTGTAGCAGGTAGGATACTTCAAGTAGACTTGTAAATATTGCTATGCTCCCCGGCAACGGCGCCAGAAAACGGTACTTGATAACCCTCAACCGTAAGGGATCGAGATAGTCTTCGCGGGTAAGAATAACCCAATATATTGATTCGAGACACGGGGAGCCAAAGAGTATTTATAAGCTTTGACAGTTGAGTTGTCAATTCAACCGCACCTGAAATATACTTACTTGCAACAAAAGATAAGTGGTAACAGTGATATGATAGTGATGATAGTGATAGTAAAAGTAAACAGCAAAAGTAAATAGTAAAGGTAAATGGCAAAAGTAGCGACTAGTAACAAGCAGGATTTAAAACACTGTAGGCTAGGGAGACGGATGGTTGGGCGCTGCATGGATGAGATATATCATGATTCTAACTTGGGGCAAGGCACACGGAAAAGTAATGATCATCTAGGCCAATATCAAACATTAGGCATGTATCCCGTAGGTAGTTGTACGTGCTTGCAATAAGAACTTGCACAACATCTTTTGTCCTACCATCCCGCTACGAACGGGGCCAAAAGGAACTTATGGAGATTAAGGTGCTCCTGTCAAAGAGCACCGGAACAAAGCAATGAACTCAATGGATACATGTAATCCTCAAACTACGGACCATCCCCTTTGGTGTCCCAAGCTGTCACTTTTGGGATCGCCGGTTCCGCACCGTAATAGGTGCAAACAACTCATAGATAGGATCAAGAACACAAATATATTCATGCAAACACATATGGTTCATATCTGAAATCATGGCACTCGGGCCCTAAGTGACAAGCATTAAGAATAACAAGTTGAAGCAAAGATGATAAACACCATAGTAGATGATAGGCAACATGCCCCCAACGATCTGACAAACTATTACATGATCTAACTCATCCAATCCCTACCATCCCCTTCGCCTACAGCAGGGGATTACTCACACATGGAAGGAGAAGTCATGGAGGGATGATGGAGTGGTGATGATGATGACGATGGCGACGATCTCCCCTCTCCGGAGGCCAATTCAGCCTCCAGATTAGCCCTCCCGAAGAAGAACAGAGGGTGCCGGCGGCTCCGCGACGAAAACTGGGAAAAGAACTTCTGATCTAGGATTTTTCCGTCACGAGCTAAAATACGGGTCAAAGTAGGGCACCAGGGGAGGTGGGGCCCACCTAGGCGACCTCCCGGCGCGGCCAGGGGGTGGGCCGCACCACCAGGGCGCCTGGGGCCCCCCTGGCCCCCCTCTGGCTCCTCTTCTGGCTCCGGGTTCCTTCGGGTGCGTGGATTTTCTATGATTTTTCGTTGAATTTTCTGAGATACCTAAAAATCCGTTTTCCTGCACACAATAAAACCATACAGGCAGCTCTACTGAAAACAGCGTCAGTCCGGGTTAGTTTCGTTCAAATCATGCAAGAATGAGGTCAAAACAATATTAAAAGTGTTTGGAAAAGTAGATACGTTTGAGATGTATCAGCCGCCCCCACAGGGTCCTCCGGGAGGCGGTAGGTAGAGAAGAGGACTGATGAAGCGGCGGGCGTCGGGTCGACCGCAGGCGCAGGCGCTGGATCTACGGCACGAACCGGCGCTGAGTCGACGGCTGGAGTTAACACTTCAGGTCAAGCGGAGAATTAAGTCAGTCGACTGTCGCCCGTGATGGCTTCTCGCCCCTCATTGGTTACCCCAAGTGGAAGGTTGAGATGTAGCGTAGCGGCAAATTTCCCTTGGCAAAGATACCAAGGATCGAATCCCGTGAGACTCCGAGGGTCGACAAGTAGGTGTCAACGGCGCCAGAAACTTAGCGGTTGACGGGACCTGCACACAGATACATATAACTTTGCTCCCAACGAGTACAGAGAGGTTGTCAATCCCTCCGGCCTTGTTGTTTACAAAGGATCAAACACAAGAGATAATAATGATAGCTATGACTGCAACTAGGAAATAAAAACAGGAAGTAAATAGAAGGTGTGATCAGCGGTGGTAATATGGACCGGGGTCCCATGATGTTCACTAGTGATGTCTCTCTCCCAAAAGATGATAAAACAGCAAAGCGAGGTAAACAAATTACAGCTGGGCAATTGACAGGATTATGTGCGCAAACCAATGCTAACTATGCTGCCAAGAAAGGTAGAGGCTCAAAAGCATGGGCGGTACGCCAAGGCAAGTAGACCGAAATCCATCTGCATCTACTACTAATCATCCACCTTGAGATATCTATCCAGAACATCTCGCTGGTATTAAGTTGCGAATCCCACCCAAAGTGTAAACTCAAAGCAACAGACAACTTCATTAAAAGAACTTTGCGTAAAGTAAACAATCCTTGCACCCAAAAGTACAAGCACCGTTGTTTTCTCCCTTGTGGCAACAACACATCCCCTAGACTCATGTTTTTTTCACTCAAGCTAGTCATCAGGGGGCATGAACCCACAATCAAGCATAACGCTCCCTCTTGGAGTTACTACCTACTACTTGGCCAAAGCAATAAACAGCAACGGAGAACATGCAAGAATTACTGAAGAACAAAGATATAAAAGAGGTGAATCAAATATATTACTCAAACACAATCTGAACATAGTCTCATAATCCATCAGATCCCAGCAAACTCAGCAAAGCAACAGCAGAAAGATTACATATGTGCCTCGATCATGTAGGGCAGCTCACGAGGTCTAAACCATGAAGAGCAAAGAGGGGAGGAGAACATCACATAGCTACTGATCATGGACCCATGGTCCAAGGTGGACTACTCACGACTCATCCGGGAAGCGTCCATGGTGGTGGAGAAGCTCTCGGTGGTGGTTCTCCCCTCCGACAGGGTGCCGGGAAGAGTTCTCCTGATGCTCCTGATCTTGAAAGCGCTGCGGCGGAAGAACAGAGGCGAGATCGCGAAAAAGGGTTATGTCCTCGAGGGTTTCGGGACTAGAGGGATATATATGCGAAGGGGGGCAGCCAGAAGCGGAGCAGGGGCCCCAGGCGCCCCCCTGGCGCGGCCAGAGGTGGGTCTGCGCCAGGTGGCCGCCTGGGCCTCCCTTGGCTCCCCTCTGGCCCATCTTTGGTTCTTCGCGAAGCTTCCTGTACGCTGATTTTTCCTATATTTTTCCTGGAATTTTTGGAGCACTTTTAATATTGGGGAAACCTGAAATAGAAAAACAGCAGAAAACAGGAACTGGCACTGTGGTGCACTGAGTTGATAGGTTAGTCCAAATATGATCAAAAGTGCATGGAAGTGCATCAATATCATAGCAATATCACACAAAAGAAGCATGGAGCAAGCAGAAATTATAGATACGTTTTGGACGTATCAGCCCGCGAAAGAAAAGAAGGATAAGACACGTCTCTTAGAGCCCACACCTGCGCGAGAAGTCGCGGCATCCGCGGTTGCCTCGTCGTCTCGACCTCGGTCGATGTCCATCGAGGTCGTGGAAGCAGCGGCTCTGAAAGATCCAGTCAAGAGATGAGTTGACTAAAGCTGCAGTCGACCTCCAAGAAACAGAAAGAAACAAGTCCAAGTGACACTTACGTAGAGGCGATGGGTACGTCCACCTTAATCCTAGGCAGGGCCTTCCGGGGCTTGGCGGTGGTGACCTTGGGCTGCTTGGGCATCTTCTCGGCGGGGTCGGGAGTGGCCATTCGGGTGCGTTTGGGCGTCCGAGACCCCGAAGGACCCGTCTGGAGGTGTCCGGCCCCTGGGTCGTTCTTCTCCATGGATCGACGCTCGACACGGGGAGGTGACTCGACCTCCTCCCCGCTGCCATAATCCTCGCTCTCCTCGGTCTCCTCCTCCGACTTCCACTCGGCAGCGTCGCCCGTGCCCTCCTCGCCCTCCTGGTCCAAGTCCCCGTTGGGCAGCGAATACATCTCTGTATAGATCTGCAAAGAAAATAAGTTTGACCAAATATCAGTCGGATCCATCGAGACAAATCACAAGCCAGTCGACAGACACGTCACTTGGAAGCAAAAGACTAACCTTGTCTGGCAGGTGGTCAGCATCAAACGGGATGATCCTCCCAGACGCCTTGGGGTTGTCCTTGCTCCCGGTGATGCTCTTCAAGCACTGCACCACATACTTTAGGTCGACCGCCTCCGGGTGGACTCGCGACGAGTCGTCGGTGCCGGAATACAGCCACATCGGGTGGTCCCGGGCTTGAAGCGGCTGGATCCTCCGCGCGAGATACACCTCAAATAGGTCCATCCCCATGACCCCCTCGCGGACTAGCTGGACGACCCTCTCCATCAACATGTCTACTTCGGCCCTCTCAGCCTTACTCACTACCATCGAAGGAGGTGGGCTGGCTCGACCTAGAGTAAATGGAGGAAGGCCAGTCGACTGACCCAGAGTCGGACTGTCCTTGTAATAAAACCAGGTCGACTGCCAGCCCCGAATCGACTCCGGAAGGTTCATGGGAGGAAAGGCGCTCCTGTTCCTAAGCTGAATCCCGAGCCCGCCGCACGCCTGGAGGACGTGCGTCTTGCCGTCACTCGGGTTCACCCTCTTGACGGTTTGCGAGCGACAGGTGAAGATGTGTTTGAACAAGCCCCAGTGCGGTCGGCAACCGAGGAAGTTCTCGCACATAGAAACGAAGGCGGAGAGGAAGGCAATGGAGTTGGGCGTAAAGTAATGCAACTGGGCACCAAAGAAGATCAAGAACGCGCGGAAGAAAGGATGCGGGGGCGTAGAAAAACCTCGGTCGACGTGGGTGGCGTGGAGTACACACTCGCCCTCCTGCGGCCGGGGCTCGAGCTCTCCCCCCGGCGCCCGCCAGGAGCCGCGGGCGATCAACCCCTCCTCCTCCAGCTCCTCCAGATCCTCCACCACGACGGTGGACCGGATCCAATCCCCCTGGATCCATCCAGCGGGGAGTCCGGACCTCGACAACGAACCGCTCCGGCCAGCTCGCCTCCCCTTCCCCGACGCCGCCTTCCTGGAGCGCTCCATGGCCGCTGTCTTGTCTTTGCTCATGGCTCGCGCGACGGCGGTCGCTGCGGAGAGAGGCAGGAAGGAACGGGGGCGCAGCGGAGAAACAAGGACGGGATTGGGCGCATAGTGCCCCCCGCTGCGGGCTCGGCGCGCCTTTATAACGGCTCGGTCGAGTGGCTGACCGGTGGCCCCGAGCAATCCTATCTGATACCGTAACAGGCGCTGACGCGATACGTGGCGAAAAAGGAGGCGCGGGAATCGAGGCGTTCGAACCGCACCTCTCCGATTGATGCGGCACGTCCCGCCCCACGCGCTTCCCCAAATTTCGAAAGCCCCGCTGAATCCGGCGACCAGAAGGTAACCGATCCCGTCGAAAATGACACGCGCTCACGGCGCCCGACGCCTAGCGCAAAATCCAGTCGACGCAAGGAGTCCAATCGACGCAAGAGGTCCAGTCGACGCGAGAAGCAACTAATTCACTCATGGCTTCAGAATCGATCAGGCGACCAAGACACAACTGAGGGAGCCTGCCCAAGTCACGAGCTCCGAAATAATATACCCCAGGGATGTCGAGCCAAAACCATAGCTTCCCTCAGCATCCCCTTGCTCAAGCCTCACTCCATTCGGGGGCTACTGACGAGGTTACAGACCTAGGGTAGGGTCACAGGCCTGACCAAGGTACCCCACCCAAGGTCACTACCCTAGAAGATCGAAAGACAAGACCCATGACAGTGGAGACAGTCGACTGAGACGGTCCAAGGAGGCACTTCACTCGACAGACTCTTGTACGCAGGACGACTCAAATCCACTCGACTGGATCAGGCACTCGACCTCCGAAGATCAAACGCCTCTTGGAACAGCAACGGTCCTATATTTACTCACTGTAGTAAATACGTTAATTATCCTTTACTGCAGGTGTTATCAGTAACGCCTGCCTTAATGTACCTTTAAACCCTTGGTAACGTGGAGCATGACTGGGGTCCGGGCACACTATATAAGCCACCCCCTCCTCCAGAACAAGGGTTCGCACCTCTGTAACACACGCATACACATATCAGTCGACCAAGCCCCAGGGCACCGAGACGTAGGGCTATTACTTCCTTCGAGAAGGGCCCAAACTCGCTAAACACCTTGTGTACAACTTCGTCATAGCTAGAACCTTGCCTCTCCATTCGTACCTCCTACCCTTACTGTCAGACTTAGAACCACGACAGTGCCCGCACTCGCTAGACCTCTTGTAAATTGTCTTGCTCTATTCTATAAAATTAAGGTACGCGCTTTGCGTGCTCTCGAAAAAAAAAGTCTGCCAACAATAGTGGAGCAGGCGTCCCAGTGGGCATGTACTACTATTAAGTTTCCGGCAGATCGATTATAGTCAAAGTCAGTCGAAGTAAGAGGCAATCCTCAATCCGGTAGCAGTTGCTCTTACGTTCCCAGCATTGCGCACATGCCTGTCCGCTGCTGTATATTTACAGCTCGCACGGCCCGTCAAAATACAGCTGTTTGGATTACATCCGAAGACCAGAAGCAAAGTACTACTACCTTTGTACTAAAAATTTAACTAACAAAATATTAATGCATATCATAAAATATTATATCATTGGATTCATATTTGAACCTAGTTCCTAATTATATTATTTTTTAAGACATGATTTAACATTTTGTTATTTACATTTAAGATCAAATTTTGACACATAATACAAAGAGGACTAATAAAACAGGACAGAGATAGTACTAGTCTAAATCATCTCAAATCTTTTACATCTAGGCTGATTTGACTACTTGGTGGACTACTACCTACGTGAGGCCACAAAACAAAACAAACAAAGGGTACATGCACGGCTCCCAAGGATTAGGAAATGGTCTGATTAGATGAATACTCATGGAGCAAAGCCCTAGCACAGGCAAATTGCTTCGTTTGCTTCAAATAGTCATATACACTAGATCAGGATCGTGGCTTGGCACGAGGGTGCCGGTCTCAGCATTTTGGTCAAACAAATAATGCTAAGTTAATCGGAATCCAAGTTTAGCATATACTTTGATACAAAATAATAATGAAGTGAAGAAAAAACATTCAATTGCGAGAGGAGCGAGCCTAGTGGTGCTCAATATCGGCATGGGATCATAAGTCGGAATCGATTTTGGTGTGTTCATAAGTCGTAATCGATTTGATAACATAAAAAAATGGGAAATAAGCATCAGAAAAGATAGGATGGTTATAAGAATTTGGCGTTGGGTTGTGATAAATTGTCAAGGCACCAGGGATGGTACGCATTTATAAACAGACATTCCTCTTTTGAGCTTTATATTTTGAGTTGTGTTATCGCGCATTACCCGCCAAACGGCAAGCCATCAGATAGATTAATCGGTTTGGAATATACCGGAATTAACAATTTGAGTTGTCTTGTTCACATAGTTAGAAATCATGATGTTAGTTGCTCGAGCGAAAATAGATCTTGCATATAAAGTGTATCCAGATACGTAGAGAAAAAGGGGTTTGTCCGTTAAACATAGATTGGATGGCAAGGTCTTCTGCACCACAACAGAATAGAGCAACCATATGCACAAGCAATGCAAGTTGATTATAGATTCTGAAGCACAAGTGACATAAAAAGGGAACAAGTGTACAATATGTGATAGTCCAAACAACACTAAGCGGCGCTGTCAACGTGACATACAAGGGGTACCAAGGCTCTGCGACCTCCTGCACACGTATATCAAGATGTCCGAAACTGACACACAAGGTGCAGAAGCTCTTTTACAAATGGATAGGAAACGCGCCTTGGTGCGTGGTGCCTAGATCAACCCATTGTCCAGCGACGCTGAGTCAGTCAAGTCAGCGACATTGGTATCTAGAGCCTCGACGATCGACGATCTACGATGGGGGACAGCGACGCTGAGTCAGTCAAGTCCAGCAACGGCGGTTCCAAGGCGAACAAGAACGGCGACAGAGTGAAGAAGGGTGGCAAGTCAGCGACTAGTGGTGGCGGAACGGGCGGCGCCAACGTACTGGCACATCGCAACATCCCCATCCAGTACCCGATGCTCACTGACGCCAACTACGGCGTGTGGGCGGTCAAGATGAAGATTATTCTCCGAACCTTACGAGTGTGGGAGGCCATCACGCACGACGATGTCGACGAGGAGTGCGACGAAGGTGCCATGGCCGCCATAGCCCAGTCTGTACCGGATTCCGTGCTGATGACATTGGCGGAGTACGAGACGGCAAGAGAGGCGTGGAACGCACTCAAAGAGATGAGGATCGGAGAAGATCGCGTCACGAAGGCTCGGGCACAAGTGCTGAAGCGCCAATTTCACAAGCTGCAGATGGAGGAAACTGAATCGGTGAACGACTATGCCATGCGTCTGACTACTTTGGTGGGAGAGATCCGCGCGCTTGGTGCGAAGCTCAAGGAAGCCGAGATCGTGGAGAAGTTTTTCAGTTCGGTGACTGATAAATTCACGTACATCATCGGCGCGCTCAAGCAGCTTTACGACATCGACGACATGACCATCACGGAGGCGATAGGACGCTTACGGACATGGGAAGAGAATGCTCGTGGTTGTCAGAAAGGCAAAGGAGGAGGTGATGACCAACTCATGTACTCACGCGCAGATTGGGAGTCCCCAAGTAGCAAAGTAAGGCGCAATGTTGGCGAAGGCTCAAGCAACGCGAAGCGCGGCGGACAAATCGAAGAAGGCAAAGGTAAAGGCAAGCCACAAGGTCGTGGTAAGGCCGACCGATCTAAAGAGCGGAAGCCACGGAACTTGGATATGTCCGAGGTCAAGTGCTATAACTGCAACGAGATGGGCCACTTTGCGAAGGATTGTCCGGAGCCTAACAAGAGGGAGATCAAGGAAAATTTGGCAAAGCAAGAAGACGAACGTCCAGGTCTTCTAATGGCCGAAGTTTGTGATCTCGCCCAAACGGTGGTTGTGAAACCAAGCCGGAAGGTGCTACTTCATGAGAAGAAAGTAATACCGAAGTTATCCGGGAATCAGAACGTGTCGTGGTATCTAGACACGGGTGCCAGTAACCACATGACGGGGTGCAAGGAGAAGTTCCTCGAGCTGGAATATGATGTTCAAGGCTCGGTCAAGTTCGGTGATGGTTCAAATGTGGAGATTTGCGGGCAAGGTTCTGTCCTCTTCAAGGGTCTCACAGGAGAACATCGCATACTCACCGGAGTATACTACATCCCACGGCTTCGTAACAACATCATCTCTGTCGAGAAACTTGACGAGAATGGATGCAAGGTGGATATCGAGAACGGAGTGATGACGATCTTCGACAACCTCCGAAACGTGCTAGCCCGTGTTAATCGCACACGGAACAGGCTCTATATCCTCAACCTTGATCAATCTCAACCGGAGTGTTGGCTCGCCAAGAGTGATGATGATTCGTGGTTATGGCATGCTAGATTTGGACACGTTAACTTCTACGCCTTGAAGAAGATGTCGAAGATGGAGATGGTATCTGGGATGCCATTTATCAACCATGTTGATCGAGTATGTGACGGGTGCTTGGTTGGAAAACAGCATCGCAGGCCGTTCCCTGCTCAGTCTACCTATCGTGCAAGTGATGCACTCGAGCTGCTCCATGGTGATCTATGTGGCCCTATCACCCCAGCAACTCACGGAGGAAAGAAGTATTTCTTCCTTGTGGTAGATGACTACTCGAGATACATGTGGGTCGTGCTCCTACGATCTAAAGATGAGGCGTTTGGAGCGTTCAAGAAGCTGAAGGCTGCAATAGAGATGGAACACAAGCTGAAGGTTCGCGCTCTACGGACAGATCGCGGCGGAGAGTTTACGTCAAACGAGTTCAACGACTACTGCGAGAAGATTGGCATAAAGAGGTTCCTCACGGCACCTTATACGCCACAGCAGAACGGGGTTGTTGAAAGGCGCAATCGAACCGTCATTGACATGGCGAGAAGTTTACTGACGAGCAAGAACTTGCCAGGGACCTTTTGGGGAGAAGCTGTCTCAACGGCGGTCTATCTTCTCAACCGGGCTCCAACGAAGGCAGTGATTGGCAAGACTCCGTATGAAGCAATATATGGACGTAAGCCGAATGTGTCTCATCTACGGACGTTCGGGTGTGTGGCCCATGTGAAGACGACGGAGCCGCATCTCTCAAAGCTTGCCGATCGGAGCACCAAGATGGTGTTCATCGGGTACGAGAGGAGTTCCGGCACCAAGGCATACCGCTTCTACGACCCACAAACCAAGCGTCTACGGATTTCACGCGACGTTGTTTTTGAAGAAAACAAAGCGTGGAATTGGAGCGCGGCAGCTGACGATGCTCCAAACGGTAATATATTCACAGTTGATTTTCCAACTGATGATGATGCAGGGGAGGATGTCCAAGTGGTTGGCAAGACACCCAACCAAGGTGACCACAATGGTAGTCATCATCCTGGTGCCGACACCGACGACGGCGCACATGGGTCGCAAGGTTATAGCGACAACGACGCCCAAGACACGGGTGGAGATCTCGGCAACGACATCGACAATGAGGCGCATAGTGATGATGACAATCAAGATGATGGTCACGATCACGACGACTATGCCGACGACTCGGATGCCAACGACCCGGCATCTACCACGCCCGAGACTCAGCCGTCTTCCTCAAGTGCATCGATGCCGACACAATTTGTGTCGCCTCCTTCGCAAGCCACAACGGATTCTTCCGGGCCTCGTCGCTACAAGACCCTCAAGAAAGTCTACAAGTACGCAAAGCCAGTTACACTCGAGTACTCCGATTTGTGTTTACTCGGAGTTGATGAGCCGGCGAACTTCGTAGAGGCGAGCAAAAGTTCGAGTTGGATGCACGCCATGGATGAGGAGATGAAGACGATCGAGAGCAACGCCACGTGGACTTTGGTAACCCGACCTCCGAACCAAAAGGCCATAGGTTTGAAGTGGGTTTACAAGTTGAAGAAGGACACGAAGGGTGCCATTGTGAAGTACAAGGCAAGACTCGTTGCAAAGGGCTATGTACAACGTCTAGGAGTTGACTATGAGGAGGTGTTTGCACCGGTTGCTCGAATCGAGACGGTGAGAGTGCTCCTAGCTTTGGCAGCACAAGAGGATTGGATGGTTCATCGTATGGATGTGAAATCCGCTTTCCTCAACGGCGACCTCAAAGAAGAAGTGTACGTAGAACAACCCTCGGCTACGAGAAGAAAGACAAATAAGCAAAAGTTTACAGGCTTCAGAAGGCACTTTACAAGATGAAGAAAGCGCCAAAAGCTTGGAACTCAATGTTAGACCGAAGTTTGGTCTCGCACGGGTTCAAAAGATGTCCCATCGATGATCCGAAAGACGGTCTACCAAGCACTGAAGAACAGGAGAAGACTGAAGACGCGACCAAGGAGGAGCGCTGGCATCAAGCTACGGACGAGCCGACGGCAGTGAAGACAGTCCCTGGGATGCTACGCAGAACGGCAAAAGCAATGCCAAAGATATTGCCTATAAGTAGTAGTCGTCGCATTTGGGATCCAGGTCGCACCAAGAACGTCATGTTTAGGGGGGTGAATGTTAGAATTAAACATGACTTGTACCAACGTCCGGCTACACGATGCATGTCCGAGTAGTACATGTATTATCTTACCGAGTAGGATTAGCACTAGGACACCAAATCGGTTAGCTTCTAGCTACCGTACGCATATATATATATATATATGCTTGTACCCCCAACCCTGTAACAACAACGAAAAGCAAAGCAATAGACAAGTAATAGGTGCGACAGGCACCTATAGCTATCACCACAAGTTCTTCCGATCTCTTTTGTTCGCTAAGTGTGTTCTGCCTGCAACGTGGACGTGAATCGATCGCTAGCTTGAAGGTCACGTACGAGGAGGCTGCGGCTTGACGTGCATGTGCTAAAGCACTGTTCATCAATCAAGGTGACTACTAGCTAGCTTGCTAGCTTGCACGTACTGCCTCTGCTGCTCTGGTGATTTGTTCTAGCGATCAAAAGCCAACATGTCCAAACGTGTAAACAAAGTACTTTGCTCCTCTCAGGGTTTAAGTCAGCCATATAACCAAGAAAATTATCCCTGATTCGTGAAGAGAGAGAGAGAGAGAGAGAGAGAGAGAGAGAGAGAGAGAGAGAGAGAGAGAGAGAGTACTTGGCCATAGAACCATAATTTCATCAAAAATATAAGAAAACAAAAAAAAATAACAACCAAGCATGCACATCTAAATATTGCAGGAGATTCACAGGTCCTATTTTTAATCACTCAAAAGCACATCCTATTTTTAATTTTTTGATCTAGTCCAAGATATATGAGTAGTGGTCACACAGAGAGAGAGATAGGGAGGCAAACTTGTAGGCCGAGAAGGTGTCGCCAACATCCAGAGGGAAAACTGATCATATCCACATGATTGTTTGCTTTGTGTGATGCTAGAGCCCTAAATTTGCAAACATAAAACATGAGTGTGAGAATATTAGCAACAAGAACAGGTCAGCCTATATATAATGAAAAATACAAAACCAAATGCTAACACAAAGTTAATTAGTGCACAAATGAGAGAAATTAACTTTTTCAAAGCACATGAGCCAGTTTTCGCAGTAGCAAAGTAGCACAATACCCAAGAAAGAATAGTTACGGATAAGGAATCACCAAGAGTGAAGTAAGGAACATGACAAGGAAAGAATATTATTCTCCAGTCAAGCCTAAGAGAAGTAAAAAAAATAACATGTCATTATTTCGTGCTCTAGGCTGGTGAGAGACACACTCAACACTGTTCTACACTACATAAATGCCATTTATCCTGCTGCCTTTCATGCTCGTATATGTTGCCTCTTTGGCCTCATCTTGTTCTCACTCTATTGGTATTTTTCACAATTGTGCAAGAACAGTCATCTCTACATATCAACAATCAAATCAGTCGTTGCAACTCAGGTCCAAGAAATGGATAGCGGAAGTGATGATTTTAATATCTTGTAAGAGTAGCTTCAACTTCTGATTGCTGGATACATATGCCTTTGTTATTGTACTAAATTAATACAAATACGCATATACGGTGCTCCAAATCCATGGCACCACACTATAAAAAAGCTTGGCACCAGAAAAGGGGTTGCCTACATGGAATAAAGAATAATTAATTGCATTTTTAGCATGAACTTGATACCTCCAGGATATGTTCAGCTACTACTTTTCTTTGAAAGAATATGAATGACCCTCTGCATATGCAACTTTGCATTACACATCAGTTATTCAGTTTGATGCTCAGTTCATACATATAACTCAAGAAAAAATTGCGTAAAATTAGTTACCATGCTCAACATAACCCCTTCTTAAGCTTGATGGACAAACCCAAATTCATCTGGTTGCATTTTGCAGGACCCAGGTTTGTTAGTTTAAATACAGGATAAAGTGGCAGGCCTCACAAATAAATTTTGTAGCGACTTAGATCACGAGGAAGGTGGCTTGGGTTGATCCATGTATTTATGTAGTCAGACACTGTTGAATGATCAAACAAAGATGGTTGTGTCCATAGCTCGATGCAGAGACCGGGGTTATCCTCCTATTCGAAAAAATTACTTGTTGCATACAAGTGAATGTAATAAAATGCTACTGCCCCAATTTTAGCGTATGTGGATTTGAAAGAGAAAACCAGGAGCTCGGCGACGGCGAAGAGAACCCCGATGAACATGACAGACAGGCCTGAGTACTGAAGATATTTATGAGCCTAGATCCAGAGATCCCCTTTGTCATGCTTCAAGTATCGTGCAACCACGATTTATCGTCAAAGCAACAATCCCAATGCCACAAACATCATAAACCCGTGAACAACGAGCACCGGCCGCAGATCCTCTGCCCCCTCCTCCAAGCTGCTGAGAAGAAGGATCTGGACAGGACGGTTGCTTGTGATAGAGTGACCACTGGGAGATCATGGCCCAGATGCCCTGCAAAGGTCTCGTGGGATTAATGATGTTCTTGCACTCTACCATGCCGCTGCACAAAGCAGACAATGGATGGGTGAACTCGAATATGACTGCGGCGATCTCCGGCCGATACATCATGTAGGTGAGGTTCTCTTGCATCTTGATCCAGTACGAGTTGACATGTCCTCTGTCGCGGGTGGCGAGGGGGAAACTGACCTTCGCTCGGCTGTTTTAGAGGCTCACTGCCTTCACATTGTACGCCTAGAAGGAGCCAATTCCGTAAAGCTGGCCGGTGTCACGGTCCTCGATTTACCACCCCCACGTCCCTCATGGCCTCTCACGCATACCGTGGTACTTCCTCTATGGCAGCAGGGGTAGGTTGGTGCGGGAGCGGGCAGGACACTTGCCGCGCCATGCTCCTGTGGGCTGCATGCCGCAATGAGGACCCGCGCTTCGAATCGGCGCCACCGACCTCCGACAACCGGATCCCACCATTTCGGGTGTGGCACAGGTCGATCGGAAGCGCCGGCCGGGGGTGTGGGATGACTGCGATGTTAACCGGAGCACCGACAGAGGTGTGGGGTGCATTTGGGCGGCACCAGCGTCGATGCGGCGCACAAAACGAGGGAGAGACGTAGCGCTGGGAGGTGGGGGGGAGATTTATCCTGAGATTGTGCCGCCGCGCACGCAAGGAGTATATTATTTGAGAGATTAAACCGGACAAGGGATTGGCTAATTCCGGTTTAAGTCCACAAAACAAATTTTTTACTCCTTTAACCGGTTTTGAGGGATCGGCTATTGATGCACTTATAAGGTCGATGGATTCCTTTATCTGGAAGAAGATTTTCTCTTCGTCCTCTTATGGTTGAGCCACCTTGCTGGTGGAGATGGAGAAGGGGAGACGTGGAGCTCCGGATTCGAAGGACCGGGAAGAGAATCATGGATCCACATTGATGAGCGTAAAGAAGCTATGATGCCCATGGAGGCATCCGTCCTCTTTTAGAGTAACAGGTAGCAGCGGTCGATTGCAGGTACTGGACACCACATCGATGTATCTTGTCACCAATGGGTGGCCACCACCTCGTGGAGCCATTCCATCTGTTTCATCGACGCAAGCTCCGTTTCCTCCTCCAGGCTTGAGGCCTATAACTAGGTAGTGCAGCTTGGAGTCCACCATTCTTCCTTGGCTGCCCTTCTTCTGTCCAAAATAATAATAATAATACAGCTTGTGTGGAGTCTCTATGGCTGAGGATGCCGGAGGCGATTGTTGATGTATCAGCACATCTGTGTTTCCTTTTCGGAGGCGAATCATGAACACGAGCTGGGTCAAAGATTGATGATCGGATTACTTTGTTTCATTTCTTTTATGGGATCTACTCATTCATGCGTATTGTGTTTGTGTGTACACGTACATGAGGGCCAGCCAAAGGCTTGGTTCGTTTACATGAGACCAGTGCAAATTGCAAAAGTGCAATGAAAATGAAAAATTGATGTGATGCATGATAGGCAAAACAAGCATGCACATCACATGACCGGTCCCCAAATGTACTGCATTCTATGCATCCATACCATACCTTACCTATGCAAACATCTACTGCCGCTATATAATGTGTTATATTGATTCACCATTCATACCATACCTTACCAAGTCACCTGCCTTTAAAGATGAAGCTGTCAGGAACAAGGTTCGTTGTCATGGCCCACGGCCAACAAGTGTTTAAATTAACTTGAGCATGGGAGATTGGAGCAAACCAAACCACAATCATATGAACAAGAGGTGTGGTAGGTGACTTGTACATGTACAGAACTATAGTTATATGTGGGAATAAAGCCAATACGTGGAAAGCTAGCTGAGATGTAGTTATATACGTGGGAATCTGGTTGCGCCATGTAGGTGAGATCCCCGGCATCAGCGAGATGGCACCTGAGCTGGAGCCACTGCTTGGGCCTAGTTGTAATTCTAGTTCTCTGTTTAGGGTCCTCCATGCAAACTTCAAGGACCGGATTGTAATTTATTTTTCTTAATTCCTTTTCTGAGCTGTAATATCACCGCTGATAATAAGTGCTAGTATCGAGACCCTTTGAGGCTTCGAGGCCCTTCTTCAATAAAAAAACAGTGTCCGGTGTGTTTTTGGTCGAGCTTCCGGACACGATTGTTGGCACGTCAATACTTGTATGTTTCTTTTTTGCATGCCAATCATGCGTCAAAGCTAGATCAAAGATTCATGATCACATTACTTTGTTTTGTTTGTTTGATGTGGTCCACAACTTCATGTGTGTTGAGACCGGTGCGAAAGTGCATTGAAAATGAGAGCTGAGATGTATGACAGGCAAACACAATTTGGCATGCATGGCCCGTCCCCAAATGCATGCATACCATTACGTTACCTATGCAACCATCTGACTAGGCAGGTTAGCTAGCTAACTGGTCGCATGCATAGGTATGCTTTTCTTTTCTACTGCTGCTATAAAAGGTCTTGATTCACCGCCCGAACGAGCGAACCAACCCACTTAGCTTGCCCTTGAAGACAATGCTAACAAAACCAGCTTGTGTGACATGGCCCGTGGCCAACGAGTGTCCAAATTAATTTGAGTGTGGGAGAATGGAGCAAACCAAACTACAATCACATTTCGAATTCGTCGATGTTAGGAATAAGCCATGCGTATATGTGTAGTGTGTAGTTGCATGTGTATGTGGCATGGTGGTCAGCCTCATGAGCTAGCTAGCTAGGTGGTCGCGGGCTGTTGCGAGCAGCTGAGGTGAGCGCGTCGTGGGCTGCATACGGAGTCCAGCCGCCCAAGGCGCGTAGGAGTGCGTTGCTGGTGCAGGCGTTGCATGCAGATCGTGGACGCGAGTGTGTAGGAGGGTGGGCAAGGCCCTGTGCGTGAGTGCGCCTGGGTTATAAACTCTCTGTACTGCTGCTGGTTTTTGTGTGGCGAGCCGGTGTTAAGGAGAATACAAGTGAGAAAAGGGCCGTACGTGCGGCCGGAAAATTCTGTGCTTCTTCTACCTTCGTCTACCTCCATCTAGATAGAGAGAGCTGCGCCAACATTTGGTATCAGAGCCACAAGGTTCGAGGGGCGGCCGTGGCGCGCGGCGACCGCGGCGGACATGGAGGCCATGGCACGCTTGGAGCGCGTGGCGACCTTGACGCATGGTGAGTTCGCGGCCGTGCGGTGTGATGTCGTGCTCGAGACTAGCACGGCGGTCGTGGAGACGAGGAGGTCGCGGAGGACCTGCGTGGTGGCGCAGAGGCCGCGGCGGCTCGGCGCGACGACCGTGGAGGTGCTGCGCTGCGGTTGAGGCCGCAGCGGTGCAGGGCAATAAGGCGCAGCGGCAAGCCGGGCGTGACCGGTGCATGTTATGCGTGCGCACTGGATGTGTCGGGCGCGTCGGGTGTGTACGAGAGTGCGGTTGACGTTGGGAGGAGGAGGCGTATGTCGTCGTTGTGCTCGAGTCCGTGCTCGAGTTCGGCTACACCCTTCCGGCGTTTGTCGCTGGCAGCTGCCATGGCGGACACGGAGGCGGCGCGCGGTGAGCGTCTGGTGCGGTCGGACTCGTCGGGCGCGTTGGGTGCGCGCGGGACGTGCGGGGCGCGGAGGGACGCCAGGCCTGTGTCGCCGGCGGAGAAGGAGCTCGGCGTATGTCGCCAGGGTCATGACGGAGCACGATGCGACCGGCGTCAGTGCGTCAGGTCGGGTCCGTGGCGGTGCGACCGGCGTAGATGCGTCGGGCCGGGTCCATGGGCTGAGTCATGGCCGTGACGACGACAATAACAGGAGCTGCAACAACTCCGGCGAAGGCGAGATCATGGCTCGGGAGGAGAATGTTAGCAATAAGCCATGTGTATATGTGTAGCATGTAGTTGCATGTGTATGTGGCGTGGTGGTCAGCCTCATGAGCACTAGTAGATAAAGGGTCTTTAGCCCCGGTTCATTTGGGCCTTTTAGCCCCGGTTTCAGAACCGGGACAAGAGGGTCGGTACTAATGCTCTGACCTTTTAGTCCCGGTTCAATCCAGAACCGGGGCAGAAGGGTGTCCACGTGGCCTGTGCACCGAGTCCAGGCAGGAGGGGCTTTAGTCCCGGTTGGTGGTACCAACCGGGACCAAAAGGCATCCACGCGTCAGCATTTCTGTGGCTGTGGTTTTTGTTTTTTTTTGAAAGGGGAGGGGGGGTTTTAGGTTTTGGG
>LR738714.1:816468683-816526443 GCA_902687465.1 Secale cereale
GTTTTGTTTTCTGCATTATTTATTTTCTTTTGTTTTTTGCTTTATTTTTTAATTCTTTCTGGTAAAACCAATTACAAACTTTCTGTTAGTGCAAGTAGTATTCAAATTTGAATAGTTTAAATTTGAAATTATTTGTTTTCTTTGTTGCTTTATTTATTTTATTTTGTTTCTACTTACAATGAAATACTTATTGTTGCTATTTTTATTTTTTTGCAAGTTTTTTTTGTTTTCTGCATTATTTATTTTCTTTTGTTTTTTGTTTTATTTTTTAATTCTTTCTGGTAAAACCAATTACAAACTTTCTGTTAGTGCAAATTTGAATAGTACAAACTGACAATGGTATCATACTCGTTTGTTACAAAGTTGGCATGGTATCATCATAATAGTTGCGGAAAAAACTCTTCACTTTTTCTTCGCTTGTGTCATTTGCTTATTGCGCCGTAACCATGGATAATCTTCATCGTTTATCAGGATGCTTGGGTCAGCCTTGACTTTGAAGGGAGGAATTTCATGAAACTTTTCATAATCTTCAGACATGTCTGTCTTGCCCTCCACTCCCAGGATGTCATTTTTTCCTGAAAGAACTATGTGGCGCTTTGGCTCATCGTATGATGTATTCGCTTCCTTATCTTTTCTTTTTCTCGGTCTGGTAGACATGTCCTTCACATAGATAACCTGTGCCACATCATTGGCTAGGACGAACGGTTCGTCAGTGTATCCAAGATTTTTCAGATCCACTGTTGTCATTCCGTACTGTGGGTCTACCTGTACCCCGCCTCCTGACAGATTGACCCATTTACACTTAAACAAAGGGACCTTAAAATCATGTTCGTAGTCAAGTTCCCATATGTCCACTATGTAACCATAATATGTGTCATTTCCCCTCTCGGTTGTTGCATCAAAGCGGACACCGCTGTTTTGGTTGGTGCTCTTTTGATCTTGGACAATCGTGTAAAATGTATTCCCATTTATCTCGTATCCTTTGTAAATCAATACAGTCGAAGATGGTCCCCTGGACAACAAGTACAACTCATCACAAACAGTGTTGTCACCTCTGAGACGTGTTTCCAACCAACTGCTGAAAGTCCTGATGTGTTCACGTGTAATCCAGTCGTCGCACTGCTCCGGGTGTTTGGAGCGCAGACTGTTCTTGTGTTCATCGACATACGGGGTCACCAATGTAGAGTTCTGTAGAACTGTGTAGTGTGCTTGAGACCAAGAATATATCCGTCCCTGCATATTATTGAGTCCCTTCCAAGCGTGCCTTTTCCAGTCAGTCTCCCCTCGTACCGCGATTTAGGGAGACCTATCTTATTAAGGCCAGGAATGAAATCAACACAAAACCCGATGACATCCTCTGTTTGATGGCCCATGGAGATGCTTCCTTCTGGCCTTGCGCGGTTACGGACATATTTCTTGAGGACTCCCATGAACCTCTCAAAGGGGAACATATTGTGTAGAAATACGGGCCCCAGAATGACAATCTCGTCGACTAGATGAACTAGGACGTGTGTCATGATATTGAAGAAGGATGGTGGGAACACAAGCTCGAAACTGACAAGACATTGCGCCACATCACTCCTTAGCCTTAGTACGATTTCTGGATCGATCACCTTCTGAGAGATTGCATTGAGGAATGCACATAGTTTCACAATGGCTAATCGGACGTTTTCCGGTAGAAGCCCCCTCAATGCAACCGGAAGCAGTTGCGTCATAATCACATGGCAGTCATGAGACTTTAGGTTCTGGAACTTTTTCTCTGCCATATTTATTACTCCCTTTATATTCGACGAGAAGCCAGTCGGGACCTTCATACTGAGAAGGCATTCAAAGAAGATTTCTTTCTCTTCTTTCGTAAGAGCATAGCTGGCAGGACCTTCATACTGCTTCGGAGGGATGCCGTCTTTTTCGTGCAAACGTTGCAGGTCCTCCCGTGCCTCAGCTGTATCTTTTGTCTTTCCATACACGCCCAAGAAGCCTAGCAGGTTCACGCAAAGGTTCTTCGTCACGTGCATCACGTCGATTGAAGAGCGGACCTCTAGGTCTTTCCAGTAGGGTAGGTCCCAAAATATAGATTTCTTCTTCCACATGGGTGCGTGTCCCTCATCGTCATTCGGAACAGCTAGTGCGCCGGGGCCCTTTCCAAAGATTACGTGTAAATCATTGACCATAGCAAGTACGTGATCACCGGTACGCATGGCGGGCTTCTTCCGGTGATCTGCCTCGCCTTTGAAATGCTTGCCTTTCTTTCGACATTGATGGTTGGTCGGAAGAAATCGACGATGGCCCAGGCACACATTCTTCCTGCACTTGTCCAGGTATATACTTTCAGTGTCATCTAAACAGTGCGTGCATGCGTGGTATCCTTTGTTTGTCTGTCCTGAAAGGTTACTGAGAGCGGGCCAATCGTTGATGGTCACGAACAGCAACGCCTTTAGGTCAAATTCCTCCTGTTTGTGCTCATCCCACGCACGTACACCGTTTCCATTCCACAGCTGTAAAAGTTCTTCAACTAATGGCCTTAGGTACACATCAATGTCGTTGCTGGGTTGCTTAGGGCCTTGGATGAGAACTGGCATCATAATGAACTTTCACTTCATGCACATCCAAGGAGGAAGGTTATACATACATAGAGTCACGGGCCAGGTGCTGTGATTGCTGCTCTGCTCCCCGAAAGGATTAATGCCATCCGCGCTTAAAGCAAACCATACGTTCCTTGCGTCCTTTGCAAACTCCTCCCAGTACTTTCTCTCGATTTTTGTCCATTGCGACCCGTCAGCGGGTGCTCTCAACTTCCCGTCTTTCTTACGGTCCTCACTGTGCCATCACATCAACTTGGCATGCTCTCTATTTCTAAACAAACGTTTCAACCGTGGTATTATAGGAGCATACCACATCACCTTCGCAGGAACCCTCTTCCTGGCGAGCTCGCCATCAACATCACCAGGGTCATCTCGTCTGATCTTATACCGCAATGCACCGCATACCGGGCATGCGTTCAGATCGTTGTATGCACCGCGGTAGAGGATGCAGTCATTAGGGCATGCATGTATCTTCTGCACCTCCAATCCTAGAGGGCATACGACCTTCTTTGCTGCGTATGTACTGTCGGGCAATTCGTTATCCTTCGAAAGCTTCTTCTTCAATATTTTCAGTAGCTTCTCAAATCCTTTGTCAGCCACAGCATTCTCTGCCTTCCACTGCAGCAATTCCAGTACGGTACCGAGCTTTGTGTTGCCATCTTCGCAATTGGGGTACAACCCTTTTTTGTGATCCTCTAACATGCGATCGAACTTCAGCTTCTCCTTTTGACTTTCGCATTGTGTCCTTGCATCGACAATGACCCGGCGAAGATCATCATTTGGTTCCTCTTGATCTTCAGCAGCTTCACCCGTTGCAGCATCATTGGGCACATCATCTGGTTCCTCTTGATCTTCACCAGCTCCCCCCATTGCAGCATCACCGTATTTAGGGGGCACATAGTTGTCATCGTACTCTTCTTCTTCGCCGTCTTCCATCATAACCCCTATTTCTCCGTGCCTCGTCCAAACATTATAGTGTGACATGAAACCCTTGTAAAGCAGGTGTGAGTGAAGGATTTTCCGGTTAGAGTAAGACATCGTATTCACACATTTAGTGCATGGACAACACATAAAACCATTCTGCTTGTCTGCCTCTGCCGCATTTAGAAACTCACGCACGCCCTTAATGTACTCGGAGGTGTGTCTGTCACCGTACATCCATTGGCGGTTCATCTGCGTGCATTTATATATAATTAAGTGTGTCAAAAACCATTACAGAACATCATAAATAGATAATTAAGTGACCAAATGGATAAAAGTTCATCATCACATTAAAACCAAAGTACATACATATATAGTTCTCATCTAACAACATATAGCTCTCCATACACATCGAAACTATGTAAAACATTTCAACGCGAAAACAAATGCTATCATAATCGCAACCAAGGTAACAATTGATCCAACGGCATAATGATACCAAGCCTCGGTATGAATGGCATATTTTCTAATCTTTTTAATCTTCAACCGCATTGCATCCATCTTGATCTTGTGATCATCGACGACATCCGCAACATGCAAATCCAATATCATCTTCTCGTCCACAATTTTTTTTATTTTTTCTTCAAGAATTTGTTTTCTTCTTCAACTAAATTTAACCTCTCGACAATAGGGTCCATCTTGATCTTGTGATCATCGATAACTTCCGCAACATGCAATTCCAATTCCATCTTCTCCTCCTCCATTTTTTCCAATTTTTTTTAACGAAATGTTTTCCTCTTCAACTAAATTTGGAATTTCCGGTTCAACTACCTCCTAGACATAATAAAACATCTATGCATGTCAGGTTGGTCGGCATAACTATCATAAGCACTAAAACAAATAGTTATAAATTAAAGATAATATAACACATCCGAATCGTAGACCGGACGAGGGCCCACGTGGGCGGATATCAAAACCATCGCACTATATAATAACAAGCAATAATAAACGTAAGAAAATTAGACAAATATCTATCTAAAGCAATAATAAAAGTAAGAAAAGCATGGACATAACAAGAGGCTCACCACGGTGGTGCCGGTGACGAGATCGGCGGGGGCGATCGACGGCGGCGAAGACGGGGACGGGACGTGACGGACCGCTAAACCTAGACAAATCTCGGAGAAAATAGAGCTTCGAGAGGAGAAAAGCTTAACTAGTGTGGCTCGGGCATTTCACCGAACACGTTGTGTGCATAGGAGGTGAGCTAGAGCACCACTAACCCCTCTCCCCCTCGGCCAGAAAAAAAAACAGATCAGTGAGCTCTGCTCTTGAGTGAGGGGGTTTATATAGGCAACTCACTGGTCCCGGTTGGTGCTATAAACCGGGGCTAAAGGGGTGCCTTTGATCCCGGTTCATAAAACCAACCGGGACCAATAGTGGTGGGCCAGGAGCAAGAGCCATTGGTCCCGATTTTTAGCTCCAACCGGGACCAATAGGTCCAGACGAACCAGGACCAATGGCCCACGTGGCCCGGCCGGCCCCCTGGGCTAACGAACTGGGTCCAGTACCCCCATTGGTCCCGGTTCTAGATTGAACCGGGGCTAATGGGCTGGACCAATGCCCTGTTTTCTACTAGTGGAGCTAGCTAGCTAGGTGGTCGTGGGCTGTTGCGAGCAGCCGAGGTGAGCGCGTCGTGGGCTGCATACGGAGTCCAGCCGCCCTGGGCACGTAGTAGTGCGTTGCTGGTGCAGGCGTTACATGCAGATCGTGGACGCGGGTGTGTAGGAGGGTGGGCAAGGCCCTGTGCGTGAGTGCGCCTGGGTTATAAACTCTCTGTACTGCTGCTGGTTTTTGTGTGGCGAGCCGGTGTTAAGGAGAATACAAGTGAGAAAAGGGCCATACGTGCGGCCGGAAAATTCTGTGCTTCTTCTACCTTCGTCTACCTCCATCTAGATAGAGAGAGCTGCGCCAACAGTCGACACGTTCTATTATACCTGTACCAAAGTGCAGTTATACTAGGATGGAGGGTCTGCCCTTGGAATCCAGACGTTGTAGTGGAGGTCTGAATTAAGTTGAGGTAGGTTATTCAGTCGAGCCTCTTAACTGGACTTGATCTATGGTTTCGCCATACTTAATGCTACGGTGACCTCCAGGGGTTAAAATTTCTGAGACAAATGAGGAGGATTATTTTGAAAACAAATCGACGAGATCTTATGTTTAGCATTGCAATGTGGATGTGTCATCATTGTGCAACGTTTTGAACCAATTATCATTTATTTATTAAATATATATTGTGTAATTGTTTGACTCGGTCATTGGTATTTCAGTCCGATTTGGCTGGAGGCTTCTAAAAGCGCTAGATATGAATATAACAATACTGCTAGTCTAAGAAAGGAACAGTGCTGTTTTTTCTTTTTTTCAGACGAAAGGCGATAGCCCGACTTTATAAATAAAGACAACCAACAAAGTACATCACAGATCAACGGAGAACAGTCCAAAGGCCGACACAAGGGCACAACACATCACAAGTACTAGCACACATTACAAAAGATCACCGCAGGCAGGCCAACTACCCAAAGCGAAACCAAGGGGCAGGAGCGAAGCATGCAGCAGAAAGAGCACCTCTAAGAGGAAGCAACCTGTTCATGCTGATAGAAGGAACAGTGCTACATTTCTACATGGCTTCTCAATACATTTCCAGGTTTTGAAGGCGACAAGATCCTTCTTTATCACCATGCTCTGATGCATCTACGACTAGCTAATTCATAAGGTCCGTGAGGATTAAAATGGAAAGCGCAATTTCAATAGCGGCACAACAGCTAAAGGAAAGATTTCAGTACCTGATCTATCTTTCTTGGAGCAGAGCAGATCCAAGTCATCATCGTTATGGACAATGCCCAGGGGTCAACAAACTGAACTTCAGCAAGCATGTTACCTCCAATTGCAAGGCAAGCAGACAATTTTCTTGTGACATATCTGCACATCGCCGCCAAAATGCAGCGAGTGGGCTTAACCTGAATTACATGAATTTAGGGTAGTTAGCACAACAGGTTAGCACTTAATCACATCTGTTTTAATAGGCATTTTGGGGTATCAGCCTAACACCTGGCCAGCTTTTATTAATGCCAATTTTCCAAATGCATATAGGTTGGCATGTATAATAATGAATCCAATAATTGAATAGAGTCCAAAGTACGACAAATAAGAACACAAAGGTAATCTAAAATATTGCTCAATTACTTTATTATGTACGTTGAAAACTTCGCATAATTATATCGTAGTCCCACTGACCAGTGTTAAGATTTACTAGCTATGAAAATAAATGCTTCATGCGATTATCTGGACATGTAACAAGGAGTAGTATTCTCACTAAGTTAAACGGAACTCCCTAAATGATGCTCATTGCATCAAATTACCAGAGCACCACACATGGAGATGCCGATGGACTTTTATGGAAAGATCGATTTTTTTAAAAAATTGCTAGTATTCTTTAATATTTTGAATATTTTAAAAAATCATGCATATTTTGAAATGCATAAACATTTTTTAGTTCTTATATACATATATTATAACCATATCCAAAAATAAGACATTAGGATTTTTTCATGATAATACCAGATGGAAATTTGGAAGAGAAAAAAATGAAGGAACAATATTTAGCAATGAAGTGGGCCGGTCCACAATGCGAGACTAGTGAAATTTGCAACTATATGTTGCGCTTAACAAAAGATAGGTGGTGGAGAGTGTCTAAAAAACCAAGGAACAAGATTTAGCAACAAAGTGGGCCGGTCCACAACGCAAGCCCGAGCGCCTCAGCGTTGTTGTTGTCTGGACATCGGTGCTTAAAGGGCCTTCAACAGTGGTGCAAGAACATTGGTCTGCGCTACTACGAGAATGGTGTGGCTACATCATGCAGCGATGCCGACATCGCCGGGTGTTGTTGCTTGCTTGCCACCTCGGGTGCCACACCCTTGCAAACATGGGAGCCAGTGATTCTGTGATGACGTTGACCAACTTCGGCCATGCTAGGAGGGGCGCTAGTGGTTTCCAATTACATGTTGTGGCCAGCGCTGCTGGAGTCACTGGCGTTGCAGCCGATGCTGCGGGAGGTCACTAGTGTTGTGGCAATGTCGGTGCGGCGGGAGCAATCACCCATATTGTGGTCTGTGTTAGTGGAGCTTTGTCGCTGTTCCGAAGACACCAACTATTCGTCCGTCATGACACGGTGACTGGGAGAACAAAGAAAATGGTATGTTGTGTGCACTGTGTTGCTGCGATGTGGGAAAACGAAGCAAAGTCTATCTCTTACATGTCTGTTGCACTCGTCCATCTGATGGCTAGGCACATTCAGATCGGGGTGGATCGGAGAGCTAAACCGACTTATTACTCACGCATCCTAACTATGAAACCATTAGTAGTTAGTTGGTTTTCTATCTAAGGGTTTTTATAAGAGGAATCCTATATACCTAAAAAGTTCATCCTCACTATCTCAATTCTCTCAACATGCACACATGTCACCTCATCATATATGCCACCTCATCACTCAATAATTACTTCTTTTAACATGCATGAAATGCTATTTATATTCCCACTCAATATGCAAACATCCCAACTCACATCACATGCCAGCACATTAATCGCACTAACTATATTTCTGTCAACATACATATAAAATACTTATATTCTACATATATTTATAACTATATGATAGTCAAAAATAATACATTTATATCTATTTTTATTCCATTTAACTTTCATCAAGAAATTACAACCAATCCCCGCTGCAACGCGCGGAGTATCATCTAGTTTTCTAGGTTGATGATCACATTAGTTTGTTTCGTTTGATGATGTATACACACATTCGTGTGTGTTGTATGTCTGTTGTACATGCGGGCTAGCCACATGCTTATTTCATTTACTGAAGACTAATTCAAAAGTGCGCTGATGAAGAAAAAAATGAGAGACCAGTGAGATGCATGACATGCAAAACAAGCAGGCGACATGCATGACCCATCCTCATATGTATTGCATTGGCTCAGTTGCATTAAGTATGCCTGGTGACCAGCCCTTCCACCTGCAATATATATAAGTATGGTTTGTTCTATTATCACACCATTCACATGATAGAAACAATCTAGTTACTCATCCCTTGAAGACAAAATTATGAGGAACAAGCTGTTGTGGCATGGCCCATGGCCAACAGGTGCTCAAATTAAGTTGAGTGTTGGACATTGGAGCAAACCAAACCACAGTCCCATGTCACAGCGAAGGACTAGCCAGATTGTACCTGTACCGAAATGTAGTCATATATATTTTGAACGGCCATCACTATATATGGACCTAGCTATGTTTGAGTATCGAATCCAATGTGTACAACTGGATGTGTAGATTGGGTTGAGGACACAGACAAGAGAAACTAACTGCCTCAAAACCTATCACGGAACGGAAGGATTATTCAGTTTAGTCTTCTACGTCTGGTTTACACATCTCGGTCAAAAACAAAATGTCCCCAAAAAAATATGTACCTAGATATGAGAAGATTATTGAGATGTATCTTATGTAATGGACTTGCCTTGTGGCCTGGCCTCCATGTTAGGATTATCTATCGGGCTAACTAACCGTAGGCACCAATGTTCCACTCAATGCTTCCGCCGGTGGTTCTATGGTTGTTGAAATTTTTGAGCTTCATTATTTGGAAAACAACTGAGAAATGTTTGTAAAACAACCGGGTAGATATCCTTTTTATTTTATTTTATTTTATTTTGGGCTTCAACCAAGTAGATATTCTGCTGAGCATGTTCATTTATCAAACATCATGCAATGTTTCGAACCCATCGTTGACGTCAAGTATACATCAATTGTTGTGCTATGTTTCGAATCCATCCTCGAGTATTTATTAAGTATACTATGCAATAAAGTTTTATAGGTATTTAGAAATGAAAACATATGTATGTATCAGTGGAGTAAAACTTAGCATTTTTTAAACTTCCATAAAATTCCATTTGTAAAAATACTGGCCTCCTGGATGACATGGATAGAGAAATTGACCCTCTATGAACTCATGTGCCTATGATATTCCTTTTATAATTGAACATCCACCAATATAAATTTTTGGGAGACTAGGAAATAGAGAAAATATAGCTGTTATTTATTAAAAGATACAGTATGGGGTTACCGATATAATTTGTAAATCACAAGCCACAAAATCCAGGCAGGCGGTGGCTGTGACCGACAAGCATACTGTTCCCAATGAAGACCCATACCGCACCTGCAACCAGGACGTTGATATGGACTCAGGAAGCTGTATGCCAAACGTGCATCAGATATGAGTCCAAGATTGAGCATCACATTACTTTCTTTGTGTGATGGAACGCACATTCATCTGTGGTTCATGTACGTGTGGGCTAGATATACTTAGTTTGTTTACGGGTGATTGATGTAAAATGGCACTAAGAAAATGAGAGACCGATGTGATGATTCATGACAGATTGACATCCGCAGAGGAAGGAGGCAAGCATGACCGCTGCCCAAATCTAAAGCAGTAGGTTATTTCAGGTGAAGTGCATGCATATACATACCTTATCAATGTGAACATCTAGCTAGCCAGGCTAACTATATGTATCGTTTGTTGTTCCACTGCTGCTATATAAGCCATCACAATAGAGAACTAGCCTAGTTAGCCAGACAACCCTTCAAAACAAATATGTCACAAACAAGCGCGTGTGTCACCAACAAGTGTCCAAATTAACTAGTGTGGGAGATTGGAGCAAACCAAACCTCAATCACCTAAAACCAGTGGAGTGTGGCAGTTGTACATGTACCAAAATATAGTTATACTTGGATGGAAAACTTGGCTCGCATAAAAAATGTTGTGGTGAGTGTATGAACTAAGTGGCTGAAGCATATTCAGTCTAGGTGTAGGATGCGATATTGAAGAACTCCGCGTGAAACCAAAGGGATACTTTTGAAAACAAACTGATTAGACCTTCTGTTGAGCAGGGCAATATTTAATATTGTTCGGCAGTCTTTTAAACCCATTGTCATTTCTCAACTATTTACCAAATGGAAATATATATTGTGCAATCTTTGATTCCAAGTCGATTATGTTGTTCTGATTTGGCTTGTGGCTTTTGAAAGGGGTGGACAACATCACCGTTTAGACGCAAAAGGAAAACGTTGCTGCTTTTCTTCATGGCTTCTTGAAAAATTCCCAGCTTCTGAAGATGACAAGCTCCCTATGTGTGTTCAGATGCATCTACGAGTAGTTGATTCATAAGGTCAATGAGGATTATACCGGATCTTCTTTTACAATACTTACGATGGTGCAATCGACGTCTAAGCGGCCAATCTAAAGAATTGTCGGCCCGAGCAACAAGAACAAGAGAAAATCGCATCTAAACTATATTACCTTCCCATTTCTCTGAAGGCCTAATAACTAAGAGTTTTTGCAGGTCCACAATTGTAGAATTTGAAGCAACAATAATAGGCCCCTACGTCGCTCCGCACGAGCGACACGGGCGGCGACCCAAGCCACTGCCGACAACTCTTCCTCCATGTCTCCCTCCCATGCCGCCTCCGGGGTGGGCAGGGGGTAAAGCTCGTGTGGCAGCGGCAGCGGTGGCGGTGGGGCTTCTTCTCCACTGGATGGGCGGCTCGTGGCTGGATTGTGCGGCGCCGGCGAGTGGCCGTCGCGAGCTTGGCGTCGGCGGCCTGAAGCCCTCTCGTTCGGCGGGGCGGCGGATCCGGGGACCTCGTGCCCGGATCTGGTAGTGTGTGGGCGGGGCCGGTCTGCAGTGGTGGCCCTGGCGCCATGGGATGGTGTCCGTGATGCGGCCGATATGGTCCGGCGCGGGCGTGGCCCGGTGGTGCTCTGGTTGGGAGGTGCTAGCAGGGAGGTGCGGCCAGACGGGGAGGTGCGGCACGAGGTGCCCGACGGCTTGGTTCTGCCATCTTGAGGATGTGCAGCGGGGCTGGTTACTCGATCACTCCATTGTGATGACAATCACACCCATATTCTTTATTATTTCTAAATATAGATAAATGTAATCTCCCGGCATAAGGAGTGTCCCTAACGACAGCCCCTATAATAGTAGACAACACGTTTTAAATCAGACTGGACTGAACGAAGAAAGATCTTTCCACACAAGAGTGGAAGGGATCCTTTAGCGGTCGGTGGCTGCTGCTCAGGCAGTGCTGCTGCCCGGGGTGGAGGCAATGCAGTCTTGCGGTGCTGGGCGCGCAGGGCAGTGCGGACCTGCTGCTCAAAAGTCGCGAAGGGTGAGGGTGGTCAGATCTGGTCGGATTTGACATCAGTGGCTCGATGGAGGGCTTGCTGATGCATGATGTGAGGGGCTCGAGAGGTTGACCCGGGTGAAAGCTTGTCTCCGGCGTATCCGGAGCCGGTGATGGCGATGCTTTCAAGCGTCGTTTCCTTCTTGTTGGTATTGTCGGGGTACTCTCAGCTGGAGTCTTCACAGCTTTGGGGGAAACCTTAGATCCATGGGATCGGACGATGGTGCTATAGCATTGTATCCCCTCTTGGGGGCTTCGTCTTTGGAGCTAGGCATCATCAAGCGGGACCGATGGAAGTTGGTGGAGTTGCCGTCGAGGCTTCTGTGGCAACGATGATGGGTGTGTGCGATGTCGGAGACGCGGTAATGGTTGCGATAGTCCGCTCTTCTCCGGCTTGTTTGTGCGATTACCTCGGGGTTTTTGTTGCGGTGAAGTCGTAGTTGCGGCGGCGGGGCCCCTTTGGCGACGATGACAGGCAGCAGGTGGTCTATTCGGTGGTCTTCCACGGTGCCAACCTTGCATACTTCTCCTTCGGAGCTATCTTTCAGAGTTGGAGTTGTGATGTCCTTGGCGCGGCTGGCTTAGTTTGCTGCGGGGCTTTTTGTGTTTCACATAGCCTCTACGGTGTGGGTTGGGTCAACATTTGTCTTCGGAGAAGTCGGAGTCGCTTGCTCGGAGATTTGGGAGGGCGATGATGCCTGTTGGAGAGAAGTGATGACGATTACACCATTGTGTGATGTTGACGAGACCCTCTATGTGAGGTGTGTGTGTGGTATTATGAGTGTGCCGCTCAGGGGTTCGTGGCGGTTTTTGCCTGGTTTCCGTTTATTAACCGGGCAACTCTCTTCTTCTTTATTAATGAGATGAGGCAAAAGTTTGAAAGAAAAAATATTGAGAGAGAAAAGAAGACTCAGATTATAAGGACAAAGGGACAGATGTTATGCTACACACCTACTGCTGCTTTCCCAACAATGTGGTAAAGCCACCTACCAAAGATCAAGATCTGAATGGTAAGTCACTGAAGGCACATCAGCAAAAGGTGAGATTTCAGTACCTTATTTGGTTTGCTTGGAGCAGAGGATGTCCAGCTCATCATCGTGTGGACAATCCCCTCCAGGGTCAACAAACTGAACTCCAAGCATGTTAGCTGTCATTGCAAGGCAAGTAGACAACGACTTTCTAACAGATCTGCACGTCAGGACCACAAATGACAGAGAGTTCGCTTAACCTGAAGCTAAATGCATTTATGGTTATTTGGTGTCATTGGTTATCAATTAATCACATCTGTTGAGTAGGCTTCTGCTGGTGTCAAATTGCCAAATCCATATATGAGTTCAACATGTATAAAACTGAACCTAAAAATTGAAAAGGGTCAAAAGTAGGACATATAAGAACACAAAGGTATGTAATCCTGCAATAGTGCTCAGTTACTTTATTATCTATGTTAACAGCTTCACATTACTGTATGTTAGTCTCATGGACCGATGTTAAGATTTCCTGGGCATGAAACCAAATGCAACATGTGATTATTTTTGCACATCTAAGAAAGAGTAATCTTCTCTTTGAAGTATACCAAAATTGTACAGATATACATACCAGTCACTAAGTTAGAAGATTAAGAAAAAAGAACAAGACCTATGCTCAAAAAGATGAAAAACAGAGCACCTATTCTAAGCCATGGGGCAGCATGATAATACCTCTCCTGCGGTCAAAGGGAGTTCCTTCTACCTTGTATCAATAGAGAACCTCAAGTATATAAAATCCTTCTACCTTGAGATGTATATACGTATATTATATCTCCACATTGACCTTCAGAGGTGTTGTGGGAACAATGATGTTCTTGCATTCCACACTGCCACTGCACGAAGGTGACAATGGATGGGGTTCATGTAGGTGAGGTTCTCGTGGTGGTCGCTACTCCTGGTGGGATCTAGACTGGCCCCACAGATCAATACTAGTCTTTTCTGCGCACTTTATCCTCACTCGTGCGCACCCGGAAACAACTTCCCGGTCAGTCATCTATCCTGAAATTACTTCAAGCTGAGCACGCTTAACTTTTGAATTCTGACCGAATGGGCTTCCGAAAAAGAAGGAATTCCTTATTTATATGAGTAGTCTATCATCCTATTAAGCCAGGCTATCACACTCTTCCTCTCGCCTCGGGCGGCGATGTTGATGGAATCGCCGGACAGAGTCCAGAAGAATGTCACCTGCTAATCGTCCAGAGTCGTGAAGGGGGACATTGGCGACTACTTCGGGGCGGACCCAACCGATTCCTTCCGCAGGGAAAGAGAGCTCAAGGTGTCAGAGCTCTTGATGTGGTGGTTCGTCGCAGGGAGGGGCAGTAGTGCTGACCACGGCGTCGGGAGATACAGTTGATCCGACGTGGCTGTCGGTCCTGCGGGGTCGGCCGTGCCCCACGGGCGTGCGGCAGCCTGGCTCCCTTGACGCCGACAGTGTGGTTGTGTTGGCGTTGGGACGTGGAGGTGGTGGCGTGGACGACGGTGGACATTGATCTGAACGGCGACGGTTACACAGTAGGTCACATAAGACTAGAACCATACTTTGTTGGGCTGTCTAGCACCCTTTGATGGTCTGCTTTTTTGAGCTGGGTGTACGGCATTATCTCGGTGTGACCAAGCTGGCCCTGTTAAGGACAAAGCCGGATCGATTTTTTTTTCAGACCAAAAATTGCAGCCTGGACGGGCTATATTTTTAGCCGGCCGGGACCTATCACTCCGGTAAAGCGAGCCACGAGATGGATGATGTGTGCGTAATTTCTCAAAACTAGCCATGCTGGTTTTCATGGAGAACAGTAGTGTAAGGTGCTCACGCAGTTTATACTTTTATCATACTCATATGCATCTCAAGCTCCTACCTGCTCATGCTTATATGTGTGTATGTGTGTATCATTGTTTTTTGCTTTCAGGTGTGTATCATTGTTGTTGAAGGAAAGAAAGCTTCTATATATATCTTCAACTGGTTTCATTTTCCAGCTGAGTGTGTGTAAATAAGCTGTAGTGAGCTAGCAACCAATCTTTGAGCTCGCTTCGTTGTTCTCCACCATGTTACTATATGTATTACTATGTTTATTACAATGTTTACCTTATATATGTGAGAGATTGGAGGATACCAACATGCTAGGAAGCTGGCATCTCCCACTGCACAACAATCGACGCACCGTGTCGCCACGCCTCTCTCTCTCTGTTGCACTAGGCTAGACTTGACATGAGCCTATAGGAGCAGAGCGCCGGTATGACTCCAGATACGTGATCTCCAAGAGAAACCACACATGGAAATACAGCGAACATTGGGGCTATTGCTTGCCTAGTGATTCTGTAGATGTATCTGGTGGATCAGGATAGAACAAACGTAGCATCGGGTTGATCGCGGCCCAGGTACCAAGCAAATCAATGTTTTGAGAAGAGTTTCGACACATGTGAGACTGTCGAACCAATTATAGATTGTGATTATTAGATGAGTTCAAAAGTATTTATTTCTGGGGACATCTTAAAGTCACTTGTTGGCTTGTTGCTCAATATATTTCTGTATGGTATAAACCTTGATTGGATGTATATATGTAGTCAGGGTATTTTCCACTAGTTTTATCTCTAATCAGAGAATATGTATGCACAATCATGCCGCTAGGAGTTAGAACACTGGGTTGAAGTAGTGTGCATTCAATTTGCTGATGCGGCAAAATCTGCCACTGCTAGGCCACCAGCATCCGCTTCTCTCTTGGGCTATTGGCCAGTTGTGGCCCTGCCTGATTATTATTTCGGCTGTCTTGCAAAAAAGACTGGGCGTAACTCCAATATTTGGTGAATGGTCAAATGGTAGATCTTGTAGAGGTATGGAACTTCACTGGTTGTCTTGAGCATGGAACTTGCAAGATCTTTTTTTTTGGGTGCCTGTCAGAGGGTGGGGACCTCCCACAATTGCATTATGAAGAATATAGTTGATGGACTAACATTTCAATTGCAACAAATCACGGTTCAAATTTGAACTGAAGCCACAGCACTTATTTTGGGATGGAGGGAGTGGTATATGTGCTATCTTCAGTACCATTTACCTAAGTGATTATAGGAAACCGACATGTTGCCAAGCAAGCTTAAGCTTCTCCGAGTGACACCACCATCTGCGACATCTTAGGAGAAGCTGTTGACGCGGCTCTTGACGGCGCAGATGCATCACAGGATGGTTGTTTGAGATCAAGGAAAAAATAGCATGCAATGATAAAATAACGCAGCCCTTAAAATCCGCTATAGTTAGCTATATCACTATATAGCAAAGTATTATACACTGATTTAGTTTAGTGATACATTGCTCAAAACACTATAATGTGCCATTACCTATTAGCCGCACTATATGGCGCACTATTCTTTTCTGTGTCCTTTCGGGACACAGTGTGCAGTGCAATTATCTTCTTCTCGATGCCTTGTGCATATCATATATTGTATGAGGAAGGCGAAGGTGATGCTCGACGGGGTCAACACCCTGGACATAGAGGGGAAATCTTCATTACGCCTTACAACGTTACTATCACCGGCAGAGTTAACCCCCACCAAGGACATGTTGGAGGGCTCCAACATGATCCTTGCTCTGTTAGACTATCGTAGCAAAGTGGCTCACTCAATGCGCAGGCTAGGATTTTACATCTGCAATTTACGTAGATCTCGGCCTTTTATCTTGAGATTATATTATTCCATTTGTCCGAAAAAATTGTGACCAAATTTGGTGACATATATAAATATCCCTTTTCCAAACATAATAGCATCTTACATACCTTCCATTTCCTTGTTAACATTTGAATATTTATGCTTCAAATGAATCATGTACCTACATGTCTTTCATTTTTTGACTAACTGTAATTCTTTATGATCAAACCCGTTGCAAATTTATGTTCATCTATTTTAATGGTGTTTCTAGCATGATTCTCTATTTTAGGAATAATTTTCTAGAACCACGTAATAAGAAGTTGTTACCGGGTTCATATAGGCATATGTAAATTTCATAAGGACTGTCTAAAATGACACCTTTACTTACGACTTGTAGATGTGTGCACCAATAATCTGCAAGTTTCGTATATATATGAATATATGTGAAATTATAGCTATTTACATGCAATATTAAAATATTTTTTCTAGTAGCAGTCCTATCAACGACTCTAAAGTTATTGAGTTTGTACGGTTCCATGAGCAAGAGAATGGCAATTCATGTAGTGTTATGGTTGATTGTCCTTGTACTTAGTTAGAAATTTCTCAGCAAACTTGTCCTTGAAGTTATCCTCCCTTTCCTGAGACATAACACTATTGACTGAAAATTTTGAATATACATAATCATGTCTATATCAAAAAATAATACAAACTTGACTATGCAAATTGAATATAAGAGAGCTGAATTGAAAAAGTTCATTAGATTCCCCATACAATGGTACATAGCATTTCAAACATCTTGTCACATCACATAATGTCGATGAGATTGCAAATTTACATGGAGCAAACTTTCTTCAAAAGCATTGTTTTTCCTATCTTGTAAGAAGTGACATCTCTCCTGTGGTAATGATCTGAAACTATATATGCATTGCCAGGTTGTAATTAATTAAGAACCTCTAACAATAGCAAGGAGAACCAAAGAAGATTTAAATCCTTTTCTAAGCCCATTTCTTCCGTCGACGGGCATGTACGTATAGATTTCGTAATAATTTTGCTTTAGGGATAAATATCATTATGTGCTTTTACTCAATGAAGATCAATACAACGAATGATGGGAAGAATCAATGTTTGTGATATAACTTATCCTCCAAACCATGGCATACTTTTCCCAATCAAATATGGATATACTTAATGATGGTTGCATAATAGGAAAATAACACATATAAGACAGCATGTATGTTTTCTGCAAATAGGATTGCTTCCCCAACCTTTCTCGTGTAGCCATGTATCAGTACAGCCTAGTGAACGTCCTTGCGCATGGAACTACGGATACCTACTGTCAAGGAGGATTCCTGGAATGTCACTCCTTCTAGCTTGTTGTTGTCCTTCGAGGTTCCAACTGCCCTCTTTCGTGATTCTCCCTACGGAATTGGCCATCAAGAACAGTAGTACGATTGTCTGCACTAATGCAAGTTGATGGTGGTGGAGCTAAAAATGATCACGACGGTGCTGGAGGTAGTCAACAATAACGAGGTATGACAGTTGCCCGCCGCAAGCTCCAAAGATGATCCAGGTCACAGGTGCCCTCACAGTTTTCCTTACCACATGTGTGTTCCTGGCTTCCGGACGTCGTCCCCAGGGGTGTAGTCAATGCTAGTCTACGAGAAGAAATCTAGACACTCGTGCATCCATACGATTTCTTAGCTGCTGCACTATTAATACCAACGTGTAGTGGCTCTCCTATAAGTTAAACTGGATATCTTGTCAAGAAAAAGTAAAATTGGACCAGCTAGTTGTTATTGCAATATAAGTATCCATTGGATCATTGGTTGGATGATCCTAATTTTGTCTGTTAATTTGCTTACATTTTGATGAGTGCGTACATCGTTGTATCTAGCTAGCCAGGCTAGCTTTGGCTGCATCTTGTATTCAGGATCCCATGACGGAAGCAAGGTCTACGCGGTGGAGAATTTATGCGTACATAAGCATTTGAGGCTTGAGCTCCTGCTATAGCGTTTTTTAATGAAGATCCCAAGAGGCACAGTCGACATTGTTGCACTGTGCATGTTACCGAGCAATACCTCTGGTCTTTTAGCTTTTTTTTTTCTTCAGTTTTCATTATTCTGAAAAGTAAACATGTATTTTAAAATTTTCACGACATAAAACAGTGTACATGGACCTATAAACAATTCTAGATTTGTTTTACAATACTCATGTAATTTAAAAAAATTAAAAATTTCAAAATACTCATGAATTTCAGAAAAAGTGAGCCAATTTTAAGGATGTGTACGTGTTTAACAAACTTAATAATATTAACAAAAATCATGGATCCAAAGTAGTTCACGGATTTAATAATATTAGTGAATTTTGAATAGGTTAAAAACTGGACGAAATGCAAAACCGTAAAAAGGAAAATGGAAATCAGAAAAAAAGAAGTGGAGAAACCTACAGAAAACATAATTTACATATTAATGATTTAATCCTTGTTGGGTTGAAGGGGTCATGAGTATGAGCCGCTTGCTGCGATGCACGCCGCTGCCTTGCCATTAGGGCACGTTAGTGCGCTGCTCCAGTAGGACGGGATCGTTCGGCTGACATCATGCTACGTCACTCATATTTCTCCTTCTCGTCTTCACTTTTATTTATCCTAAATGCATATAGTTCAAGAAAAATTAAATTTAGTGAAGAAATTTTAAAATCAGCAATTTTAAAAAAATTAACCTAGTATATAAAGTTTGTAAGCGCAGTTTTGTTAAAATATTGATAAGTTTCAAAAATAAAATCGTGCCAACAAAAAATTGTTCCTGCGTATCAAAAAAATGCATGTAAAAGTTTTAATAAACGTGTATACAATGAACAAAAATTGTGTAACGTAAAAAAAGTTTTGTACCATTTAAAAAATTTCATGTGACATTTACGAAAATATTCCCATGCTCCTATAAATGGCGTGACATTTAAAAAAAGTTATATACAAGGTAAAATAATCGCGTAGGTATAATAAAGGTGGATTAAAAAATGTTCATGACATTTTAAATAAATAGTCAGACCTTTCCAAATAATTTCCTTGGAATTTTTCAAAAATATTTATACAATGCAAAGAAAATGTGCATGTATTTTAGAAAAATGTTTATTTGAATTAAAAATGTGTACAACGTGTGTTTGGACAAAATGTCATTTATCTGAGAAAGTTTTAAGAACAAGTATTTAAATAATGGACATCGTGTATTTAAATCATGTCCAACGTGTATCCTAAAAAAAATTTCACGTGTGCTCTAAAAATGTACATTTTGTATTAAGGAAATAGTAGACATGTGTTAAAAAGGAAAACCAATAAAAACCGGCAAAAAAGAACACAAATAAAAGCATGAAAGAAAAAATTATAACAAACAAAGAAAGGAAAAAACTAAAAAAACAATGAGAAAACGAAGAAAACTAAACCAAAATGAAGGGGGGAACCAAAGAAAATTGGTGAAAACAAATAAACCCAAATGATAAACAAAATAAGATAAAAAAACGGTAGAAAAGCTGAACCTGAACAAACCTACTCCCTCCGTTCCGATTTACTCGTCGCTGTTTTAGTTCAAATTTGAACTAAAATCACGACAAGTAAATCAGAACGGATGGAGTAAAACACAGAGCGAACCAATCATGCTACTGAGCCGGCTTGCTAGATGTCGCTCGTAGGCGATCCCTATTAGGAATCGGTACATTCAACATATAGCCCTAGCGGGTTAAGGGTAGCAGAACCATCTTAAGATACAGGCTAATTTCTACATCCTGCTAATTTCTTGAAGAACTCCATTGTGTCGCCAGGAGGCCCACTCGTCGCCAGTCCCTTTCTTACGCATCTCTGTTGCGGTTACAGGAGACACGAGAGGCACTTGTTTCTTCACCCACCCATCCCAACGGTATCCCTCTTCATCTCCTACCCCTCTCCATCTCCTACCTCTCGGCCATAGACAAAACTCCCCAAACATGGCTGCCAAAGCTCCACGTGGGTCCCACCATTTGATGCTCCAATAGTCGCCCTTCCATCCCACCCTTATTTATGTTGTCTTGTGTCCATTCGATGGTTTTCTCATGGCTTCTATAAGATTCTCCGAGGGTTGGCAACGACGGTGATCTCGCCATGGCCAGCGAGTAGACGTTGATGCTACAGTCCAAGACGCACCTGTAGTCACCCGTCTGGGCATCGACGCAGCGAGCTTGTCCTGCACTCCCTCACGATGTTGTCACCATGGCCGACCGGGAAAAACACAATTGTTGATGTGCCGTCCTCGGCTACAAGGTCGACGCCGGTGTTGCAATCCCGGACGTCACTCTCTCATAACGTTGTTGTAGTCTAAACACCAGTGCTTAAAGGGCCTTCAACACTGTTGCAAGGACATTGGTGTGTGCTTCTACGAGAATGGTGTAGCTACAACATGTTGTGGCGGCGGTGTTGTTGCAAGCTTGCCACCTTGGGTGCCACACCCCCACAAACATGGGAACCAGTGATGCTACCATGACCCCGGCCGGCGTCCGCCATGCTTCGAGGGGCATTAGTGGTTTCCAATTGGGTGTTGTGGGAGTCATCTGTGTTGCAGCGATGCTACGGGAGGTCACCAGTGTTGCGGCGGAGCGGCCACCGATGTCGTGATCGGTATTGCGGGAACGTCGCTGATGGTGTGAAGATGCAGGCTATTCTTCGTGACACGGAGAACAAAGTAAAATGTATGTTGTGTGCACGGTGTTACTGCGATAGGGAGAAATGAAGCAACGTCTTTCTCTTGCATGCTTGTTGCACTAGCCCATCTGATGGCTAGGCACGTTCAGATCGGTCTGGCCAGCCGATTTACGAAACCGACTGATTACTTGTCCGTGAGGCGCCTGCCCTGTTCTAACCATCAAACCATTAGTTAGTTCTTTTTTGAGGGGGGTTTTAAGAGGAATTTTTTAGGTTGATGATCACAATAGTTTGTTGCGTTTCATGGTATACACACATTCGTGTGTGTTGTATGTCTGTTGTACACGTCGGCTAGCCACATGCTTTGTTCATTTACCGGAGACCGATTCAAAAGTGCACTCAGGGGAAAAATGAAAGACCAATGAGATGCATGACAGGCAAAACAAGCATGAGACATGCATGACCCATCCTCATATAAGTACCGTTTGTTGTTCTATTAACTCACCATCCACACAAGAGAAACAATCTAGTTAGCCATCCTCGAAGACGAAACTGTCACGAAGAAGCTCGTGTGGTATGGCCCATGGCCAACAGGTGCTTAGAGCATAGGAGATTGGAGCAAACCAAATCACAATCACATCTCGCGATGGAGAGACCAGCCGCTTGTACCTATGCCTCAACCCTCAATGTATTCGTACTTACATCAACCTAGCTATGTTTGAATGTCAAATCATATCAAGATTTAGGACACCGGCAAGAGAAACTAACTGTGTCAAAATATATCAAGGAAATGAAGATCATTCAGTTTAGCCCTTACAGTGGCTTATACATCTATGTGGAAAACTTGAAGTCTAAAAAATATACTTAGATTTGAGAACCGAGATGGAGCTTCTGTAATAGATTTGCCTTGTGAGTTGTGACCTGCCACCATATTAGCTTGGTGTATCAGGGCTAACCCTAGGCATCAGTGTTGTACTCAATGCTTCAGCCGATGGGTTCTACAGTGGTTACCATTTGTGAGCCTTTTTGGGAAACAATTGAGGATTGATTTGAGAACAAACCGATTAGGTCTTCTGCACAGCTACGTAATGTCCATTTATCAAAAAATGTGCAATATTTCAAATCTATCCGCGAGTATTTATCAGGTACTATCTAGGCACATACGGGTATTACAACCCGATCCTTGATGCGACATGACGTCACGACTAAGCTGATATGGAGTCACGAAACTGTAGGCCAATTGTGCATCCAAGCTAGGACCAACCTTAAATGACTTCTTATTCCTCTCGGCTTTTTCTTAGCTGTTTCTGTTTGCTGGTATGTGATATAAAAAGTCAGAAGGAATTTGGTAAACTGGATTTAGCTGGCAAGGTAGCTTTGGTTTTGGGCTATGCTTGCTTCTGCGTGTGGAATTGTTGCTGGGTGAACTGGCTCTCGTTTGGTCAGCGCGAGGGCGTGCATCGTTGTTCTCTTTATGTTTTTCAGTAGCCCGTAACAACACATTGTGGTTTCTGATATATAGAAATTGTAGAGGTCGCTCTTTTTTCCAAAAAATAAAACTTCCTTAACGATCTGGCAGTAGTACACTTCCCATCGAACCGATGCCTGGCACGCAAGCATGTCATCGCATCGCCAAACAGGGTACTCAACAGCGTCATCGGCAGACCAACCGACAGGCCACCTGATCACCACATTACTATCTTTATGTGATAGAATCCACATTCATGCGTGATGCATGTACGTGTGAGCCATGCATACTTTGTTTGTTTACCGGACGCCAATGCAAAAGGGGACTAAGCAAATGAGAGACCCATGCGATGAGGCATGGCAGATTGACCGGCAAAGCAAGCAGACATGCAAGACCGGTGCCCAAATGTTCTGCATTCGGTTAATTCAGGTAAAATACATGCATATACATACCTAATTAGTGCAAACATTTGGCTAGGCAGGCTAACTATATGTATGGTTTCTTGTTCCAGGGCTGCTATATAAGGTATCACACGAGAATACCAACCTAGTTAGCCAGCCAGTCCATGAAAATGGATCTGTCACGAACAAGCTCAGGTGAAACTAACAAGTGTCCAAATTAACTAGTGTGGGAGATCGGAGCAAACCAAACCTCAATCCCATCTACATATCTTGGAGTCGGGCAGCTGTACATGTACATAAATGTAGTTATACTGCCACGGAAAGCATGTCTATCAAATAAGTAATGTTATGGCGGATGTCTGAATTAAGTCGGGGAAGCTTATTCAGTCTAGGTGTAGGATGTGGTTTGAAGATCTCTATGGGAAACCAAAAGGATTGTTCTGGAAACAAACCGATTAGATCTTCCGTCGAGTAGTGCAACATTTGTGTACCAGCATTGCGCAATGTTTTGGATTCATTGCCATTTGTCAAGTATTTATCAAATATATATTGTGCAATCTTTTGAATCCATAGTCGATTAGGTTGATCCAATTTGGCTGTAGGCTTCTCAAAGGGACTGGTGTAAACAACACTGCTGCTTTTTTTATGGCTTCTTGATATATTGCCAGCTTCTGAACATGAAGAGATCCTTATGTCCATGTTCAGATGCATTTGCGGCCAGCTGATTCATAAGGTCCGGAGGATTAAACTGGAGCTCTACTCTATTTACCGTACTTACCTACCACTGCTCATGTAATCGATGTCTAAGCAAGCAATCTACAGAATTGTCAGCCTGGAACAACAGTAATAGTAGAAAATTGCTTTTAAACTAGATTAATTTCCCATTTCTCTGAAGTTTGTAGCCCGAGCTCCCTGGTGCCCACTATCGTCACCGTCCAGTCTTTGGGCAGATGCATGTGGATATGTGTAGAGCTTTGAAAATGTGCAGCTGTCAGGGCCATCTTATGCTTAATACACTGACATGAGACCTACAAAAATCTGACATTCATGGCCGGTCATGCTGCAGGCTACTGTAGCCACATTCTCTCTTTCTCGTAAACTTTGCTTGTTCTTTCTTATTTCTATCTCACCAGTCACCATCACATGCGAACAGAAGAAGAGCAGAGAGAACGGAAAGAACAATGCGTCGTCTCTCTAAATGTGCATACAGCTTATTTATGAAACAAACTCAAAAAAATATTCCAGAAAACATTTTGCACCTGGCAACTCTCTCTCACTTTTGTTTGACTTTTTGAGCCAATTTCTGAAAACTTCTGCATCTTGCATACTCTCTCTCCTCTTCTTGTTCTCTCTAGCTGTTCACTGTTGTGCGCTGTAGAGGAAGAGAGAGACGAGGCTCTCAATATGCATGTGATGGGTGATAGGTGAACAGTGAAGTGAGTGCATGTGACAAGACGCATGCAACTTTGCTACGGGCGAGCAGGAGCTACGAGGGAATCTCGTTACTATTCACCTAGCCTGGCAGCTCTAACTAATGTATATGGCGTACCGTGCTGATGCTCCTTCTAGCACATATCCCCAAGAATTGCTAATGGTACAGATAGAGGGTACCGGGTAGGCCGAGCTAGGAAGGAACTTTCCGCTTCATCAAGCATGTTACCTACAATTGCAACTTGCAAGGCAAGTAGACAGCTACCTTCTGAAAAATCTGCACGTCATGGCTGTGAAAAGCGGCGAATGCGCGTAACCTGAGGTCAAATTCAATTATGGTAATTTTACATAGCAGTTTATAGCTTGATCACATTGGTTGAGTATAGGCATTTCAGGGTGATCAACCAAACATTGGGAAATTCACCTAGTTAAACGAACTCCCAATATGGCGCTCGCTGCATAAAATTGCCAAGAAACACACATGAAGATCCTGATGGGCCAGCCACTCCAGACGGAATGTCTTGGGGTTGTTCTTTGTTTGCTTTCACGATTTTTCTATTTTCTGTTCTCTGACTTCCACAGATTTTCTTCTCGTTATTCTCTTTTTTTACCCTTTTATATGTAGTTAGTTTATGAGCATTTTTCTAAGTAGTTGATTTTTTTAGTTCATGAACGTTTTGTAGATGACAACCCCAGCATCAGCGAGATTGCGTCTGAGCTGGAGGCACTGTTTGGACCTAGTTGTAATTCAAGTTCTCAGTTTAGTAGGCAATCTTCAAGGACCGGATTCAAACTTATTTTTCATAAATTCTTTTATGAGATGTAATATCACTGCTGATAATAAAAGCAGCTATCAGGATCCTTGGAGGCTTCGAGGCCCTTCTTTCCTCCAAAAAAAAAAACAATACAGCGTGTGGGCTGTTTTTGGTTGAGGCTTCGGAGGCGATTGTTGACGTGTCTGCACAAGCATGCTTCATTTTTTGTAGGCCAATCGTGATCAAAGACTAACGATCACATTGTCGTGTATTTGATGGGATTCACACATTCTACATATTGTATGCACACGTACAGGCGGACCAGCCAAAGGCTTGGTTCGTTTGCATGATACCAATGCAAAAGCGCATGAAATTGAAAGACCGCCACGATGCATGACAGGCGAAACAAGCAGGCAAGCATGACGGGTCCTCAAATGTACTGCATTCAGCGCATGCATACCACACCTTACCTATGCAAACATCTGGCTATGCACGATCTTCCTCCTCCAATATATATCTATGGTTTGATGTTCTACTGCTGCTACGTAAGGTATTATCACCATCCGCACGAGAGAAACAACCTAGTTAGAGCTAGCCAGCTTTTGAAGATGAAGGTATTAGGAACAACCTCTGTTGTCATGGCCCATGGCCAACAATTGTTTAAATTAACTTGAGTGTGGGAGATCGGAGAAAACCAAACCGCAGTCATATCTACAACGGGTGCCGTGCCTGAGTTGTACAAGTACTGAACTATAGATGTACTTAGATTGACAATACGTGGGAAACTAGCTAGTTTTGAAATTATTCAGACATGTAGTTATACCTAGAGGCAGAATCTGAATTCCTGGTCTGTGTCATCATCAGCCCAGAGCTAGACATTGTCTTAAAAAGTGTCATATTCCGGCAGATCAAGGGAAGCATCACTTTTTTTTTATTTTGCGGTTGAAAGGAAGCATCACTTTGAATTTTCATTGTTTGAAAGTTTTGTTTTGCCCAAGGGTATGCCTAGGTCTCAGTTGACTGAGATTTAACTCAGTCTAGTGACGTAACATACAAAATAAAAAATAATTTGGAAAGAAAATTTAGCGTATATCCATCTCAATGTGAGTCAACTGAGACTTAGCAAGACTGCGGACCATCCCGCCTCCTTTGGTGATAAGTTGAGTAGTGAACCCAAGACAAGTTCATCTGGTTGTGTCACGCAGCAGATTTTTTTCCTTTCTTTGTAGCTAGTGATCTCGCTGTACGGGTTGGGTAAGCAGATTTTTTCCAAAATTTGTAGCTAGTGATCTCGCTGTACGGGTTGGGTAAGCAGATTTTTTCCAAACTTCGTAGCTAGTGATCTCGCTGCACGGGTTGGGTAATGGAATGAAAATTCTCAGTTCAGACGAACAAAAATCTTTGTAGCCAGTTGAGGAGGCTTATTAATTTCGATCTGAGATGTAGCTTCTGCAATGTAATTGACTTGTAGGTGGCGACCATATTAGCTTTGACTCAATGTGTGAGGGAGGCCAGGAGCGTAGATTGCATAAACCACGTAGCATTCAATGCACCATATTTACTCAGCGCCCACATATGTGTGGGATGTTGTTTTTGGCTGAGGTTGCCAGAGGCGATTGTCGACTGTCAGCACAAGGATGTATCATTTTTTTGGGAAAATCATGCATATCAGATCTGGGACCAAGATTGATGGGTGCAGTACTTTGTTTTGTTTGTTTGATGGAAACCGAACATTCATGCAAAGGCACACTGAAAAAAGGGACACCGATGCGATGCCTGACTGGCAAACAAGAAGAATGCATGGCCAGTCCCCAAATGTAGTTGAGCATGAGAGATTGGAGCAAACCAGACCACTGTCACATCTCAAAGTGGAAGAACAAGTCCGTTGTTTGTACCTATACCGAGATGTGCTCATACTAGTTAGGACCATGGTCCATGAGAACCTAGCTAGGTTTGAGTGCTATATCAAAAGTGTTGTAGTGGGTGTCTAAATTAAGTTGAGAATCTTATTCAGTTAAGGTCAGATAGGTGGTTTTAACATCTCCCTGGCAACCCAAAAATTTCGAAAAAAAATATATACTTTGATCTGACTTTATAGCTTCTGTAATGGACTTAGTGGTGGCCTGCTCACCGAATGGCCTTTGTCTATCAGTGCTAACTGTAGGCATAAATGTTGTTACAACTGTTAAGGTGATTGGCGATTTTAGAAGTCGTCCATCCACCCTAATCTGACGGTGGGAAAATAGGAGTTACGAGGGGTTACAAAACTAAAATTACGGGAAATTACATATAACAGTGGGACCGTTACAATTTTTTGGTGGGACCCGTTAGTTTTTCCAAGGGTAGATCTGTCGTTTTCTTTACAAAATTCTCCATTAAATTCACAGGTGGTTGCAGATAATTGGGGAGGTTGGAATGTAGCAGCAGAATATTTGGGAGGGGCGATAGATACGCTCGTGATAAGGATTTAAAAATTGATTGCTCCTTTAAATTGGGAAAGGTTGGTCCCAAATTGACGTGATAAGAGTTGATCACGACCAAAATTTTGGCACGTCTGTTTCTGGCCTGCTAACTTCCAACTTTATTTTACGGGAAAAGATTCTGATCACCCGACAGATCCCACGCTAAACGTCCACCGCCTCCCCTATGCGCCACGTGCCCATGTGAGTCTGCATCATCGTTCTTATTTTTCCTTCTTATTATCTCCTACGAACAGACCCCATCCACATCTCCTTCCCCAACCTCTTCTCCTACCTCCAGTACATCAAACCAAATGGTGTTGCTCCGCCACCAGCGCCCTTCCTCTTCTCCTCCCTCCCCCTTTCTTTCTTTCCTCCCCGAGGGATGCCGCCGTCGGAGCACCGTCGTCGCCATCCTGGAGCAGCACCGGTGTGGACAGGCATGGCTGATGCTTCCTCAAGGTCAGCTGCAAACGCCGGTACCGCGCAGCAGCAGTTCCTGCAACAACAACGCTGTTGCAATGGCGGCTGGGTGCGGTGAAGTTTTCTGCAATATAGTCGTTGTTGAATAAAATCGCAACAAGGAGTTTGTTGCAGAAATATAGAGAAGAGGTCAGAGACACTACTGTAAATTTTGCAACAAGGGTCTTTTTGCAAGAATACAAAGAAGTGCCTGGAGATATTTGCAAGTTTTTGCAACTGAGATCTTGTTGCAGGAATTAGGTTTGCAACAAGAGTCTTGTTGCACGAAAAAGGAGAACAAATTTTGCAACTGAGATCTTGTTGCAGGAATGAGGTTTGCAACAAGGGGCATGTTTCAGAAAAATAGAAAAGAGAAATGGACGGCTCAGGCCATACAATCGGACGGCTTGCGAGGTGGCGGATCTTTCTAAGAGATCCGCCGACGGACGCGTAGCAGGCCCCTTATTTTACTGGCCCCATAACTTTTCCATTATTCTACAAAATACGTGTTCAAATATTAGTAAGACTAAGAACCTCATACCCGTCTTAAACGTCCGGGTGGATGCCCGGTCACTAACCGGCCGGTCACAGAATTTCAACTAGACAGGCGGCTCAAACGAGCCTCAGAGGGCTGACCGACACCCTTCATATCCGGCCCAAAAATTGGGGGGGGGGGGGTATTGGGTGGCCCGGGCGCTTCCGCCACGTTGGCTTGGCCTAGCCTTGCCCACGCCTGCCCCAAAAATATCCCCTTCCGGAAAATCCTAGACCGCAGTCAATCCGAACGTCACTTCACTACCCTCTTTGTCCACTCCACTTTCGATCCCCTCCGAATGCATTCGATGGCCGGCAATCAAAGCAGCGCTGCCTCTGGTAGGGAATCCGGCTTCGACGGCGACAGGGCAAACCAGCTATGCGAAGCGGAGCCCGACAATGTGAAGGAGGTTGCCCTCCACATGGCGTTGAGGCACTCGATGGTCGACCAAGGCGGATCCAGCAATGCGGATCAACTTCGTCATCGCCTGGCGCCCGACAACGCGGCGCCGATGACTTTGTCGGGCGAGCACAACTCCGGCCACCCCGCTCCACTCCTCCAGGTACGACATCCACTACCACCACCCTCTGCTCAAAAGGTGGTACCAGGCCACCACTATGTTCTCGTCCTCTCACCGGGGCTGTCGCGCACTCGGACGCCCAAGTCCGAGGCACGAGCAGCCCGCCACGAGCGGCAGCGGGGGAGGCGATGTCCGCACGCCGATCGCATGCGTGCGCACCGGCTGATGTCGAGGCCGCGCTTCTCGTGTCGGTCCTCTGTCACTCTCTCACGATTGTAGAGAAGGATGCGCGGCGCCTTTGCCGCAAAAATGCCAAGGTGCTCTGACTTGCCATAAAGTTGTGGGAGCACTAGGCAAACAAGGAGGTGGCGGCGAAGGCGAGGGAGAAGGACCGCCTGCTCCACAGGCTGTCGGGGAAAAGATGCAACTCTGACTCCGACCTGTTGGACGGGTCCACCTCCAGCTCCGACGATGACGCACCTCTGCACGCCGACGCCTACACGGAGGAAGGGCAAGCGACAGCGGGCGAGGGGGCCGAACAACTAAGTGTTGAGTCCGAACAAGTCATGTCGGTAGTTGTGGACCATTTGCTACAGGTACTCCCGACACGCAACTAATATACTCGTGGGCCCGAACAACTAAGATAGCGGCGAGACAGAATGAGTAAGACGGTACTTGTGGGTCAACTAAGATCGATATTCGTGGGCCCGAACGACTAAGATCGATACTTGTGGGCCTGAATGACTAAGAGCGGTACTTGTGCGCCCGAACGACTATTATTGGTACGTGTGGACCCGAACGACTAAGATCGGTACTAGTTAACCTAAACGAGTAACATCGATACTTGTGGGCCTAGACGACTAAGAGCGTTACTTGCTGGCCTGAACGACTAAGATCGATATTTGTGGCCCCCCACGACTATGATCGGTACTTAAGAACCTGGATATGTTAAATTGTTCATTACTATGCTTTGAGCATTTTGTCTTCTGTGTGTTTTCACTCGTGTCGGGATGAAGGGTATCCTTCGTGACATTTAGTTTATGATTATGTTCTCCAAGAGGTTGAAATTTCTATCTAACTTTCATATTGCCGGATTTGTTGAGTTATACATCATTCTGTTGAAGTGAACTACTTTGCTGGTGTTTTTCTCTTTAAACTTTCATGTGAAAACTGTGTTGCCTGCACAAACTTGTCCTTTACACTATATTTCGTCCATGAATGCAAGATGGTTGCCTAAGTAGACGCAACAATCTGCACTTCTACCCTATTGTCCTCGGTTCGAGACAAGTTGACCACTTTTTTTGAACATTTTTCTTGTGAAGAACAAGGATCGAATCTACGCACGCATGCACGCACGCACGCAGATTACTACAGACTGTTCTGTTTTTGACAGATTCTGTTTTTCGTGTGTTGTTTGCTTATTTCGATGCATCTATGAGTAATATTGGAGGATATGAACCATAGAGAACTTGGAGTACAGTAGGTTTAACACCAATATAAACAAAGAATGAATTCATTGATGTACCTTTAAGTAGTGGTTTGCTTTCTCTTACTAACGGAGCTCACGAGAATTTTTGTCTAAGTTTTGTGTTGTGAAGTTTTCAAGTTTTGAGTATTGCTTTGATGGACTATGGAACAAGGAGTAGCAAAGGCCTAAACTTGGGGATGCCCATGGCACCCAAGGTAAATTCAAGATAATCAAAAGCCTAAGCTTGGGGATGCCCCGGTAAGGCATCCCCTCTTTCGTCTTCATCCATCGGTAACTATACTTGGAGCTATATTTTTATTCGCAACATGATATGGGTTTTGCTTAGAATGTCTTGTAAAATTTGAGTCTTTGCTTGTTAGTTTGCCGCAATCATCCTTGCTGGACACACCTATTTGAGAGAGTTAAACATGGCCTAGAAATTGTCAGAACAATCTATGTGCTTCATTTATATCTTTTGAGTTGAATAGTTTTTGCACTAGTGCTTCACTTATATCTTTTTGACCATGGTGGTGGTAATATTTTGTAGAAATTGTTGAACTCTTATGCTTCACTTATATCTATTTGAGAGTATATTAAAACAGCATGGCAATGTCTTTAGGCTAAAGAAACTAGTATTCACATGATAAACATCCAATGTCAGTGTAGTAAAAAAAATCACACCAAGTGCATTGAATAGAATGAGCTGTTGGATGCTTGATAATTGTTTTGAGACATGAGGATAGTGATATTAGAGTCATGCTAGTGGAGTTATTATGAAATTGAGAAATACTTGTGTTAAGGTTAGTGATTCCCGTAGCATGCACGTATGGTGAACCGTTGTGTGACTAAGTTAGAGCATGAGGTATTTGTAGAGTGTCAACCTTTGTGTGGAGGTCGGGGGTGCGCGATGCCAACCTCCCCCCTAGGAACATGCGTTGATTGCTTTGTTTTGATGACTCGTAAATTTTTGCAATAAGTATATGAGTTCTTATGACTAATGTTGAGTTCATGGATTATACGCACTCTCACCCTTCCACCATTGCTAGCCTCTCTTGTACTGCGCAACTTTTGCCAGTGCCATAAACCCACTATATATCCTCCCTCAAAACAGCCACCATATCGTTCCTCAAAACAGCAACCATACCTACCTATCATGGCATTTCCATAGTCATTCCGAGATATATTGCCATGCAACTTTCCACCGTTCCGTTTATATGACACACATCATATTGTCATATTGCCATGCATGATCATGTAGTTGACATCGTATTTGTGGCAAAGCCACCATGCATAATCTTTTCATACATGTCACTCTTGTTTCATTGCACATACCAGTACACCATCGGAGGCATTCATATAGAGTCATACTTTGTTGTTGTAGTATCGAGTTATAATATCGAGTTGTAATGAAAGTGTGATGATCATCATTATTAGAGCATTGTCCCATGGGAGGAAAGGCTGAATCTATAAAGCCCCTCCGCAAAAAAAAAATAAAAAAGGCCAAAGAAAAAAAAGGCCCAAAAAAAAGGGACAATTGCTACTATCTTTTTCCACACTTGTGCTTCAAAGTAGCATCATGTTCTTCATTGTAGAGAGTCTCATGCTTAGTCACTTTCTTATACTAGTGGGAATTTTTATTTTAGAACTTGGCTTGTACTCCCTCCGTCCGGAAATACTTGTCGGAGAAATGCATAAAAATGGATGTATCCAGAACTAAAATACGTCTAGATACATCCATTCCTCCGACAAGTATTTTCGGATGGAGGGAGTATATTCCAACGAAGGGCTTCCTCAAGTGCCCTAGGTATTCGTGAGCAAGCTAGTTGGATGCACACCCACTAGTTTCTTTTGTTGGGCTTTCATTCATATTTAGCTCTAGTGCATCCGTTGCATGGCAATCCCTACTCACTCACATTGATATCTATTGATGGGCATCTCCATAGCCCGTTGATACGCCTAGTCGATGTGAGATTATCTCCCTCCTTTTTGTCTTCTCCACAACCACCTCTATTCCACCCATAGTGCTATATCCATGGCTCACGCTCATGTATTGCATGAAAGTTGAAAGGTTTGAAAAGATAGAGTATGAAAACAAATGCTTGGCTGAAATCGGGGTTGTGCATGATATGAATATTTTTGTATGATAATAAGGGAGCATAGCCAACACTATATGATTTTGTAGGGATAACTTTCTTTAGCCATAGTATTTTGAGAAGACATGATTGCTTTGTTAGTATTGCTTGAAGTATTGTTATTTCTTATGTCAATATAGACTTTTATCTTGAATCTTTCATATCTGAACATTCATGCCACAATTAAGAGAATTACATTGAAAAACTATATTGGTTAGCATTCCACATCAAAAATTCTTTCTTTATCATTTACCTACTCGAGGACGAGCAGGAATTAAGCTTGGGGATGCTTGATACGTCTCCAAGGTATCTATAATTTTTGATTGTTCCATGCTATTATTTATGAAGTCTTAGATGTTTAATGGGCTTTATCATTCACTTTTATATCATTTTTGGGACTAACCTACTAACCCAAAGGTCCAGTCCAGATTGTTTTTTTTTGCCTATTTCAGGGTTTTGAGAAAAGGAATATCAAACGGAGTCCAAACGGAACGAAACCTTCGCGAGAGATATTTTTGGAGAAAATCACGCTCGGGAAACGTCAGGACCAAGTCAGGATACAGAGGGACTGCCCTCGAGGGTGGGGGCGCGCCCCCCTGCCTCGAGGCTGGCCCGTCTGGCCCCCGGTGCCCTCCTTCTTCCTATATATACCTACGTACCGCGGAAACTCCATACGCAGAGAGAAAACCCTAATTCCACCGTCGTAGCTTCTGTTCCTATGGAGATCCCATCTTGGAGCCTGTTCCGGGAGGGGGATCCATCACGGAGGCCTTCATCATCATCGTCATCGCCCTCACCATGAGTTGTGAGTAGTTTACCACAGACCTTCGGGTCCATAGCTAGTATCTAGATGGCTTCTTCTCTCTCTCCGGGTCTCAATACAAAGTTCTCCTCGGTCTTCGAGGAGATCTATCGATGTAATCTCTTTTAGCGGTGTGTTTGTCGAGATCCAATGAATTGTGAGTTTATGATCAAGGTTATCTATGAAAGATATTTGGTTCTTCTCTGAACTTTTTATGTATGCTCATAATATCCTTGCAAGTCTCTTCGAATTATTGGTTTGGTTTGGCCTACTAGATCTATAGTTCTTGCAATGGGAGAAGTGCTTGGCTTTGGGTTCAATCTTGCGGTGTCCTTTCCCAGTGACAGTGGGGACAGCAAGGCACGTATTGTATTGTTGCCATCGAGGATAACAAGATGGGATTTTCATCATATTTCTTGAGTTTATCCCTCTACATCATGTCATCTTGCTTAAGGCATTACTCTGTTCGTATGAACTCAATACACTAGATGCACGCTGGATAGCAGTCGATGTGTGGAGTAATAGTAGTAGATGCAGGCAGGAGTCGGTCTACTTGTCTCAGACGTGGTGCCTATATACAATGATCATGCCTAGATAGTCTCATAATTATTCTCTTTTCTATCAATTGCTCGACAGTAATTTGTTTACCCGCCGTAGAATATCGTTATCATGAGAGAAGCAACTAGAGAAAACTATGACCCCTCATCGCGTTGGCTGGGAAGTTCTTATTTGTTTGTGCAGGTGCGAGGGACTCGCGTGTGGTCTCCTACTGGATTGATATCTTGGTTCTCAAAAACTAAGGGAAATACTTACACTACTATGATGCATCTCCCTTTCATCTTCAAGGGAATACAACGCAAGCTCAAGAGGTAGTAGGGAGCACAGAAGCGCCAACGCCGCAGCCATGAGAGGTCATTAGGGGGCCCTCCCGCGCTGAGCACTGCCGTCCAGCCGCAAGAGCCTGGCTCGACGGGGCCGCCCACCTCCACCGCTGCCGCGCCGCCCCTCTACCAGAGAACCACGGCGAAAGAGGCCGCCCATGACCTGCAGCGCCAGACGCGGCGCCGAGGAGCTGCTGCGAGGCAGCCGCCGCTGACGCCCCCCATCGACCTGCACCACCACCAAGCCGCCCGTCGCCCGACGCCACGCCGCCGTCGTCGGCCCATTCCGGAGCGCCACCAGACCGCTACGCCCGGCATCGAGCGCAGCATCCCAGCCGGCGAGATCCATCCCGCGCCGCACCTCTCGCGTAAGGAGACGAAAGGGCCACGCCGCCGCCGGTGACGACCGGGCTTCGCCCGCTCGTTCCCCGTTGCGGCGGCGAGGGAGGGGGGATAGAAGGAGGGCGTGGCGGCGACGGCGCTAGGGTTGCCTCCCGGATGCCCGCGGGAGCCTGCCGGAATTAGTCAGATTATACATGTATGACCACTTCGCTGAGTACGAGTATGACTATGATTCTTCCGAAGTATACCTACAGAATGAAGGCGACCTCCTTCACATGGCGGAACTGCAGGCACTCCTCGACCTCCTGCTGTACTCGTCGAAGGCGACCTCTTTGCCATTATTGTGTACACTCACAAACACATTAGTTCCTTAACCTATAAGTCTTCAATACACACAAAATCACTGAGGGGCACTAGATGCACTTACACTCGTCATGTCTGTGATCTCATCCGGGACTTCGAACAACATTCGGTCACCAACATACATAACTAATATAATACTATATTGTCAACAAACGTTAAGAATGCGGACACTATGGGTTAGAGAATGATGTAGACATGACAGATACGTTTCTCCGCTCAATAACCAATAACGAGACCTGGATGTCCATATTGGTTCCTACATATTCCACGAAGATCTTTATCGGTCTAACCTTTATGACAATATACGTAGTTCCCTTTGTTTGTCGGTACATTACTTGTCCGAGATTCGATCGTCGGTATCTCCATACCTAGTTCAATCTCGTTACTGGCAAGTCTCTTTAGTCGTTCCGTAATACATCATCCCATAACTAACTCCTTAGTTACTTTGCTTACAAGCTTCTTGTGATGATGTATTACCGAGAGGGCCCAGGGATACATCACCTTTATATATATGGAGTGACAAATTCCAGTCTCGATCCATGCCAACTCAACAGACACCTTTGGAGATACATGTAGAGCACCTTTATGATCACCCAGTTACGTTGTGATGTTTGATAGCAAACAAGGCATTCCTTCGGTATTCAGGAGTTACATGATCTCATAGTCGAAAAAACATGTATTTGACACTAACTCCTTAGTTACTTCGCTTACAAGCTTCTTGTGATGATGTATTACCGAGAGGGCCCAGAGATACATCACCTTCATATATACGGAGTGACAAATTCCAGTCTCGATCCATGCCAACTCAATAGACACCTTTGGAGATACCTGTGATACGTCTCCAACGTATCTATAATTTTTTATTGTTCCATGCTATTATTTATGAAGTCTTGGATGTTTAATGGGCTTTGTCATTCACTTTTATATCATTTTTGGGACTAACTGATACGTCCAAAACGTATCTATAATTTTTTCTTGCTCCATGCCTCTTTTGGGTGATATTGCTATGATATTTATACACTTCCATACACTTTTGATCATATTTGGACTAACCTATTAACTCAGTGCACCCCAGTGCCAGTTTCTGTTTTCGGCTGTGTTTGTATTTCAGGTTTTCACATTACGAGAACTGCCAGGAAAAATCCAGAAAAATTATATAAAAAATCAGCGTTCCAGAAACTACCGTGCGCCCGAAGGACAGCCGGGGGGGGGGGGCACCAGGGCTCCAGGCGCCCTGGCGGCGCCCCCCCTGGGCCGCGCCGGGGGGCGCCTGGGCCCCCCGAGGCTCCTCCGATGCCCCCCTTTGGCATATATTTAAAGTGTCTCCCGAATCCCTCGAGGGAGGAACTCTTTTCGCGATCTCATCTCTGTTCCGCCGCCGCCGCCGCTTCCAAGATCGGGAGCACCAGGAGAACTCTTCCCGGCACCCTGCCGGAGGGGAGGATCACCACCGGGAGCCTCTCCACCACCATGGACGCCTCTCGGATGAGTTGTGAGTAGTCTCCCTTGGACCATGAGTCCATGACCAGTAGCTATGTGATGTTCTCCTCCCATTCTTGTGCTTCACTAATTAGCCCTCGTGAGCTGCCCTACATGATCGAGGCACATATGTAATCCTTATGCTGTTGCTATGATGAGTTTGCTGGGATCCGATGGATTATGAGATTTTGTTCAGATTGTGCTTGAGTAATATATTTGATCTACCTCTTTTATATTTATGTTCGTAAGTAATTCTTGCATGTTCTTCGTTGTTATTTATTGCTTTGGCCAAGTAATAGGTAGTGACTCCAAGAGGGAACGTTATGCTTGATTGTGGGTTCATGCCCCTCGATGACTAGTTTGAGTGACAGAAACATGAGTCTAGGGGATGTGCTGTTGCCACAAGGGGGAAAACACCGGTGCTTGTGCCCGCAGGTGCAAGGATTGTTTACTTTACGCAAAGTTCTTTTAATGCAGTTGTCTGTTGCATTGAGTTTACACTATGGGTGGGACTCGCAACTTAATACCAGCGAGATGTTCTGGATAGATATCTCAAGGTGGATGATAAGTAGTAGATATTGATGGATTTCGGTCTACTTACTTTGGCGTACCGCCCATGCTTTGACCTCAACCTTTCTTGCAATGTAGTCAGCAATGGTTTGCGCACATGGTCCTGTCAATTGCCCAGCTGTAATTCGTTTACCTCACATAGCTGTTTTATCGTCTTTTGGGAGAGAGACATCACTAGTGAACATCATGAGACTCCGGTCCATATTACCATCATTGATCACATCCGCTATTTACTTTTCGCTTTTATTTAATATTGCAATTATATCTATCACTACTATCACTTGCGTTTAATCCTTTGTGAACTACAAGGCCGGAGGGATTGACAACCTCTCTGTACTCGTTGGGAGCAAAGTTATTTGTATCTGTGTGCAGGTCCACGTTGATTGCTAATATCTGGCGCCGTAGCAGTTGACACCTTCTTGTTGAACCTAGGAGTCTCTAGGGATTCGATCCTTGGTATCTTTGCCAAGGGAAAAACTTCCGCAACACTACATCTCACACCTTCCACTTGGGGTAACCAACGAGGGGCGAGAAGCCTAGCAAGAGTTTTTCTGGCGCTGTTGCCGGGGACTCCACTCTTCAAGATAGGGCAGTTGCATGCTATCTTTTACCTTTGCTTTTAGTCTTGTTAGTTTACCTTTCAGTTTTTGCTGTAGTACCTTTTTATCGAAAATCACAAAAATAGTTATCTCGTTCTTTAGTTGTCATTATGTCAGGTCCTTTTGTCTTTGACGAGGCAGAAGTTCTCACCTTTAAACAAAGAGGTGGGGAAAGTTTGAAAGATGCTTGGTATAGAATTAATGATTCACAAAAAAGAGCCGCCAAGAAGCAACCTACTACTATCCTGCTTAGAAATTTTTATGTTGGAATTACTTCTTGGAATAGGTTTATTCTAGATACTGCTATCAATGGGAATTTCCTAGAGGCCCCAGTTTGGGAGTCCCTTAGTATTATTGAAAATCTTATTGGGAATCTCCCTGTTGTTAGCATTCGAGAGGACATCACCCTAGCTCACATTATGAAAAAACTTGAAAAGATAGAGCTAGAGATGCCAAGCATTAATAAGATAAATGAGTTGGATCGTAAGATCCAAGGGAATTTGAATAGACTTGATAGCTCCATGCATAAAATTTTCAAAAATTTGGAGACCGTCAAATTCCATGACTTGGACTCTTCTAGGATAGACAAGATTGAGGATATCTTTGATACTCTAGGAACCACCTTCTCCTCAATCAAAACCAAAAAGGTAGAACCTCCGGCAAAGAAGGAGCCTAAGTTCGTTCACGTTCCAAAGGCTCCCCGCTCTAAAAGTAATCCACCTATTGCCAAAGGGGTTGAAACTGTAAAGACTTTGGAAGAAACACATGTCTTTGATGAATTTATAAATGAATCTTCCCTTGACTTTTATCCTTTTGGTCTTCTACCTAGAAGTATCTCTATGAGGCCTTTATTTGAAAGTCCTCTTAAGACTAGTTGTATTATTGAAGAGCCTTTTGATGATCTTGATGATGGTTCAATTGATACAGCTTGATCTATATGCATTATGCCTAGCTTAAAGGCATAAAAGAAAGCGCTTTTGGGAGGCAGCCCACATGAATAAATTTATTTTGCTTTTGTTGTGTCTTGATGATTGTTACTACTGTAGCATCATCATTGTATCTTTGCTTTTCAATTTTGTGCCAACTGTAGCCTCTGATTGCTAGAAAGTTCAAAAGTTGTGAGGTGCTGTCCACGAAACAGATTCTGTCCTTGGATAGAAAAATTCTTGTAAAATCACCAGATCATCTTTTTGGTTTGAATGTTTTCTACAGCGTGCTCTATATAATTGTCTTTCATGCGTATGTTCTAAGTTTTTTGATTAGAATTGCAGAAGTGCCCCGAACAAATCAATTACTACCTGCTGTTCTGTTTTTCACAGATTCTATCCTGTTTTGCTTTTCCTTCATTTTGCAAACCAAGAGCTTGCTTTTTCTTTGCAAAAACCTTTTGGCAATCTTGAGAAACAGTAGACCTTCAAGAATATCTTTATTTCCAGCAAGGTATAATTATTTTATTATGGGTACTAACCTCGCTAATCAGATTATGATGAGTTATGTATGAAGGGAGTTTTCAAGTGTGCGAGGGAAGATGATAAAAAGATTCAGGAGTGTCAAGCGCTCAAGCTTGGGGATGCCCCCATGCACCCCCAAGAAATATTCAAGGAGACTCAAGCGTCTAAGCTTGGGGATGCCCCCGTGCATCCCCTTCTCCATCAACATTATCAGTTCGTCTTTCGTTCCACTATATTTTAATCACTTCATGTGTTATGTGCTATGCTTGGAGCGTCTTGCTTTTAGTTTTCTTTAGTTTTTCATAACGAGTCGGAACTCAGCTTTCTTTATGTGGGAGAGAAACACGCTCCACTTCTACCTAGAACATAACATAGAATTATCATGTCTATCCTTGCTGTGTGTGTTCTTTGTCTTTTAATAGCTACTATCATGTTCAGCTCTTAGCTTTCATGCTTATCTTTTCAAAGAGCTTTTGTTTAGTTGGTTGCTTGAACTCTCTTTAATTACCATGCTCACCTTATTAAGAGAGTTTGCTTCCGTTGCATTGTTTGATATGTCTATGATAAAGATGCTATGTGCATGATGGCGCTTAGTAGTTCATGTTTCTTATGGTTAGTCTCAAATAACTGGGGGGTTCCCAATGTGTTATTGGAATACCAACATGATTTGTTTGCCTATGATGTGGTATGGTTTAGTAATATCTTCCTTCGAGAATTTATTTTGATTGACCTGGCGTATGCTCACGCATATTTAAGACTATAAAGAAAGTCTGTCAAGCCTTGATGATCTTTTGTTTCTGAGTAGCGATATAACTACCATGCCTGATTCAATGCTGCTTTGTCGCTCTGCATGATTATGACCGTCATTGCTCTCTTAGTTGGTCACTCCCAGTCTTTTGCTAACTTCCACCTGTACTAAGCGGACTGACTACTTGTGCATCCACATCCTTTTAAACCAGTTATGCCATATGAGTCCACCATACCTACCTATATGTGGTATTTTACCGCCACTCCAAGTAAATTTACATGTGCTACCTTTAAAACCTTCAGTTTTTGCAATACATAGCTCATGGGAAAGTAGCTTAAAAAACTATTGTGGTAAAGAATATGTTGCTTATGTATCTTATTTCTTATAAGTTGCTTGCTGAGCGGTAACCATGTTTCTGGGGACGCCATCAACTGTTACACTTTTGTTGAATATCATGTGAGTTGCTATGCATGTTCGTCTTGTCTGAAGTAAGGGTGATTTGCCATGGGTTGAATGGTTTGAGTATGCATATTGTTAGAGAAGAACATTGGGCCGCCAACCAAAGCCATGTATCATGGTGGAAGTTTTAGCTTGGACATTAATCCTCAATCTCTTATGAGAATATGCTTAAGCATTAAAGAGGAGTCCATTATCTATTTTCTATGTTGTCCCGGTATGGATGTCCTCAAGTTGAGATCTATCAAAAACGAGAAATCAAATGCGATCTATCTCCTTGGACCTTTGTACAGGTGACATAGAGGTACCCCTTTGTGACACTTGGTTGAAACATATGTAATGCAATGACAATCCATGGAAATCCGAGCTAATTAGGACAAGGTGCGAGCACTATTGGTATTCGATGCATGAGGCTTGCAACTTATAGGATGTCTTATGCATAACACATATGAAGTACTACTACCGTTGACAAAATTGTTTCTATGTTTTCAAAATAAAAAGCTCTAGCACATGAGTAATCCCTGCTTCCCTCTGCGAAGAGCCATTCTTTTACTTTTATGTTGACTCTCCACCTTCTTTTAAAAGCACCAACTACTGAGAGCATGATTGTCATTCTGAGTGTAATGTGCATTGTCCCAAAGTAGCATTGTCTTTTGCATGATTGTGATATCGTTTATTCTGAAATCATTGTATCTAGTCATCACTTAAACCTTGGAGGTGCCCCTACATTTATGTTTTGCTTCACTAAAGGGGGCAAGCTAGATATCACTTTATCATATTTGCACATCATGTTCATTGCAAATCTATTTGATGTTTCAGTATCATATTGTAAAACTTTCAGTCCTTTGTGATTTTCTCATGAGGCAACTTAATTACTACAGATTCATTGTCTCAGTAAGCTTTTGTCATATGACTATGAAAAAGTCCTATATGGTTAATAGCATGTCACCACATAAATTATTCTTGTTATCATTTACCTACTCGAGGACGAGCAGGAATTAAGCTTGGGGATGTTGATACGTCCAAAACGTATCTATAATTTCTGCTTGCTCCATGCCTCTTTTGGGTGATATTGCTATGATATTTATACACTTCCATACACTTTTGATCATATTTGGACTAACCTATTAACTCAGTGCACCCCAGTGCCAGTTTCTGTTTTCGGCTGTTTTTGTATTTCAGGTTTTCACATTACGAGAACTGCCAGGAAAAAACCAGAAAAATTATATAAAAAATCAGCGTTCCAGAAACTACCGTGCGCCCGAAGGACAGCCGGGGGGGGGGGGGCACCAGGGCTCCAGGCGCCCTGGCGGCGCGCCCCCCCTGGGCCGCGCCGGGGGGGCGCCTGGGCCCTCCGAGGCTCCTCCGATGCCCCCCTTTGGCATATATTTAAAGCGTCTCCCGAAACCCTCGAGGGAGGAACTCTTTTCGCGATCTCATCTCTGTTCCGTCGCCGCCGCCGCTTCCAAGATCGGGAGCACCAGTAGAACTCTTCCCGGCACCCTGCCGGAGGAGAGGATCACCACCGGGAGCCTCTCCACCACCATGGACGCCTCCCGGATGAGTTGTGAGTAGTCTCCCTTGGACCATGAGTCCATGACCAGTAGCTATGTGATGTTCTCCTCCCGTTCTTGTGCTTCACTAATTAGCCATCGTGAGCTGCCCTACATGATCGAGGCACATATGTAATCCTTATGTTGTTGCTATGATGAGTTTGCTGGGATCCGGTGGATTATGAGATTATGTTCAGATTGTGCTTGAGTAATATATTTGATCTACCTCTTTTATATTTATGTTCGTAAGTAATTCTTGCATGTTCTCCGTTGTTATTTATTGCTTTGGCCAAGTAATAGGTAGTGACTCCAAGAGGGAACGTTATGCTTGATTGTGGGTTCATGCCCCTCGATGACTAGTTTGAGTGACAGAAACATGAGTCTAGGGGATGTGCTATTGCCACAAGGGGGAAAACAATGGTGCTTGTGCCCGCGGGTGCAAGGATTGTTTACTTTACGCAAAGTTCTTTTAATGCAGTTGTCTGTTGCATTGAGTTTACACTATGGGTGGGACTCGCAACTTAATACCAGCGAGATGTTCTGGATAGATATCTCAAGGTGGATGATTAGTAGTAGATATTGATGGATTTCGGTCTACTTATTTTGGCGTACCGCCCATGCTTTGAACCTCAACCTTTCTTGCAATGTAGTCAGCATTGGTTTGCGCACATGGTCCTGTCAATTGCCCAGCGGTAATTCGTTTACCTCACATAGCTGTTTTATCGTCTTTTGGGAAAGAGACATCACTAGTGAACATCATGAGACTCCGGTCCATATTACCATCATTGATCACATCCGCTATTTACTTTTCGCTTTTATTTACTATTGCAATTATATCTATCACTACTATCACTTGCGTTTAATCCTTTGTGAACTACAAGGCCGGAGGGATTGACAACCTCTCTGTACTCGTTGGGAGCAAAGTATTTATATCTGTGTGCAGGTCCACGTTGATTGCTAATATCTGGCGCTGTAGCAGTTGACACCTTCTTGTTGAACCTAGGAGTCTCTGGGGATTCGATCCTTGGTATCTTTGCCAAGGGAAAAACTTCCGCAACACTACATCTCACACCTTCCACTTGGGGTAACCAACGAGGGGCGAGAAGCCTAGCACTAACCTACTAACCCAAAGGCCCAGTCCAGATTGCTGTTTTTTGCCTATCTCAGGGTTTTGCAGAAAAGGAATATCAAACGGAGTCCAGACGGAATGAAACCTTTGCGAGAGATATTTTTGGAGGAAATCACGCTCGGGAGTCTTCGGGACCAAGTCAGGGGACGTAGAGCCAGCCCTCGAGGGTGGGGGGCGCGCTCCACTTCCCAGGGCACGCCCCCTGCCTCGAGGCTGGCCCACACGGCCCCCGGTGCCCTCCTTCTTCCTATATATACCTACGTACCCCAGAACTCCATACGCAGAGAGAAAACCCTAATTCCACCGCCGTAGCTTCTGTTCCCATGGAGATCCCATCTTGGATCCTGTTCCGGGAGGGGGATCCATCACGAAGGCCTTCATCATCATCATCATCGCCCTCACCATGAGTTGTGAGTAGTTTACCACAGACCTTCGGCTCCATAGCTAGTATCTAGATGGCTTCTTCTCTCTCTCTGGATCTCAATAAAAAGTTCTCCTCGGTCTTCGAGGAGATATATTCGATGTAATCTCTTTTTGCGGTGTGTTTGTCGAGATCCGATGAATTATGAGTTTATGATCAAGGTTATCTATGAAAGATATTTGGTTCTTCTCTGAACTTTTTATGTGTGCTCATAATATCCTTGCAAGTCTCTTCGAATTATTGGTTTGGTTTGGCCTACTAGATCTATAGTTCTTGCAATGGGAGAAGTGCTTGGCTTTGGGTTCAATCTTGCGGTGTCCTTTCTGATACGTCCAAAACGTATCTATAATTTCTGCTTGCTCCATGCTTCTTTTGGGTGATATTGCTATGATATTGATGCACTTCCATACACTTTTGATCATATTTGGACTAACCTATTAACTCAGTGCACCACAGTGCCAGTTCCTGTTTTTGCTGTTTTTCTATTTCAGGTTTCCCCCATATTAAAAGTGCTCCAAAAATTCCAGGAAAAATATACTCCCTCCATTCCCTTATACAAGGCCACAAACTCAAATTACAGGTACCAAGGTAAACTTTAATGACTGCTTTGCAAGTCCACTTTTCTTTTCGTAAACTGGGATCATTAATACACCCACATGCATGCAAGGAAGGAATTAAAAGAAAGTACTACAGTGTCATTATGATTACATGCATGCAAGTATTAAAACAGTTGGTAGTACGAGAAAACATCATTAATTTTGGATCCCGGTACGGAACACTGGACAGCGGTCAAGAACATCCAAAAGTACCTGAAAAGGACTAAGGATACGTTTCTCGTTTATGGAGGTGACGAAGAGCTCGTCGTAAAGGGTGACGTCGATGCTAGCTTCGACACAAATATGGATGACTCTAAGTCACAAACCGGATACGTGTATATTTTGAATGGAGGGGCAGTCAGCTGGTGCAGTTGCAAGCAAAGCGTGGTGGCAGCATCTACATGTGAAGCGGAGTACATAGCTGCTTCTAAAGCAGCGCAGGAAGGAGTCTGGATGAAAGAGTTCATCACCGACCTAGGAGTCATTCCAAGCGCGTCAAGCCCGATGACTCTCTTCTGTGACAACACTGGTGCTATTGCTATTACCAAGGAGCCCAGGTTTCACAAGAAGACCAAGCACATCAAGCGTCGTTTCAACTCCATCTGGAATTATGTTCAGGATGGAGACATAGATATTTGTAAAGTGCATACGGATCTGAATGTCGCAGACCCGTTGACTAAACCTCTTCCACGAGCAAAACATGATCAACACCAGAACTCTATGGGTGTTCGATTCATCACAATGTAACTAGATTATTGACTCTAGTGCAAGTGGGAGACTGTTGGAGATATGCCCTAGAGGCAATAATAAAAGCATTATTATTATATCTCCTTGTTCATGATAATTGTCTGTTATTCGTGCTTGAATTGTATTATACGGAAACAGTGATACATGTGTGAATACACAGACCACAATGAGTCCCTGGTAGGCCTCTAGTTACCAGCTCGTTGATCAACAGATGGCCACGGTTTCCTCACCATGGACATGAGATGTCAGTGATAACGGAATCACATCATTAGGAGAATGATGTGATGGACAAGACCCAAACTTGAGCATAACACGAGATCGTATAGTTCGTAATGCATAAGCTTTTCGGTGTCAAGTATTTATTCCTTAGACCATGAGGTTGTACAACTCCCGGATACCGTAGGAGTACTTTGGGTGTGCCAACCGTCACAACTTAAATTGGTGGCAATAAAGGTACGCATCGGGTATCTCCGAAAGTGTCTGTTGAGTTGGTACGAACCGAGACTGGGATGTTGTCACTCCGTATGACGGAGAGGTACCTCTGGGCCCACTCGGTAAGACATCATCATAATGAGCTCAAAGTGACTAAGTAGTTAGTCACGGGATGATGGATTACGGATCGAGTAAAGAGACTTGCCATAACGAGATTGAACAAAGTATCGGGAATACCGACGATCGAATCTCGGGCAAGTACCGTACCGATGGACAAAGGGAATAACATACGGGATTGAGTGAATCCTTGACACGGCGGTTCATCCGATGAAGATCATCGAGGAACACGTGGGAACCAACATGGGTATCCAGATCCCGATGTTGGTTATTGACCGGAGAGTGGTCTCGGTCATGTCTACGTGTCTCCCGAACCCGTAGGGTCTACACACTTAAGGTTCGGTAACGCTAGGGTCGTAGAGATAAATGCACGTGGAAACCCGAAAGTTGTTCGGAGTCCCGGATGAGATCCCGGACGTCACGAGGAGTTCCAGAATGGTCCGGAGGTAAAGATTGATATATAGGAAGTCCAGTTTCGGCCAACGGGTGATCTCCGGGGGTCACCGAGAGCGTCCCGGGACCACCGGAGGGGCCCCGGGGGTCCATCGGGTGGGGCCACCCATCCCGGTGGGGCCCCTAGGCCGCAAGGGGAAGTGTCCAGCCCTCAGGGCTGGCGCACCACTAGGGGGCCCACCTCCCCATGCGCCTAGGGTTAAAACCCTAAGGGGGAGGGGGGCTCCATTTGCCTTGGGGGGCAAGGAACCCCCCCTGGCCGCCGCCCCCTTGCAGATTGGATCTGCAGGGGGCCCAGGCGCACCCCCCTGGCCCCTATATATATGTGGGGAGGGAGAGGGCAGCCGCACCCAAGCCCTGGCACCTCTCCCCCTCCCGTCACACCTCCATACTCCCACGTAGGGCGCCCGGCGAAGCCCTGCTGCGATCTCCACTGCATCCGTCATCACGCCGTCGTGCTGCCGGATCTCTGACGACTTCTCCTCCCCCCTTGCTGGATCAAGAAGGAGGTGACGTTGCTGCACCGTACGTGTGTTGAACGCGGAGGTGCCGTCCGTTCGGCGCTAGATCATCGGTGACGAAGAACGTGAAGAGTACGACTACTTCATCCACACTTCGTTGAAAGCTTCCGCACGCGATCTACATAACGGTATGTAGATGTACTCTTACTTGCTCGTTGCTAGATGTCTCCATAGTTGGATCTTGGTGAAAGCGTAGAAATTTTTTGAATTATGCTACGTTCCCCAACACTCAATGCTTCAGTCGATGGGTTCTACAGTGGTTACCATTTGCGAGCCTTTTGTGGAAACAATTGAGGATTGATTTGAGAACAAACCGATTAGGTCTATCTGCTAGTATTTATCAGGTACTCCCTCCATCCGGAAATACTTGTCATCAGAATGAATAAAAGGGGACGTGTCTAGATGTATTTTAGTTCTAGATACATCTCTTTTTGTTCATTTTGATGACAAGTATTTTCGGACGGAGGGAGTACTATCTAGGCACATACGGGTATTACAACCCGATCCTTGATGTGACATGACGTCGCGACTGAGCTGATATGGAGTCACGAAACTGTAGGCCAATTGTGCATCCAAGCTAGGACCAACCTTAAATGACTTCTTATTTCTCTTCGCTTTTTCTTAGCTGTTTCTGTTTGCTGGTATGTGGTATAAAAAAGTTAGAAGGAATTTGGTAAACTGGATTTAGCTGGCAAGGTAGCTTTGGTTTTGGGCTATGCTTGCTTCTGCGTGTGGAGTTGTTGCTGGGTGAACTGGCTCCGGTTTGTTCAGCGCGAGGGCGTGCATCGTTGTTCTCTTTATGTTTTTTAGTAGCCCATAACAAGACATTGTAGTTTCTGATATATAGAAATCGAAGAGGTCGTTCTTTTTCCTAAAAATAAAACGTCCTTAACGATCCGGCAGTAGTAAACTTCCCACCGAACCGATGCCTGGCATGCAGGCATGTCATCGCATCGCCAAACAAGGTACTCAACAACGTCATCGGCAGACCAACCGACAGGCCACCTGATCACCACATTACTATCTTTGTGTGATAGAATCCACATTCATGCGTGATGCATGTACGTGTGAGCCATGCATACTTTGTTTGTTTACCGGACGCCAATGCAAAAGGGGACTAAGCAAATGAGAGACCCATGCGATGAGGCATGGCAGATTGACCGGCAAAGCAAGCAGACATGCAAGACCGGTGCCCAAATGTTCTGCATTCGGTTAATTCATGTAAAATGCATGCATATACATACCTAATTAGTGGAAACATTTGGCTTGGCAGGCTAACTATATGTATGGTTTCTTGTTCCAAGGCTGCTATATAAGGTATCACACGAGAGTACCAACCTAGTTAGCGAGCCAGTCCATGAAAATGGATCTCTCACGAACAAGCTCATGTGAAAGTGAAACCAACAAGTGTCCAAATTAACTAGTGTGGGACATCGGAGCAAACCAAACCTCAATCACATCTAGAGGTGGTCGCGTGAGTCAGTCATGGAAAATCTGAGTATCACATCTACAGGTGGTCGCGTGAGGCAGCCATGTACATAAATGTAGTTATACTGTCATGGAAAACCTGAGTATCAAATAGAAATTGTTATGGCGGATGTCTGAACTAAGGTGAGGAAGCTTACTCGGTCTAGGTGTAGGATGTGGTTTGAATATTTCTGTGGGAAACCAAAAGGATTGTTCTGAATACAAACCGATTAGATCTTCCGTTGAGTAGCAATGTTTGTTTACCAGCATTGCGCAATGTTTTGGATTTAATGCCATTTGTCAATTAATTATCAAATATATATGGTGCAATCTTTTGAATCCATAGTCGATTATGTCGATCCAATTTGACCTCTGCCTCCCATCTCCCTAGAAACCTCCGCCTTCGCCTCTGCCTCCCATCTCCAGATCGGCAATTGCCCAAACCTCCGCCTCCGCCTCCCATTCGGTACTCTGCCTCCCATCTCCCATCCCTCCCCTCCGCTGCCCCCTGCGCGGGCGGCCTAGGGGCCCCAACCTTAGCCGCCGGGCTATCCCCATTCCACCCTCCCCCTCCACTAGCTCTTGAGGAAGCCGACCGCAGTGGCGGAGGAAGCCGACGGGCTCAGCCCGGGCGGCTGACGGTGGTGGTGGAGGAGCCTCTCCTTCTCGCACGCGAGGGTGGCGCGGGGCACCCTGCCGAGCGGAAGTGCGCCCCCAGATCCAAGCCTTGGTGGCGGCGGCTCGCTCCCGGCGGCAAGCAGCGGGGGATGACTAGTGGTGTTGCTGCTGCATCTGGCCATGGCGCTACGGCACCTCGGATCGGCGGCGACGTGGAGGGCTCTGGTGGGCTAGTCTGTTGTGGGCGTGGTTGGCCCTCCAGTCAGATTTGATCTGGCTAGAGTGGCTTGCTCGCTCCGCGGCTGCGAAGATCGGTGGTGGTCCGTGCGCACAATGCAAGACGGAAGTTCGTCGAGCGGATCCGGTTGAAAACCTCGTTCTCGTCTTGTTCCCAAGATCGGCGATGGGGACACTTTTTTGTGTCATTGCCTTCTTGAAGGCATTGTTGTGGAGAAGCTCCAGACCACTATCTGCTACCTCCGGGGGAAAACCTAGATCAGTAGATCTGATGACGGCGGTGCTCTGGTGTCGTTTCCCCCTTGGGAGCGTCATTCTTGGAGGTGTACACGGGCTTGAGGGACCAGTGGACGGCTTCTTTGGTGGAGCGGTACTTCATCTTACTCATTGATGGCAGCGGATCTCGGCGGCGTGGCGCAGTGGAGACTCGGTGTCTGATGCGTAGAGATGGACTCGCACAAGAGGAGTACACCATCTGGCGTCATGGTGGCGTGGATGGCAGAGAGGCCTGACAAGGTCGGTTTGTTAGTTTTTGATCTGAAGATGGACTGGTGGAAGACGGCGGCGACGACACATGAGAGTGTGTCGCACCGGTTTGTATCCCAAACCCAGTATCTGGCTCGGTTGAGGTCTCCAGCTTTAGATGTTAGGCTTTGGTGCGATGTCTATTTGCTATTAGGTTCGGACTATCGGCACCCCTTCATCAAGTGGTTAGGAATAGCGACAGTTGTTGTTAAGATGGTGACTTCGGACAAACTGATGTACTACTTTGTAAGGTCTTTGTGAATAATTAATAAAATGGTTGCATGCATCAGGGGTATTTATGAATAGAGACCAGGGGTATTCCTCCTTTTGTAAAAAAAAAATGTCGATCCAATTTGTCTGGGGCTTCTCAAAGGGACAGGTGTAAACAACATTGCTGCTTTTTTTTACGGCTTCTTCATATATTCTCAGCTTCTGAACATGACGAGATCCTTCTGTCCATGTTCAGATGCATCTGCGGCCAACTGATTCATAAGGTCCATAGGATTAAACTGGAGCTCTATTTACCGTACTTGCCTGCCACTACTAGTGTAATCGATGTCTAAGCAAGCAATCTAAGGAATTGTCAGCCTGAAACAACAACAACAATAGAATATTACTTTTCAGCTAGATTAATTTCTCATTTCTCTGAAGGCCGACCAAATTAGAGAGTAAAAAACACAGATTCTTAAGGACAAAGGGACAGATGTACTGCAACAGTGCTGCTTATTTTTCTCCCTCTGCCTGCCAAAACACCTAATTCTGCTTTCCCAACAAAGTGGTAGGCCAACTACCAAAAATTCAGATCTGAATGGGAAACTGGTGACACCTAACTAGTAAACCTTTTTCGCTTTTGTACAGTTGGCGCTCTTCCGCCGTTTTCCTCTCATAATGAAATCGCAGCTCACCTGCGTTTCCTCGAAAAAAAAAACTCAACTTCAGCAAGCATGTTACCTACAATTGCAACTTGCCAGGCAAGTAGACAGCTACCTTCTGAAAAATCTGCACGTCATGGCTGTGAAAAGTGGCGAGTGCGCGTAACCTGAGGCCAAATGCAGTTATGGTAATTTTACATAGCAGTTTATAGCTTGATCACATTGGTTGAGTATAGGCATTTCAGGGTGATCAACCAAACATTGGGCCAGTTTTTGTTTGTGCCAAAGTGCCAAATGCATATCAAATGAAAACGTCAAAACTAATAGCACATATAAGAACAAAAATGTAATCTATAAATATTTCTTGGTTCCTTTATTATGTATATAATGTCCACAACTTCACACTTTATATATCATAGTCTCACGGACCAATGTTAAGATTTAATGGGTATAAAAATAAAGCGAGATCCTAATCGCCGCTTGTACCGCAAGCAACCGCAGCTGGCGCTCACTTCAGCGCGCTATAGGCCGGCCCAGCTACCCAGCTCGCTCGCTCGCTTCCCGGTCCAAGATCGTTCGCTCGGCTAGGGACCGTTTATTTAGCCTTTCAAAATTTTGTGAAATATAAAACTGTTCTCAAGTTTGAAAAAAATTCTCACGAAATAGAAAAAAGTTCATAGATTTTTTTCTAAAAAGTGTTCACCGATTTGAAGAAAAAGTTCACAATTTAGAAAAACTGTTCATCAATTTTGAAAAAAAAATCAACAAGTCTGAAAAAAGTTAATCAATTTTGGAGAAATGTTAAACGAATTTGATTATTTATCTAATTTTGGAAAAAAGTTTACCAATTTTAGGAAAAAAATCAAAAAATGGAAAAAACGAAAAGAAAAAAATCAAACAAAACCGTTGAAAAAAAAAGAAGAAAGAAGAAAAGGAGTTGGGCTGTATAGTGTAGCTTACATTGAACCAGTACATGGCTGGTTCGAATCGCACCACAGTAGAACTTTTTGCTCGTTAAAATCATAAAAAGAAAGGGAAAATGGGCCAGCCCAATGCATAGGAGGTGGTGTGCGCCCGATTGTAGGAACACCAGTAACGGGCGCACATGGCGCCGTTTAGGAAATGCCAAAAATATATGCTCTGTGTGATTGCCTGGACATCTATCAAAGAGTAATATTTTCACCAAGTTAATTTTTTTTCGCAATTCACCTAGTTAAATGAACTCCCAATATGGCGCTCGCTGCATAAAATTGCCAAGGAAACACACATGAAGATCCTGATGGGCCAGCCACTCCAGACGGAATGTCTTGGGGTTGTTCTTTGTTTGCTTTCGCGATTTTTCTATTTTCTATTCTCTGACTTCAACAGATTTTCTTCTCGTTATTCTCTTTTTTTACCCTTTTATATGTAGTTGGTTTATGAGCATTTTTCTAAGTAGTTGATTTTTTTAGTTCATGAACGTTTTGTAGATGACAACCCCAGCATCAGCGAGTTTGCGTCTGAGCTGGAGGCACTGTTTGGACCTAGTTGTAATTCAAGTTCTCAGTTTAGTAGGCAATCTTCAAGGACCGGATTCAAATTTATTTTTCATAAATCATTTTATGAGATGTAATATCACCGCTGATAATAAAAGCAGCTATCAGGATCCTTGGAGGCTTCGAGGCCCTTCTTTCATCCAAAAAAAAAACAATACAGCGTGTGGGCTGTATTTGGTTGAGGCTTCGAAGGCGATTCATTAGTAGAAAACAGGGCATTGGTCCAGGCATGTCCAGCCCATTAGCCCCGGTTCAATCTAGAACCGGGTCCAATGGGGGCACTGGACCCGGTTCGTGAGCCCAGGGGGCCGGCCGGGCCACGTGGGCCATTGGTCCCGGTTCGTCTGGACCTTTTGGTCCCGGTTGGAGCGACAAACCGGGACCAATGGCTCTTGCTCCTGGCCCACCACCATTGATCCTAGTTGGTGATATGAACCGGGACCAAAGGCACCCCTTTAGCCCCGGTTCGTAGCACCAACCGGGACCAATGAGGTGCCTATATATAACCCCTCACTCAAGAGCAGAGCTCACTGCTCTGTTTTTTTTTTCTGGCCGAGGGGGAGAGGGGTTAGTGGTGCTCTAGCTCACCTCCTATGCACACAACGTGTTCGGTGGAATGCCCGAACCACACTAGTTAAGCTTTTCTCCTCTCGAAGCTTTATTTTCTCCGAGATTTGTCTAGGTTTAGCAGTCCGTCACGTCCCATCCCCGTCTTCGCCGCCGTCGATCGCCCCCGCCGATCTCGTCACCGGCACCACCGTGGTGAGCCTCTTGTTATGTTCATGCTTTTCTTACTTTTATTATTGCTTGTTATTATTGCTTTAGATAGATATTTGTCTAATTTTCTTACGTTTATTATTGCTTGTTATTATATAGTGCGGTGGTTTTGATATCCGCCCACGTGGGCCCTCGTCCTGTCTACGATTCGGATGTGGTATATTATCTTTAATTTATAACTATTTGTTTTAGTGTTTATGATAGTTATGCCGACCAACCTGACATGCATAGATGTTTTATTATGTCTAGGAGGTAGTTGAACCGGAAATTCCAACCGACCCTCTTGTGGAGAGGTTAAATTTAGTTGAAGAGGAAAACATTTCCTTAAAGAAAAAATTGGAAAAAATGGAGGAGGAGAAGATGGAATTGGAGTTGCATGTTGCGGAAGTCATCGATGATCACAAGATCAAGATGGACCCTATTGTCGAGAGGTTAAATTTAGTTGAAGAAGAAAACAAATTCTTGAAGGAAAAAATAAAAAAAATTGTGGAGGAGAAGATGATATTGGAGTTGCATGTTGCGGATGTCGTCGATGATCACAAGATCAAGATGGATGCAATGCGGTTGAAGATTAAAAAGATTAGAAAATATGCCATTCATACCGAGGCTTGGTATCATTATGCCGTTGGATCAATTGTTACCTTGGTTACGATTATGATAGCATTTGTTTTCGCATTGAAATGTTTTACATAGTTTCGATGTGTATGGAGAGCTATATGTTGTTAGATGAGAACTATATATGTATGTACTTTGGTTTTAATGTGATGATGAACTTTTATCCATTTGGTCACTTAATTATCTATTTATGATGTTATGTAATGGTTTTTGACACACTTAATTATATATAATGCACGCAGATGAACCGGCAATGGATGTACGGTGGCAGACACACCTCCGAGTACATTAAGGGCGTGCATGAGTTTCTAAATGCGGCTGAGGCAAACAAGCAGAATGGTTTTATGTGTTGTCCATGCACTAAATGTGTGATTACGATGTCTTACTCTAACCGGAAAATCCTTCACTCACACCTGCTTTACAAGGGTTTCATGCCACACTATAATGTTTGGACGAGGCACGGAGAAATAGGGGTTATGATGGAAGACGGCGAAGAAGAAGAGTACGATGACAACTATGTGCCCCCTGAATACGGTGATGCTGCAATGGGGGGAGCTGGTGAAGATCAAGAGGAACCAGACGATGTGCCCAATGATGCTAGAATGGGTGAAGCTGCTGAAGATCAAGAGGAACCAAATGATGATCTCCGCCGGGTCATTGTCGATGCAAGGACACAATGCGAAAGTCAAAAGGAGAAGCTGAAGTTCGATCGCATGTTAGAGGATCACAAAAAAGGGTTGTACCCCAATTGCGAAGATGGCAACACAAAGCTCGGTACCGTACTGGAATTGCTGCAGTGGAAGGCAGAGAATGGTGTGGCTGACAAAGGATTTGAGAAGCTACTGAAAATATTGAAGAAGAAGCTTCCGAAGGATAACGAATTGCCCGACAGTACATACGCAGCAAAGAAGGTCGTATGCCCTCTAGGATTGGAGGTGCAGAAGATACATGCATGCCCTAATGATTGCATCCTCTACCGCGGTGCATACAAGAATCTGAACGCATGCCCGGTATGCGGTGCATTGCGGTATAAGATCAGACGAGATGACCCTGGTGATGTTGATGGCGAGCCCGCCAGGAAGAGGGTTCCTGCGAAGGTGATGTGGTATGCTCCTATAGTACCACGGTTGAAACGTTTGTTTAGAAACAGAGAGCATGCCTAGTTGATGCGATGGCATAGTGAGGACCGTAAGAAAGACGGGAAGTTGAGAGCACCCGCTGATGGGTCGCAGTGGAGAAAAATCGAGAGAAAGTACTGGGAGGAGTTTGCAAAGGACCCAAGGAACGTATGGTTTGCTTTAAGCGCGGAGGGCATTAATCCTTTCGGGGAGCAGAGCAGCAATCACAGCACCTGGCCCGTGACTCTATGTATGTATAACCTTCCTCCTTGGATGTGCATGAAGCGGAAGTTCATTATGATGCCAGTTCTCATCCAAGGCCCTAAGCAACCCGGCAACGACATTGATGTGTACCTAAGGCCATTAGTTGAAGAACTTTTACAGCTGTGGAATGGAAACGGTGTACGTGCGTGGGATGAGCACAGACAGGAGGAATTTGACCTAAAGGCGTTGCTGTTCGTGACCATCAACGATTGGCCCGCTCTCAGTAACCTTTCAAGACAGACAAACAAAGGATACCACGCATGCACGCACTGTTTAGATGACACTGAAAGTATATACCTGGACAAGTGCAGGAAGAATGTGTACCTGGGCCATCGTCGATTTCTTCCGACCAACCATCAAGGTCGAAAGAAAGGCAAGCATTTCAAAGGCGAGGCAGATCACCGGAAGAAGCCCGCCATGCGTACCGGTGATCACGTACTTTCTATGGTCAATGATTTACACGTAATCTTTGGAAAGGGCCCCGGCGCACTAGCTGTTCCGAATGAAGCTGAGGGACACGCACCCATGTGGAAGAAGAAATCTATATTTTGGGACCTACCCTACTGGAAAGACCTAGAGGTCCGCTCTTCAATCGACGTGATGCACGTGACGAAGAACCTTTGCGTGAACCTGCTAGGCTTCTTGGGCGTATATGGAAAGATAAAAGATACAGCTGAGGCACGGGAGGACCTGCAACGTTTGCACGAAAAATACGGCATCCCTCCGAAGCAGTATGAAGGTCATGCGAGCTATGCTCTTACGAAAGAAGAGAAAGAAATCTTCTTTGAATGCCTGCTCAGTATGAAGGTCCCGACTGGCTTCTCGTCGAATATAAAGGGAATAATAAATATGGCAGAGAAAAAGTTCCAGAACCTAAAGTCTCATGACTGCCATGTGATTATGACGCAACTGCTTCCGGTTGCATTGAGGAGGCTTCTACCAGAAAACATCCGATTAGCCATTGTGAAGCTATGTGCATTCCTCAATGCAATCTCTCAGAAGGTGATCGATCCAGAAATCATACCAAGGCTAAGGAGTGATGTGGCGCAATGTCTTATCAGTTTCGAGCTTGTGTTCCCACCATCCTTCTTCAATATCATGACACATGTCCTAGTTCATCTAGTTGACGAGATTGTCATTCTGGGGCCCGTATTTCTACACAATATGTTCCCCCTTGAGAGGTTCATGGGAGTCCTAAAGAAATATGTCCGTAACCGTGCCAGGCCAGAAGGAAGCATCTCCATGGGTCATCAAACATAGGATGTCATCGGGTTTTGTGTTGACTTCATTCCTGGCCTTAATAAGATAGGTCTCCCTAAATCGCGGTACGAGGGGAGACTGACTGGAAAAGGCACGCTTGGAAGGGACTCAATAATATGCAGGGACGGATATTCTTGGTCTCAATCACACTACACAGTTCTACAAAACTCTACATTAGTGACCCCGTATGTCGATGAACACAAGGACAGTCTGCGCTCCAAACACCCGGAGCAGTGCGACGACTGGATTACATGTGAACACATCAGGACTTTCAGCAGTTGGTTGGAAACACGTCTCGGAGGTGACAACACTGTCTGTGATGAGTTGTACTTGTTGTCCAGGGGACCATCTTCGACTGTATTGATTTACAAAGGATACGAGATAAATGGGAATACATTTTACACGATTGTCCAAGATCAAAAGAGCACCAACCAAAACAGCGGTGTCCGCTTTGATGCAACAACCGAGAGGGGAAAGGACACATATTATGGTTACATAGTGGACATATGGGAACTTGACTACGGACATGATTTTAAGGTCCCTTTGTTTAAGTGCAAATGTGTCAATCAGTCAGGAGGCGGGGTACAGGTAGACCCACAGTACGGAATGACAACAGTGGATCTGAAAAATCTTGGATACACTGACGAACCGTTCGTCCCAGCCAATGATGTGGCACAGGTTATCTATGTGAAGGACATGTCTACCAGACCGAGAAAAAGAAAAGATAAGGAAGCGAATATATCATACGATGAGCCAAAGCGCCACATAGTTCTTTCAGGAAAAAGGGACATCCTGGGAGCAATGAAAAAAATAGCGCGCTACAGAAAATAGCGCGGCCCATGAAAATATGCTATTAGCGTGCTATAGCGCGCTATAACGTGCTATTAGCGAGACATTGTACACAAGTTAATTTAGCGTGGCAATTCTCTACACGCTATAACGTGCTATTAGTGGCGCTATAGCGCGCTATTTTTTTCAGTGCCTGGGAGTGGAGGGCAAGACAGACATGTCTGAAGATTATGAAAATTTTCATGAAATTCCTCCCTTCAAAGTCAAGGCTGACCCAAGCATCCTGATAAACGATGAAGATTATCCATGGTTACGGCGCAATAAGCAAATGACACAAGCGAAGAAAAAGTGAAGACTTTTTTCGGCAACTATTATGATGATACCATGCCAACTTTGTAACAAACGAGTATGATACCATTGTCCGTTTGTACTATTCAAATTTCAATACTACTTGCACTAACAGAAAGTTTGTAATTGGTTTTACCAGAAAGAATTAAAAAATAAAGCAAAAAACAAAAGAAAATAAATAATGCAGAAAACAAAAAAAAACTTGCAAAAAAATAAAAAAATAGCAACAATAAGTATTTCATTGTAAGTAGAAACAAAATAAAATAAATAAAGCAACAAAGAAAACAAATAATTTCAAATTTAAACTATTCAAATTTGAATACTACTTGCACTAACGAAAAGTTTGTAATTGGTTCTACCAGAAATAATTAAAAAATAAAGCAAAAAACAAAAGAAAATAAATAATGCAGAAAACAAAACAAAAAAACTTGCAAAAAAAATAGCAACAATAAGTATTTTGTTGTAAGTAGAAACAAAATAAAATAAATAAAGCAACAAAGAAAATAATGAAAGTTTATAATTTTTGTGACCTAAAAGAAAAAAGAAATCAATTAAAAACTATAAGTATTTAGTTCTAAGTAGAAATGAAAAAATAAATAGAAAAAAAGAAAAAAAAATGCCACCTACTGGGCCAGCACGGCCTGAATACGACTAGAAACCCAACCATGGGCCAGGATTCAGGCCCGCGGCAGGCCCAGTAGGCCCACAGGCATTGCACTGTCGAATTAGGCCCGTAAGCCTGCATTTCAGATGAGTTCGAGAGGAGAGAGGCAGCACAGCTTATAAACAGGTGCTGGCCTCTCTCAACTAGCGAGGTGGGACTAAACATCCCACCGCACCGCGCCAGCACAGGGCTTTGGTCCCGGTTGGTGGCACCAACCGGGACTAAAGGGTGGTATTAGTCCCGGTTCGTGGCACCAACCGGGAC
>LR738714.1:816527730-816541690 GCA_902687465.1 Secale cereale
CCATGATTTCATCATTTGCCAGAAGTAACCGGGGCATGTTGGTACGAAGTTATGCAAAGTTATTCTGGAACGGAGTTCCTGATAGGATAATCCATCTTTTGTTACGAATTATCCTATCTGGGACTCCGTTCCAAAATAACTTTGGAGAGCTTCGTACCATCATGCGACTGTTACTTTCGCCTAATGATGAAGTATTGGTTTTGTTGAATCCTTTGACACTAGACAAAATGTGACATGATCGGGGTCTAGGGTTGTGGATCGCCGAGCAGTCGGGGGTCGAGGGGTCGAGAGGTTGCCTAGCTAGTGTAAAAGTATTGAAGAATTCCATGACTTCATCATTTGCCAGAAGTAACCGGGGCATGTTGGTACGAAGTTATGCAAAGTTGTTTTGGAACGGAGTTCCTGATAGGATAATCCGTCTTTTGTTACGAATTATCCTATCTGGGACTCCGTTCCAAAACTACTTTGGAGAGCTTCATACCATCATGCTACTGTTACTTTTGCCTAATGATGAAGTATTGGTTTTGTTGAATCCTTTGACACTAGACAAAATGTGACATGAGGGGGTCTAGGGTTGTGGATCGCCGAGCAGTCGGGGGTCGAGGGGTCGAGAGGTTGCCTAGCTAGTGTCAAAGTATTGAAGAATTCCATGACTTCATCATTTGCCAGAAGTAACCGGGGCATGTTGGTACGAAGTTATGCAAAGTTGTTTTGGAACGGAGTTCCTGATAGGATAATCCGTCTTTTGTTACGAATTATCCTTTCTGGGACTCCGTTCCAAAACCACTTTGGAGAGCTTCGTACCATCATGCGACTGTTACTTTCGCCTAATGATGAAGTATTGGTTTTGTTGAATCCTTTGACACTAGACAAAATGTGACATGAGGGGGTCTAGGGTTGTGGATCGCCGAGCAGTCGAGGGTCGAGGGGTCGAGAGAGGTTGCCTAGCTAGTGTCAAAGTATTGAAGAAATCCATGACTTCATCATTTGCCAGAATTAACCGGGGCATGTTGGTACGAAGTTATGCAAAGTTATTTTGGAATGGAGTTCCTGATAGGATAATCCGTCTTTTGTTACGAATTATCCTATCTGGGACTCCGTTCCAAAATAACTTTGGAGAGCTTCGTACCATCATGCGACTGTTACTTTCGCCTAATGATGAAGTATTGGTTTTGTTGAATCCTTTGACACTAGACAAAATGTGACATGAGGGGGTCTAGGGTTGTGGATCGCCGAGCAGTCGGGGGTCGAGGGGTCGAGAGGTTGCCTAGCTAGTGTCAAAGTATTGAAGAATTCCATGACTTCATCATTTGCCAGAAGTAACCGGGGCATGTTGGTACGAAGTTATGCAAAGTTGTTTTGGAACGGAGTTCCTGATAGGATAATCCGTCTTTTGTTACGAATTATCCTTTCTGGGACTCCGTTCCAAAACCACTTTGGAGAGCTTCGTACCATCATGCGACTGTTACTTTCTCCTAATGATGAAGTATTGGTTTTGTTGAATCCTTTGACACTAGACAAAATGTGACATGAGGGGGTCTAGGGTTGTGGATCGCCGAGCAGTCGAGGGTCGTCCAGGGGTCGAGGGTCGAAGCTAGTTCTACGTTTGCCATTAATATATCCATCTGTCATGTTTGAATAATAATTGGCATGTTGTAAATATTTGTAGAAACTATGGACGACAACACCCGAGACCTAGCACAAGAAGCGATGTTGATGGACATAATCGCAGACGGACAAAATGCCGTCTTGTCGTTTCTCAACGACACCGATCAGCAGGTGGAAAGAGAGCTGCAGCTGGAAGATCTAGGCTATGATATTGATGGCTCCGGTGACCCAATGCACATGGAAGAAGTAGACCGTGAGGATGGCTCCGGTGACCCAATGCCGGTGCAAGAAGGAGACCGTGATGCTGGCTCCGGTGACCGAACCGAGTCCGGTCAGGAGGTATATATGTTAGTTAAGCCTGTGCTGACTAGTTAATTGATGCATTCATTAACTCTCGTCTTTGTTCCTTTTTCTAGCCCTCCGGATCGAGCAAATCTTCGGTAAAGAGACGAGGCGCGAAGAAAAAGTTGAGGCCGGATGAAAAGTTTGAGATCTCAGAAATCTCGCGCTCCGGCGAGCCGATTGAACCCATCCGGACAAAGAACGCATTTGTTAATCAGTGCGGGGTTCTGGTTAGGGACAAGATCCCGATCAGCATCCATCAACGGTTAAAGCCGGCTGCAAATGACGCTCAGGTGTCTTATGTCACTGATATGCAGAAAGAAGATCTTTGGAATGAGCTGAAGTCAAATTTCATCCTACCGCCAGAGGATGATCCGGCGAAACCAGTTAAAGAGGACTTAATCAAGTCTGCTGCTCTTTCGAAGATGGCAGACCAATTCAGGGCATGGAAGAAAAAACTGAATAAGTTTGTCAAAGATAAAAAGACTCCAGAACTCGTGGGCATATATGAGAAGATCAAAGATGACTGGCCCGCATTTGTGGCCTATAAGACATCGGAAAAGAGTCAGAAGATGTCGGAGACAAACCGGATAAATGTTGCGAAGAAGAAGCATCACCATCGCACGGGGTCAGGTGGCTACCTCAGAGCCCGGCCTAAGTGGGCCAAGGCTGAGAATAATCTGCTTGAGAAAGGGATCGAACCAGAGACAATGCAATGGCCAGACCGTTGCCGGACTTGGTTCTTTGGGGCTGGCGGAACCTTGGACCCTGTATCAGGGAGGTGCATTTGGACGGACAAGCAATTGGAAACACCACCCAGGAAGATGCGGTAGTATATCAAAGCAGCGCATGAAGGGACGTTCTTCCCCGACAAAGAGAACGACGAGCTGCTAGGTGGCTTCTCACCCCTCGTTGGTTACCCCAAGTGGAAGGTTTGAGATGCAGTGTAGCAGAAGTTTTCCCTTGGTAATACCAAGGATCGATTTCCCAGAGACTCCCAGTTTCAACAAGGTGTCAACTGCTAACGGCGCCGGATATTAGCAATCAACGTGGACCTGCACACAGATACAAATAACTTTGCTCCCAACGAGTACAGAGAGGTTGTCAATCCCTACGGCCTTGTAGTTTACAAAGGATCAAACGCAAGTGATAATAGTGATAGGTATAATTGCAATAGTAAGTAAATAGCGGATGTGATCAATGATGGTAATATGGACCGGAGTCTCATGATGTTCACTAGTGATGTCTCTCTCCCAAAAGACGATAAAACAGCTATGTGAGGTAAATGAATTACAGCTGGGCAATTGACAGGACCATGTGCGCAAACCAATGCTGACTACATTGCAAGAAAGGTAGAGGTTCAAAGCATGGGCGGCACGCCAAAGTAAGTAGACCGAAATCCATCAATATCTACTACTAATCATCCACCTTGAGATATCTATCCAGAACATCTCGCTGGTATTAAGTTGCGAGCCCCACCCATAGTGTAAACTCAAAGCAACATACAACTGCATTAAATGAACTTTGCGTAAAGTAAACAATCCTTGCACCCGCGGGCACAAGCACCGTTGTTTTCCCCCTTGTGGCAACAGCACATCCCCTAGACTCATGTTTCTATCACTCAAACTAGTCATCGAGGGGCATGAACCCACAATCGAGCATAACGTTCCCTCTTGGAGTCACTACCTACTACTTGGCCAAAGCAATAAATAACAACGGAGAACATGCAAGAATTACTTACGAACATAAACATAAAAGAGGTGAATAAAATATATTAGTCAAACACAATCTGAACATAATCTCATAATCCATCGGATCCCAGCAAACTCATCATAGCAACAGCATAAGGATTACATATGTGCCTCGATCATGTAGGGCAGCTCACGAGGACTAATTAGTGAAGCACAAGAACGGGAGGAGAACATCACATAGCTACTGGTCATGGACTCATGGTCCAAGGGAGACTACTCACAACTCATCCGGGAGGCGTCCATGGTGGTGGAGAAGCTCCCGGTGGTGATCCTCCCCTCCGGCAGGGTGCCGGGAAGAGTTCTCCTGGTGCTCCCGATCTTGGAAGCGGCGGCGGCGGCGGAACAGAGATGAGATCGCGAAAAAGAGTTCCTGTTTCGAGGGTTTCGGGAGACGCTTTAAATATATGCCAAAGGGGGGCATCGGAGGAGCCTCGGGGGGCCCAGGCGCCCCCCCGGCGTGGCCCAGGGGGGGCGCCACCAGGGCGCCTGGAGCCCTGGTGGCCCCCCCGGCTGTCCTTCGGGCGCACGGTAGTTTCTGGAACGCTGATTTTTTATATAATTTTTCTGGATTTTTCCTGGCAGTTCTCGTAATGTGAAAACCTGAAATACAAAAACAGCCGAAAACAGAAACTGGCACTGGGGTGCACTGAGTTAATAGGTTAGTCCAAATATGATCAAAAGTGTATGGAAGTGTATAAATATCATAGCAATATCACCCAAAAGAGGCATGGAGCAAGCAGAAATTATAGATATGTTTTGGACGTATCAACATCCCCAAGCTTAATTCCTGCTCGTCCTCGAGTAGGTAAATGATAACAAGAATAATTTCTGTGGTGACATGCTATTAACCATATAGGACTTTTTCATAGTCATATGACAAATGCTTACTAAGACAATGAATCTGTAGTAATTAAGTTGCCTCATGAGAAAATCACAAAGAACTGAAAGTTTTACAATATGATACTGAAACATCAAATAGATTTGCAATGAACATGATGTGCAAATATGATAAAGTGATATCTAGCTTGCCCCCTTTAGTGAAGCATAAATGCAGGGGCACCTTCAAGGTTTAAGTGATGACTAGATACAATGATTTCAGAATAAACGATATCACAATCATGCAAAAGACAATGCTACTTTGGGACAATGCACATTACACTCAGAATGACAACCATGCTCTCAGTAGTTGGTGCTTTTAAAAGAAGGTGGAGACTCAACATAAAAGTAAAAGAATGGCCCTTCGCAGAGGGAAGCAGGGATTACTCATGTGCTAGAGCTTTTTATTTTGAAAACATAGAAACAATTTTGTCAACGGTAGTAGTACTTCATATGTGTTATGCATAAGACATCCTATAAGTTGCAAGCCTCATGCATCGAATACCAATAGTGCTCGCACCTTGTCCTAATTAGCTCGGATTTCCATGGATTGTCATTGCATTACATATGTTTCAACCAAGTGTCACAAAGGGGTACCTCTATGTCACCTGTACAAAGGTCCAAGGAGATAGATCGCATTTGATTTCTCGTTTTTCATAGATCTCAACTTGAGGACATCCATACCGGGACAACATAGAAAATAGATAATGGACTCCTCTTTAATGCTTAAGCATATTCTCATAAGAGATTGAGGATTAATGTCCAAGCTAAAACTTCCACAATGATACATGGCTTTGGTTGGCGGCTCAATGTTCTTCTCTAACAATATGCATACTCAAACTATTCAACCCATGGCAAATCACCCTTACTTTAGACAAGACGAACACGCATAGCAACTCACATGATATTCAACAAAAGTGTAACAGTTGATGGGGTCCCCAGAAACATGGTTACCGCTCAGCAAGCAACTTATAAGAAAATAAGATACATAATCAACATATTCTTTACCACAATAGTTTTTAAGCTACTTTCCCATGAGCTATGTATTGCAAAAACTGAAGGTTTTAAAGGTAGCACATGTAAATTTACTTGGAGTGGCGGTGAAATACCACATATAGGTAGGTATGGTGGACTCATATGGCACAACTGGTTTAAAAGGATGTGGATACACAAGCAGTCAGTCCGCTTAGTACAGGTGGAGGTTAGCAAAAGACTGGGAGCGACCAACTAAGAGAGCAATGACGGTCATAATCATGCAGAGCGACAAAGCAACATTGAACCAGGCATGGAAGTTATATCGCTACTCAGAAACAAAACATCATCAAGGCTTGACATACTTTCTTTACAGTCTTAAATATGCGTGAGCATACGCCAAGTCAATCAAAATAAATTCTTGAAGGAAGATATTACTAAACCATACCACATCATTGGCAAACAAATCATGTTGGTACTCCAATAACACATTGGGAATCCCCCAGCTATTTGAGACTAACCATAAGAAAACCTGAACTACTAAGCGCCATTATGCACGTAGCATCTTTATCATAGACATATTAACCAATGCAACGGAATCAAACTCTCTTAATAAGGTGAGCATGGTAATTAAAGAGAGTTCAAGCAACCAACTAAACACAAGCTCTTTAAAAAGATAAGCATGAATACTAAGAGCAGAGCATGATAGTAGCTATTAAAAGACAAAGAACACACACAGCAAAGATAGTCATGAAAATTCTATGTTATGTTCTAGGTAGAAGTGGAGCGTGTTTCTCTCCCACATAAAGAACGCTGAGTTCCGACTCGTTATGAAAAACTAAAAAGGAAACTAAAAGCAAGACGCTCCAAGCATAGCACATAACACATGAAGTGATTAAAATATAGTGGAACGAACGACGAACTGATAATGTTGATGGAGAAGGGGATGCACGGGGGCATCCCCAAGCTTAGACGCTTGAGTATCCTTAAATATTTCTTGGGGGTGCGTGGGGGCATCCCCAAGCTTGAGCGCTTGACACTCCTGAATTTTTTTATCATCTTCCCTCGCACACTTGAAAACTCCCTTCATACATAACTCATCATAATCTGATTAGCGAGGTTAGTACCCATAATAAAATAATTGTACCTTGCTGGAAATAAAGATATTCTTGAAGGTCTACTGTTTCTCAAGATTGCCAAAAGGTTTTTGCAAAGAAAAAGCAAGCTCTAGGTTTGCAAAATGAAGGAAAGGCAAAACAGGACAGAATCTGTGAAAAACAGAACAACAGGTAGTAAATGATTTGTTCGGGGCACTTCTGCAACTCAAATCAACAAACTTAGAACATACGCACGAAAGAAAATTATATAGAGAACGCTGTCGAAACAATTCAGACCAAAAAGATGATCTGGTGATTTTATACGAATTTTTCTATCCAAGGACAGAATCTGTTTCCTGGACAGCACCTCACAACCTTTGAACTTTCTAGCAATCAGAGGCTATACTTGGCACACATATGAAAAGCAAAGATACAATGATGATGCTACAGTAGTAACAACATCAAGACACAACAAAAGCAAAATAAATTTATTCATTGGGCTGCCTCCCAAAAGCGCTTTCTTTTATGCCTTTAAGCTAGGCATAATGCATATAGATCAAGTTTTATCAAGAGTAAAAGAATAGCTAGCCCGTACAACGGACTCAAAAGGTAACTTGATCTTCTTTCGAGGGAAGTGTTCCATCCCTTTCTTGAGAGGAAACTGAAATTTTATATTACCCTCTTTCATGTCAATGATAGCACCAACGGTGCGTAAAAAGGGACGTCCCAAAATAATTGGACAAGAAGGATCACATTCAATATCCATAATAGTAAAATCAACGGGAACATAATTATCATTGACAATGATAAGAACATTGTCGATCCTCCCCAAAGGTTTCTTTATGGAAGAATCAACGAGACGAACACCAAAAGAACAAGAATCAAAAGGTTTCAATTTAAGCATCTCATATATTCTTTTGGGCATAACAGAGGTACTAGCTCCAACATCACATAATGCATAGCAAGAGAAGTCATTCAATTTAATTTTTATCATAGGATCCCAACCATCTTCTAGCTTTCTAGGTATGGAGGCTTCTACTCTAAGTTTCTCCTCCCTAGCTTTGATGAGAGCATTATAGATATGCTCTGTGAAGGCAAGGTTAATCGTGCTAGTGCGGGGGTCTCTAGACATCTTGTGAAGGAAATCAATAACTTCGGTAAGAGTGCAATTATCAAAATCAAGGTCACTAGCATCAAGTAAAGTGGTAGTGGTGTCCTTTAGGTTCACATGTTTGGTAGTTTCTATAGTCATAGCATCACCATTAATAGGTCCATCGGGACCAGGAGTACATTGGGTGCTAAGAGTTTGGATATCCTCAACAACTTGGATAGTAGCAACAGTGTGGTGGGTAGGAAGGCTCTTAATTCTATCTTCTTCCTCCCTTTCTCTAGCCCATCTCTCTTTAAGTTTAGCCATCATCCTAATATTTTCATTAATTTGCACTTGAATAGCATTCATAGGAGTGACCTTCCTCTCCTCAAGAGGAGAAGTTCTAATTTTAAGCAATTCTACCGCATTGGCTAAATTGTCTACCTTGGAAGAGAGATCACCTAGTTTGTTTAGTTTTTCTTCTACACTATTATTAAAAGCTTTTTGGGTAGTGATGAAATCTTTAAGCATAATCTCTAGTTCAGTAGTGGAGTTCCTGGTGCTAGGATAAGCATTGTTGTTCCCATAAGTATTAGAGGGGAACGGTCTAGGATTGCTACCAAAATTACTCCTATAAGCATTGTTGTTAAAATTGTTTCTAGAGATAAAGTTCACATCTACTTGTTCTTGAGCAATCAAAGAATTTAAAGGAACATCACGAGGATCAACAGAGGATTGCTTCGAAAGTAGAGACATGATCAAGTCAACTTTTTCATTTAAGGAGGAAATCTCCTCGACAGAGTTTACCTTCCTACCTGTTGGAGCGCGTTCGGTGTGCCATTGGGAATAGTTGGTCATCATCTCATTGAGAAGTTTTGTGGCAGCACCAAGTGTAGTTGACATAAAAGTTCCTCCCGCGGCCGAATCTAACAAGTTCCGCGAGGTAAAGTTCAAGCCTGCATAAAAAGTTTGGATAACCATCCAAGTAGTCAAACCGTGAGTAGGACAGTTCTTGATAAGAGATTTCATACGTTCCCTAGCTTGGGCAACGTGTTCATTATCCAATTGTTTAAAATTCATTATGTTACTTCTCAGTTGGATAATTTTAGCAGGTGGATAGTATTTTCCGGTAAAAGCATCTTTGCACTTGTCCCATGAATCTATGCTATTTCTAGGCAAAGACTGAAACCAAATTTTAGCTCCTCCTCTCAAGGAGAAAGGAAAAAGCTTAAGCTTAACAATATTACCTTCTATTTCTTGGTACTTTTGCATATCACAAAGTTCAACAAAGTTGTTCAAGTGTAAAGCAGCATCATCTCCAGCACCGGAGAATTGATCTTTCATGACTAAGTTCAGTAAAGCAGGTTTAATTTCATATGAAGGTGCTGAAGTGGCAGGTGTAGTGATAGGTGTGCTGATAAAGTCATCGTTGTTGTGACTAGTGAAGTCACACAACTTGGTGTTCTCGGTGGAACCCATTGTAGCAAGCAAGCAAGATAACTATTTTTGTGATTTTCGATAAAAGATACTAAAGCAAAACTGAAAAGTAAACTAACAAGACTAAAAGCAAAGGTAAAAGATAGCGTGCAACTCCCCTATCCTGAAGAGTGGAGTCCCCGGCAACGGCGCCAGAAATTGCTTTGCTAGGTGGCTTCTCACCCCTCGTTGGTTACCCCAAGTGGAAGGTTTGAGATGCAGTGTAGCAGAAGTTTTCCCTTGGTAATACCAAGGATCGATTTCCCAGAGACTCCCAGTTTCAACAAGAAGGTGTCAACTGCTAACGGCGCCGGATATTAGCAATCAACGTGGACCTTCACACAGATACAAATAACTTTGCTCCCAACGAGTACAGAGAGGTTGTCAATCCCTCCGGCCTTGTAGTTTACAAAGGATCAAACGCAAGTGATAATAGTGATAGGTATAATTGCAATAGTAAGTAAATAGCGGAAAAGTAAATAGCGGATGTGATCAATGATGGTAATATGGACCGGAGTCTCATGATGTTCACTAGTGATATCTCTCTCCCAAAAGACGATAAAACAGCTATGTGAGGTAAACGAATTACAGTTGGGCAATTGACAGGACCATGTGCACAAACCAATGCTGACTACATTGCAAGAAAGGTAGAGGTTCAAAGCATGGGCGGTACGCCAAAGTAAGTAGACCGAAATCCATCAATATCTACTACTAATCATCCACCTTGAGATATCTATCCAGAACATCTCGCTGGTATTAAGTTGCGAGCCCCACCCATAGTGTAAACTCAAAGCAACATACAACTGCATTAAAAGAACTTTGCGTAAAGTAAACAATCCTTGCACCCGCGGGCACAGGCACCGTTGTTTTCCCCCTTGTGGCAACAGCACATCCCCTAGACTCATGTTTCTGTCACTCAAACTAGTCATCGAGAGGCATGAACCCACAATCGAGCATAACGTTCCCTCTTGGAGTCACTACCTACTACTTGGCCAAAGCAATAAATAACAACGGAGAACATGCAAGAATTACTTACGAACATAAACATAAAAGAGGTGAATCAAATATATTACTCAAACACAATCTGAACATAATCTCATAATCCATCGGATCCCAGCAAACTCATCATAGCAACAGCATAAGGATTACATATGTGCCTCGATCATGTAGGGCAGCTCACGAGGACTAATTAGTGAAGCACAAGAACGGGAGGAGAACATCACATAGCTACTGGTCATGGACTCATGGTACAAGGGAGACTACTCACAACTCATCCGGGAGGCGTCCATGGTGGTGGAGAAGCTCCCGGTGGTGATCCTCCCCTCCGGTAGGGTGCCGGGAAGAGTTCTCCTGGTGCTCCCGATCTTGGAAGCGGCGGCGGCGGCGGAACAGAGATGGGATCGCGAAAAAGAGTTCCTGTTTCGAGGGTTTCGGGAGACGCTTTAAATATATGCCAAAGGGGGGCATCGGAGGAGCCTCGGGGGGCCCAGGCGCCCCCCCCCCTGCGCGGCCCAGGGGAGGCGCGCTGCCAGGGCGCCTGGAGCCCTGGTGCCCCCCCCCCCGGCTGTCCTTCGGGCGCACGGTAGTTTCTGGAACGCTGATTTTTTATATAATTTTTCTGGATTTTTCCTGGCAGTTCTCGTAATGTGAAAACCTGAAATACAAAAACAGCCGAAAACAGAAACTGGCACTGGGGTGCACTGAGTTAATAGGTTAGTCCAAATATGATCAAAAGTGTATGGAAGTGTATAAATATCATAGCAATATCACCCAAAAGAGGCATGGAGCAAGCAGAAATTATAGATACGTTTTGGACGTATCACGAGCTGGCAATGGCCCTCGGGAATCCTGAGCACCCTGGACGGACACGAGGCACGCCAGGCTCCCTTCCGTGGTGTGCTGGGTTTCCGGACACGGGCGGCTACAAAAGCCACGAGAGGAGGAAGAAAATGGAGCAGACCGAACTGCATGCGCTGCGGGACAGAATACAAGCGATAGAGGAATGGGAAGCAAATCGGGACAAAAGAATTACCGAAGCTTCCCCCGAAGCTACCCCGCCATCTCAGCGGAGAAGCAGCGTGGCTTCCACCGAGCTGCTTCAGCCGAAGCCTGTCTTGACGGCTACTGCCAGGTATCCCGTGGATGCTATCACGGAGGCACAAAATTGCCACCTTATGGCGCAGTGGATGAATCTGAAGGTCAAGGCGGCTGCTGGCTTTGTTTATCCTACTGGACCCGGCGACACTTTTCACTGCCGGCCGATTCCAGAAGGATATGCTAGGGTGATGGTGGATGAAATTACGGAAGGATTTGAGGAGCTCCAGCTTGACCACCCTACCGGTGAAGGGGAGACTCGGCTGGGTTCTTCACTGAAGACTCCATGCCTATGGCGGAAGGACCTCATCAACATTCTCATCTGGACGCCTCCGCCGCCTCCTCCTCCTCCTCCGGCGAGTCAGGGCACTCCGCCTCCTCCACCGCCTCCTCCACCACCTCCTCCTCCGGCGAGTGACGATCAGGGCACTCCGGCTCCTTCTCTGGCGCGTGGTGGCACTCCGCCTCCTTCGCCGCCGGTGCGTGGCAGCACTCTGCCTCCTTCGCCGCCGGCGCGCCCGAGCAGCCAGCCTGCTCCTCCTTCTCCGCCTAGTCAGCAAGGGCGGAAGAGACCTGCCGCCGCTCCGGCTGCTCCTGCTCCGGCGCGTAAGCAAGGAAAAAAGACAGCCGCTTCGTCTGGTCTGGCGACGTCTAGCAGTACAGCCAGAGGCGGGAGGCGATGCAGATTCGGTCCTTCTCTCACGCCTCTAGAGAAGTTACCATATGAGAGGTCCGACGAGGAAAACACGAAGATAGCTCAAGGGGAAGTGAAGGACTGGCTTGAAGGGTTGAAAGCACAGAGACATCCACCTCCGGAGGAGAAGGTAGATGCGGTGAAAGCAAAGCGCACTCTTGCTGCCCTGAAGCAACCAGCGAAAAGTAAGCCGCATGACAACTATGACCGCATGATTCAAAAGTCCTTTCAAGCAGCGAAGCGGTCGGGAAGTACTAAAAGTGATCAAAGGTTAGCAGAAGGACGAGCTGGGAAACAAATTGCCCAGCTCGGCGAATAAGCAGACCAATCGTGCCCCCCGCTCAAGGTGTCTAGCGACATGGTCGCTAATGATCCGAGGATGGTGCCCGTTTATACCAATCTTGGAGATTACGTGTCCGACGATGTACAATATGATTTCTTGGACGTGCAGATAGAAAGATACGAGTACAAAAAGCCTCTCGTCAAAAATGAAAGATCTCTATCAACGATTATGCGAAGATTGCATGATTGGTACTTGAAAATCTCCAGAGAGTCTGGGGGGAGGGATAGCTTGTATTTGAGAGTTAAACCGGAGCATGACCTCGTTGGAATTGAACTGTTGCCTGTTCCATTTGAGGAGTTTTATCAGTTTTTCAATCAATTGGCCCTCGATAAAACAACGGTCACCTGCTACTGTCTGTAAGTAGTACTACTTATGTCATTAAGTCTCTCTATATAGCTGATCTTCATTGCATGTATTTATAATTATCCTCACTATATTATGCAGATTGAAGATCGTCGAATTGAAGAAAAGACAAGTAGATGATATTGGGTTCATTAACACATACCTCATAGATGCAACCGAGGTTAAATTGCGTCCCTTAGATACCGAGACCAACTTGCTACGATCATTGGTGGTAAATGAAAACAAAGATATAATACTCTTTCCTTACAACTTCAAGTGAGTGTTACTGTCTTGTGCATATTTGGTTTCCCTTATATATCAGTCAAGGTTATAGTAATGTAATTGATGAGTTCATGCATGCGTGCGCAGCTTCCACTATATTCTCTTAGAGATTAAGCCTGAGAAGGGAGTAGTAACTGTCTTGGACTCTAAACGTAAAGATCCCGAGGAGTATGCGGACATGACTCAAATGCTCGACAGGTAAGTTAAATCGATCAATATTATCCACCATGCATATCAGCAACTTCATTTCTGATATCAAGTAATTGTTTTCTTTGTCTGGCAGGGTTTGGAGAAAATTCACCAAAAAAGCTCCGGGACTGGCGAAGAAGCTAGAATTTAGATACCCGAAAGTAAGTACTATATAGTAGCATGTTCCGCGCGCGCATCTCCTATATCTTGATTCAAGCGCTAGTTTCATCAATACCATTTGGCATTCTTGCTTATCAGTTTGATTGACCTCTCTTTTTTGTAAAGTGGTTGTGGCAGGAACCCGGGAATGATTACTGTGCATACTACATTTGCGAGTCCATCCGCCACACGACCTGTGAGCGCGGCTATTCTGAAGCACAATTTGAAGTGCGTAAGCAATTAATAATATTCACAATTTTATAGCATCATTTCATGTATTGACCCCTACTTCAAATTAGATGTTTCGGATGCGGGATGAACTCCTAACACCAGATCGTTTGCGAGCAATTCAAGAGGAATTGGCGGCATTCTTCCTTGAACACGTGATCGCGCCAGACGGAGAATACTATGTGGACCATGCGTCCATCCTATAGGAGATTATATTTGTAAGAGATAATTATTGTATATATGTACCCGGTAGTGTCGGATAGATATACGAGAACTTGTTGTTCGACCAATCTCTCGGAGAAGGAGAGGTGGTCGATATTACTTCTCTCTGTATGCATATATATATATATATATATATGTTGATTATACGATCTTCTGTTTCCTTCGTTTGCTTTACTAGCTAGCTAGCTAGCTAGC
>LR738714.1:816541798-816570717 GCA_902687465.1 Secale cereale
CCTCCCCTTTCAAAAACAAAAAACAGAAACAAAAACCACAGCCACAGAAATGCTGACGCGTGGATGCCTTTTGGTTCCGGTTGGTGCCACCAACCGGGACCAAAGCCCCTCCTGCCTGGGCTCGGCGCACAGGCCACGTGGACACCCATCTGCCCCGGTTCTGGATTGAACCGGGACTAAAGGGTCAGAGCATTAGTACCGACACTTTTGTCCCGGTTTAGGAACCGGGGCTAAAGGCCCAAACGAACCGGGTCTGATGACCCTTTATCTACTAGTGATTGTTGACGTGTCTGCACAAGCATGCTTCCTTTTTGTAGGCCAATCATGATCAAAGGCTAACGATCACATTGTCGTTTGTTTGATGGGATTCACACATTCTACCTATTGTATGCACACGTACAGGTGATATGTCCAAAATGCATCATAATTCATCTTTATTCATTGATATATTTCACGTTATGATGATGTTCTTATGTTGTTTTGGACTATTTTACACAGTTTGCAACTTTCCGGTGCCGGAACAGCAGACGCAGGATTCAGCAGGAAAAAGTGGATACTGAGTTGCTGAAGAAGAACACCTCCAAATTACCTGAAAATTGACGGGGGGTATTTTTCAGACGAATAACGAAGACACGCAAAAGGGGAGTCAGAGGGGGGGCCACAGGGTGCCCAGGCGGCCTGGGGGCGCGCCCCCTGGCCACGCCGGGGGGGGCGCCTGGAGCCCCTGGCCCACCTCTGGTCGCCCCCTTTTGCATATATGTTCTCCGTCCCCCGAAAACCCTAGGCACGGGACTTTTTACGGAGTTCCGCCGCCGCTTCGAGGCGGAAACCTACAGAGAAGAAAAGGGCATCTCCGGTGGGCAGATTCCGCCGGGGAGATCACCTCCTGGAAGGGGAGATCGTCGCCATCGTCATCACCATCGTCACGGGCATCATCGAGATCATCATCAACATCATCCCCAACACCAGCACCATCTCCATCTTCATCCAAATCTCATCTTACCATCGCAACTCGTGTTGTAACTCGCACTACCTATCCTCTCTACTCCATTGGTGTTAATTACTACTTTGTGGTGAATGCTATTGAGTTTTGTTGGAGAAATATTATTATGTCCAGATTGTTTATCACATATTTATCCCCACTGATCATGATCTCTTTTATGTCTTGTGAGTAGTTACCTTAGTTCTTGAGGACATGGGGGAAGTCTTGTTGTTAGTAGTCATATGCTGTTGAAGTAATATGTGTTGTTTGATACTTAAGTTGTGTTGTCATTCTACTAGTGGTGTTGTGTGAGTCGAACACCCAACACTTCGCCTTATTAAGGACCTAGGAGAATACATTGTGTATAAAGAATGCTTATGATGGGTTGCCGGAGTGACAGAAACCTGAACCCCAGTTTGCACGCTTTTGCATAAGGGATTAATGGATCCTCGATCATATTGCTATGGTTAGGCTTTTGCCTTAAATTCTATCTTGTATTTGCGGATGCTTCCAAGGTGTTTAATCATAAGAGTGCATTCATCTTAGTCTAGAAAGTGCACTAGCATAGATCCACCCACTCAACACTTATCAACACATATCATAGTATCGATACGGAATATGGCGAAAGCACATGACTACCTCTCCTGTGTGTCCTCAAGAACGCTTTAGTCTTTATAAGTTCAGTTGCTAGGCCTCTCCTTTGCTAAGAAAGGATTGGGCCACTTGTTACTCTCAGTACCTTTTGTATTACTTGCCTTTACATTCCCGTTGCTTATATCGAGAAAACCCCTAAAAGTTATCTTTCAGTGCTTGCAGTAATTTCTTGCTCAGAATCGCTTATCAATACCTTCTGCTCCTCGTTGGGTTCGACACTCTTACTTATCGAAAACGCTGCAACAGATTCCTTACGGTTGAGGGTCATCAAGTACCGTTTTCTGGCGCCGTTGCCGGGGAGCGTAGCGCTATTGGTAAAGTGAAACTGGTAAGAAAGTCTTTTTATAATTCTATTTTTTTTATTTTTGCTATTGCTGCTCTTTGTCCTTATGGATAACCCTATTATTGGAGCGTTGCTTGCGGGAAGACGCCCCACACCTGTGGTGGTTGATCCTCCCCCTACTGAAATTGTGCCTTATAAAATACCAGCTGGCATTATCAATTATGTTTTGGCTAATCGTTATGCAGGAGACAGACATCCCGGTGAACACTTGCTATATTTGTCACGACTATGTTCATTATTTAAGCTTGCAGGTGTATCGAGGGAGTTTGTCATGAGGAAATTGTTTGTTGTATCACTTATAGATAAAGCTTCAGATTGGTATGGGCTTCTCGATAACTCACACTTGCTGGACTGGCAGGAGCTTATGTCTCTCTTTTATACTAAGTTTTATCCTCTTCATGAAATTCATCGAGACAGGAATCATATATATAACTTTAGGTCTCGTGACGGAGAAAGCATTGCTCAAGCTTGGGGGAGATTGAAGTCTCTAATGCTTAAATGCCCAATTCATAAGCTTCCCAAGGAAATTATACTTACAAATTTTTATGCCAGGCTTTCTCGTCAGGATAAGGAGATGCTGGATGCCTCCTCTAGTGGGGTATTTCAGAAGAAGAGTGTTGAAGAAAGGTGGGATCTCCTTGAAAGAATCCAGAGGAATACTGAAGATTGGGAAATTGATAAAGGTATTGAACCCGCTATAAATTATGAACATGATTATATTGAGAGCTATGTGGAAACTGATTACTTCAATACTTTTTGCTCTAAGATTGGTCTTGATTCCCATCTAGTGATTGATTTGTGTAAGAATTTTGCCTCTCACGTTGATTCTTTTAAAAAGAATAGAGACCAGCACCATGCACCTATTAAAGAACCACCTATTGATATTTATGTTGCCGAGCCTATTTTGCCTGCAGTCATATATGAAAAGCCTCCTTTTCCCACGAGGATAAAGGAACACTCTCTTGTGACAGGAATAATAAATAGAAGTGAGAGAAGAGTTGATGAACCTGAGGACCAGATCAGGGTTGATCCTCAAGTTGCATTGATTAAAGACCTTGCTACTGATGATGTTTTGGATTCCAATATAACTTTTTGTGCTGTTTCCACTAACCTTGTCACATCCAAGAACAAAGGCCCAATTTCAGGTACTCCGGTGGTATCTGTTAAAATAGGAGATCACAATTATTATGGGCTATGCGATTTGGGATCGAGTGCAAGTGCTATTCCTTATTCACTCTATGAAGAAATCATCGGTGAGATTTCCCCTTGTGAACTTGAAGAAGTTGATGTTACTATTCATCTTGCAAATAGATCAACTATCTCTCCCATCGGAATTGTGAGGGACGTTGAAGTCCTATGTGGAAAGGTAAAATACCCTACCGACTTTCTGGTACTTGGTTCAGCCAGGGACAATTTTTGTCCCATCATTTTTGGTAGACCTTTTCTTAGAACTTGTGGAGCTATAATAGATTGCAAGAAAGGTAAAGTTTCTGTTGAATTCGATGGTGAGCCATATGAATTTAATTTTTCTAAGTTCTCTAAGCAGCCTCGTGGTTCTGATTCACCTAGTGATGATAATATTATTGAAAGTATTGCCTCTATTGCTATTCCCCCTGATGACCCTTTGCAGCAATACATGGAGGACCACGAGAATGATTTGCATATGCAGGAAAGAAATGAACTAGATGAAATATTCTTGAGGCAACCTGCTATCCTAAAGCACAACCTTCTGGTTGAACCTTTGGGAATTTTATCAAAACCAAAAGAAGACCCGGTGTTCGATCTTAAACCTCTTCCCGATACGCTCAAGTATGCTTATTTAGATGAAAAGAAAGTATATCCTGTTATTATCAATTCTAACCTTTCAGGATATGAAGAAGAGCGATTATTGGAAGTACTTTGTAAACACCGATGCGCAATTGGCTATACCCTTGATGACCTTAAAGGGATTAGTCCATCTATCTGTCAACATACTATCAACCTTGAGCCTGATGCTAAACCAGTTGTTGATCATCAACGACGGTTGAACCCGAAGATGATGGATGTCGTGAGAACTGAGATTCTCAAGCTTCTAGCCGCAGGTATTATCTACCCTATAGCTGACAGTAAGTGGGTAAGTCCGGTACATTGTGTTCCTAAGAAAGGAGGTACAACTGTGGTTCCTAATGATAAAAATGAACTAATACCTCACAGAATTATTATTGGATATAGAATGTGTATTGATTACAGGAAGTTGAACAAGGCAACCAGGAAGGATCACTACCCGTTGCCGTTCATCGACCAAATGCTTGAAAGGTTATCCAAAAATACCCACTTTTGTTATCTCGATGGTTATTCTGGTTTCTCTCAAATTCATGTTAACACTTTCGATCAAGTGAAGACCACTTTTACTTGTCCTTTTGGTACTTATGCTTACAGACGTATGCCTTTTGGTTTATGTAATGCCCCTGCTACTTTTCAAAGGTGTATGTCTGCTATCTTTCATGGTTTCTGCGGGGATATTATGGAAGTCTTCATGGACGATTTCTCCGTCTATGGAACTTCATTTGACCATTGTCTTCACAACCTTAATAAAGTTTTGCAAAGATGCGAGGAGACAAATTTGGTACTCAACTGGGAGAAGTGCCACTTTATGGTTAATGAAGGAATTGTTCTTGGTCACAAGATTTCCGAAAGGGGAATTGAAGTGGACAAAGCCAAGATCGAAGCTATTGAGAGGATGCCCTATCCAAGGGACATCAAAGGTATTCGCAGTTTTCTCGGTCATGCAGGTTTTTATAGAAGATTTATTAAAGACTTTTCTAAAACCTCGAGACCCCTCACTAATCTCCTCCAGAAGGATGTTCCTTTTGTATTTGATGAAAACTGTAAGGAAGCTTTTGAAGTCCTTAAGAAAGCTTTAATAACTGCTCCTATAGTACAACCACCTGACTGGAATTTACCTTTTGAAATTATGTGTGATGCAAGTGATTTTGCTGTTGGAGCTGTTCTAGGACAAAGAGTTGATAAGAAATTGAATGTTATACATTATGCTAGTAAAACCCTTGATAGTGCTCAAAGAAATTATGCTACTACTGAGAAGGAATTCTTAGCTGTAGTTTTTGCTTGTGATAAGTTTAGGCAGTATATTGTTGATTCCAAAGTTATTATTCATACTGATCATGCTGCCATTAAATATCTTATGACAAAGAAGGATGCCAAGCCAAGGCTTATCAGATGGGTACTCCTTCTCCAAGAATTTGATTTGCAGATTGTTGATAGGAAAGGGGAAGACAATCCGGTAGCGGACAATCTTTCAAGAATGGAAGATATACCGCATGACCCCATCCCAGTTAACGATAGTTTTCCAGACGAGCAACTTGCCATTGTAAAAGTACAACCTCTTTCCGATCCTTGGTATGCAGATTATGCTAATTTTATTGTTGCAAAGTATTTGCCTCCAGGTCTAACATTTCAGTAGAGGAAGAAGTTCTTTCATGATTTGAGGCACTACTTTTGGGATGACCCACATCTTTTCAAAGAAGGTCCCGACGGGATCGTGAGAAGATGCATTCCGAAACATGAGCAGAAGGACATTCTCATACGGTGCCATGATAGTCCCTATGGAGGACATCATGCCGGTGAGAGGACTGCACATAAGGTTCTTCAATCAGGTTTTTATTGGCCTACTCTCTTTAAAGATGCTAGAAATTATGTTTTAGCCTTAAAGGTCAGAGAGTTGGTAACATTAGTAGAAGGAATGAGATGCCTATGAATTACTCACTAGTGATTGAACCTTTCGATTGTTGGGGTTTTGATTTTATGGGTCCTTTTCCTTCTTCGCACAAGTACACTCACATTTTAGTAGCTGTTGATTATGTGACCAAGTGGGTTGAAGCAATCCCCACTGAAAGTGCTGATCACAAAACATCCTTGAAAATGCTTAAGGATGTAATATTTCCTAGGTTTGGTGTACCAAGGTACCTCATGACCAATGGAGGATCACACTTCACTCACGGAGCTTTTAGAAAAGCTTTGGCTAAATACGATGTTAATCATAGAATTGCTTCACCTTATCATCCTCAAACTAGTGGGCAAGTTGAGCTCACCAATAGAGAGATTAAGTTGATCTTGCAGAAAACAGTAAACAGAAATAGGAAGGATTGGTCAAATAAATTGGGAGATGCTTTGTGGGCATATAGAACCGCTTACAAAAACCCCATGGGCATGTCTCCCTATAAGATGGTGTATGGCAAGGCTTGCCATTTGCCATTAGAGCTAGAGCACAAAGCTTTCTGGGCTGTTAGAGAGCTTAACGCTGACCCAAAACTAGCTGGTGAGAAGCGTCTCATGAACTTGACTTCTCTAGATGAATGGAGAAGTGAAGCTTACGAGAGCGCTAAAATGTTCAAGGAAAAGGTAAAAAGGTGGCATGATAGGAAGATTCTGAAACGTGAATTTAATGTTGGTGATAAAGTTTTGTTGTTTAGATCCCGTTTCAGGTTTTCTCCGGGTAAACTACTTTCCAGGTGGGAAGGACCATTTCATATTGAAGAAGTTTATCGGTCTGGTGCAATTAAGATTAATAATTTTGAAGGCACCAAACCTCAAGTTGTGAATGGGCAAAGACTTAAACATTACATAGCAGGAGACCCTGTCGATGTTGATGTGAATATAATATACACAGCAACCCACGAAGAACATGTTGCAGCCCTGTTTCAGATGCCAGCAGAAGCAGAATAAAGAAAAGGTATGTAGTACGGTAAGAAAACACCGTATTACGAGTTTTTGTAAAATTAGTAAAATTCCGAGTCGAAGTGGAGCCGGAGACGACCACCTGGGAGTCCAGGCGCCCCCCTGGGCCGCGCCGGCAGGCCGCCTCGACACCCTGGAGCCCGTCTCCGACCCCGCTTTGGTCTGTTACCTTCCTTTCTGTGCATAAATTTTTCCTATATATTTGCCTGGGTTGTTCCGGCAACGTATCTTGCGATTTCGCGTGTTTTCTCTTCGATCTGTTTCTGCCAGGAAATCTTTCAGCTAAATTTAGGTGCCATGGCTTCTCCAAGTTCCCCCAAGGACACGTTCGTCGTCAACGTCATCAACCCTTACCTCGCCGAGGTGAAGAAGCACCCTCAGGTTGTTCAGATGAAGGAATGCGTCCTTCATCAGGAAGATCTGAAGGGACCTATCAAGGAGGGGAGCGTCCAGGCCAGGCTGGAAGAAGTGGAGCAAGAAGTCTTCAAGTACAAGAAGATGACCAAGCGTGGTGTCGAAGCTAACTTTGACATCACCAACGAGCTGAAGAACTACTTTCTGAAGGAGATGAAGGAGATGTGGGAAAGAATCGCCGCATCTGAAGACAGAATTATAGAGCTACAAGGGCAAATTAATGATCTACATAACCAGAACTGTGAGTATGAACTAAGGTTTCTACGCATGGGTTTGGGTGCTGAATGCAGGATCCAGGAGACGAGCTTCTCATATGAGACTGGAGAACCCCTTCCATGGAAGAGTTTCGCCAAGAACTACTTGATCAACGCCAACAAGCATGATGAGTGAAATCTCCGTGGTAATGGCATTCCCTTAGCTTGTTCCAAGCTTGGGGGAGTGCCCGGTATCATTATCTTTACTTTTTGTCTTTTAGAAGTCAAGTAGAGTCGTATCATGTCTAGGGAGGTTATTATATGAGATAGGTGTGTGTATTGAGGTCTATCGCCCCTTTGGTGAAGAAGTGTATCCGAGAGTGTGGAGTCGTCTATGATAGAATATTAATGAGAAGTTTATCGGTTCTTTTGCTGCACTCGGTATTCTCTTCACGCAATCGACCTTATATGATGATTCTTATGGGGAGTATTGACCTTATGTCAGGTATGGCTATGAAACTTTATTTAATCTTGGCAAACATAGCTTTGGTCATAACAACAAGCATGATTTTCTAAAGTATCAACATAGCCAAAACCTTTATGTTATTATGCTTGAAGTGTTATGTTGACAAGGAAGACAACTTGATGTGTTATGCTTATTTCAATGTTCATGCTTTATATTGCTTTGCATCTTAGTCATCATCAATTGTCTGCCCTTTCAAAACCTGTCGTGGAATTAACACGGCAGATGTCCGGTTTAACGGACTTGATGATGGAACCATCGCACGGGTTAGCTTGAAAGGGTTCATGGCGCACAAAAGGACACAAAGGGTTTTATACTAGTTCGGCCCCTTCGAGAAGGTAAAAGCCTACGTCTAGTTGGTTTGGGATTATTTGGGCGTCGGATTTACAGGGAGCGGAATCGCTTGCCTGTGTCTCGACGGATTGATTGTTTGCTTCTCCTTGAACCGGTGCCGGGTCGTCCCTTTATATAGAGGTGACGCCTGGTCCGGTTTACAGAGTCCCGAGGCCGGCTCATAATCGTGTCCGCCTCGGTCTCTGATCTCCCTTTCTTATTTCTCAAGTTACATCTCTCTGGCGGTTGACAAACCGTATTTCTATACATGGGCCCTGAAATCTTATGGGCCGTGATCTCTACTAATAATAAATTAAGTACGATATAGTTAAGCCGGTTTACAATATCCGGCTTATACCTATTAACCATATCCCTGACATTAGGCCCCAGAATGATTTGAACTTGTTCATATCAGTCTCCATCGTCTTCTGCAACTTCTCTTCTGTCTTCATTTTTTGTAAACCGGCGCTGACGTCATCTTCCAAAATCATTAAAGTCTGACAATGACATCAGCTCCGCATTTATCGCCGCGAGCTGTACTGTAGCTTGTTTTTAATGGTTATCCCGAGAATCGAGGCGTTCAACGGATCTTTATCCGATTTTTCTCCCTTGATTACCGCACCTGTCGTTTCATATCTGCCTCTCTGTCTATAAATAGTGCCGCCCCTCCTCATTCTTCCTTCTCGCTTCTTCTTCCTCCTTCCGCTTTCTGACCCGCAAATCTCCATTGCTGCTCGAGCTCAAGAACGCACCGACGACCGCAGGATCTTCAGCCTTCGACCGGCCGCTGCATCAACCTGAGCCTTGACCAGATTTTCTTCGCCGCCGATTCTCACTGTCCCTGGTACGTTCATTCACCTCTCGGTAGATCTGTGTCCACCATGGTTTCGCCCGCGTTCTTCCGCCATTAGTGCTGTCGATGAAGTTCTTGTCCCTTCGTAGATCTTAGTACATAAAAACCTTGTAATCTTTAGGCCTTAATCTGTAGGTCTCTCACTCAGCACCAGATTAGATCTCACTATAATAACCATGTAGTTTTATCCATCCCACCATTAGAGCTTCTGCTTTTTAGAACTCCGCCATTAGAGCTCCACCATTAGAACCTTCTGTACTAGTTCCGCATATTTAGCTGTTACACTTTGCCCCTTAAATCTTGTTGTTTTTACTTCCGCCGTTTGCCTGCTTTAGATCTCCTTTTTATGCATCTCCTATGAACTCATCTGCCCTAAATTGGACCTCTGTAGATTTTCCATGCAATTTTCGTTTCTTTATCTCTGTATGCTCAGATCTATTTTTCCTTAGTAACGCGTTGAAAACTTGTTTTTCTCTTCAATAGACCTACTAAATATGCTCCGGTTTAAATCACCATGTCATAAACCGGAAATGATGTAACCTGATATAATAACTTTAAACAATTCCCCTTCAACTGCCATTTAAACCGGAAATGATAAAACTCTGTTTCATAATTACCGGTTTAACCTTGCCAAACAATTCTCCATTTTAACCATTGCATATCATGATCATATTCCGGATCATTACTCTTTCATAATCCGTCTTTGCACTTTTCTCTTCTTCAGTACTTTGCTCAAATGGCCAAGCAATATGTTTCGTGCGACTGGGTTCGTTCTGTTGTAACTGAAGAGGACTTAGTCAAACTATCAAGCATTGGTACGTTAGGTCCTCAGGCTGAACTGAAATGGCGCGCTCCGGGTAATGAGTGTCCTCCCGCTCCTAGGTCCGGGGAAGTGATTGTATTTCTGGATCACATCTCCAGGGGTTTCTCTCCCCCCGGTTCAAAATTTTTCCGGGACGTCCTTGCCACCTTCCAGCTGCATCCACAGGATATCAGACCGAACTCCGTTTCCAATATTTGTGATTTCCAAGTTTTCTCTGAAGCTTATCTGCAAGAAGAGCCTTCGGTTGATCTTTTTCGGGATTTCTTCCACGCAAACCGGCGTACTGAGTTCACCAGCGGGCCTCACCAAGAGCTTGGTGGTATCAGTATTCAGAAGAGGAGGGATGTAGTTTTCCCTCACGCCTCCTTGCACACTCATCCAAAGGACTGGAACAAGTCCTGGTTTTACTGCATAGACACATCTCCTGAAGGTGAAAACCCTTTGCCGGGTTATCGTGAAACTCGTATCCCGGCAAATCACCCCTTGCCGCAACGATTAAGCGCTGCTGAACGGATCCCATTTTCTCCTCAACTCTCTAAGCTGAGGGCCTTCATAGCAAACGGCCTGATTGGCACAGATTTTCTTCGCTGCTGGTTATCATGGAGTATCCTTCCCTTAAGCCGGCGCCCTGATTTGATGTGCAATTACTCCGGTAAATCGGATGACCCTCAGAGATTTTCTAAGGATAAGTTGTCTGAATCGGAAGTAATTGAATCGGCCAAAAAGATTGTCAATCCTGCTCTAACAGACTGCACCAAGGTTGGCTTGGCCCCATACTTCAAGAAAAACAAGCAGCCTGAGGTAAATGTCTTTAACTTGTACTTTATAAACCGTCTCTTTGAACCGTCTTTTACTTGCCTTCCCTTTTTTCATTTAGGCTGATGATCCTTTCTGGAGGAGGAAACCTCAAGAAAAACCTGCAAGGCAAACTCGCCGAAAGACTCCTGCAAATAAGAAAAGGAAAGCCGTCGTTGATGCCGGTTCTCCTTCTGAAGATGATGATCCGGACTCCGAGGTACGCTTTACTCCGGTTTACATTTGCCTTTATATACTTGTTCATATCTCTAATGATGCCCTTTTCACAGGATCCACTCGAAGGTGATAACCCGGCAGAGATTGAGGTAACCCTTATTTCTTCCGATTCAGAACCCCCTCCTCAAAAGATCCGTCGGACTGTTAGAAAGTATCAATTTTCTCATCCTTATGCTAAGTTGGATCCCAATTTTGATTTGAAGAAACAACAGCACGAAGCCTTGCGCCGGACCACTCGCCATAGCGGCTTGGCAGTGGAATCCTCCGGGATTTCGCTAACTCCGGTTCGAAAGCGCCGCGCTGAGGTGATGCTCTCTCCAACTCTTCTTCACCCCAAAGCCGGTCTTATCAGAAAACCACTTAAACCGACTGATCCTGATTATCAGGAAACTCCGCTGTCTTCATCTGGCGAATCAACTGCGACACAGCTTCCACCTTTGAAGACTGTCCCAGGGCAATTCTCTTTACTTTTTCCGGTTTATAACCTTCTTTTTCTTTATAATGCTGACTTATCTTTGCTTGTTTTTCCAGCAAACCGAAACCCAGCAAAAGAGCTAAGGGTAAGAAGCCTGTCGCTGACCCTTCTACTGATGAACCAGTAATTAAACCGTCAACAACTGTCCCTCCTGAAGATACTCCTGTCACTCCGGTTCAAGAACCTGTCCTTGATATTCCTGCCACTGATGCTGCCCAAGATCCACCAAGTCCGGCCCGGGTTAGCTCTCCTCAAGTTAATCCGGGATCTCCTGATCCGGCCCAAGCTGAAGTCACACCTCCCAATGCACCTACTTCTCCTGACGTTGTGGTTACTGGTGCTGCTTATGTTGCACCAGCCAAACCCACCGTTTTAGCAAAGCATACTGCTAAAGCGGAGAAAGTAACTCAGGAAAAGGGGAAGTGGAGTACAGACTTATCCAGTCTTTCGAGCATGAGTGCTCAAGACATTTATTCCGGATATTTGAGCCGGCTCCACAGTAGCCGGGACTTTGAAGCCAGCTTAGTAAATATGATGAGGGAGAAATACGAAGTAAGTGTTCCTGTTCTGACTTTGTTTTATTTTGACGCATCTTTATCTTCTAACAGCCCCCAAGTTCCGGTTTATCTTCTTCATTGAAGGTAAACCGGAACTTTGTAGTTTTTAACTGCTGATCCGTACATTAGCCCCCAAGTATCAAGTAGATAACTTGGTTATGTAGTTGATACTTGTAGAAATTGTCTCTAATGTTTTGCTTCAACTGCCATTAGCCCCCAAGTGTCAAGTATACAACTTGGTTGTCTGCTTGAGACTTGTAAAAATTATCTCTGATGTTTTGCTTCAACTGCCATTAGCCCCCAAGTGTCAAGTATACAACTTGCTTGTATGCTTGAGACTTGTAATTTCTAATCTTACCTTTGAACTTTTGTCTACAGGCTGAGCTGAACCGGAATGCTGTGGAAAACAGTGAGCTTCGAAGCCGGCTTATAGAGACTGAGGCAGCCGCTTCAAAGGCGAAGAAAGAACTTCAAGTCAGTTTGAAAACTGCCGAGGACTTGAAGAAATTCTTTGATGAAGAACGGACTGCTTTTGAAGTCCAGAGAAAGGATCTTGAAAAACGTGTTCAAGATGCCGAAGGAGCTCTTAACCCGGTTACTGAAGAATTGGCCGGGTTAAAACGCCAAGTTGATTTGATGATTTCTGCTATCTTTGGTAAGCATAATCTGAATTCTTTTCTGTTATCTCTGCAAACTGTGTTTTGTACCGGTTTAACTTTTCTCGTTGTATGTAGGACGCCGCGTCTCCCATCTTGGGGATGACGTACGGAAGAAACTGAAGGCCTGCTACACTTTGGTGGAGCAACTATACTCTGGGGCGCAAAGGATTATCAGCGCTACCTCCTTCGGTAAGCCGGCTCCTTCAACCATCAAGGCTACTTTGAACAGCTTGTCGATTCTACCAACTCGTCTTGAAGAGGTGAAGAAATCAGCTGCCCGAGGAGGTGCTCTTCTGGCCCTGACAAGGGCTAAAGCTTGGGTTCCAGACATTGATCCGGCCGAAGTGCTAACCGGGTTTCCTGACACCAAGGAAGACGGTTCAGCATTTGGTGAGAGAGATCTGTATGCTCTGACAAAGGAAATGCGTCCACTTTCTAGCAAGATTGTGGTGGAAACTGATTTATCCCGATACCACCCAGCATACGACCTTCAAAACGAGCGTGTGGAACGACCGGTCTATGATGTTGCAAACTTAACTCCGCCGGTTCGTCCTCACACTTATGCTCCTGATATTGATCCTGCTGAGTTGATCAACGATGAAGTGTATTTCCGTGCCTTGGCCAAGATTGATTGGCGTGCACCAGATTTCCCGCCGCTTCACGAGGAAGAAGATGTTCCGGAACCATATGGTGGCCAGTCATCCCGGCAAGGAGGAACGAAATCTTGAATATTTATTGCTGTAATCACAATTGCTATTCCATAAACAATGCTTCCGGCTATTTGGCTTTCATGCCTTGTAATAGGCTTTAGCTGAAATTTTAATGCACTGTGATCCGGCTTTTGGTCATTTTATAAAGTATTCTTTCGCCCACTTGTTGATTGATGCGGATCTCTTGCCCTGTTCATAAAAAAGATGAAAAATATGTCCTAGTGGTGTGACCGCTGGACGGATTAGCTTGCTCTCTTGATATGATAAACAAGCATACCTTTGATAAATAACTTTGATACCTTAATTGTATGTAACCGAAATACCTTAAACCGGCAAGATGTTTAAAACTACCTTAACAAGCCCGTGGAACTCTTCAGTCTTAACTTGGTCATGAATTTTTCTTTTCTTGGTTTAGCAATTTGTAACTTGTATCTTACCTCGTCCTTCCAATTGTCAGTTCATCATGAAGCCGAACCGGGTTACGATGAACGCCGGTTTAACCTCCTCTGGTGTTCATGATCCGGACTTATAATAATAGATATACAGTCAACTTCTAGAGCTGTTCCCCTTCGTTAGAAAGGTTATGAAACACAGAAATCATCAAAAACACATATTTATTGTAAATCAAACTATGCAACCGAGGCTTTTTCAAAGAGCTGCCAGGCTCAAAAACTGTTCAGAGAGCCGGGTCATCATCTGAACGTGGATTGATACCAACTTGTTCAGGGAACCCAAAATTTCAACACATAGCCATTCAAGAGGTGTGTGGGCGATACCACTGTCCTCAGGGGCCGGGCCATCATTTGAACGTGGATTGATACCAACTTGTTCAGGGAACCCAAAATTTCAAACATAGCCATTCAAGAGGTGTGTGGGCGATACCACTGTCCTCAGGGGCCGGGCCATCATTTGAACGTGGATTGATACCAACTTTGTTCAGGGAACCCAAAATTTCAAACATAGCCATTCAAGAGGTGTGTGGGCGATACCACTGTCCTCAGGGGCCGGGCCATCATTTGAATGTGGATTGATACCAACTTTGTTCAGGGAACCCAAAATTTCAAACATAGCCATTCAAGAGGTGTGTGGGCGATACCACTGTCCTCAGGGGCCTCTGACATTCCTCCTAACCCGGCCGGGGTTTTTCCTTTTTATGAGGTTTTCCTCTTCTTGAACCGGATACGATCTCATGCTCCGGCGAGTTTTACCGCTTCTTCACCTACCCTGCAAAGATTAGTTTCTAAACCCAGCTAATACTGAAATATGTTTCTTTGATAACAAACTGATATGGATTTTTGCCGCAAATTTGATGTATATGGAAAAAGAACTGAGCCCCCGGTTTACCGAGGGTGCCTGTTTATTCATTATTCATAATATATACATAGGATACATGGGAGCCTATGGCTCAAGTATAATACGGCCGTAGATGAGCAATGTTCCACGGCCTTTTCGTCTCCTCTTCTGATGTCCGTGAATCTTTATGCTCTCGAATGTCCACCAAATAGTATGACCCGTTGTGTAGATTTTTGCTGATCACAAAAGGTCCTTCCCATGGCGGAGACAGCTTGTGCATGTCTGTTTGATCTTGGATGAGCCGTAGTACTAAATCACCCTCCTGGAACGTCCTGGTTCTGATCCGGCGGCTGTGATATCTGCGCAGGTCTTGCTGATAAATTGCTGACCGTGCTGCAGCTATGTCACGCTCTTCATCCAAACGATCCAAACTATCCTGTCTTGATTCTTCGTTGATAGCTTCTACATAAGCCGCCACCCTTGGTGAATCATGGCGTATGTCACTTGGGAGAACTGCTTCTGCACCGTAAACCATGAAGAAAGGTGTATAACCTGTAGACCGGTTTGGTGTAGTGTTAATACTCCAAAGGACAGACGGTAACTCTTCAACCCAACACCCTGGGGTTCTCTGCAAAGGTGTCATAAGCCGGGGTTTGATTCCTCGCAAAATCTCCTGATTTGCCCTTTCTGCCTGACCATTGGATTGGGGGTGAGCCACAGAAGATACGTCCAAACGAATATGCTCTCGTTGACAGAACTCTTCCATCTCACCCTGAGATAGGTTGGTGCCATTATCTGTGATGATACTGTGCGGAAAACCAAACCGGAATATTACTTTTTTGATGAACTTAACCGCTGTGGCCGCATCACACTTGCTTATAGGCTCCGCTTCAACCCATTTTGTAAACTTGTCCACTGCCACTAGTAGATGAGTTTTCTGATCTTGGGATCTCTTGAAAGGACCAACCATATCAAGCCCCCAAGTTGCAAAAGGCCAAGTTATTGGTATCATCCGGAGTTCTTGTGCCGGAACAAGGGCACGTCTTGAGAATTTCTGACAAGCATCACACTTGCGGACCAGGTCTGCCGCATCTGCATGTGCGGTTAACCAATAAAAACCATGTCGGAAAGCCTTAGCCACTAAAGATTTTGATCCGGCGTGATGACCGCAATCTCCTTCATGAATCTCCCTTAGGATCTCACAACCTTCCTCAGCTGAAACACACCGTTGAAATACTCCAGATGTGCTACGATGATGCAGCTCCCCATTGGCAATTGTCATAGACTTGGAACGCCGGATTATCTGTCGTGCTTCACCTTCGTCCTCTGGTAATTCTCCCCGGCTTAAATATACCAAATAAGGTACCGTCCAATCCGGGATAACATGGGTCGCCGCAACCAACTGTGCCTCTGGGTCCGGAACAGCCAGATCGTCCTCTGAAGGTACTTGAACCGAAGGATTATGCAATTCATCCAAAAAGGTGTTCGGTGGTACCGGTTTACGTTGCGACCCTAGCCGGCTTAAAGCGTCAGCTGCTTCGTTCTTCCGCCGGTCTATATGTTCCACCTGATACCCTTTGAAGTAACCTGCCACCGCTTCAACCTCTCGCCGATAAGCCGCCATGAGGGGATCCCTTGAATCCCACTTGCCCGAAACTTGCTGTGCCACTAGGTCTGAATCGCCCAAGCACTTAACCCGGCTTAAATTCATCTCCTTTGCCAATCGCAAACCATGAAGTAGTGCTTCATATTCCGCTGCATTATTAGTACAAGGAAATAACAACCGGAGGACATAACAAAATTTATCACCTCTGGGGGAAGTTAAAACCACTCCGGCCCCTGAGCCCTCCAACTGTTTCGAACCGTCGAAGTGAATCGTCCAATAAGTGAGATCCGGCTTTTCTTCTGGGGTCTGCAACTCTGTCCAGTCGTTGATGAAGTCCACCAGTGCCTGAGATTTGATAGCAGTACGTGGTACGTATTTTAATTCATGTGGACTGAGCTCAATGGCCCACTTGGCTATCCTGCCTGTTGCTTCTCTATTCTGGATTATATCTCCCAACGGAGCCGAGCTGACCACAGTTATCGGATGCCCTTGGAAATAATGCTTCAGCTTCCGGTTCGCCATGAACACCCCATACACCAATTTCTGCCAGTGAGGGTATCTTTGCTTGGACTCAATGAATACCTCACTCACGTAGTAGACCGGACGCTGAACCGGATGTTCTTTCCCTGCTTCCTTGCGCTCAACCACAATTGCAACGCTAACTGCCCGTGTGTTTGCAGCAACATACAGTAGCAAAGGCTCCTTGTCAATAGGGGCGGCTAAAACCGGTGGCTTCGCTAGTTGCTGTTTCAGACTCTCAAACGCTGTATTCGCTTCATCACTCCAGATGAACCGGTCCGTTTTCCTCAACATTTGATACAGCGGGATCGCCTTTTCTCCTAAGCGACTGATGAACCGGCTCAGAGCCGTGATCCGTCCAGCTATGCGCTGAACGTCGTTAACGCAAGCCGGTTTTGTCAAAGATGTGATGGCCCTGATCTTCTCCGGATTGGCTTCTATTCCCCGGTTTGAGACCAGGAATCCCAAAAGCTTACCAGCCGGGACACCAAAAGCACATTTCTCCGGATTGAGCATCATCTTGTAAGCCCGAAGATTGTCAAAGGTTTCTCTGAGATCTTCTATCATTGTCCTCTCCTCCTTTGACTTAACCACAATGTCATCCACATAAGCATGTACGTTCCTTCCTATCTGTCCTTTCAAACAGTTCTGAACACAACGTTGATACGTCGCCTGCGCACACTTGAGCCCAAAAGGCATAGACACATAGCAAAAAGCACCAAAAGGGGTTATGAATGCCGTCTTCTCTTGGTCTTCAACTGCCATTTTGATCTGATGATAGCCTGAGTACGCATCTAGAAAACTCAGCCGCTCACACCCTGCTGTAGCATCAATAATCTGATCAATGCGAGGTAGAGCAAAAGGATCAGTTGGGCAAGCTTTATTGAGGTCTGTGTAGTCCACGCACATCCTCCACTTCCCATTCTTCTTTAGAACTAGCACCGGGTTGGCCAACCACTCCGGATGAAACACTTCCACTATGAACGCTGCCGCCAAAAGCTTAGCCACTTCTTCACCTATAGCCTTGCGCCTCTCTTCGTTGAAGCGGCGCAGATACTGCTTTACCGGTTTAAACTTCGGATCAATATTTAACTTGTGCTCAGCGAGTTCCCTCGGTATACCAGGCATGTCAGAGGGCTTCCATGCGAAGATATCCCGGTTCTCACGGATGAACTCGATGAGCGCGCTTTCCTATTTAGGATCCAAGTTAGCACTGATGGTGAACTGCTTGGATGAATCTCCGGGCACAAAATCGACCTGTTTAGTCTCTTCCGCTGATTTGAACTTCAAAGCCGGATCATGCTCAGTGGTTGGCTTCTTCAGCGGAGTCATGTCCGCCGGATCAACATTATCTTTATAGAACTTTAACTCTTCCGCCGAACACACCGCTTCTGCATAAGCTGCGTCACCTTCTTCACATTCTACTGCTATCTTACGACTGCCGTGCACCGTAATCGTGCCTTTATGACCCGGCATCTTGAGCTGCAGATAAACATAACATGGCCTGGCCATAAATTTAGCATAAACCGTCCTCCCAAACAAAGCATGATATGGACTTTTGATTTTGACAACTTCAAAGGTGATCATCTCTGACCTAGAGTCCCGCTCATCTCCAAAGGTAACTTCTAAGTCAAGCTTACCAACCGGATAAGCTGACTTACCTGGAACCACCCCGTGAAACACTGTGTTTGATGTCCTTAACTGTTTATCTGTCAGACCCATACGACGGAAAGTCTCGTAATATAATATATTGATACTGCTACCTCCATCCATGAGAACTTTAGTGAACCGGTATCCTCCCACCTGTGGTGCCACTACCAAGGCTAAATGTCCCGGGTTATCTACCCGTAACGGGTGGTCCTCCCTGCTCCAAACAATGGGTTGCTCTGACCACCGTAGAAACTGCGGTGTCGCCGGTTCTACCGCATTAACAGTCCGCTTTAAAACCTTCTGGTCTCTTTTGCATAGACTTGTGGTGAAAACATGATATTGTCCACTGCTCAACTCCTTTGGATTGCTCTGGTACCCGGACTGCTGTTGTTGCTGCGGACGCTGCTGCTGCTGACTCCCTTGGTTATTGTGATTCCCTTGGCCCTGTTGCTGATTATTCTGATTATTATAACCACCTTGATGATACGGCTGATTTCCCTGATTCTGATAACCACCTTGATAATGCGATTGGCTTCCTTGACCAGTATAGTTTCCTTGACCGCCCGGGCCGCCTGACCGGGTTTGATAACCGCCGTTATTCCCTTGATAACCGCTATTGCCCCTATATCCTGAACCGAAATTGTTCCCTTGGTAACCTGGGCCATAAAATCCGGGCCCTAAACCGGCATTCGGGGGCCGGCTATGAGGATTAAAACGGCCGTTCCCTGTTATCGTGGGGTTCAGACATTCTCTCGCAGTGTGTTTTGCAGGCCCCCTATTCCCGCTATGCTTTATGCAGGGTTGATCCAAATCCTGTTCCCAACCTGGATTTCCTCCGCCGGCTTGGCGAGCGGGACCTCGCTGATTTCCCTGAAAACCGCCTTGAACCTGTGTATTAGCCACAAAATCGGAGCTGCCTTCCGGTTTCCGTTTGCCTAACACACCTGAAGTGATCGGATTGGCTGAAGCCGGTTTACCAGTCTTGCTGGCTTTTCCCACTTTATCTCCTTCTGGCTCCGGATATTTGGTATTATCTGAGTCTCCGTACTTCACCAAGGCACTCATCAAAGTCCCCATGTCATTGCACTCTCGTTTGAGCCGTCCGAGTTTTAATTTCAAAGATTCAAACCGGCAATTGTTCTCCAAAGTTACAATCGCGGTGCTCGGGTTAATACCGTTTGAGGAGTGCAAGATCTCTGCCACTCGGCGCACCCAAGCTGCTGTAGACTCCTGCTCCCCCTGTACACATGCTGCTAAATCTATCACCGACATAGGTTGCTTGCATGTATCTTTGAAATTCTTGATGAACTGACTACGCAGCTCCCCCCATGACCCGATGGAATTCGGAGGAAGTCCCTTCAGCCAAGTCCGGGCTGTTCCTTCAAGCATCATGGTGAAATATTTGGCACAAGCCGATTCATCCACGTCCAGCATCTCCATAGCCATCTCGTAGCTTTCCACCCAAGCCTCGGGTGGTAAATCGACTGTGTAATTGGGCACCTTGCGAGGTCCTTTGAAATCTTTGGGTAATTTAACACTCCGCAGGGCCGGGACAAGACACTGTATCCCAAAACCGCTCGCTGTCGCTCCTGCCCCCGTAGCGCCGGTGTAAACCGGCGTCGACTGGCGGATCTCCTCCCTGGCCTCCGATCTAGGCCGGTTTTGATCCGGGGCTGGTATTTCTGCCCTTGCCGGATTATTCTGCCTATGCTGATGTCTCCTCTGTTCACTGCTAGATACTTCGGGCTCCTCCCAATGTCTAGAGTAACTTCGGTTGGGACGTGGTGTTGAATGCAACCTTTCCCTGCTGTGAGAGTACACTTGCTGCTGTATTAAGGCCGTGTTGAGTAACTTCTGGGCCCTGCGCGCCTCTATCGCTACAGGGGATGTTTCTTCCACAGGTAAAGCGGCCAATCGTGCTGCCGCTGCAGCGATATTATCCACAGGGTTTGAATAGTGCCCCGGGGGGACCGGAACATAAGGTGCCGATGTAATCCGTCGCTCCCGCTCCGCGGCGGGTTGCTGAACCGGTTCCTCTCGAGCCGGTGGGCTTCTCCGGTTTAAGATCGGATTGTTACTGGCCCCAGCCCCCGGTGTTCTGAACAAATCCGTAGATTCATAACCCGGCGGCAGGCGGGATCGATATTTTCGTCCTCTTACCCCTTCCATGGAAGCCTGCTCCATCCTTAAGTGAAAAGCTTGTTCATCCAACTCCGCTTGCCTTGCCGCTAGCATCTCTCCCTCTGCCTTTAGATCCTCCTTTAACTGATCGATCCGGGCCTTCAACTGGAGCAGCACTGTATCATGTTGCGCCTTGTCTGCTGGAGCTACGGCCTCTATTGCCTTAGCCGTGAACTCCTCCATCAAGGTGGATAGAACCGTAGTAACAGAGGGATTTGAACCGCTTCCTCCTGCGCCAGCCTCTGCTGTTGTTCCGTTCGTCGGGGGTTGTGAACCGGCCATAAAAACCGCCACCCGGTTTGGCGGGTCGGAGGGGCCCGGAATACTGTTTCCGTCGGACTCACCCTCAGACCGGCCGTCCCGCAACTGATACAGAGACTCAGTTTCCCCGGACGAAGATTCGTCATCTGAATAGACGACGGTTGCACCATCAGATTCCAACCCGTCCTCCGCTTGTCCTCCGTGAATCGCTCCAACGAACACACGCTTCACAGCAGGTAGAATCCGGGCCGATCTCGCACGCTGAGCCGGCTCGACGATGTTAGGGAAGGTGTCCGGCTCAGGTCCCGGTTCACCGATCTTGCCGATGAAGACTTGGATGCTGCCGAAGGGAACCCGGTACCCGTATTCAATCGAATCGGCCTCCGGTCCCCATCCCGCGTCGTCGATGTAGATCCGGCCCCGACGACTCTTGGTCATCCGGCCGACCGCCTAGCCCTTCAACCCCTTGAGGCCGCCTTCCAAGAACTCGAAACCGTCGTGCGCAGGCCCCACGGTGGGCGCCAACTGTCGTGGAATTAACACGGCAGATGTCCGGTTTAACGGACTTGATGATGGAACCATCGCACGGGTTAGCTTGAAAGGGTTCATGGCGCACAAAAGGACACAAAGGGTTTTATACTAGTTCGGCCCCTTCGAGAAGGTAAAAGCCTACGTCTAGTTGGTTTGGGATTATTTGGGCGTCGGATTTACAGGGAGCGGAATCGCTTGCCTGTGTCTCGACGGATTGATTGTTTGCTTCTCCTTGAACCGGTGCCGGGTCGTCCCTTTATATAGAGGTGACGCCTGGTCCGGTTTACAGAGTCCCGAGGCCGGCTCATAATCGTGTCCGCCTCGGTCTCTGCTCTCCCTTTCTTATTTCTCAAGTTACATCTCTCTGGCGGTTGACAAACCGTATTTCTATACATGGGCCCTGAAATCTTATGGGCCGTGATCTCTACTAATAATAAATTAAGTACGATATAGTTAAGCCGGTTTACAATATCCGGCTTATACCTATTAACCATATCCCTGACAAAACCTTTGCTAGCCTAACTCTGTACTAAGCGGAATTCTGCTTGTGCGTCCATACCCTTAAGCCAATACCTTCCATATGAGTCCACCATACCTACCTACTCGTGTTACTCCACTACCACCTCCTTAAAGTATATAATTTATGTGTTATCCTTAAATGTTCAAAATCTTTTATTTTGTGCCTCTGCTTTAGCTCATGAGGAAGTAGTAGCTAATTCATGACCTTTTTGAGTTGGACAAGCTTCACCCCGGGATTGCATGTATAATGTGCAAACCCATAATACGAAAAGGAACTGTCATTGAGTGCGCCCGGCTTAAAAATAATATAACAAACAAACCCTCATTCACGCTTTGTTCATGAGAAATCAGAAAACTTTGGCAGTGATAAACAAAGGAGAATAAGAGGATGTTATCGTCCTCATACGGGAGCCGTTCCTCGAAACTTGTCCAGTTCAAGAAGTAATTGAGTTATCTATTAGCATTCGTTGACGAATCATGCACCTCTCAAAAACTTGTTTTCATTTTGTTTGATTTGAGGATAACACATGAGTTTTCCCTACTATCCTAGAGCAGGGCCTATCTTTTAATTTTAAGTTGAGTCAGTTATCCCTACTTCCCTCTATTTCCCAAAGAGAGCAGACGTTTGATGTTGATAAGGATTCATTCATATAAAGCTGCATTAAGATTTGTCATATCATATCCTTGTTGACATTATCATCTGATAAGTAAGTTGTTTGTCATACCCAGCTAAGGCAAATATCTTCCTTTGTGTTAACACTTTCACCTCTTGCTTATTAACATGTTATTCCAAAGAGCTTCCATTAATCCCATCAAAATATAAGAGCAAAAGTTAAAATTATTTGTTGTTCTTTGACCAAAGGACATGTTTGCCATGATATAATGAGTTTTCATTGGTCCTACTTTCCAATATGAGTGTTAACACTCTTTCATAAGAGCCTTATGAGTTGAAGATTGCTGCTGAGGATATTTGAGTTGGTGAAGAGACTATGATGCTTCTTGACTACTATTTATCGACACTTCACTCTCTAAACTTGTGGACAGGTTTACCGAGTTCATATTCGCTTGGGGACAAGCGAGGTCTAAGCTTGGGGGTGTTGATACGTCCAAAATGCATCACTATTTTGTATCATAATTCATCTTTATTCATTGATATATTTCACATTATGATGATGTTCTTATGTTGTTTTGGACTATTTTACACAGTTTGCAACTTTCCGGTGCCGGAACAGCAGACGCATGATTCAACAGGAAAAAGTGGATACTGAGTTGCTGAAGAAGAACACCTCCAAATTACCTGAAAATTGACGGGAGGTATTTTTCAGACGAATAACGAAGACACGCAAAAGGGGAGTCAGAGGGGGGCCACAGGGTGCCCAGGAGGCCTGGGGGCGCGCCCCCCCTGGCCGCGCCGGGGGGGCGCCTGGAGCCCGTGGCCCACCTCTGGTCGCCCCCATTTGCATATATGTTCTCTGTCCCCCGAAAACCCTAGGCACGGGACTTTTTACGGAGTTCCGCCGCCGCTTCGAGGCGGAAACCTACAGAGAAGAAAAGGGCATCTCCGGTGGGCAGATTCCGCCGGGGAGATCACCTCCCGGAAGGGGAGATCGTCGCCATCGTCATCACCATCGTCACGGGCATCATCGAGATCATCATCAACATCAGCCCCAACACCAGCACCATCTCCATCTTCATCCAAATCTCATCTTACCATCGCAACTCGTGTTGTAACTCGTACTACCTATCCTCTCTACTCCATTGGTGTTGATTACTACTTTGTGGTGAATGCTATTGAGTTTTGTTGGAGAAATATTATTATGTCCAGATTGTTTATCACATATTTATCCCCACTGATCATGATCTCTTTTATGTATTGTGAGTAGTTACCTTAGTTCTTGAGGACATGGGGGAAGTCTTGTTGTTAGTAGTCATATGTTGTTGAAGTAATATGTGTTGTTTGATACTTAAGTTGCGTTGTCATTCTACTAGTGGTGTTGTGTGAGTCGAACACCCAACACTTCGCCTTATTAAGGACCTAGGAGAATACATTGTGTATAAAGAATGCTTATGGTGGGTTGCCGGAATGACAGAAACCTGAACCCCAGTTCGCACGCTTTTGCATAAGGGAATAATGGATCCTCGATCGTATTGCTATGGTTAGGCTTTTGCCTTAAATTCTATCTTGTATTTGCGGATGCTTGCAAGGTGTTTAATCATAAGAGTGCATTCATCTTAGTCTAGAGAGTGCACTAGCATAGATCCACCCACTCAACACTTATCAACACATATCATAGTATCGATACGGAATATGGCGAAAGCACATGACTACCTCTCCCGTGTGTCCTCAAGAACGCTTTAGTCTTTATAAGTTCAGTTGCTAGGCCTCTCCTTTGCTAAGAAAGGATTGGGCCACTTGTTACTCTCAGTACCTTTTGCATTACTTGCCTTTACATTCCCGTTGCTTATATCGAGAAAACCCCTAAAAGTTATCTTTCAGTGCTTGCAGTAATTTCTTGCTCAGAATCGCTTATCAATACCTTCTGCTCCTCGTTGGGTTCGACACTCTTACTTATCGAAAACGATGCAACAGATCCCTTACGGTTGAGGGTCATCAACAGGCGGACCAGCCAAAGGCTTGGTTCGTTTGCATGATACCAATGCAAAAGCACATGAAATTGAAAGGCCGCCACGATGCATGACAGGCGAAACAAGCAGGCAAGCATGACGGGTCCTCAAATGTACTGCATTCAGCGCATGCATACCACACCTTACCTATGCAAACATCTGGCTATGCACGATCTTCCTCCTCCAATATATATCTATGGTTTGATGTTCTACTGCTGCTATGTAAGGTATTATCACCATCCGCACGAGAGAAACAACCAAGTTAGAGCTAGCCAGCTTTTGAAGATGAAGGTATTAGGAACAACCTCTATTGTCATCTATTGTCATGGCCCATGGCCAACAATTGTTTTAAATTAACTTCACTGTGGGAGATCGGAGAAAACCAAACCGCAGTCATATCTACAACGGGTGCCGTGCCGGAGTTGTACAAGTACTGAACTATAGATATACTTAGATTGACAATACGTGGGAACCTAGCTAGGTTTGAAATTATGCCGAGATGTAGTTATACCTAGAGGCAGAATCTGAATTCCTGGTCTGTGTCATCATCAGGCCAGAGCTAGACCTTGTCTTAAAAAGTGTCATATTCCGGCAGATCAAGGGAAGCATCACTTTTTTTTGTTTTGCGGTTGAAGGGAAGCATCACTTTGAATTTTCATTGTTTGAAAGTTTTGTTTTGCCTAGGTCTCAGTCGATCGAGATTTAACTCAGTCAAGTGATGTAACATACAAAAGAAAAAGAAAAACTGGAAAGAAAATTTAGCGGATATCCATCTCAATGTGAGTCAACTGAGACTTAGCAAGACTGCGGACCATCCCGCCTCCTTTGGTAATAAGTTGAGTAGAGAACCTAAGACAAGTTCATCTGGTTGTGTCACGCAGCAGATTTTTCCCTATCTTTGTAGCTAGTGATCTCGCTGTACGGGTTGGGTAAGGAGATTTTTTCCAAACTTCGTAGCTAGTGATCTCGCTGCACGGGTTGGGTAATGGAATGAAAATTCTCAGTTCAGAAGAGCAAAAATCTTTGTAGCCAGCTGAGGAAGCTTATTCAATTTCGATCTGAGATGCAGCTTCTGCAATGTAATTGACTTGTAGCTGGCCACCATATTAGCTTTGACTATAAGGCCTAAGCATCAATGTTGTACTCAATGCATGAGGGAAGCCAGGAACGTAGATTGCATATAAACCAGGTAGCATGCAATTCACCATACTCGGAGCTCAGAAATGCGTGGAATGTTGTTTTTGGCTGAGGCTGCCGGAGGCGATTGTCGACTGTCAGCACAAGCATATATTATTTTTATGGCAAATCAAGCATATCAGATCTGGGTCCAAGATTGATGGGCGCATTACTTTGTTTCGTTAGTTTGATGGTATCCAAACCATTCTCGCAAAGGCGCACTGAAAAAATGGGACACCGATCGATGCCTGACCGGCAAACAAGCAGAATGTATGGCCAGTCCCCAAATGTAATTGGGCATGAGAGATTGGAGCAAACCAGACCACTGTCACATCTCAAAGTGGAAGAACAAGTCCGTTGTTTGTACCTATACCAAAATGTGCTCATACTTAGAGCATCTCCAGCCGTTGCGCCCCCAAGACGCGCCGAAAACCGCCGCCTGGGGGCGAGCCAGCGCTAGTTTCGGCTTGGGTGCCAGTGCGTTCCCAGTCGCCGCCTCCCAGGTCGCCCTCAGGCGCCGATATCGGCCCAGTTTCGGCGCTGGATTGGCCCAATTTCCGGCGCAAAACGGCCCAGGCTCGACGTGTTTCGGCGTCTATTGAAATAGAATCACATAGTCGCAAATAAAATCACAGTTTCACATACGATAGATAGATAGATAGTTCACATATATCCTACGATAAATAGATAGTTCACATAATCATATCCTACGATAGATAGATAAATAGATAGTTCACATAGTCTTCTCCTACGAACTACTACTACTCGTCATTCTCCGACTCGGACTCTGCCTTGGTGATGTCCTCCTCCGACGTCTCAGCGTAGGCGTCAAGGAACCGCTCGTCGTTGGAGTCACAGGATGACGCATCTCCTAGCTCGATGTTGAATTTAGCGACCGCCTTCCGCGCTCGCTTGTCCTCGCGATAGGCCGCTCGCTTCTCCCTCCTCTTCTTCCTCTCCGCCCTCTTCTCGGCCAAGAACTGGTGCTCGTTGATGATGTCTTGCGGGAAGTTTTGGCGCCACGACGCCATGGCTTCCTCGTCCATCTCGGCCAGGCTGAGACGGCGCTCCCGCCTACGGTTCTTCCAACGATCGTCGTCGGTGATAAGCCGCGGGGGAGGCGCCAACTCCTGTGCCCGCTCCCGCGTCGGCACATCCGTGAAGTTCATGTCCCAACGGGAACGCCGGAGGCACCACGCCGCAGCGTCGTACGCACGGGCGCCCTCCTGAGCGGTGTCGAAGGTTCCGAGGCCGAGGCGCACGTCGCCCGACCGAATCTCGGCGGAGTACGTGTTGGACGGACGAACGCAGACGCCGCGGTAGCCCGTAGCTCCCCGCCGGCGAGGCGGCATGGGGGCGCAGTGCGTGTCGGCGACGAAGCAGCGAGCGGCGGAGGAAGCGGCGAAGCGCGCGTGGCAGTGTGGAGAGTGCTGGGGGGGGCAATGTGCTGCTGTGTGGCGTTCACCAGCGATGTGGGCGGCTTTTATAGCTGGAGCTCGGGCGGCGAGAGGCGCATGCCAGGCGATGCGTGGCAGGCGCCCGTGGCGCCGGGCGACACGACGGCTCGCTGCGCGCCATCAATGGGCAGGAATACTTGCCACACTTGGGCTTTTCCATTGCAGGTCAATATATAGACACAATTACAATCCTAATCATAAATGGGAGATCACAATAATATCGATACTCCTCGATTTATGGAATTAGGAGATATGTCACGATACGTGACATATTAGTCTAACACTCCCCCGCAGTCACAACGGGAGGAGAGCGGACGTTGAGACTGGACCGAAAATCCAGAAACAACGGCGACGGGAGTCCCTTCGTCAAGATGTCGGCGTACTGGCGTGACGAGGGAACATGAAGCACACGGACCTGACCCATGGCAACACGATCGCGAACGAAGTGGAGATCGATCTCGATGTGTTTGGTACGCTGATGCTGTACTGGGTTCGTGGACATGTAGACGGCGATGACGTTGTCGCAGAAGACGATTGTCGCAGGAAGAGATGGTCGATGAAGCTCCTGGAGAAGTTGTCGAAGCCAACTCGCCTCAGCCACGGAGTTGGCCACGGCGCGGTACTCGGCTTCAGCGCTCGAGCGCGAGACCGTGTGTTGCCGCTTGGAGGACCAAGAGACGAGGTTATCTCCGAGATAAACGCAGAAGCCTGACGTGGAGCGCCGAGTGTCAGGGCAGCCGGCCCAGTCGGCGTCGGTGTAGGCAATCATGGAGTCCGGTGAAGTCGAGTGGAGCTGAAGGCCATGAGAAAGCGTGCCCTTGACGTAGCGCAAGATGCGCTTGATGGCCGCGAGGTGCTGCTCACGCGGGTCGTGCATATGAAGGCAAACCTGCTAAACGGCATACGCGATGTCGGGGCGTGTAAAGGTGAGGTACTGGAGAGCTCCGGCAAGACTCCGGTACTCCGTGGGATCGGCCACGGAAGGACCGGCAGTAGCAGCGAGCTTCGGCGATGTGTCAACGGGTGTCGAGGCCGACTTGCAAGCAGTCATGCCGGCCCTGTCCAGAATCTCCGCGGCGTACTTAGCTTGTGAAAGATGCATGCCGGAGGAGTCGCGGGTGACCGCGATGCCGAGGAAGTAGTGGAGGCTGCCCATGTCCGTCATGGCGAACACTGCTCGGAGAGAGGCCGTGATCCTGTCCAGCAAGGGGGTCGATGAGGCGGTGAGGACGATGTCGTCCACATAGAGGAGGAGGAAGGCCGTGCCTTCCGCACACCGGAGAACGAACAACGAGGTGTCCGAGCGGGAGCATACGAAGCCGGTCGAAGTGATGAAAGCCGCGAAGCGCTGGTACCACGGACGAGGAGCCTGCTTGAGACCGTAGAGTGAACGGTTCAGCCGACAGACGTGCTCGGGGCGAGTGGAGTCGATGAAGCCGGTGGGTTGACGACAGTAGACAACCTCAGCAAGAGTGCCATGCAGAAAGGCGTTCTTGACGTCGAGCTGACGAGTCTCCCAATTAAGAGAGAGCGCGATGGAGAGGATGACACGTACGGTGGCCGGTTTGACAACCGGGCTGAATGTCTCGTCGAAGTCGACACCGGGCTCCTGAGAGAAACCCCGAAGCACCCAACGGGCTTTATAGCGATCGAGGGAGCCATCGGGCTTGAGCTTGTGGCGAAAAACCCACTTGCCGGAGACGATGTTAGCATCCCGAGGAGGGGGCACAAGGTCCCAAGTGTTGTTGCTGAGGAGAGCGCGGTACTCCGCAGTCATGGCATCGAGCCAGTTGGGATCCTTGAGAGCTGCACGAG